>JADWQK010002222.1:0-600000 GCA_017933935.1 Sesamia nonagrioides | reverse complement strand
TAGATCCACCACTCACACTTCCGCCAGATGATTGCATCTTTGTTGAGGTTTGTGGTAAATTCACACTGCCTAGCTCTCGAACTAAACTCCCAAAACCGGTTACGGCCTCTTATCTTTTAAATCGTAGGTAGACTGTTTGTGAGATGTTTGTTATTTTTATGCACCTTATTTATAGCAGCGCAAAGGTGACTTTCGTATAGCTTTGGCTTTAATATTTTACACTTTATGAATTTTTTTATTTAGCAAGTTTTAAACACACGTGTGCACACTCCGACGACCAGACGACAACAGACATATCAATAACATTAAAACTAAATGAAGAAATCCCTACCGGGACATTGCAATTTATAAATACAATATGTAAAGAAAACCCGATACCTAACAATACCTTCCGACCCGTGAAGGTATTGTTAGGTATCGATAACTGATTCTACTAATGCCCACAAAGACGGGCTAAACTTAAAAAAAAAAAACCCCTAAAAAAAAACCCCTAAAAAAATAAATAGTATTTCGCAAAAAGAGGTAACTTAAAACATGTGCGATAGGCCATACAGGCGCCGACGGAGAGGGGCAGGGCACGCGGCACGCGTTCGCATCGCTATTCGCTCAGAATTATACCGCCAAAAATAATGTTGTCACTTTTTAAAAATTACCAAATTTTGGGGAAGTTGCACTTTATTCGCGGGAAAAAAAGGTTATTTCAAAGTTCACTAGTATTGTTACTACGATGATTATGTAAAATTTCATATGTTATTTGGTCATGTGTTTACCTAAACTTTACAATCCTTACGGGTCGGACAGGGTTTTCTAAACATATTGTATATATGCAAAAAAAAAAAAAAACAATTGTCATGCAATCAAAAATCGTAAAATATTTCATGAAAACAAATCATGAAATGATTACACATTTTGTGATTTGTTTTCATGAAATATTTTTGTCAAATGATTGCGATTAGTTGGGATCGTTTGGACCGAACGGACCAATAGGCAGTCCGAACGAACCCAGCCGATGCCAACTAGTCGCAATCATTTGACAAAAATGTGTTCGCCGATTAGGGGGTTACTGGCTTGTGGAAATCTGATAGCTATGCCAGGTTAGGCGGCTGCCGGCAGAAGTGACCACCCACCAGACAAAGTCTTCCCGCCAAGCGATTCATCGTGTTCCGGCATGATGTCTGGTGAAGCCGTACGGAGGACGGGTCTGAGTAGTTGTGTTGCGTTGTGTGGCGATGCGCCAAATGTTGTGTCGGGAGTTTGGTCGTGGAGAGTCTCCAGATCAATCTCCCTCTAGCGAAGCATCGTTTGGTTGTGTTGGTCTTGGGTTTAACATTGCATCACGTCGCTCAACTGCCGTCATCCTTCCTATTCCTAAGTTTTTTTGAGTGAATAAGCTTAATAAACTAGTGCGCTTTACCATCAACGATTGCATCACTGCTTACCACCAGGCGGGATTGCAGTCAAGCACTAGTTTATAATTATAAAAAAAAAAGGTTAGGTTGGAAGTGGAGCCCATCGCAGTTGGCTGGGCTCCACACACTGGACCAAAGATGGCCAGCCCCATTATAATGTTTCAGGAAGTGTTTTACACTTGCAAGATCTGTAGTAAAGCTGTTCACATTGTTAGCATGCATGACAGCCTTCGTGGCGTAGCGGTAGCGGACGCGGCCGCTGCGCAAGGTGGCGCGGGTTCGATCCCCGCACAGTCCAAGTATTTGTATGCATGAATATGAATATTTGCACTGGTCAGGTCGTGCCTCGGAAAGCACGTTAAGCCGTTGGTCCCGGTTGCCATACGAACATCTAGTCGCAGTCGTTATGGGTTGTTGGAGCCCTCAAAAATCCAACAATTGGTCTAACTGCAATGCTTCGACGTCGCCTTCGGGTTGTGGAGGTCAGACGGCAGTCGCTTCACGGAAAATGTAGAAGTTTAGCCATATCAGCAGTTGGACTGGTAAAGCGGACCCCAGACTCCAAAGCTGAAAAGGCTTCGGATGCGACTGGGATTAACGCTGGGATGATGATGATGCTTGTTAGTAAATGTCGTGGTGGCCTAGTGGTTTAAACACCAGCCTCTCAAGTGTGAGTGTGCGGGTTCGATTCCAGGTCAGGCAAGTACCAATGTAACTTAACGTTATATGTACTTCCTAAGTATATCTTGGACACTAATGACTGATTAAACGGTAAAGGAAAACATCTTGAGGAAACCTGTACTTTAAGTCTGAAATCGCCAACCCGCATTGAGCAAGCGTGGTGATTACGCTCAATCCTTCTGTGTATGAGAGGAGACCTGTGCCCAGCAGTGGGACGATGATGATGATGTATAATGCCAGTGTGGACGTCACATTCCATTCTTGGAATGAAGTCTTAATAAGTTTTTTGTCGTCCTCCATGGCGCAGCGGTCAACACGCCTGCCTGCGACGTGGAGGCCCCGGGTTCGATCCCCGGCCAGGTCATGATGGAAAATGATCTTTTCCTGAATGGCCTGGGTCTTGGATGTTTATCTATATACAGGATAAAATTTTATCCTGTGCGCAAACTTTGTCAACTTATAGCTAAATAAGTTTTATAGATAAAAATATTATTACTTTGATATGTTTTAGTACAAAAAAACAGTTATTGATAATGAAAGATGTTTATTATGAAATCGATGTTATGGTCACCGCACGCGGTCCCATTCATGTTCGGCGGAGTGGGGACGGCGGGACCTCACAGGACCCCCGCGCGCCGCCCGCATGTTCACTACGCGGCCATATGCTAATACTACGATATTGATATGAATAATTGGTGTCTCTCATTTGCTGATTTTAGGGCGGACAAAAACATGATTTTTTATTTTAAACTAATAATGCAGATTTGTTCTGTTATTGATTCTGAGCCACCCACTTTTTTTTGCGCACTCGAAAAAAAGTTTCCCTGTATGTATCTATTATAAATATAGTATCGTTGAGTTAGTATCCCATAACACAAGTCTCGAACTTACTTTGGGGCTAGCTCAATCTGTGTGATTTGTCCGTATATATTTATTACTAGCTTTCCGCCCGCGGCTTCGCCCGCGTGGACATCCGTTTAAAGCGCGCGGTGGGTTCCCGTAAATTAAAAAGAGCTCAGTTGATATAAAATAAGCGCCTGTAAAAATAATGGGAACAGTATGTAATACGTCCACGTAAGCTCCCTTTTTCGCAACATTTTTTGTATTGCTCTGCTCCTATTGGTCATAGCGGGATGTTGTATAGCCTATGTCCTTTCTCAGGCTCTAGACTATCTGTGTACCAGTGGCGAAGAGTCCATACAAGCCGATTCCCACCGGGTTACCTTTCAAAAATCAGTTCCATATTCATACAAAAGTATTTACATTCTATTTCATTAACAAAGTATTATTAATCAAATGCCTGCGCGATTTACAATAGCAATAGTAATTCTTAGCAATAAGCCCTAAGTATCACATTTCATTTTATAGTCGTAAATTAATCAGCGCTTAAATTTTTCGTACCTAAATTACATTAAAGGTAACTCGACGAATTACAGCTTATCTCGGCCAACGTTTTACTATGAGGCGAAAAGAGACAGAGCGTGTCAGACATCTCTTTCTAATGATCGCTAACCGTCCGTAATTTTTGAGAAAAGATAGGCTGATGCCGACCGGGTTGCAATTCTCTCCTCTCCTCTATTAGAATGAGACAAAGAAACGTTATAATGAAATCCTTCGCAAGTCATATTCTTTTTATTTTGGCATATTTTCGTGTTCCATTTCGTTTGGTTGAAAATAAATTATTGTTAGTATGTGACATGTGTTCGTTTTTCGTGTTTTTCGTTTGTTATATTTTAATATTTGTGGTATTTAAACTGTGACTGATTCTGTAACGTAATTTAATCGCAGATTTGGTTAAATACTATGTATTTTGTTTGTTATTATGGCTTTAATTCATATAGAGTGCTGCTCAACTGACTACCTGCTGAATGAACTTAAAGTCTTACGTCAGCGTCGTTAAATAAATTGGACACCTATGAGCTTTTTTTTCTTTTTCAGAATACGTCTTTGAAAGACGCATTTTCTCAAGTTTCGACTCTTTGCAGTTTAATTCTGACCCTCCCCATTTCAGTAGCTTCAGCTGAGCGGTCATTTTCTGCTTTAAAACGCATTCACACATATGTGCGAAACTGCCAAAAAGAGCAGAGATTGTCCGATTTGGCTATCATGTCAATTATAAAAAATTTGCTTAATAAAATGAAAAGTAATCCGAATTTTTATAACATCATTTTAGCTCATTTTGTTAAAAAAAAACAGACGCATTGCATTACAATATAAATAACGTTGTGATTGTGTATAATTTGTTTTATTTTTGCTTAATATTTTTGTTGGTTTTGGATCGGTGTTTGTGTGGTTCGGTTTTTAACACTATTATTTTTGTAATTTTTTATTTTATTTTTTCTTGACTCTTATTCCCTAACAATAGGTACTTAACTTAGTACTTACTAACAAGCATGCATGTGTGGTATGGAGATGCACGTCGAAAAAGGCTTCTTTTTTCTTTTGCTGCCGCTTTTATCATACTTGAAAGACACTGTTATCAAATCATCAGTCCTTTTTTGTATGGTGAAGGTGGGGCTTTTAATACTATTCTTATCTGAAGACCTCCTCCAAGATATCCTGCAGTAGGTAAGTGTTTAAGTGTTTATTTTTTTGAACCGGCTTCCCTTTGTCAAAATTTCACCCTTCGCCACTGCTGTGTACCATATTTCATTACAATCGGTGTTGCATTATTAAACATATTTAACATTTCCGTAGTTTGAATCTTGTAGTTATTCAGTGACAGCCGAATGACAAGAGTATTTTTCAAAATCTGTTCTAACATAAAGGCCGGTACATAATATCTAGTAAAAAGGTAAATAAAGCTAGTTATACCAAATTTCATTACAATCGGTTCAGTAGTTTTGGCGTGAAAGCCGGACAGACAGACAGATAGACAGAGACACTTTCGCATTTATAATATTAGTATGGATTGATTTATGTATTTGTTATGTTGATGGTATATTTTTTTTTATGTTTCAGATACGTACAACTCATGGGTGAGTGGCAACATTGGCTATATTTGTAAGAATTAAGTGCATGTCCATAAAGGCTCATATACACGCTGATAAGTAGCAAATGCAGGTGTGAAGTGATTAGTTGACAGTGTCAAGTGTTAAGTAATAGTTCAGCCGGTGTTTAGCGATTCTTGTTAAGTCCAAAGTATGTATGCTATGCACTTGTCAAAGCAAAAACTGTTTACACGGTGTTAAGGACGGGCGAGACGTTGCAAGTGCGGGGGTTCCGCGGGTGTGCGGGGAAAGTTACTTATCACCAAAAATAGAGCGGCGTTCTTAACACTAATACTTTGCACTTAACAGTGCGATCGTTTACACGTTGTATTTTTTTATAAATTACTAGCGGCCGCCAGCGACTTCGTTCGCGTGGAGTTAGTTATGCTCGGCTCCTATTGGTCGCAGCGTGATGTTATATAGCCTAAAGCCTTCCTGGATTAATGGGCTATCCAACGCAAAAAGAATTTTTCAAATCAGTAGTTCCTGAGATTAGCGCGAACAAACAAACATACAAACAAACTCTTCAGCTTTATATATTTGTATAGATTAACTAGCGCAATGCCGCCTGATGGTAAGCAGTGACGCAATCGTTGATGATAAAGCGCACTAATTTATTAAAAGCCTATTCACTCTAGCCTTGAAGACACTCAAACTGTAGTCCGACACCGCCGCTGGTAAATTGTTCCAGTCCCTCCATGTACGCAGTATGAAATGGCAGGCGAAAACGTAAGGGTGGAAACTCGCCGTACGACGGGTCGTCCGATGGTGGAATTAAATCCAATTAAAATCCATACTAATATTATAAATGCGAAAGTAACTCTGTCTGTCTATCTGTTACGCTTTCCCGCTTAAACCTCTCAACCGATTTTGATGAAATTTGGCACAGACAATCTTTAGATCCTGAGTAAGGACATAGGCTATCTTTTATTGAAAAATTTGATATTCCCGAGGGAAATCTGAAAAGCGCGATATAGCCGAATTCCACGCGGGCGGAAAGCTAGTAAGAAATAATTTTACTAATCACTTGACACTTGCACACTTTCTACTTAACAGCGTGTAAATGAGTACTAAGGGCCATAAGTCCATAACACATACAGGGCATTGTTACAATCACGCTTAAGAAGCTATTTTTATTGAACTACCCACTATTATCGTTTACTGTTTACATTTAAAACAAGTTTTAGACATCGAACGTTGTCAAAACCACTACGATCCGGACGAAGCGTTTCGCCTCCTCCTTTATACCGCGTACATCGAGGGACTGGAACAGTTTGCCAGCGGTGGTGTTTCCGTCGGACTACAATTTGAGTGTCTTCAAGGCTAGACTGAATAGGCTCTTAATGAACTAGCGCGCTTCACCATCAACGATCGCATCACTGCTTACCATCAGGCGGGATTGCGGTCAAGCGCTAGTTTATAATTGTTTAAAAAAAAAACATGGGAAGCACGTACCAGTTACATAAAGCAAATAATCATCAAATTCCGTTGAATTAACAGAAAGTTGTGAGACAATAAACAGAAAATCCCCGTTTTAATGAATTAATAAAAATACAGTCTGTAAAACCTTTACTTCGTTGAATATCACAGGCTCGCACACGCACTTAACGGACAGACTACCGACACGTCTACTCTCGCTCGTGGCTCTCGTAAGAATGACCGACGTGGTGCGCTCGAGACAGTGTTATCTGTTTGACAGTGACAGTGTTGTCTGTGGTCAATGATAAAACGCATACACTACACAGTCGAAATGAGAATCTCCTTTGTGTTTGAAGTTGATTAAAAATAAATATACTTAGTTTAAAAAACTAAAAAAAGCATGTTTTTAAAGAATATCAAACTAAAAAGTTAAAAATAATATTTAAAAAAGCGTGAGGCGCTTTGTGTCATAATTTTTGTATATTAAGCACCTCACGCTTTTTTTAAAATTATTTTTAACTTTTTAGTTTGATATTCTTTAAAAGCATGTCTTTTTAGTTTTTTAAACTATATTTATTTTCAACTTTTCAGTTCGATATTCTTTTAAAATAAAAAACGAACGAACGAACGTATTGAAAACGGTGGGACATTTTACAGTAATGAGCCGCTCACTCGTAGTTCAAAGAGTTAGAGACGGACAAACAAGCAAATATAATAGTGAAGTTAATAAAAAGCATGTACCTAATAGTTATCTTCACATTTTTGTAACAACGCCGATCGCAACGTGACTCCATGCGACGTCGTATCGCGTGTGTTTTGTAACAACGCCGATCGCAACGTGACTCCATGCGACGTCGTATCGCGTGTGTTTTGTAACAACGCCGATCGCAACGTGACTCCATGCGACGTCGTATCGCGTGTGTTTTGTAACAACGCCGATCGCAACGTGACTCCATGCGACGTTGTATCGCGTGTGTTTTGTAACAACGCCGATCGCAACGTGACTCCACGCGACGTCGTATCGCGTGTGTTTTGTAACAACGCGGATCGCAACGTGACTCCATGCGACGTCGTATCGCGTGTGTTTTGTAACAACGCCGATCGCAACGTGACTCCATGCGACGTTGTATCGCGTGTGTTTTGTAACAACGCCGATCGCAACGTGACTCCATGCGACGTCGTATCGCGTGTGTTTTGTAACAACGCCGATCGCAACGTGACTCCATGCGACGTCGTATCGCGTGTGTTTTGGTCCGAAGTCCTTCAGTGTGGTTACCATGAGTTTACATTACGAAGACTCGATCGTCGATATCGAGCGCGTTTGACTCATAGATTGGCCCGCTTCAACGTTGTAAGGCCGCTGCCTCGAATCTTGCGGGCAGCGAGCGGTGATCGAGCGCTAGGAATAAATTTAAATCAAAAAGATGTTGCCGCCATTGTTCAGATATTTCTTTTGCGAATAAAAACAAATATCTCGTCGACACAATCGTGAACACAACACTACGCGGCTATAGTGACGCGCGATCTGCCTGCTAGTTTCGAGAACGGGCAGGGTTGCCAACCAAAAACAAAGATTCCTCGTACATGTGTACCTCAAAATCTCGTATATTGACTTTCAAACCTCGTAGTAGTACTAGTCGTCAAGGGATACCGGAAAGAACGTCTCTAAAAAAAAAAAAAAAAGGGTAGTATAAAAAAAAAAAGCTCATTATGTAGCTATACCGTCAATCAGAAAATCTATGCGATTTACGATGGTCATTTAGAAAATCTCGTACATTATTTTACGAGGTTGATAGCGTCCTCGTGCCTCGTACGGAAGACCACAAATCTCGTATTTGTACGAGGAACCTCGTACAGTTGGCAACCCTGAGAACGGGTCTTCGATGCCCGCTCGGCTCCCGCGCCGCTGCCGCCGCCGCCCCGCTGCCTGCAAGATTCCAGGCAGCGGCCTAAGAACTCTCAGCACACACTTCACAAATAGACTTACATAACAGGAACCACACTCACACACCCACGCTCAACATCGACACGAACATACCCTACTTTGCTGTCTAATCTTTTAAATTACATAATTATTTACTTTGTGTTTTCCTTTTTGCATTATTTTGTAAATTTTCTTTCATCCCATAATCTTTGTCATCTGTTAGTATACGTTTGTATTAGTTGTGACACGACCGTGTAGTCAGGGTGCCTGGAGACCTGTGACACAGGTTGTCCTAGTACAGGCTTCAGTTTCCACTACGTCATTATCAGGGTTCGAAGGATATATATCAATTGATATATATCATTATATATATCCGATATATATCTGATATATATCAAACCATTTTTTGTGATATATATCAAAACTTATGGTATGTTGCATTTAAGTACTTTTACCAATGCGCTGCTGGCATATTCGTTGTTTTTTCTGTCTTCAGACCGTAATACTTCGAATTTACCAAGTAGGTACTGCAATCAATAATAATAGTGCAACGTAAAAGAGCCAAAATCATTTTCAATTCTATCATCTGCAAACATACCTACTCCTTAAAAGTGAAGTGTAGTATTAATCCTTTATGAATGTCAACAGGCGATTTGACAGTTCTAGCTGACTAGAAAAGACAAATTTGTTATTTGATTATAACTCGACTAAGCACAAATATTAGGATTTTTAAGATATTTTAATTTTGTTTCCCTAATATTTATAGACTTTGTTGTCTCAGAAAAAGATGGTTATTTTTAGTTGATTTTTGTGAACTATAAGATTTTATGTTTATTTTGTTATATAAAAACTAAAAATATGTTGTTTTTATATTGTAAGAAATTCATAATAATAAACTGTCATGTACCTGTGGAAATCGTATAGGTAGTAATAAGATAATAAAATGGCAGTCTTAAGAAATGGATATAAATATCGGATATATATCCGATTTTGGATATATATCGGATATATATCATAAATATCCGATATTTTGATATTTATTATAAATATTGGATATTTTCGAACCCTGGTCATTATATCTTGTATACTAATTTTTGTGTTGAACTTAATCAAAGAGAATATAACCAGTCTTTGTGTTTAATTATATGGTGGAAAAAATAAAGGTTTATTATTATTATTAATGAGAGCGCCAAACGCGCTCGATGCGTATGATCGAGTCTCGTAATGAAAACTCGTGGTAGGGGCACAGGCTCCAGGACGATATTACTGGGGCCCTAGCCTACTAGTACAATCGTCTCAGAATGGTCGATCAGTGATCTCACAATTGACCGATTTTGTTAAGTTTCGTAGTTTACTAAAAAATGGAGTCATTATGTTTTATGACGTGACGTGTGGCGTGGCGTGACGTGACGTGTGGCGTGACGTATGTTGTGACCTGTTCGCAGACATCGAGCGGCCACATCAGCTCCAGTACGGACCGCGTGGTGCACGCGCAGCGGCCCGCCCGCGCCGGTCCCCCGAAGAGGCCGCGCTACGACGGCTATTGTGAGTACCACCGCCCAGCTCCTTTACTGCATGCTATCCTGGCAGGTTAGGGATAACCTGCCAGAGGGGTAATCGCGCTAAATAAAACAGTAGAAGTTAAACCCTTGTTCGTATCTAATCCAGTTAAAGTTATGGTTTAGTTTCGATCACATTTCGTATCGCGCCAAAGTTTTAACTTCGATTGAAGCAAAATTAATGTATGAGTGATACATTTCGTCAAAGTGGTGATTAAATTATAAGAAAATCCAATCGTTTAGACGTAAGTTTGACAAATGGCATAGAAAAAGATTTTTTTTTTTTTGTATTGTGGCACTAGTTATGACGTGGTGCCAATTTCAAGTAAAATAAAAATCTTCAAAAGTTCTTCTTTCTTTCTCTTATGGCTTCGCAATGTTTGTGCATTTAGCCAATGTCACGTAATGAATTATTCATGTCGAAAAAGACGGCCGCGCGGACCGAACACGGAGGAAGTTTTGGTATAAAGGCATGATGTGGCCACTATGCTACAATATTTCACTGTTCATAATGAATTATTCACTGAATGCACTTTTTACTACATAAATCACGCGTTTTTATTTAGTAAACGACACTATAAATAATTTAAAAGTCCAATGAAAAATGAGCGTGCCACTCATCTTAGCTTCCCGCCAAAACCTCTCTAGAAAAAGATTATTCAAATTTTCGTTTGACAGTTGTTTCGCTTTTTTTGGTTTGCTTCTTTCCGTTCTTCTGAACGGAAAGGCAAAGGCATAGTACGCCATACAGCCTAGACTTCAGTATGTTTTTTCTTGAGTAAATTTATATCCTAACTTATACTAGCTTAACTTAAACCTATCTCCTTTCGTTTCCCGCGTGAGGCCGACAAGGAGGAAGTTTGGGTAAGGTCATGATGTGGCCACTATGCTACAATATTTCACTGTTCTTTATACATTATTCACTGAATGCACTTTTTACTACATAAATCACGCGCTTTTATTTAGTAAACAACACTATAAATAATTTTAAAAGTCCAATGAAAAATGAGCGTGGCACTCATCTTGAGATTCCCGCCAAACTCCTAGTTGTTTCGTTCCAATTGTGTTCCAGTTATGGTTAAACCATCTGTCAAAAGGTTCGCGCGATACGAAACATAACTAAAGTTTTAGTTTGGTTGCGATGCAATTCTGTTTTGGTTGAATTTTTGCGCGATTGTTCCATTCTAATTTTGCTGCGTTTTTTTTTTTTAATTTGCATATTTGTAAAGGCCTTTGCATATTTGTAAAGGCCTGCGCAGACGACGGAGTTTTCTCCGCGGTGGAGAAAAAAGTACGTTCCACGAATATAAAGTCCACCGCGGATTTACCGCGAACTCAGCGCACACGGTGTGCGATCATTTGTTGCCCAGAAATGTAGAGAAGTGAGAGCACACAACGCGGACTAAAGTCCGCCATGTGCGTTGCTTCGCCGAGTCACACGAGTTCTATTTTATTCACGGACTCCCACGTAATTTTGTCCGGTCCGCTTTCTGCATGTCCTCGGTTACTCGGGGGACTTTTTGTACGCGGTACTTTTAATCCCTCGTTTGCGTTGCTTGATACAGTTGTATGCGATCTATTTTAGCGGACAAAAAAGTCCGTGGACAAAAATCCATCGTCTGCGCAAGCTATAAGATTTTAGCGGGCTACCTTGACTCATCCAACCCACTATTGCTATCGGAAATAGTCGTTGATGGATTACTAGCCTTTGATCAAAGGTTGGATTTTACTTAAAAGAGCAAATCTAGCAAAGAAGAAGGTATCTTTATATAAAAGGTTATACAATGTGTAAAGAAAACCCGTCCGACCCATATGGATAATTAAGGTTAGGTAATCACATGACCAGATAAATATATTATGTTTACATAATCATCATAGTAGCAATAGTAATGAATTTTGAAATAATGTTTTTGTTTTCGCGATTCCAACTTCCACAATATTTGGTATTTTTTTTAAAAAGTGACTAAACCAATTTCAGGGGTATTAATTATGAGCGATGCGACTGCATGTCGCGGGGGCTGCCCCCCTTCGCCCGCGCTTGTATGCCTACCGCACTTGTATTAAGTTACCTCCTTTTGCGAAATAATATTTTTTTTTTTAAGTTTCGCGCTGCTTTGTAGGCATTACCTAATAAGTAGAATCAGTTATCGATACCTAACAATACCTTCATAGATCGGACAGGATTTTCTTTACATATTGTATATTAGCTTTCCGCTTGCGGCTTCGTCCGCGTGGAATTCGGTTATATCGCGTTTTTTAGATTTCCCTCGGGAATAACAAAATTTTCCGCGATAAAAAGTAACCTATTATTTAATCTGGACTTCTAACTTTACGTCTGCAAAATTTCAAAGTAATCGGTTCAGTATATATGGCGTGAAAGCGAAACAAACAAAGAAACTCACTCTCCGATTTATAATATTAGTAAGTAAACCAAGCCCAATAAATGACTTTTAAAGTGTATGAAGCCGGTGACAGAATGTTTCGTAATATTATGAAAAGATAAGATTTTTATTTACATAAACATGTGTATATAAAAAGTGCATACAAGGTAAATGTTTGTTGTTTTTTTTTTTTGTGCGTTTCCATAATGGACGCTCTTAGCGTACAATATATTTCTGCATCGTTCTCACACGGTTGATTTCAACATGAATGATGTAATCAAATATTTGTAACAATAGCTTCAAAATTTAAAAGAGTGTCCATGGAGTTTCTTGCCCGTTCTTCTCCATAGGTACCTACTCTTTGGAATGGGCGACTAGCTTCATCTTATTGACTGACCGACCTTCTGACAATTCAAAAGTGCCTGTAACTGATTTATTTGAAATAAATGATTTGATTTGATTTAGGGTGTCGCTGGAGAGAACAGCAAATGACGGCTGGATCATTGTTTTTTTATTAGTTGGGTTTGATGACCGCGGCGTTTCCTAGTACTAGCTCTGAGAAGAAATGCCGAAACAAACTCGAGAGGTCATAGTCGGGAATTTATAAAGGGTGTCTCTGACATCGACGCACAAACGATTACCATGGATCCAGTACATGATTCTGAACACCCCATTGGTGGAATTTTTCGTCGGTTTTTTCCTGATTAAAAAAAAATTAATATGCAGTTTTTTTCTCTTTAAACCGCTTATAATTGCTATACTTTTATAACCTAATTAGATTTTAAAGGAAAAAATAATTAATTCGCTTATTACACAAAAAAAGCACAATGTGAACAAAACTCGAAAAACTATCCTATCAGCTGATTTAATAGAGTTCACATCAGGGGTCAACGTCATACCCATAAACACGCGCGGCGGCACGCTTGCAACGTTCAAAGGCTGAGTCGACACATTTTTTTAAACATTGTGATTTCTGTAACCGCTCATTAACGACATAAATGACTATCATAATTTTATTAGTGGCATGCGGTGTAGCCTTTTCGCGAAGTTTGCGTTACGATGTCAGATACACCCTGTATTTACTGGTTCAGCTGCGAAGCAGGCTGGCCTTCATCGGACAAAATTGATACGAACAGCATTTCTTTTGTATTTATATTTAAAGACTACCAGTGACTTCGTCCGCGTGGAGTTATGCTCCGCTCCTATTGGTCACAGCGGGATGTTATATAGCCTAAAGCCTTCCTGGATTAATGGGCTATCCAACGCAAAAAGAATTTTTCAAATCGGACCAGTAGTTCCCGAGATTAGCGCGAACAAACAAACATACAAACAAACTCTTCAGCTTTATTTATATTAGTAAAGATAACTTAATACTAACTTAGTAGGTATTACTTACAAAAATTTCTTATAGTCTACCCTAGGTACCGGACGCAACACTTTGCCACATCTCGTTAGCTTGTCAGACTGAGGTTGCTTCTGACCAGAAAATGATTCATCTTGGACCTCTCCCCCTTCTGGTTCGACAGACTCATAGAATTTCTCGTCCTCTGTTGACTTGCTAGACTGTACTTCCTCTTACCATCACATAAGGCGCTGTTGTCGACAGCCTCGGTGGCGTAGTGGTAGCGAACGCGGCTGCTGCGCAAGGATATGCGGGTTCGAACCCCGCGCAGTGCAAATATTTGTATGCATTAATATCTGCATTGGTCTGGTCGTGCCTCGGAAAGCACGTTAAGCCGTTGGTCCCGGTTGCCATACGAACATGTAATGGAAAAATCCAACAATTGGTCTAACTGCAACGCTTCGATATCGCCTTCGGGTTGTGGAAGTCAGACGGCTGCAGTCGCTTCATGGAAAATATCGAAGTTTAGCCAAAATCAGCAGTTAGACTGATAAAGCGGACCCCAGACTCCAAAGCTGAAAAAATTTCGGATGCGACTGGGATTAACGCCGAGATGATGATGTTGAATGTTGTTGAACTTTCAAAATAAAATCCGAGAAATATCTGTTACGAGTTTTGAACTGTTCGTAAGCCACATTCTAACATTACAATATTATCTGGTGCCCGCCTGATAACGGTGGCGTCGCTTGGTGTCAGAGCCTCCTTGTGTTAAGACGGACTAGATGACTCACGATTTTACGAAACACATTTTAGTTAAAATTAGTATTCATAGGCGGGAGCAGCGGGGGTATTCTCCTCATTTCTCCGTAACACATGCCCGTACCATGACAACCGATTTCCACACAACTTTATACAATACTATGTGGGTACAGTAATGAACACAAGAAAAACAACAACAATTTTATTTATCATATCCCAGCTCTCTAGTCACGTCAAAATACCAGCAAACCAAAAACAAAATATTATTAAAATAGAAATGTGACTAAGTAAAAACTTATTACCTAAATAAAAGCCCCAGGTATAAAGAGCATGACAGCTCACGCGGTCAACACGCCTGCCTGCGACGCGGAGGCCCCGGGTTCGATCCCCGGCCAGGTCATGATGGAAAACGATCTTTACCTGATTGGCCTGGGTCTTGGTTGTTTATCTATGTTTGTATCTTATAAATATAGTATCGTTGAGTTAGTATCCCATAACACAAGTCTCGAACTTACTTTGGGGCTAGCTCAATCTGTGTGATTTGTCCGTTTAAAGGGTGTATCTGACATCGACGCACAAACTAGTACCATGGATCCAGTACATGATTCTGAACCCCCCAGTGGTGGAATTTTACGTCGGCTTTTTCATGGTTTAAAAAAAATAAATGTAGTTTTTTTTCACTTCAGACCATTCACAATTGCTATACTTTTATAACCCAATAAGATTTTAAAGTTAAAATTAAATAATTCGCTAATTACATAAAAAATCGCAATGAAAACAAAACCCGAAAAACGATCTTATCAGCTGATTGAATAGAGTTCACATTAGGGATCAACTTTATACCTACAAACTCGCACGGCGGCACGCTTGCAACGTTCAAAAGCCGAGCCGACACTTTTTTTCAAACACTGTGTATTCTGTAACCGTTCATTAACGATATAAATGACTATCATAATTTTATTAGTGGCATGCGGTGTAGCCTTTTCGCGAAGTTTGCGTTACGATGTCAGATACACCCTGTATATTTATACTAGCTTTCCGCCCGCGGCTTCGCCCGCGTGGAGTTCGGTTATATCGCGCTTTTTAGATTTCCCTCGGAAACATCAAATTTTTCCGGGATAAAAGGTAGCCTATGTCCTTTCTCAGGGTGTAAAGATTGTCTGTGCCAAATTTCATCAAAATCGGTTCAGTAGTTTTGGCGTGAAAGCCAGACAGACAGACCGAGATACTTTCGCATTTATAATATTAGTATGGATATATGAACTCATATAATATGTCAGTAAGCTAATTCTGGAGAAGGAACACGAACATTGTCTTGAGTTAATCAGAGCGATACGGGACCAACATCATGAATACGTTTAGATCGAGTAGGTATTCATTATGATGATCATCATTTCAGGCGAAAGACGTCCACTGCTGGACATTTTTATTAGTTATAAACTAGTGCTTGACTGCAATCCCGCCTGATGGTAAGCAGTGATGCAATCGTTGATGGTAAAGCGCACTAGCTTATTAAGCCTATTCACTCAAAAAAACTGAGTGAATAGGAAGGAAGACGGCAGTTGAGCGAGGTGATGCAATGTTTAACCCAACAACACGACCAACGATGCTGCGCCAGAGGATGATCTGGAGACCCTCCACGACAAAACTCTCGACACAACAATATTAGGCACATCGTACCCGGCACACATCGCAACACAACTGCTCAGACCCGTCCTCCGTACGGCTTCACCAGACATCATGCCGGAACACGACGGATCGCTTGGCGGTAAGACTTTGTCTGGTGGGTGGTAACTTATGCCGGCGGCTGATGTTGTTGCCTACCACCGAGAAAAAATAAGCCAAAAATAACATATGCCTCCCCCAAAATCTCCACGACGACCAGTCCTGCGCCTCCCGCATCCAGCGGTATCCCGCGACCTTCAGTAGGTCGTCGGGTAGGTGTTAGTATAGGACCAACACGCGATGTCTCCTCCCGGTTGCGAAGCTACATATTTCCTCTTTTTGTCTACATTTTTTTTTTCATTTTGCTCTGCTCCTGAGAGTTGAGTCCTCAAGCATTGGGCTATGAAATTGGAATGGGTTTTTTTTTTTATAAATTATAAACCAGCGCCTGACCGCAATCCCGCCTGATGGTAAGCAGCGATGCGATCGTTGATGGTAAAGCGCGCTAGTTTATTAAGAGCCTATTCACTCTAGCCTTGAAGACACTCAAATTGTAGTCCGACGGAAACACCGCCGCCGGCAAGTTGTTCCAGTCCCTCTATGTACGCGGTATAAAGGAGGAGGCGAAACGCTTCGTCCGGATCGTAGTAGTGTTAACAACGTAAGGGTGGAAACTCGCCATACGACGGGTCGTCCGATGGTGGAACGGAGATGGGGGAATTAAATCATGCAATTCCCTCGCACACTCCCCAAAATGCATCCTATAGAACACCGAAAGGCTGGCTACTCTACGCCTGTGCTCTAGGCTTTGGAGACCGTCTCGAGTTAAATCAGGGTCACCAATTAGACTCTAGCCTGAAGACACTCAAACTGTAGTCCGACGGAAACACCGCCGCCGACAAGTTGTTCCAGTCCCTTGATGTACGCGGTATAAAGGAGGAGGCGAAACGCTTCGTCCGGATCGTAGTAGTGTTAACAACGTAAGAACGGAGATGGGGAATTAAATCATGCAATTCCGTCGCACACTCCCCAAAATGCATCCTATAGAACACCGAAAGGCTGGCTACTCTACGCCTGTGCCCTAGGCTTTGGAGACCGTCTCGAGTTAAATCAGGGTCACCAATTAGCCTCTTCGCACGCCTCTCCACTGAATCCGAAGTAGCCAGGTGACATTTCGCAGCACCAGCCCAAATGTGGCTGCAGTACTCCACACACGAACGGACCTGTTTTCAAACTTGACTGATAGTTACAAAAATTAAGCGGAAGTCGTGCCGTTTCAACTCCTGACCTCTAGAGGCTATGACATTAAGCCCCCAGTACACAATGGCCTGTGATGGGCCACGCTCTGCAATGCACAATTGTAGGCCACCGTCACTTGGTGTTCACACAATGGCGCATGGCTCATTGCTGCCTGGCAAACCACTTCCTATGGACGTCGACGTAATTACGGTTGAGGCTATTTACTTGTATACTGTTTACAAGTAGATATTACAGAAGTGTGTACCGTCACAAAGTTCTTAAAAAGAAATGGCGAAAAAGGTGATGGTGGACACTATAGAAGATACCCGCGACCCGGACGAAGCGTTTCGCTTCCTCTTTGATACCGCGTACATCGAGGGACTGGAACAATTTGCCAGCGACGGTGTTTCCGTCACATTACAATTTGAGTGTCTTCAAGGCTAGAGTGAATAGGCTCTTATTAATAAACTAGCGCGCTTTACCATCAATGATCGCATCACTGCTTACCATCAGGCGGGATTGCGGCCAAGCGCTAGTTTATAACTTATAAAACAAATATATAAAGGGAAAGAAGAAAAATAGAAAAGGATAAACTGTTTCAAGAAAAATAGAAAAGGATAAACTTACTAAGTGTAGGCTGTATGGCGTACTATGCCTTTGCCTTTTCCGTTCAGCAGAACGGAAAGAAATGAACCGAAAAAAAAAAGGTGATGGTGGATGCTGACCATTCGTCGAAACACGACAAGGGTTCTTATCCTTGTGCAGTGCATTGTTTGGGTCCCAAATTGCGGGCTCAGATTGATATAAATGAATAAACTTGAAAGTTTTTTCATTTCAATTGAATTCCAATTGCTCCATGATATTAAAATTTTGGGCGATCGAAAATTCTAGTTCTAGCACGCCATTAGCACGTAACACAAAACTGTACTAACCCGGTCTGCGACCGGTGACGAACTAACGTAAACAATGGCCGATTGTGTAAACATCACAGGCCACGCTATGCCACGATTCCTTTGAAGTGTGCCCAAAGAACTGACAACTCCCCGATTGCGCGCCACGATTGACAATTGTCCGCCATCATATACCATTACGTTGACGACCTCCGTGGCGCAGCGGTCAACACGCCTGGGGCCCTAGTCTGCTATTACAATAGTGTCAGAATAGCTGATCAGTGATCTCATAATGATCGATTTTGACAAGTTTCGTAATCTACTAACTGAAATGCGTCATTATGACTTTCCAGTGGTCAACAACTGACACTGCACTCCATATTAATAAATGTTCAAATTGAGTATTGGTTTTTAGAAAATTACTTCTATTAACGGGTTTTATAATAATGGCAATACGGCAATGTCATTCTATCACCATTCCATTACAAGATGACTAAGATAATAGATCGATTATTATGAATTTAGCAGATTACGAACTTTTAAGCACAATGACAATGGAATCGTGTTGGAATGACAAATTTATAAAAAATAGCAGACTAGGGGCCCTGATTGCGATGTGGAGGCCCCGGGTTCGATCCCCGGCCAGCTCATGATGGAAAACGATCTTTTCCTGATTGGCCTGGGTCTTGGATGTTTATCTATAATATCAAATCAAATCATTTATTTCAAATAAACCAGTTACAGGCACTTTTGAATTGTCAGAAGGTCGGTCAGTCAATAAGATGAAGCTAGTCTAATATACAGTATGTTAAAGAACAGAGGGCGTTCCCTTAAACTCGTTAATATATATCATTAATAGATTAAAATAAAAATATCAGCATAGAAAAATAAGCATAAAAAAATCCGAATAAAAAAAAATTATAATTGGAAATAAATTTGAAACCTCCTGTTGTAAATCAAAATAGTAGCGTAGTATCATAAACAAATTGCGACCTTGCCGTCTTTCAAGTTCGCGTGTTTCTTTTACATGTCAATTTAAAATTTTTTATGAATATTTTCATATTGGAAAAATTTAAAAAAAAATTTGTTTTCGAATGGAAATATTTTTTTAGCATGTATGTATGCTATACTATTTTGGGTTAACGGGAACGCCCTCTGTTAGTTAACATACTGTATGTATCTATTATAAATATAGTATCGTTGAGTTAGTATCCCGTAACACAAGTCTCAAACTTACTTCGGGGCTAGCTCAATCTGGGTGATAAAAAAAAAAAAAAAAAAAAAAATTGTAGTGGGCACGCATGGGCCATTGTGTACTGGGGCCGTTATGTATTATAATTTTAAGTGAGGGTACTTGTGAAATGTTAGTGTAGTTTTGCGTTGGTTTGCGCGCGGGACGTTGCTCAGTTCGCGAGTGCTTCAACAAGTTTGGTAGTGTTTGTGTCAGTTGATGAGTGAGTCGGTCGTGATGGTGTGTCCATTAAGCAAAGGTAACATTTTGTATACACACACAGCAGCTCAAACATTGGGGTATGGGCTACGAAAATATCCGACGAAGTTTACCAAACGCTGCCCATCCCAGCTGGATCCTTCTATTTGCCTCCTTCTCGAAGTTGTTTTTCCCTAATTGCAACGTTTGCCCGAGGTACACATATTCTGAAACAACTTCGAGCGACATTCCATTTACGGCAACCGGTCCCGGAGTGACCCGTTCATTTAACATAATTTTGGTCTTATCTAAGTTCATCCGGAGACCGATGCGTTGGGAGGAGTCAGCCTTTTTTTTCGTCGCCCATACCCCAATGTTTGAAGACAAAAATCTTCAACCAATGCGTCCTACCCGTCATGACTTACGGAGCCGAGACGTGGACACTAACGGTCAGACTAGTCCATAAGTTTAAAGTCGCTCAGCGAGCTATGGAGCGGGCTATGTTGAGCGTCTCTCTGAAGGACCGCATCAGAAATGAGGTGATCCGACAGAGGACCAGAGTTACCGACATAGCTGAGAGGATTAGCAAGCTGAAGTGGCAATGGGCTGGTCACATATGCCGCAGGACCGACAACCGTTGGGGTAAACGAGTCCTATATAAAAAAAAGTTCCCAATGAATCAAATTCAATCATTTACTTCATTCTAATTTATACTGAAGCGCCCTGCGGTTTCATCTGCGTAAGTTTCCATTCTTATATATATCAAAAAAAATTAAAGGTAGGTATCTTATAATGTTAATTCTAATACTCCGAGATAATAATTGGTTGCGCAGAGTTTCATTACCATTGCTGAAGTATCTATTAAGTTCGTGAAAACGTAACAACCAACTTATATTCTTTACACAAAATTTTAAATAATGTATGTATGTGGGTGCGGACGCCAGCGGGTCGGGTTGCCTGAATCTGTCAAGCTTTCCCAATCAATCTTGAACCGTAATGCTTTGGCGATAAAGTTGAGAATCTATTGAGGAAATTTGACGGGTTGTGGTGGCTTGATGTGCGGGCGACTGTACCTAGGGGTTAATATACCTATGAATTGTTAGCATTGCATTGTAAACATTAATAATTATTTATGGTATTGTTATGAGCGGTTTTCGTTGTGCGGCTAAATCAAATTGTGAACCTAATTGTAAGTTTATTAGATATACCTAAAAAAATCACTTTTATGAAGGATAGGGTAGGACCACAGAAATTGTAATAATATGACTTGTTGTTACGATTTCTGTGGGTTGGACCTTGGACAGTAAATGAGCTCCGATCACCGCGCGGTCTTTAGTACAGATCTCTTGGATTTTGACAAAAAATCTTATTCATTTACCCACTTCATATGTTCAATTAAATAATCTATTCAACAGTATACCTACAATATGTTAAGAAAACCCTGTCCGACCCATAAGGATAATAAAGGTTAGGTAAAGACATGAACAAACCCATACAAATATTATAAATGCGAAAGTATCTCTGTCTGTCTATCTGTCCGGCTTTCACGCCAAAACTACTGAACCGATTGTAATGAAATTTGGTACACAGATAGTCTAGAGCCTGAGACATGATGACAGCCTCCGTGGCGTAGCGGTAGCGGACGCGGCCGCTGCGCAAGGTGGCGCGGGTTCGATCCCCGCACAGTGCAAGTATTTGTATCCATGAATATGAATATTTTTACTGGTCTGGTCGTGCCTCGGAAAGCACGTTAAACCGTTGGTCCCGGTTGCCATACGAACATCTAGTGGCAGTCGTTACGGGTTGTTGGAGCCCTCAAAAATCCAACAATTGGTCTAACTGCATTGCTTCGATATCGCGTTCGGGTTGTGGAGGTCAGACGGCAGTCACTTCACGGAAAATGTCGGAAGTTTAACCATATGAGCAGTTGGACTGGTAAAGCGGACCCCAGACTCCAAAGCTGAAAAGGCTTTGTATATCGAAGTCTAGAGCCTGAGAAAGGACATAGGCTATATAACATCCCGCTGTTACCAATAGGAGCAGAGCAGTAACAAAAAATGTTGCGAAAACGGGGGCAAACGCGGCCGTACATATTGCTCCCATTATTTTAACAGGCGCTTATTATACAGGATGGCCCATCGATTGACGTCATAAAAAAAAATTTAGGTCCGGCATTTCGTGGGGTATCCGAAACACCCCCATGTATGTTCCGCGATATTTCATAGTTTTCGAGTTATGATTTTTTTTTTACTTTTCGAGGAATTTCAACCGGACAAGTATAAAAAATTATTTTACTTTTTTTAATTAAGACTTCTTAAGATTTTTTTTTGCAACAGAATCCTCATGTGCTGTACTTTAATACATAAAATAACTAGCTTCGTAACTTTGATGAAAGGTACGAAAATGTTGGTCAGAATTAAAAAAAATACGTTCCGTGAATTAAGACTTTAATTTTCAACTTTACATTAAAAATCTAATCAAGTGTTATTTCACTTCTTATTTACTCTCAAAAATGCGCCAGACTCTCAGCTTTCATAATCAGAAGACAGAAGTAGTACTTTAAAGCAAGTTTAGCTAAAACCGGGCTTTCTAAACACCAAGGTAGCAAAATTCATAAAATTACGTATCTGGTTACAATTGTTTTTTTTTTTTTGCATTAACTATTATTTCTGAGGCAAATTAATGATTAAGAAAGCTGAAAACCTATCGTGTAAGTAAGATAAGGAAAAAAAAAGTAGAATTTTATGTACGAATCTTTATTTAAATTTACAATAAATTTTCAAAGTGGTCACCGCCAGCGTCAATGCACATTCTACATCTGCGTAAAAAAATGTGTTTTAATCTGCGGAACGCCTGTTTTCATTCACTACCCGTTTTGCTACTAAAATCTTCTGCCTCAGTTCTTGTTCACTGGAACACTCCCGGGCGTATGCTGTTTCCTTATAATAGCCCCAAATAAAGTAATCTATGGGGTTGAGGTCAGGTGAGCGCGGAGGCCATGGAATCGGTCCACCGCATCCTATCCATCTGTTAGGAAATTCTTCATTCAAATAATCCCGGACTTGTGTCGCGTAGTGACACGAAGCGCCGTCACATTGAAATATCATAGTGCGTCTTAGTTGTAGATTTACATCTTCAAGCAATTCTTAAAAGTCATTCTCCAAGAAGTTTTTGTAAGTTGGTCCATCAAGTCTGCTCGGCAATTCTAATGGACCAATTAATTCGCCATTGAGAACACCAGACCGCACAACAGCATACGCCCGGGAGTATTCCAGTGAACAAGAACTGAGGCAGAAGATTTTAGAAGCAAAACGAGTAGTGAATGAAAACAGACAGGCGTTCCGCAGATTAAAACACAATTTTTTACGCAGATGTAGAATGTGCATTGCCGTTGGCGGTGGCCACTTTGAAAATTTATTGTAAATTTAAATAAAGATTCGTACATAAAAATCTATTTTATTTTTTCCTTATCTTACTTACACGATAGGTTTTCAGATTTCTTAATCATTAATTTGCCTCAGAAATAATAGTTAATGCAAAAAAAAAACAAATGTAATCAGATAGGTAATTTTATGAATTTTGCCACCTTGCTGTTTTGAAGACCGGTTTTAGCCAAACTTGCTTTAAAGTACTACTTCTGTCTTCTGATTATGAAAGCTGAGAGTCTGGCGCATTTTTGAGAGTAAATAAGAAGTGAAATAACACTTGATTAGATTTTTAATGTTAAGTTGAAAATTAAAGTCTTAATTCACGGAACGTATTTTTTTTAATTCTGACCAACATTTTCGAAATTTCCATCAAAGTTACGAAGCTAGTTATTTTATGTATTAAAGTACAGCACATGAGGATGTTGTTGCAAAAAAAAAATCTTAAAAAGTCTTAATTAAAAAAAAAAAACATTTTTTATACTTGTCCGGTTGAAATTCCTCGAAAAGTAAAAAAAAATCATAACTCGAAAACTATGAAATATCGCGGAACATACATGGGGGTGTTTCTGATACCCTACGAAATGCCGGACCTAAATTTTTTTTTATGACGTCAATCGATGGGCCACCCTGTATATCAACACGCGGACGGAGTCGCGGGCAGCAGCTAGTATAATATAAAATTTTTACGTAATCATCATAGTAACAATACTAATCAATTTTGAAATATTTTTTACGCGATTATTTTTTATAATTATAAACTAGTGCTTGACTGCAATCCCGCCTGATGGTAAGCTGTGATGGAATCGTTGATGGTAAAGCGCACTAGTTTGTTTATTAAGCATATTCACGTAAAAAACTTAGGAATAGGTAGGATGACGGCAGTTGAGCGAGGTGATGCAATGTTAAACCCAAGACCAACACGACTAACGATGCTGCGCTAGAGGGAGATTGATCTGGAGACTCTCCACGACCAAACTCACGACACAACAACCTTTGGTGCATCGTACCCGGCACACATTGCAACACAACTGCTCAGACCCGTCCTCCGTTCGGCTTCACCAGACATCATGCCGGAACACGACGAATCACTTGGCGGCAAGAGCTTGTCTGGGGGGTGGTAACTTTTGCCGGCAGCCGATGTTGATTCCAACTTCCCGAAATTGGTAATTTTAAAAGAAGTGACAACACCATATTGACGGTATTATTATAAGCTATGTGACCACGCCCGCCCACCCACGCATGTATTGCCGCATGTATTAAGTAACCTCTTTTTTTGCAAAATAATATGATTTATTTTTAAGTTTAGCCCGACTTTGCCGGCATTAGTAGAATCGGTTATCGATACCTAACAATACCTTCACGGATCGGACAGGGTTTTCTTTACATATTGTATATACTATATACACTATGTAACAAAAACCCTGTTGTTCTTTTCAGGGACATATATATTTACCTACAAGCACATCATTAATGAAATTATAATTAAAAAAAGTAATTATTGTCTAGTCGAGGGGTCAAAATCTATTAAAATCGACACATTCGAAAAAATGTTTAGAATATCTGATTTTATAAGTTACTAGCTTTCCGCCCGCGGCTTCGCCCGCGTGGAGTTCGGTTATATCGCGCTTTTTAGATTTCCCCCGGGAACATCATATTTTTCCGGGATAAAAGGTAGCCTATGTTCTTTCTCAGGGTCTAAAGATTGTCTGTGCCAAATTTCATCAAAATCGGTTGAGAGGTTTAAGCGGGAAAGCGTAACAGACAGACAGACAGGCCCACAGACAGACAGAGTTACTTTCACATTTATAATATTAGTATGGATTTAGAGATTGCCGGGAACGTTCTACCGGGTGCGGCAATTGAACTGTCCGTGTGCGAAAATGAAATATTTTTGTTAATTTTCAATATTTATTTATACTATTTTAGAATGTCAAAATAGAAGGTTCAAAGTTTTATAATGACTAATTCCGATGAAATACAGCCGCCTTTAGCCTGCACTACAAGCTTGAGTCTCATTCTGAAGGAAGCGCTCGCTGCTCGAACGACGTCATCACTTAAACAGTTCCATTCTCGCGTAAGGGTAGCTTTGAGCGCTTCCACCAACGTGTTGTTTTTAACACAAGCCTTGGCCTGTAAAACAACCCAAATACAAAACTCCAGCGGATTCAAGCGATGACGAAGGCCACATTTCTCGGTCGATCAGCACAGGAACGTTCGCTTTCAACCAATTTTGCGTTCCAATGGCTCTGTGCGATGGTGCCGAGTCTTGCTGGAAAGTCCAACGTTCAGAACCAAATGTGTCGCGTAGCCACGGAAACAGCCCTGGTATTAAGACTTTGTCTCGATAGATTTGTGGTTTATTTTCACTTGGTTGCGACCCATTGGCAGAAAAATGAGTGGAGAACGACTTTTTTCGGACACCGCCGCCCAGACCACGATTTGATTGGCTCCTTGACGTCGATTGACTCGCAATTTATCTGAATGGTCGCTGATACGTCCCTTCAACCAAACCTGGTCACTTAGTCTATTAAGAAAGTGCTCAACGTTGAAAGTTTCCTCATCTGAAAACACCAAATTGGGCAGCTCGCCAGAGTCGCAGCAGAAGCAGCTCCTTCAATCGATGTAACCGTTTGCTACGTTGCAAAGCAGTAAGTTCTTGAGAAAGGTTTTTTTTCAATGGTTTGACTTTAAGTTTTTCTTTCAATGTGCGACGAACGCTGAGGACGCTCACCTTGACATCCTGTGCGAGCTGATTTGCTGAGCGTGCTGGATTTCTGTGTAATCGATGACGCACCTTTTCGACAATTGCTGGCGCCGTTGCAGTACAACGTCGTCCGGCACCGTAGCGTTTCTTAACGCTACCAGTCTCATTATACCGTTGAATAGTGCAATTAACAATTTTCTCCTTCAACTGCATATTTGACAGCGCGCGACGAATTTCGATGTACGTCTTTTCCTCCAAATGAAGACCAATTTCTGAATTACAGTTTTAAATCTATTGTTCTAAATTTGAATGTGTTTCTCTCACAACAGAATCACTTCAAATGATGATAGCAAACATGTCAAAGACCAAGAAAGAATTTTTTTTTACCAGTCTAGCTGCTAATATGACTTCGACATTTTTCCGTGAAGCGACTGCCGTCTGAGCTCCACAACCCGAAGGCGACATCGAAGCATTGCAGCTAGACTAATTGTTGGACTTTTGAGGGCTCCAACAACCCGTAACGACTGCCACTAGATGTTCGTATGGCAACCGGGACCAACGGCTTAACGTGCTTTCCGAGGCACGACCAGACCAGTGCAAATATTCATATTCATACATACAAATATTTGCACTGTGCGGGGATCCAACCCGCGCCTCCTAGCGCAGCGGCCGCGTCCGTTACCGCTGCGCCACGGAGGCTGTCTCGTTTCATCTTGTGTTATTTTATAACTAGCAGCCGCCAGCGACTTCGTTCGCGTGGAGTTAGTTATGCACCGCTCGTATTGGTCGCAGCGTGATGTTATACAACGTGTAACAATAAGGGTATATACATACCAAGGGCATGGCATCTTTAGATGA
Organism: Sesamia nonagrioides; assembly: GCA_017933935.1. NCBI lineage: Eukaryota > Metazoa > Arthropoda > Insecta > Lepidoptera > Noctuidae > Sesamia > Sesamia nonagrioides. Next base: position 573,323 of record JADWQK010002222.1, on the reverse strand, counting down.
TATCAAACGATATCGGAAGGGTTTTAACTCAAAATAAAATACTCAAAAAACTGGTACCAAATTTTCAGTTTCGTGTGTTTCTTAAAATGAAATCATAACAAACGTGGCAGCACACTTCATACGTTAATAACTACTCGTTACCCGTCACGTTACTTGCCAAAATCCGATAAATGTCTTGAATATCTCTGTGCGACTAGTATGATAGTAGCCTATCACAGGCGGTGTTTTTCCTCATAACTTCCTAACATAAAAAGATAGGATTAAAATAATCCTTAGATAAAATAATCTTCCAATATCGTTTGATATCATGTAAAGATTCCATGCATTTGTTATGTATATACCCTTTATGTTACATGTTGTATAGCCTAAATCCTTCCTGGATTAATGGGCTATCTAATGCAAAAAGAATTTTTTTCAAATCGGACCAGCAATTCCTGAGATTAGCGCGTTCAAACAAACTCATCAGCTTTACATATTAGTATAGATATTTGCACGCCATGAGAAATGGCAGACATGTCGTGAGCCACTCTTTCTCAAGATCCTACGATGCATGAGTTTTTTTATTCTGTATGTATGAATACACATGTTTGGGCAAATAGAATTTCTTATTCTTATAAAGCGCTCTAAACACCAAAGCCTTACGTTGTTAACACCACTACGAACCGGACCAAGCGTTTCGCTTCTTTTATACCGCCTACATCGAGGGACTGGACCAATTTGCCAGCGGCGGTGTTTCCGTCACACTACAATTTGAGTATCATCAAGGCTAGAGTGAGTAGGCTCTTAATAAATTAGCGCGCTGTACCATCAACGATCGCATCACTGCTTACCATCAGGCGGGATTGCAGTCAAGCACTAGTCTAAAATTATAAAAAAAAATGATTTGATTTGAAAGCTGCTTTATTTGTCGTGACGCAGATGCGTGTCTTGAAGACGGCGAGCCGCCAGCCAAGCGCGCTGCTCCCTCCATCCGCGTCGGCAGCGGCTTCAAGTGGAACCTGCAGGTAATGTTTAAAGTACAACTCGGCAAGTTAACTGTGCACCTCGATCTGTGACGTCATTCGGACGTAACCCTTGTTAAAAAATGAGAATAGCCAATAGGCTATTTGACAGTAAGGTCAACCGGGGCAATTGCGTCTTTGGGGCAATTGCGTCTAATCGGAATTATTTTAAATCTATTTGAAAACTTACCTCTCCTGTCATCTTTACGTTATAGTTTTTTATTCAAAGTAAACAAAACAAGATGGAGGAGAGGTAGGTTTTCAAATAGATTTAAAATAATTTCGATTAGACGCAATTGCCCCGGTTGACCTTATTCAATTTTTTGTGATTTTTTTGCTTTAATTGCATAATTATGAGGGTTCTTTATGTCATTTACATGAGTTTTAATAAAAAATAATAATAATTAATATATCCAAAACACAAAAATATGTTTGGCTTTTTGTTTCTCGCGCCACATATTGTGAAACGATCCGGATTGGCTAATGTCACGATGACGTCATACGCGCATCAACGCTTGTTTTCGGCAAACTTATAAACTGTTTTTCGGGGTTTTTTTATCGATTTATTTGTACAACCCAGTACAGCACACCACTTGTAAACCATTTTATTAGATAACAACAACAAATAATAAATAAAAATAAACACCACTGAGAACCGAAAACCGCTTGTGACGTCACTTACGAAGCGCGACGCCATATTGCTGAATAAATCGTTTTCGTGGCTTATTTGAATTTTGAATTTTTATTTGCATATTTCTTACGAAATACGTAGGTATTTAAAATTAAAAAAAATACTTTCGGTGAACTTCTTAACCGCAACCAAGTAATATAAGATAAAAATTATAAACGGCTATTTTTACATAAAAGGCTATTTGACATAGCCTAGATATTATGTAAAAAAAATATATATACAGTATGTTAAATAACAGAGGGCGTTCCCTTAAACTCGTTAATATATATCATTAATAGATTAAAATAAAAATATCAGCATAGAAAAATAAGCATAAAAAAATCCGAATAAAAAAAAATTCTAATTGGAAATAAATTTGAAACCTCCTGTTTTAAATCAAAATAGTAGTCGTCATGTATAAATAAATTGCGACGTTGCCGTCTTTCATGTTCGCGTGTACAGTGTGTTTCTTTTACATGTCAATTTAAAATTTTTATTGAATATTTTCATATTGGAAAAAATTTTGAAACATTTTGTTTTCGAATGGAAATATTTTTTTAGCATGTATGTATGCTATACTATTTTGGGTTAACGGGAACGCCCTCTGTTAGTTAACATACTGTATATTATTTTTCATGTTAATTGTAATGTCCTAGGTTCAGTTGTAACTAGACTTGGAGGAGCCGACAATAAAACACGTAGTGACACTTGCACGATATATTCCGAACTGACCCAAGTACCCACTAGTAACTATTATTAATGTACCTACACTACCATGGGCGTAGCCAGCCTTCAGTTCAGGGTGGGGCACCAGTCAACGTAACCTCAATCTCCTGGTTTTTATTATTATTTTGTATAATTAGGCACCTTATACATACAGGGTGTATCTGACATCGTAACGCAAACTTTGCGAAAACGCTAGACCGCATTTCACTAATAAAATTATGATAGTAATTTATGTCGTTAATGAACGGTTACAGAATTCAGTGTTTAAAAAAGTGTCGGCTCGGCATTTGAACGTTGCAAGCGTGCGGGTTTGTAGGTGTGACATTGATCCCTGATGTGAAATCTTATTAAATCAGCTGATAAGATAGTTTTTCGAGTTTTGTTTTCATTGCGATTTTTTGTGTAATTAGCGAATTAATTAATTTATACTTTAAAATCTCATTGGGTTATAAAGAATAGCAATTATGAACGGTCTAAAGTGAAAAACACTACATATATATTTTTTTAAATCATGAAAATGCCGACGAAAAATTCCACCACGGGGGGGCTCAGAATCATGTACCGGATCCATAGTACTCGTTTGTACGCCGATGTCAGATACAGCCTTTATATCAGAACCAGGGTGGGGCAAGTGCCCCAGCTTGCCCGTTCTATCGATAAAATACTTTCGACAACTTTGATAGCCGATTACTCACGATCTACTGGAAGTTTCGAAAAAATATTGCTATATGAAATGTAGTAGGTGCCCCTGATCAAAATGCAGTACTTTTTAAAACCTACACTCGTTTTATGAAAAACTAGCGGCCGCCAGCGACTTCCTTCGCGTGGTTTAGTTATGCTCCGCTCCTATTGGTCGCAGCGTGATGTTAAATGGCCTAAAGCCTTCCTGGATTATTGCGCTAACCAATGCAAAAACAATTTTTTCAAATCGGACCAGTAGTTTCTGAGATTAGCGCGCACAAACAAACAAACTCTTTATATATTAGTATAGATTAATTTCGTACCGCTTATTCTCGGAAATTGATCACCGTGCGGAGTTGGAGCAGAGTCGTTAAAGTGACCTATGACCTTTAATCCGGCCCTGTATACAGACGCTAGCGGCAGCTGCTGACGCGGTGGAGTCTGGCGGGAAGTCGCCGGTGTCAGCACTGAACGAGCTCGGCGTCCGCGTCGCCTACAGCGTGCTGCGTCAGGGCGGGCCGGCACACTGTCCCAGCTTCCACGTGGCGGTCACCGTAAGTATACAGATATGACTCATTTACACGCTGATGAGTAGCAAGTCTTTATACCGCGTACATCGAGGAACCGGAACAATTTGCCAGCGGCGGTGTTTCCGTCGCACTACAAGAGTGAATAGGGTGGTTTCAAAATACAGCACAACGACTCTGAACAGTTTATTTAAATCGTGGGGTATCATCCCGTACAACAGACTCTCAGTTCTTATCAAAAGATAATAGATAGCAGCATAGGTTGCGGTCCAAAACTTAGGAACGATTTTAAACCTCTTCTGTGCAGTTTGTAGCCTTTTTTTCTCATATTTTTAACTAATTGAATTGACTTATTTAATGCTACTAGCCCCGCACGATGATATTGCGATTGGCGGCCATCTTGGTGACGTAGTCGAACTCGCACCGTCGGTACCGTTCGCAAGTTCAGTCCGCGCTTACCCACTTACGCACATCGAATATTTTTGTTAGCTTTTGTTTTTGTTATCCTGTTTTATTGTTGTTCTTGAGTTTTGTTGTTTAGTTTTGTTAGCTGTTACTCGTTAAAATGAGTAAGAAATTAATTAATAGTCGTGCTCGTGAAATTATAATTAAAGTGGACAATTATTTTGTTAAGGAGAAAGAGGACTGTAAGTTAGTTCTTGAAAGTATAAACCATGCTTTAAAAAGTGCTTTGGACATTTTAATACCGAAGCAACTGCTTATAGTTATTAAAAATATTTTGCAAAATTCTATCAAAGTCACGGAGTGTGTGGCATGTGCCACAGGCGTTGCAAAAATACTGTGACGAAATTGATACGAGAGCATGAGTCAGCAACAGCCAGTGGCAGCAAAATGAGAACTCCTACTAAAGGAAAAAGACAAAAGAAGAAATATTTCGACGGGTTTTCCTTAACAGCTTTAAGAAATATTATAGATTCAATGTATACGGTGAGGAGAGAAATACCCACAATGCGCAAAATCTTGGCGGCTTCAAAAGTAGACCTTAATTATACTGGTAGTGAAACTACATTAAGAAAAATAATTAAATGTGATTTAGGCTACCAATTTATACGATGCTACCAAAAAAGACTGGCCCCAATTTAAAGACCCCAAATTCAAGCGTGGAGGGCTAAATATTAACGACGTATGAAAGAAAATTACTCGCTTGGTGAAAAATAAAAGACAAAAGACCCGTTATTTATCTCGACGAAACGTGGATACACGCACACTACACGGTAGAAAAATGTTGGCAAACAGCAACCGATGGAGTGAGATGGAACGACAGCCCCGGTCGCCGATGGATAAAGAAGTTAAAGCGGTTTTGTTGACTATGCCCTTTTAATGTTTAAAGCAGATACCAAAACGGGGGATTACTATGATCAAATGAATGCTGAGAATTTCACCAAGTGGCTTACAGAAAAATTAGTACCCAACATACCACGCAACTCCAAAATTGTGATGGACAACGCCCCTTATCACAGTAGGGATGAGAATAGGCCACCAAGTATGAACAATAAAAAACAGTTGATTGTTGAGTGGCTACAAGATCACAACATCGACTTTCCCAACGACAGTACAAAACCTGAACTGTATTCATTAATTAAACGGCACAGACCGCCGAAAAATTATAAAATTGACAATTTATTAGCTGGCAATGGCCATGAAGTCGTTAGATTACCACCTTACAACTCCAGATGGCCTCAACCCCATTGAGTACATCTGGAACCTGGTAAAGACGAGGGTGTCAGAAAAGAATGTGTAGCAGTTGGAAAGTCGCATTGAAGCTCTGACGTTGGAGGCGTCGGAGTCAATAACTCCAGATGACTGACGAAAGGAAGTCAATCATGTTAAACGGCTTGAAGAGGAATATTGGAATAAAGTCGAATAACTGACGAGTTATTTGTCATAAATACGGCGACGACAGTGAATCGGAAACGACAGACACAGAAAGCAGTTCTGATTCGGAAGACTATATACATTTTTTTACATATTATCCTGGTTTTATTTATAAGCTGATAGATGTAGGTAGTAATTAAAACATGACTACTACACAGTGGACTCTGGTTCAATTCCCGCTCGCAAATTAACAGAAATGTAGTTAGAAAAAAATAGTATACATGTAAGAAAGATATACGAATAAGTATATTTTTCTTACGTCTACAAAAATTATTTCCTTGAAATTTTTAATAATGAAAGTTTGTTTGTCAGAATATGGGTGAGTAGGTAACCCTTAACCCTAATATTAATTTATACATACACTCTTTATAAAGAGTGTAATAAAATTATATAATACAAATAAACCCTTAACCCTAATATTAATTTTGCATTTAACATTCTTTTGCTAGCTGTCCTTTTGTGTGACAGATGACGTCACAACGCTGTTATTGTGACAAGGTTCCATCGCAATATCATCGTGCGGGGCTTATACTCCGTATATTTACACGTGTAAATAACGTAATTAAACAAAACGGTAAAATGGGCTCAGTACTGACAATGATTTTTATTTTGCACTCGGGACAATAGATGGCAGTGTACTCAATTAATCCTGTCATAACATATTTTTTTTAGGTTAAGATAAGATGTCTTCTAACCATTATATTGCTGTTATCTTCTTTTAGAATGCGTATTTCTCGATGCACGACGCATGGATGTATACAATATGTAAAGAAAACCCTGTCCGACCCGTGAAGGTATTGTTAGGTATCGTTAACTGATTCTAATAATGCCTACAAAGCCGGGCTAAACTTAAAAAAAAAATCCCCCTAAAAAAATAAATATTATTTCGCAAAAGGAGGTAACTTAAAACATGTGCGGTATGCCATACAGGCGCGGGCGAAGAGGGGCAGGGAACGCGGCACGCGGCCGCATCGCTATTCGCTCAGAATTATACTGTCAAAAATAATGTTGTCACTTTTTAAAAATTACCAAATTTTGGGGAAGTTGGAATTAATTCGCGGGAAAAAAAGATTATTTCAAAATTCACTAGTATTGTTACTATGATGATTATGTAAAATTTAATATTTTATTTGGTCATGTGTTTACCTAACCTTTATTATCCTTATGGGTCGGACAGGGTTTTCTTAACATATTGTAGATGACAATGTAGACAAGACATATATGGCGGTAGTGACCGACCGGTCAAGCGCTCCCTGGTGGCCATCTAGTGATCTCTTTAAGAAACTTTTTTTGCTCGACTTGAAGTGGACTCATTTTGTTGTTCACGTTCAGGTATCTGTATGGAGTATTCTGTAATCTGTGATTTAAATACAAAATTAAAGTAAGGTAAAAAAATATCAAAATAGGTACGTCTTCGCGTCGTGTTCCTCGTCGTGCCAATCTCGCAATTCATCTCCTTGCTCACTCTCACATCCGTCCTCTCACTCACGTCGTTTCGATACACATTTTATGATTTGATTTTACTCGGTGGTAGGCCATAACATCGGCTGCCGGCAGAAGTTACCACCCACCAGACAAAGTCTTGCCGCCAAGCGATTCGTCGTGTTCCGGCATGATGTCTGGTGAAGTCGTACGGAGGACGGGTCTGAGCAGTTGTGTTGCAATTTGTGCCGGGTACGATGCGTCAAATGTTGTTGTGTCGGGAGTTTGGTCGTGGAGGGTCTCCAGATTAATCTCCTTCTACCGCAGCATCGTTGGTCGTGTTGTTGGGTTTAACATTGCATCACCTCGCTCAACCGCCGTCTTCCTTTCTATTGACTCAGTTTTTTTTGAGTGAATAGGCTCTTAATAAACTAGCGCGCTTTATCACTAACGATTGCATCACTGCTTAAGGCACTTAACTCATAAAGTCATAGTCTCTTGTAAATTCCAAACGGTATATTTATTTTTTACGTGAATCACCCAATTCTGGACAATGTCTGACGGATCATCCAGTCAACATCACAGGTCACACAAGCAGCTGACCTCTAGAACAACGCTCGACTATCTGCTCGCCTTTACTTTGTGTTCTCGTCACATACTGTCAATACATTGTAGTCACTGTTATCCGCGTTCAATTATAGTTTTACTAGCTGCTGCCCGCGACTTCGTCCGCGTGGACTTCAGTTTACATGAGCTAAGGTGATATAACATAACACACTCGCGGACAGCCTCCGTGGCCTAGCGGTAGAGGACGCGGCCGCTGCGCAAGGAGGCGCGGGTTCGATCCCCGCACAATGCAAATATTTGTATGCATGAATATGAATATTTGCACTGGTCTGGTCGTGCCTCGGAAACCACGTTAAGCCGTTGGTCCCGGTTGCCATACGAACATCTAGTGGCAGTCGTTACGGGTTGTTGTAGCCCTCAAAACTCCAACAATTGGTCTAACTGCAATGCTTCGATGTCGCCTTCGAGTTGTGGAGGTCAGACGGCAGTCGCTTCACGGAAAAATGTCGAAGTCATATTAGCAGTTAGACTGGTAAAGCGGACCCCAGACTCCAATACTGAAACGGCTTCGGATGCGACTGGGATTAACGCTGGGATGATGATGATGAGTTGATATAACATAAGCGCCTGTTAAAATAATGGGAGCAATATGTACGGCCGCGTTTGCCCCCGTCTTCGCAACATTTATTGTTACTGCTCTGCTCCTATTGGTCACAGCGGGATGTTATATAGCCTATGTCCTTTCTCAGGCTCTAGACTATCTGTGTACCAAATTTCATTACAATCGGTGTTGCATTAAAACATATTTAACATTTCCGTAGTTTGAATCTTGTAGTTATTCAGTGACAGCCGAATGACAAGAGTATTTTTCAAAATCTGTTCTAAAATAAAAGCCGGTACATAGTATCTAGTAAAAAGGTAAATAAAGCTAGTTATACAATATACATAATACTACAATCGGTTCAGTAGTTTTGGCGTGAAAGCCGGACAGACAGACAGACAGAGATACTTTCACATTTATAATATTAGTATGGATAATATCAGGCGTTGTTTCTCCGAAAAAAGAGGTTCAACACCAACTTAAACACTGGTGTGTTTATTTATAAAGAACTAGCTTTCCGCCCGCGGCTTCGTCCGCGTAAAGTTCTGTTATATCGCGCTTTTTAGATTTCCCTCGGGAACATCAATATTTTTCGGGATAAAAGGTAGCCTATGTCCTTTCTCAGAGTCTAAAGGTTGTCTGTGCCAAATTACATCAAAATCGGTTGAGAGGTTTAAGCGGGAAAGCGTAACAGACAGACAGAGTTACTTTCGCATTTATAATATTAGTATGGATTTACATGTTTATTGCCGTTTACATGCTAAAGATTTATTAACAATTCCTATTACAGCATTATTCAATAGAATCACTACAATAACATGCATAATAATTTGGTAATTCGAAAAACCATAAAAAATTTCGACATTTATTTTACGTGATAGCCCTACAAAAAAAGAAACATGGAAATCCAGGTATTAAACACATTTGTGGAGTTAAGCTAATGAATAAAGGGGAATGCCAGGTTTAGGCCCAGACGTGCACAGTGATTTGGTTTTACAAAAAAAATATGTTGATATTTTTCAAATATCTTCCACGTACTCATTAGTCTAAGCAATGCAGCAACATTTTTTCATAAATATTAAGCATTAAACCGACTAAACTAATGGAACTTGAACTGACTTGAATAAAACTTGAGCTCAAAATGTTGCCTTTACAAAAAAAATGTTGGCAGGTATTAATCCGAATAATCAGTTTTCGTTTATTATTAATAACCGGTCATTTTCTTCTAAGCAAACATTTATTAATTCCCAAAAATCTCCTTTAATAATAATTATTATTATTCCAATTACTATTAATAAAGAAATATGTATATCTATAAATCGACCTTTTCGAAAAATATATAAATACTTTTTATGGCAACTTGCTTTTGTTATGTCAAAGTCTTACTTGTCACTGTCAGCTGGCGAAAAACATAATCTACGTTGTGTAAACGGCGGTTTGAATATATCCAGAATGCGAAGATATGCTTTGGAAATCGCTGAAGTTCGATGTCTTATACAATGATGGATTGGTCAGGTAAATATAATTTACTTACGTATTTATTAGAAATCTTATTTAACAATACTATTCTAGACGTTTTTTAAGAGCTGCCTTTAAAACTTTACTCATCTTTTTTTATGATTGTCTAACTAAAAACACAAAATAATTTGGTATAATATTTCTTTAAACCAACTGTTTACTTTTGTTGCAGTTAATAAGAACAACACTTCTCTGTTATACATGTTGGCAAAGGATTGACAGAGCAGCATAACTTTCTGCTTAAGAATGTCAACCTGAAGCAATAAGACAGTCCTTCTCTAGAATCTGAGGCATGCACTGTGACTTCTACCCAAGCAGAAGAAAGAAATGCAGATATACATACCAGTGATCAAATAATACTACCAAATTACATACGGGCCCCAAGTACACAATGGCATTGTTTTTTCCCTGATTGTAACGGTGTTGAAAGACTTTTAGTCCTAGTATCACTACGCGTAAGTTTACTTTGAGATTATATATAATTACTATGTGCCTTCAGATTGTAGAATCTGCTCATATCACTTGACCGGTATTAATTGTTGTAATCAATATTGAATCCTATTAGAACATTTAGCTCTGAACAAATGGAAGAACTACTCTCTTTACTGAAAGATAATATGATAATGCATTTAGATTTTGATAACATTCAGACTATGGCAAATCATATTGTTCAGTATTATTTAGGATTTTCCAAACAGCAATTTGAGAAAATTCCTACAGAAGTACCGAGATAGCATAGAGGAACATTTGCACTTGCAGCCTATTTAATTATATTATACTATTTAAATATATTATTATTGAAGTGTGCACTAATGCTAGAAATAGAACCTTGATTGGCAATATATTTGGACATAACTGTTCACTGGCGAGGGTCAGAATCGCTAGCTATTATGTTAGTCGCAACATATACTACATGTACCTATGTTTTAGTCAGCACTGCTAACACAGGTCACGCAGCAATACAGCAGTTCTGCTGTAACTATATTGTCGGCCGCCACTTTGTAGGATGACGTGCCCATGTTATAACAGTATGGTACTTAGGATGGGCACGGCATCAGAATAATATTTTTCCACCGGCACAATTTTTAGTGATATATGATGATGAACAAAATGAATAAAGATGTGAAACTACAATGAATTTTGTATTATTTGACTCCGAGTGTATTGATATAAACAGTATTGATGGAATATAAGAAACTTAAATAACTCTGAAATGCTAAGTTTTTTGTAAAGCATTTCTTTTACTAATTAATTATTACAATTGCTCCCTATTATTATCATTATTTTAAATTTGTGTGCACAGTGGGCCTAAATTACTATGGCGACTTGGCATTCCCCTTTGAGGCGTTTGTCAATATAATTTTGTTTATTTTAATTACTTTCAAATCAACTGCTAAACACATGCATTGTAATACTTTCAAGTATGGACTAAGTATCCATACTAATATTATAAATGCGAAAGTAACTCTGTCTGTCTGTCTGTCTATTACGCTTTCCCGCTTAAACCTCTCAACCGATTTTGATGAAATTTGGCACAGACAATCTTTAGATCCTGAGAAAGAACATAGGCTACCTTTTATCCCGGAAAAATTGATGTTCCCGAGGGAAATCTAAAAAGCACGATATAACCAAACTCCACGCGGGCGAAGCCGCGGGCGGAAAGCTAGTAATATATATGTATCAAAAACTTTAACCAATTTGGAAATTAGCTTACATGTGTGTCATATTTCATTCAAATTAAGCATTCTATGCAAATCATAAATATCTAAACATAAATAAATGGTTTACATTAGTAGGAAGCAGGCTTATTACTTTTATGAAAATCATCTATCTACCATCATATCAACTAATCATCAGTCTTTTAGGCATAAACCACTCGTTGCCTAGCAACGGTTTGTTTACGTCTATTCTTCATCCAACTTGGCTTTTTTATAGTTAGCAGTAGGGCTTGCGTACTTGCGTCGACAATGAGGCAGCTGATTGCAATTAAGTAAGCTAAATATTGTAAAATATTTATAGTTTCCTTCCCATTGCGAAAATGTTTTGGACCGAAACGGATTCTTTTTCTTTATACAGAGTGGTGCTGACAATACGACAATAAATTAAACATCGTGTACCTCAACACATTCTCAGTCTACCCATAAAAAATCATATAAATATGTCCATTAGTTTAGTCATACAAAGTTATTTTTCATTATTCACATTTTCTACATGATGTACATGTTGATAAGGAAGCGCTTACAGGTTAATGACCGCCGCATCCAGCGGTACCAAAATTTAATAATAATGGCGCGAAAAAAGCAAGTCGATACAGGAACGCGCTGTCGCCGATCGGAGGTCAGTGAACCAATATTTTAAAGGAAGTTCTGTTCTGTTTGCAATTTTATGTGATTTAGTTTGTTTGACATTTTTATTTTTTTTATTTTTGATGTTAGGTTTTTTCTATGGTATAGGCATTGATAAAATATTAAACAGATACGATATATTCTAACAAAGTGACCAAAAAAAATGTGCCGAACACAGCAGCAGCACACATGCATATTTTTATTCGGCATACATTGGTACAGTGTGAGTGAGATGGGGCGCAATCTAAAGCATAGAGAAGAAAAAGATGGCTAGTGTTTGTCGTTTGCGCTGTTAGTGTTTGTCGTTTGTTTTTATGAGTGTATCGAGAGTGACTAAGGCGAGATACAGGACTTTCCTTCCTTTTGTACGCTTCATTTTCAGTGCGCTAATGACATATCTACCTTAGTTTAATGTTTTATCAATGAGTATAGGATTATTCCTATGAAACAGCATTGTTTGTGTTTTAATTTATTGTGAATTTATTGTTGTAAGCACCACTCTTTATAAAAACTGCATTTGAATGGTGTACTTGAAGTGAGTTATTTGACTTACTGAGACTTAAACAAGACGTATAAACTGCGCCAATAAAGAAACGAATCTAAAATGGCGTCTGCTATTTGCTGTGATAGATAGTAAGGTCAACAAAAAAGCAATGTGATGGAATAGTAGCTCTCAAAAGTTTTGTAAATAAACCTTTCGGAACTGAAGTCGGATAATTAATTATTGAATACTAGCTTTCCGCCCGTAAAAAATTAAACTTGTTTAAGTAGGATGACACGTTCTTTAGGTGGCTGACATGCGGTTTGAGGGCTGGGGCCACAGCAAGCGCGAGGCGCGCGCGTCAGCTGCTCGCGCGTGCCTCGCGGCACTTCTAGCGCGCGCCGGCCGCGTGCTGCCCGCGCCCTCGCCGCACCAGGACTTCACCAGCGACGAGCCGCATAGGTTCCCAGGTGAGTGGACAACATTACTTCTAACTCGCGCCGGCTGCGTGCTGCCCGCGCCCCCGCCGCACCAGGACTTCACCAGCGACGAGCCGCATAGGTTCCCAGGTGAATGGACAACATTACTTCACCAGCGACGAGCCGCATAGGTTCCCAGGTGAGTGGACAACATTACTTCACCAGCGACGAGCCGCATAGGTTCCCAGGTGAGTGGACAACATTACTTCACCAGCGACGAGCCGCATAGGTTCCCAGGTGAGTGGACAACATTACTTCACCAGCGACGAGCCGCATAGGTTCCCAGGTGAGTGGACAACATTACTTCACCAGCGACCAGCCGCATAGGTTCCCAGGTGAGTGGACAACATTACTTCTAACTCGCGCCGGCCGCGTGCTGCCCGCGCCCCGCCGCACCTTCACCAGCGACGAGCCGCATAGGTTCCCAGGTGAGTGGACAACATTACTTCACCAGCGACGAGCCGCATAGGTTCCCAGGTGAGTGGACAACATTACTTCACCAGCGACCAGCCGCATAGGTTCCCAGGTGAGTGGACAACATTACTTCTAATTACTTCACCAGCGACGACGCATAGGCGACGAGCCGCATAGGTTCCCAGGTGAGTGGACAACATTACTTCACCAGCGACGAGCCGCATAGGTTCCCAGGTGAGTGGACAACATTACTTCACCAGCGACGAGCCGCATAGGTTCCCAGGTGAGTGGACAACATTACTTCTAACTCGCGCCGGCTGCGTGCTACTTCACCAGCGACGAGCCGCATAGGTTCCCAGGTGAGTGGACAACATTACTTCACCAGCGACGAGCCGCATAGGTTCCCAGGTGAGTGGACAACATTCACCAGCGACGAGCCGCATAGGTTCCCAGGTGAGTGGACAACATTACTTCACCAGCGACAGCCGCATAGGTTCCCAGGTGAGTGGACAACATTACTTCACCAGCGACAGCCGCATAGGTTCCCAGGAGAGTGGACATTACTTCTAACTCGCGCCGGCCGCGTGCTGCCCGCGCCCTCGCCGCACCAGGATTTCACCAGCGACGAGCCGCATAGGTTCCCAGGTGAGTGGACAACATTACTTCACCAGCGACGAGCCGCATAGGTTCCCAGGTGAGTGGACAACATTACTTCACCAACGACGAGCCGCATAGGTTCCCAGGTGAGTGGACAACATTACTTCACCAGCGACGAGCCGCATAGGTTCCCAGGTGAGTGAGGACAACATTACATTGCGCTTGGGACAGCTGTCCACTGGTCGCTCCGAGCGCGCGCTTGGCGTGACCTGGGACTTTCCACTATTCTACTTTGTCATCACAAAATGAACTAACCCTGTATGTTCGTGTTGTTCAGTGTCGGAGTTCCAGTGCCTGGAGCCCAAGGTGAAAGCGCAGCCCCCGCCCGAGCCCGCTCCCCTCTCGGCGCCGCCGCCCGCCCCCGCCACGACTGAAGTCACCAACGGAAAGGAAGGTAACTTACTCTTGATGCGAGTGTGTTCAGAGCGAGTTCGTGCAGTTTCTCATCCTTTGTTCGATCCTTTAGACTGCTCAACCTCAGGCCCGCGGGCCATAATGTGACCCGCGAAAGAATTTTGAGTGGCCCGCGCCTACCTATGCTTTGAAAATTTGATTTTGACTTTGAATCAAAACGTTGATTTAGATTTGAGAAGATAAACATACATACAGAGGTACTTACCTAATTCAAAAGAGCCTCGTCCAACACCTCAGAGACTCTCGTTAGGCAGCTGGATCAAGGGCTTGGTTCAGAAAGCAGTACTTCTAGACATGGCTCGCATTGTCAGGAGGTTCCTATCTCTGGTGCCCTGACCGCCGGTAGCTTGGACCCTGTTCCCGATACCGGTGGCCTCCTTTTTTTTATATTGTTTTTTTATGTGTTTTTTTTTTTTTATATAGTGTTTTGGTAACGGAATCATAGTGCGAGAAAGAATCAATAAAATCGTTGTTATATTTTTGTTGGTTGACGTCAACCTCGATAGATGGCGTTGGCGTCGAGTTAGATCGCGCTTGGTTTCGTTACCAGCTAATGTATAAGGGAAGAAAAATATTTTTATGTATGTGTGAAATACAATCGCAATTCAGAGCAATAGTAGGCATTAATATATACGTGTAATTGTGTAAAGTAATTCCGTATTTTAATTGCCATCCCTCCCAAGTCGACCCGCAGTCGTGTTCATAGAAATATTTCAAGATGTAAATTAATATGTAAATATGGTGAAATAAAGGACATATTCCTAATAAACAATAATTCTATTTTATATTCGTAATAATTTTTTTCCTGAGAATAACTGAAACAGGAAATGTAAGTGGTCCGTCATTAACGACTAAATCTACCTTTTGGCCCGACTCTTCAAAAGCTTGAGCAGCCTTGCTTTAGATGAAAGTTGAATCCCACCAAGAACATTCTGTAAAAAAATAGCCAAGTCTCGATGGAGCTGCTTGTTTATCTCTAAAAAGTAATGAAATCTAGACAAAGTCGTGCCAAAGGAGATGTTTCAGAAATATATGGAGCCTGGGCCAGCACATTGTACACTTAATGCTAGGTATAGTTACGCTATAGTTAACTGTTTTTAATGTTAATTTAGTTTTTATACAGATTCAATTTAACTCGGCCAAGGAGTGCAACACAACTACTAATAAATATGGTGGTCAGAAATAAGCGAAATAAGATTTTAACAGTGACATTTGATGGACGTGTCATGTATCTAAGGCTATCGTATCTATATTATCTACCATATGACTGCGAAAAAAACAAAACGCGAATTCCGAACATACGGCCCATTAAATAAACACAACTCGAATCAACACTCGACACGAACACAACGGGAAAATAGAACTGTCAAAGTCGCCAATCAAACGGCATAAGCGCTGTCATGGCTACCTTAATAAAGGGTTATCTCACTAAAAAACATTTCAAATAATTAATTATACAATATGTAAAGAAAACCCTGTCCGACCCATAAGGATAATAAAGGTTAGGTAAACACTTGACCAAATATAATATAAAATTTTACATAATCATTATAGTAACAATACTATTGAATTTTGAAATAATCTTTTTTTCCAGGGAATTAATACCAATTTCCCCGAAATTTGGTGATTTTTAAAAAAGTGACAACACCGGTATTATTATGAGCGAATCGCGACGCGACCACGTGCCGCGTGCCCTGCCCCCCACTCCCCGCGGTAGTGTTGCTTACCGCACATGTATTAAGTTAGCTCTTTTTGTGAAATAATATTTATTTATTTAGGGGGACTTTTTTTGAAGTTTAGCCCGGCTTTGTACCCATTAGTAGAATCAGTTATCGATACCTAACAATACCTTCACGGATCGGACAGGGTTTTCTTTACATATTGTATATACTTTTATTTTTATTCAAATTAATTTAGTAGTATTTTTATGATAGCCTTTTATTTTTTTTTCCTTTTTTATCTACATAGCGGTACATAATGGTGGCCCAAAATGAAACATCTCCTTTAAGGTTCCTTACTGCGATTTTTTGTTACCGTCTGTCCGTCCGTATGTCACAGCCATTTTTTTTTTTCGAAACTATAAGAACTATACTGTTGAAACTTGGTAGGTAGATGTACTCTGTGAATCGCATTAAGATTTTGATGCAAAAATAATAAAAAAAAAAAATATTGGGGTTCCCCCTTTTTTTTTCATCAAACCTATACCTGTGGGGTATCTACGGATAGGTCTTCAAAAATGATATCGAGGTTACTAAAATATAGTTTTTCAAACCGAATAGTTTGTGACAGATCAAAGGGGAAAGCACCTACCCCTCTTTCTAAAAATAAGAAAATGAAAAATCTAAAAAACATGATGTACATTACTATAAAAACTACCAACGAAAATTGTCTTGAACGAGATCTAAGTAGTTTTTTTTAAATACCTCGTAAATCGTAAACCGTTTATTATCAGCGTAATCTTTCATACAAATAAATTGAATCCTATAATTACATAAATCAATGGTACGGAACCCTTTGTGCGGGAGTCCGACACGCACTTGGCCGGTTTTTTTTTTGTAGCATTTCTGTTTTTTTTTGGGTACCTACAAAATGAATGAGCTCCATTTCTAAATGATAATATAAGTTTCAGTAGCAATACAGCCCTGTGCAGTATACATGCACCCATAATGTTGTGTCTGATGCTGAGTCCTGGTGCCCGCAGGCCCGGCGCCCTCCGACAGCAGCTCGCCGGTATCGTCGTTGTTCGGCGCGGCTCGCTCGCAGGCGTCACACAAGAGCCCCATCAACGTGCTGTACGAGAACTACTCCGGCCTCGTATTCACGTGCACCTTCGGCGACGGCTCGCCACTCACTGAGACACAAGGTACTATTCGCGCGAGATAACTGTCCAGCGAGGGAATACGACCTTCCCCGCGCGTCGCTCCGCTTTCGCCGTAAGCGTTCAGTAGCGATAGCATCTTTGTTACAATAGGGATGTTTCCTGGGTAAAAAAAAAATGATTCTATTTAGTCCGTCATTCAGATTATACAAAAATATTGGATACGTATATTTTGTTTTATCAAATCAATAAAAAATTACAAATGTAAAAGGCATCAAAGATCAGGAGTGGTGGCTGGTGACGTCACTGGTCGCTTAAACGTGTAGCGTGCAGTGACGTCACACGAGTTTTCAACGCGCTTTGTCGTCTTCATTTTTTGTTTATATGAAAAAAGAAAAAACACGTGTCTAGTATTTTTTGGAAATCTGTCTGACGGACTAATTAGTTTTTTTAGTCAAATACCCTATTGTCTAAATACAGTTTAATTTCCCTGTTTTTATTGCTGTTTCTATGGAGTTTCTGCTTTGTTAAGTTTTGTTTTTTACATTTTCGACGCGTTAGTGAAGCCTGTTGGTTGCACCAACATTATATTTCAGTCCATGTGTATCAATTTAATTGCAAAACGTCATGAGTGAAATGATCTAGTATTATGACGCTTTATCCTCAAAACAACCTCCTCATCATCATCATCATCAGCCCCTACTCGTCCACTGCTGGACATAGGCCTCCTTCATGGCACGTCAACAAGCTCGATCCTGAGCAGTTCTCCGCCAGCCACTACCAGCCACCTTTTTGATGTCGTCGAAAACAACCTATTATTAACATAAAAAAAAAATATTAATATTTTTTTAACATATTTCTTATTTTTTACAAACGGTACCGTTACAAACGGTACCGTCCGAATGACGTCACAGAGCGAAGTGCACAATTAACACCGTCTCTGAAATAATGTTCCTGTTGTATACCGAGCAGCTGTTCAGTGAGCTCCAAGGAACTTCTATCTAAACTGGAATGTGAACTATCGATCAAAACGCGGTCCGAGGGAGATAGCTTCACAGTAGCCCTCTGTCCTTGTTGTGTAGGGTGACTAATATAATGGAATTTATAAGGAATATACGTTTTTTTTTCACTTATATTAGCCGTACGGAGGACGGGTCTGAGCAGTTGTGTTGCGTTGCGTGGCGGGTACGATGCGCCAAATGTTGTTGTGTCGGGAGTTTGGTCGTGAAGAGTCTCCAGATCAATCTCCCTCTAGCGCAGCATCGTTTGGTCGTGTTGGTCTTGGGTTTAACATTGCATAACCTCGCTCAACTGCCGTCATCCTTCCTATTCCTAAGTTTTTTAAGTGAATAGGCTTAATAAACTAGTGCGCTTTACCATCAACGATTGCATCACTACTTACCATCAGGCGGGATTGCAGTCAAGCACTAGTTAATAATTATTAAAAAAAAATTTTAATGAACATTTAGGCATGGATGCGAACTTTTTAATTTCATTATTGAATTTAAAAAATGGATGAATAAATTGATGATGTACGGACGACAGCAGGTCAATCTGTCCGAAACTGTACCTTTAGATAAATAAAATATCTACAGGAAAGCAGAATTTAATGTCATTGTAAATACCCAATAAAAGTCACTTACTTATTGCTTTTATGCACACAATGACTAAGTGCACATTTATTAATTACTACGAAATTTATGGTCACCCTACATACAAACAAACTAACTTGTATATGATTACCGCAAAAACCTTACTTAAAGAATGATATTCCACATCCAGAGTATGACTCACTATTGCAGACATTAATGGCACCCTTTTTCACCATCTTTTTTCTAATCGAAGTTGTTGGTTTCAAACAAAATTACAATAAATAAATACGGGTAACACTTAGAAAGAGACAGAGGGCTACTGGGACGCTTTCTCCCTCGGACCGTGTTCTCTTCAAATAAAGTTTTATTTCCGATCGACCTTATTGCTCTTGCGATAGCGTCTTCTTTTAAATAAGAGACTTATGCAAGTTCACATTCCACTATTTTTTTATTAAATTATAAACTAGCGCTTGACCGCAATCCCGCCTGATGGTAAGCAGTGACGCAATCGATGATGGTAAAGCGCACTAGTTTATTAAAAGCCTATTCAATCTAGCCTTGAAGACACTCAAATTGTAGGCCGACGGAAACACCGCGCCGGAAAGTTGTTCCAGTCCCTTGATGTACGCGGTATAAAGAGGAGGCGAAACGCTTCGTCCGGATCGTAGTGGTGTTAACAACGTAAGGGTGGAAACCAGCCGTACGACGGGTCGTCCGATGGTGGAACGGAGATGGGGGAATTAAATCATGCAATTGCCTCGCACACTCACCAAAATGCATCCTATAGAACACCGAAAGGCTGGCTACTCTACGCCTGTGCTCTAGGCTTTGGAGACCGTCTCGAGTTAAATCAGGGTCACCAATCAGCCTCTTCGCACGCCTCTCCACTGAATCCAAAGTGGCCAGGTGACTCTTAGCAGCACCAGCCCAAATGTGGCTGCAGTACTCCACAGTTAGAGCTCCTCCAGTTTGGATAGAATTTCCTTGGTGAGGTCTAACGACTGTATTGTTCCAGCGCCACTGCAGCTGAGTCACAGCATGCGCTTCAAGGTCATCTGCCAGATCAAGGACAGCAAGTTTGAGGGTTACGGTGAGTTACATATTAGGTATACCTATCGTAAAGTGGGGCTAATTGGAACTGATGCATGGAACACTTTTTTATTAAATGTATGTTTATCTATACTATTATACTCTATACTATTGTATAAAGCTGAAGAGTTTGTTTTTATTTTATATCTATACTAATATATAAAGCTGAAGAGTTTGTTTGTATGTTTGTTCGCGCTAATCTCGGGAACTACTGGTCCGATTTGAATAATTATTTTTGCGTTGGATAGCCCATTAAGCCAGGAAGGCTTTAGGCTATATAACATCACTCTGCAACCAATAGGAGCGGAGCATAACTAACTCCACGCGTACGAAGTCGCTGGCGGCCGCTAGTAAATTATAAACCAACAGTTGACCGCAATCCTGACTGATGGTAAGCAGTGATGCGATCGTTGATGGTAAAGCGCGCTAGTTTATTAACAGCCTATTCACTCTAGCCTTGAAAACACTTAAATTGTAATGTGACGGAAACACCGTCGCTGGCAAATTGTTCCAGTCCCTCGATATCGATGTGTTGTTTGAACGCGCTAATCTCAGGACTACTAGACCGATTTCAAAAATTCATTTTGCTTTGAATAGCCCATTAATCCAGCAAGGCTTTAGGCTATATAACATCACGCTGCAACCAATAGGAGCGGAGCATAACCAACTCCACGCGAACGAAGTCGCTGGCGGCAGCTAGTGCAAAATAAAGCTACTAAATACGTACGATTGAATATTTCTTTTTTTTGCTCCTTTCATAAATTTCTCATAATTATCTGTTTTTAATATACGACTCTTGTTATTGCATCTAAAGATATTTTCTTTTTTAAATTTCCGTTCTTATTATCGCAGCAATGGGTATCTGAATACATTGCATTGTTTTTTTTTTTAAATATTTTTGAGCTATATTTAAAAGGAATATCTAAACGATATCTGAAAATGTCCTTAATAGATAGAAAAGAACAAACAGAAGATCTGAAAAGCGCAGGAAATACACTGTTTCGTAGTCTACTTTACTTCATACATATCTCTCTAGATTTCTAGTTCCTGTCAAAAACTTTGCTGCCTCGAAAGACACCAAAATTTAAAATTTTGTTAAAACATAAAATTCACAACGTTTGCCACCGATATTCTTCAAATTTTTTCTGTGAAATTGACGTTGAATGGTAATGTCTTGCTAGGTAGTGTAATATACTTTTTTTTAGTAATTTGCGTCATACATAACCATAAGTCATATCTCAATAGTACTCATTCGTGCGAAGTCGTGTTACAATGACCATTTCCACACGGGTAAACCGTACTACAATGAAACTTTTTAAGTTTTTTTTAAGGCTAATGCATCAAAATATCGACATAAATGATTATGCCACAAAGCGCGCGTATATGCGTTACGACTAAACACCGCATTTTATTAGGTTGTATGGATGAATTGCCTTTGCCTTTCATTTGTGGGATTATAACAATAACACTACATTGCGCGTGCCACGCTATTTTCGCGCCATGTTTTTTGTATTTATTTATTGGAAGGTCGTTGAAAAAGTTTTGTATGCCACTGTCACAAATAGCTATTGTAATACTCTTACTGATATATTGACTCATATTACAGTAGCTTTTATTGCTTGACAGTGGCATAAATAACTATTCTACTACCAACCCCATTTTACGGTACTAGATTATTCACATCCTTCCGCAGCCGAGAAGAATACATTACTTTTCTAACATCTTGATAGATTAGAAAAGCTACTCGAGTAAAATAACTTTTTGACAATCTTGGAATATGGTTCAACGGTATGGTAACCCAGCAATGGTATTAACAGCCTCCGTGGCGTAGCGGTAGCGAATGCGGTCGATGCGCTAGGAGTCGCGGGTTCGAACCCCGCGCGGTGCAAATATTATATGCATGAATATGAATATTTGCACTGGTCTGGTCGTGCCTCGGAAAGCACGTTAAGCCGTTGGTCCCGGTTGATTGCAACCGGGACCAACGGCTTACATCTAATGGTAGTCGTTACGGGTTGTTAGAGCCCTCAAAAGTCCAACAATTGGTCTAACTGTAATGCTTCACTGTCGCCTTCGTGTTGTGGAGGTCAGACGGCAGTCCCTTCACGGAAAATATCGAAGTTTAGCCATAATCAGCAGTTAGACTGGTAAAGCGGACCCCAGACTCCAAAGCGGAAAAGGCTTCTGATGCGACTGGGATTAACGCTGAGATGATGATGATTGTATGGTATTACCCGGCAGGATCCAGTAAGAAGCTAGCCAAGCTGGCGGCGGCGCGCTCGGCGCTGGCGGCGCTGGAGCAGGGCGGGGCTCACGATGGACCTGCGCCCAGTGTGCCTCACGCCGGGCTGCATCAGACGCTCGCCGACCATATTGGAAAGTATGTATCTATTTGTTCTGGCTCCAAGAAATGTGTTCCAAATCTAACGGAGAATGTTCCACTACACCCATAGAGTGTATCTGTAAAGATCACTACACCTCAAAGCGCTGGCCCGGCGGCATTTGTCGACAACATCTTGCCGGCGGGTTAGGTTGGCGGCTTCAGTCATTGCAAGTCGTAAAACTTTGCCGGCGGCATGTCGGCGGCTCGACGTCAGAAACTTATATTCACTATTGCTCAAATGTCGCCGGGCAACTGAGCGCTTGCATACGCTAGCCGCCGACGGCGGGCAACAGGCGCGGGAGATGTTGCCGACATGCGTCTTTCAACATAAGCCGCCGCCGGCTTGTGTCGGCGGGTCGGCGGCTTTGGTATGTAGAGCGCTTAACTGAACTCATGACTTTAATCCCCATCAAAACCATTAAACTCATCTTCAAGAGCGGTTACAGAGACTGTGAGAACTATAGGTTAATCTCAATACCAACATTATCAAAAGTTTTAGAGCGTCGAGCGTGATAAACCAGAGCCTAATGTGGCGTCGCAGTTCGGTTTCGTTGCGGAAACCCATTGCTAATGCTATGCCTAAACTTACTAAAACTATTTTTTCCAGAATAGACTCCGTCAATGCAAATGCTCAAGCATATTTTTGGATCAGACCAAAGCCTTTGACGTGGTTGTTGTCCCGCATCTTTTAATTAAGATGGACAGGATTGGAATGAGAACTTCGCCTCTTACTTTTTAAAGTCTTTAAAATCTATCCAAATAATATGCGTACGCAGAGCGTTAGAATAGACAACTGAACAAATGATTATGTCAATGTAAGCTATGGTGTTCCACAAGGAAATATTCTTGGACCTTCACTGTAGTTATTTTTTTATCAACGGTCTTTGTCGCTTACAACTTAATAGATATCTTCAGTTATGATTTTAATTTAATTAGATTTATAAAGTTATTTTACATTGCTCTCTCCTTAGATTGGTTAACGAGAAATTCAACGAGCTGATGAAGAACGACGTAGTGCACTCGAAGCGTAAAGTTCTAGCCGGCATCGTCATCACCACACACAACCGCATCGACGACGCACGGGTGAGTCGGTGCTGACATCTGGTTGGACACATCACTGAACTCTGTGGGTGCCTGCCCTTAGTGCCGCCTCAAATGTTATCATGTACAAAAAAGTCGATCAGTTAAATAGTAATACGTGATTCACAATATACCAATGTTATATGCTGTCAAAGTTTTGTCAATCGAATTTGAGTCTTATCTTGTTATTTTAAGTCTTCACCTACCTATGACGATGCAAAAAATACAACATTTTTGCTCTCTAAATTCTTAGTAAATTCCGCGCTCAACTAGTACCGACGCCCGCTAATGTTGTAGATGATGAGCACATGTCGGTGAGCGGGCGCGCCGTCAACGATATAAATATAATGTTGTAGGTGATAGCGGTGACGACGGGTACCAAGTGCGTGTCGGGTGAGCACATGTCGGTGAGCGGGCGCGCCGTCAACGATATAAATATAATGTTGTAGGTGATAGCGGTGACGACGGGTACCAAGTGCGTGTCGGGTGAGCACATGTCGGTGAGCGGGCGCGCCGTCAACGATATAAATATAATGTTGTAGGTGATAGCGGTGACGACGGGTACCAAGTGCGTGTCGGGTGAGCACATGTCGGTGAGCGGGCGCGCCGTCAACGATATAAATATAATGTTGTAGGTGATAGCGGTGACGACGGGTACCAAGTGCGTGTCGGGTGAGCACATGTCGGTGAGCGGCGCGCCGTCAACGATATAAATATAATGTTGTAGGTGATAGCGGTGACGACGGGTACCAAGTGCGTGTCGGGTGAGCACATGTCGGTGAGCGGGCGCGCCGTCAACGATATAAATATAATGTTGTAGGTGATAGCGGTGACGACGGGTACCAAGTGCGTGTCGGGTGAGCACATGTCGGTGAGCGGGCGCGCCGTCAACGATATAAATATAATGTTGTAGGTGATAGCGGTGACGACGGGTACCAAGTGCGTGTCGGGTGAGCACATGTCGGTGAGCGGGCGCGCCGTCAACGATATAAATATAATGTTGTAGGTGATAGCGGTGACGACGGGTACCAAGTGCGTGTCGGGTGAGCACATGTCGGTGAGCGGGCGCGCCGTCAACGACTGTCACGCGGAGGTGGCCGCGCGCCGCTGTCTGCAGCGACATCTGTACGCACAGCTCTTCATGTACGCCAACCAACCAGGTGAGTGGTGACGCCCTGCTAGGAGCCAGCTACTAGTAGTATCTGTATTACATGGAAGCTAATTCCCATATATAAGCAAATAACCATAACTTAAAAACAAATTGTTAAAAACCTCGTTGCAGTGTCATTTCTCTTTCGAATCATTTTTAAAAACTTATCAAAAATGTCACAGATTAGGATTGGGAACAGACTGTGAACATTCTTGAAATTATGAGAATGCCCTCTTATTAACAATATGTAAAGAAAACCCTGTCCGATCCGTGAAGGTATGGTTAGGTATCGATAACTGATTCTACTAATGGCTACAAAGCCTGCCGAAACTTAAAAAAGTACCCTCAAAGAAATAAATATTTATTTCGCAAAGGGAGGTAACTTAATGCATGTGCGGTAGGGAATACATGCGCGAGTGAAGAGGGTTTGGGCACGCGGCACGCGGTCGCATCGCTCATAATAATACCGACGAAAATGGTATTGTCACTGTTTTTAAAATTACCAAATTTTGGGGAAGTTGGAATTAATTCGCGGAAAAAAAAAGATTATCTCAAAATCCATTAGTATTGTTACTATGATGATTATGTAAAATTACGTATTTTATTTTGGTCATGTGTTTACCTAACCTTTATTATGCTTATGGGTCGAACGGGGTTTTCTTTACATATTGTATAAACGTAAATGAAATGAAAGTATTATGTGAAGGTCGTGGTAGATGACGGCCTAATCCCTCTCATCGAGAGGAGGCCTGTGTCCCAACAGTGGGCTGATTATGATGATGTGAAGGTCGTAGCAGGTGCCGCTCTGGATATCTGACTTGTTGCAGGGAAAGGGGCCTTGAGCTTATGTATGTATATGGCAAATTATAATTGATGAGTGTTCAGACCCTAGCCAGACCATAGAGGAAAACGACCTGGAACCACTCCCCGGCGGCGGCTTCCAGCTGAAGCCGTCTCGCCAGGTGCACCTGTACGTGAGCACAGCGCCCTGCGGCGACGGTCGCATCTTCTCCCCGCACGAGCACCACCACGCCGAACCCGACAAACATCCCAACAGGTCAGTGTTACTGTACTCGCACGAGGACAGCTGATTGTGTTACTGTACTCGTACGAGGACAAGTGATTGTGTTACTGTACTCGCACGAGGACAAGTGATTGTGTTACTGTACTCGCACGAGAACAGCTGATTGTGTTACTGTACTCGTACGAGGACAAGTGATTGTGTTACTGTACTCGTACGAGGACAATGAGCCAATGTTACTGTACTCACTTACGAGGACAAGTGATTGTGTTGTACTCGTACGAGGACAAGTGATTGTGTTACTGTACTCGCACGAGGACAAGTGATTGTGTTACTGTACTCGCACGAGAGCAGCTGATTGTGTTGCAACACTCGTACGAGGACAAGTGATTGTGTTACTGTACTCGCACGAGGACAAGTGATTGTGTTACTGTACTCGCACGAGAACAGCTGATTATTACTGTACTCGTACGAGGGACAAAGTGATTGTGTTACTGTACTCACACGAGGGACAAGTGATTTGTGTTACTGTACTCGCACGAGAACAGCTGATTGTGTTACTGTGCTCGTACGAGGGACAAGTGATTGTGTTACTGTACTCGCACGAGGACAAGTGATTGTGTTACTGTACTCGCACGAAGACAAGTGATTGTGTTACTGTACTCGCACGAGGACAAGTGATTGTGTTAGTGTACTCGCACGAGGACAAGTGATTGTGTTACTGTACTCGCACGAGGACAAGTGATTGTGTTACTGTACTCGCACGAGGACAAGTGATTGTGTTACTGTACTCGCACGAGAACAGCTGATTGTGTTACTGTACTCGTACGAGGACAAGTGATTGTGTTACTGTACTCGCACGAGGACAAGTGATTGTGTTACTGTACTCGCACGAGGACAAGTGATTGTGTTACTGTACTCGCACGAGGACAAGTGATTGTGTTACTGTACTCACCGAGGACAAGTGGTATATTACTGTACTCGCACGAGAACAGCTGATTGTGTGCACTGGCCTCGGCGTACGAGGACAAGAGTTGATAATTACTGTACTCGCACGAGGACAAGTGATTGTGTTACTGTACTCGCACGAGAACAGCTGATTGTGTTACTGTACTCGTACGAGGACAAGTGATTGTGTTACTGTACTCGCACGAGGACAAGTGATTGTGTTACTGTACTCGCACGAGAACAGCTGATTGTGTTACTGTACTCGTACGAGGACAAGTGATTGTGTTACTGTACTCGCACGAGGACAAGTGATTGTGTTACTGTACTCGCACGAGGACAAGTGATTGTGTTACTGTACTCGCACGAGGACAAGTGATTGTGTTACTGTACTCGTACGAGGACAAGTGATTGTGTTACTGTACTCGCACGAGGACAAGTGATTGTGTTACTGTACTCGCACGAGGACAAGTGATTGTGTTACTGTACTCGCACGAGAACAGCTGATTGTGTTACTGTACTCGTACGAGGACAAGTGATTGTGTTACTGTACTCGTACGAGGACAAGTGATTGTGTTACTGTACTCGCACGAGAACAGCTGATTGTGTTACTGTACTCGTACGAGGACAAGTGATTGTGTTACTGTACTCGCACGAGGACAAGTGATTGTGTTACTGTACTCGCACGAGGACAAGTGATTGTGTTACTGTACTCGCACGAGAACAGCTGATTGTGTTACTGTACTCGTACGAGGACAAGTGATTGTGTTACTGTACTCGTACGAGGACAAGTGATTGTGTTACTGTACTCGCACGAGGACAAGTGATTGTGTTACTGTACTCGCACGAGGACAAGTGATTGTGTTACTGTACTCGCACGAGAACAGCTGATTGTGTTACTGTACTCGTACGAGGACAAGTGATTGTGTTACTGTACTCGCACGAGGACAAGTGATTGTGTTACTGTACTCGCACGAGAACAGCTGATTGTGTTACTGTACTCGTACGAGGACAAGTGATTGTGTTACTGTACTCGCACGAGGACAAGTGATTGTGTTACTGTACTCGCACGAGGACAAGTGATTGTGTTACTGTACTCGCACGAGAACAGCTGATTGTGTTACTGTACTCGTACGAGGACAAGTGATTGTGTTACTGTACTCGCACGAGGACAAGTGATTGTGTTACTGTACTCGCACGAAGACAAGTGATTGTGTTACTGTACTCGCACGAGGACAGCTGATTGTGTTATTGTACTCGCACACGGACAGCTGTTTGTGTTACTGTACTCGCACGAGGACAGCTGTTTGTGTTACTGTACTCGCACGAGGACAAGTGATTGTGTTACTGTACTCGCACGAGGACAAGTGATTGTGTTACTGTACTCGCACGAGGACAAGTGATTGTGTTATTATACTCGCACGAGGACAGCTGATTGTGTTACTGTACTCATTAAATATCTTCTCCATAGGTACCTACTCTTTGGAATGGGCGACTAGCTTCACCTTACTGACTGACCGACCTTCTGACAATTCAAAAGTGCCTGTAACTGGTTTATTTGAAATAAATGCTTTGATTTGATATATATAATAACTTTAAACATAAACCCCCTTATACATAAAGGCTGCTTAAAGTTAACTATTAATTAGCGATTCTGGAACCATACATTTTTGACCTTTTAACGTCACTTAACTTTAATAATCTTTTTTGAATAAACACCACAGTGTTTAAGGGGTTTATTCATAAACGATTATTAAAGTTAAGTGACGTGCAAACGTCTAAAATGTATGGTTAAACAATCGCTAACGTTAACTTTAAGCAACGTTTATGAATAAGGGGGGAAGAATCTCGTGTTAAGGCAAAAGCGAGCTCACACAGCCTGCAAGGGCACTTTGATACTTAATGATAATCGTTTCGACTGCAGACTGGCTCGAGGACAGCTCCGAACCAAGATCGAGTCGGGTGAAGGTACCATCCCCGTCAAAAACTGCAACAACATAATCCAGACCTGGGATGGCGTCATGCAGGTAACTACACCTGAACTCCAGTTCGGACGACAGCAGGGCAAGCTACCCCAAACTGTCAGATATTCCCAATTAACCTTGAGCCTTAATGCTTCAGAGATAAAGTTGAAAATCGGATGAAGGATTCTGGCAGATTTTAGTAGCTTGATATGCTGTCGTCTATACACAAGACATTCACGCACCAAGATTGACTCATCGGTAATGACAGCTATACTTTTTAGGGTTCCGTAGCCAAATGGCGAAAAACGGAACCCTTATAGATTCGTCATGTCTGTCTGTCCGTCCGTATGTCACAGCCATTTTTTTTCCGAAACTATAAGAGCTATACTGTTGAAACTTGGTAGGTAGATGTATTCTGTGAACCGCATTAAGATTTTGATGCAAAAATAATAATAATAAATATTGGGGGCTCCCCATACTTAGAACTGAAACTCGATATTTTTTTTAAACCGAATAGTTTGCGTGACAGACGCTTCCAAAGTGGCAAAAAGTTGGGATTATAAAAAAGGTTAATGATGATGAAATTAATGAAATGAAATCATTTATAAAGCAAGTTTTTTATTATTATTTTTTTTTTTTAAACTAGATGAAGCCGGCATTTCCTAACTGACTACCTCTGAAAAGAAATAGCCGAAACAAACTCAGGGATCATCGTCTTTTTTCAAGTCCAGACATTAAAAATGAAAATGTTTACAATAATTTAACTTATAATTACGCATATTGCTGAATAACAATCGCTTAACAGAGCGAGCAGCTCAGTCCCAAGCTTTTTTGTCTTCTAAATAATCTGTAATTTTATAATACCCCTTTTTGCAAAGTTTGGCCTTTATATGGTTTTTAAATCGTTTAATGGGTAAGTTTCGAACGTCCATGGGAAGCTTGTTGTAAAAGTCTATACACTGACCCATGAAGGAGTTGCCTACTCTGTGGAGAATAAATAAAAAATAAATATAAATATATACGGACAAATCACACAGATTGAGCTAGCCCCAAAGTAAGTTCGAGACTTGTGTTATGGGATACTAACTCAACGATACTATATTTATAATAGATACATACAGTATGTTAAATAACAGAGGGCGTTCCCTTGAACTCGTTAATATATATCATTAATAGATTAAAATAAAAATATCAGCATAGAAAAATAAGCATAAAAAAATCCGAATAAAAAAAAAATCAAATTGGAAATAAATTTGAAACCTCCTGTTTTAAATCAAAATAGTAGTCGTCATGTATATGTAAATAAATTGCGACGTTGCCGTCTTTCATGTTCGCGTGTACAGTGTGTTTCTTTTACATGTCAATTTAAAATTTTTATTGAATATTTTCATATTGGAAAAATTTTTAAAACATTTTGTTTTCGAATGGTAATATTTTTTTTAGCATGTATGTATGCTATACTATTTCGGGTTAACGGGAACGCCCTCTGTTAGTTAACATACTGTATATAGATAAACATCCAAGACCCAGGCCAATCAGGAAAAGATCGTTTCCTATCATGGCCTGGCCGGGGATCGAACCGCCGCAGGCAGGCAGGTGTTGACCGCTGCGCCACGGAGGTAATGATGATGTTTGATGGTCCTCAGGGTGAGCGTCTGTTGACCATGTCGTGCTCGGACAAGGTGGCTCGCTGGTGCGTCTGCGGCCTGCAGGGGGCGCTTCTGTCCCGTCTGCTGCGGCCCGTCTACCCACAGTCGCTGGTGCTGGGGTCACTGCTACACCCCCATCACTTGTACAGGTCAGTCACCCAACACGACAACGTATCATCATAGTATAAAAATCATACAGTAGGTCGACGCCTTTGATCTCGTGTAAAATGCCGACTCGTCTAGACAGTAACGCATCGGCCAGGGTTGTCACAAATAAACAATATTTATGAAATTATAGCCCTTACGTTGTTAACACCACTACGATCCGGACGAAGCATTTCGCCTCCTCCTTTATACCGCGTACATCAAGGGACTGGAACAACTTGCCGGCGGCGGTGTTTCCGTCGGAATACAATTTGAGTGTCTTCAAGGCTAGAGTGAATAGGCTTTTAATAAACTAGTGCGCTTTACCATCAACGATTGTGTCACTGCTTACCATCAGGCGGGATTGCGGTCAAGCGCAAGCGTTTATAATCTAATTTAAAAAAAATATTTCAGATCAACATCGATAGCTGTATTATATTTAATTAATTTGCTATTTTTACTAAGAGAACAACTCGAGACTGATTTAAGTTATTTAGATGGCATTTTCGTAACCAGCACCCAAATCCAGCTCGGAATTAACACCCATGTCATATTGTAAATATGTACTTACATTTTAATTGGCGTCCGCCATCTTGAATTTCAAAAAGGATAGCTTTTTCGTAACAAGCACCCCAATTATACTCAAAATTTACACTCATATCATATTATAAAAAAAATACGTCCGCCATTTTGGATGTCAAAAAGGATGGCTTTTTCGTAACAAGCACCCCAATTATACTCAAAATTGGCACTCGTATCAAATTATAAAAAAAAAAAATACGTCCGCCAATTTGGATGTCAAAAAGGATGGCTTTTTTGTAACAAGCACCCCAATTATACTCCGCCATTTTGGATGTCAAAAGGATGGCTTTTTCGTAACAAGGACCCCAATTATACTCAAAATTGACACTCGTATCAAATTATAAAAAAATACGTCCGCCATTTTGGATGTCAAAAGGATGGCTTTTTCGTAACAAGCACCCCAATTATTCTCAAAATTGACACTCATATCAAATTATAAAAAAAATATGTCCGCCATTTTGGATGTCAAAAGGATGGCTTTTTCGTAACGAGCACCCCAATTATACTCAAAATTGACACTCATATCAAATTATAAAAAAAAATACGTCCGCCATTTTGGATGTCAAAAAGGATGGCTTTTTTGTAACAAGCACCCCAATTATACTCCGCCATTTTGGATGTCAAAAGGATGGCTTTTTCGTAACAAGGACCCCAATTATACTCAAAATTGACACTCGTATCAAATTATAAAAAAAAAATACGTCCGCCATTTTGGATGTCAAAAAGGATGGCTTTTTCGTAACAAGCACCCCAATTATTCTCAAAATTGACACTCATATCAAATTATAAAAAAAAATATGTCCGCCATTTTGGATGTCAAAAAGGATGGCTTTTTCGTAACGAGCACCCCAATTATACTCAAAATTGACACTCATATCAAATTATGTGTGTGTGTGTGAGTGTGTTTGAGTTATTGAGCTAATACCAGTACGCTAGTTGAGGGTTGTGATCCTAAAGGTTCTAATAATATAATAAATAAAACAACAGTAAATATTTCATTAGAGCTATATTAACACCTAGAAGTACGTAGTGGACCGTCTACTCGATGGAGAAGGGCGCGGCGCGGTGCGTCAGCAGGTAGTACGTGCCGCGGGCTCTGCGGACATAAAACCGTAGCGTCAGATCACACACGCCACTTACTCCAAGGATATCTACCTCACCACCACACTCAGGAGACAGGATTGTTGAAATACTCCAAAGTTTCTATCTACCCTTACGTTGTTGACACCACTGCGATCCGGATGAAGCGTTTCGCTTCTTTTATACCGCACCGCGTACAATCTAGGGACTGGAACAAATTGCCAGCGACGGTGTTTCCGTCACATTACAATTTGAGTGTCTTCAAGGCTAGAGTGAATAGGCTCTTAATAAATTAGCGCGCTTTACCATCAACGATTGCGTCACTGCTTACCATCAGGCGGGATTGCAGGCAAGCGATAGTTTAAAACTTGTCGCCTAGCAGGAATGCAACCCCTCTCCCGCTTCCCCGCGCGACGCCCCGCATTCACCGTAAGCGCTTAGTAGCGATAGCATCTTTGTTACCATTGTCTAAATACAGTTAAAAAGGTCATGAGTAAACTGACCTAGTATTATAACGCTTTATGATCAAAACGACCTTTTATAAACATGTAAAAAAAGAAACGTAATTCTCATTTTTTTGCGAACGGTACCGTCGGAATGACGTCACAGAGCGAGGTGCACAGTTAACTCGCGTGAGTTATACAAGTAGGATCACAACTGTCAATCAGCCCCCTAATCGGCGAACACATTTTTGTCAAATGATTGCGACTAGTTGGAATCGTTCGGACCGCCCATTGGTCCGTTCGGTCCAAACGATCCCAACTAGTCGTATAATAATTATTATAACTGTTGTCATGAAACTGATATTTTCGCCAAGATTTGTAATGACGCTCTGTATTTAGACAGCCGTTATTGTGTGCATTACAAACCCTGAATACATAGTATGTAAAGAGAACCCCGTCCGACCCATAAGGTTAATAAAAGTTAGGTAAACACATGACCAAATAACCTATGATTTTTTACATAATCATCATAGTAACAATACTAATAAATTTTGTAATAATCTTTTTTTTCCGCGAATTAATTCCAAATTCCCCAAAACTTGATATTTTTTTAAAAAAGTGACAACCCCGTTTTCGAAGTATTACGTGCCGCGTGCTCTGTATTAATGTGCTTGTGCATATGTATTAAGTTACCTCCTTTTGAGAAATTATAAAAAATAATATTAAATATTAAATAAATATTTATTTCTTTAAGAGGATTTTTTTATTAAGTTTAGCCTGGCTTTGTAGCCATTATTAGAATCAGTTATCGATACCTAACAATACCTTCACGGATCGTACAGGGTTTTCTTTACATATATTGTTTGTAAATACCATCGAATACGTACTGTTGTCACTTTAAAAAAAAAATACCAAATTTTGTGTAAGTTGGAATTAATTCGCGGCAAAAAAGATTATTTCAAAATTCATTAGTATTGTTACTATGATGATTATGTAAAATTTAATATTTTATTTGGTCATGTGTTTATCAAAACTTTATTATCTTTGTGGTTCGGACTAGGTTTTCTTTACATATTGTATATTTATATACGGTAAACACGACGCAGAGAAAGAACTCGAAAAGAAAAGATGAAGTTGGGAGAGAAAAATATTATATTTGGTCATGTGTTTGGCGTGTGTGTGTCATGTGTCTGGGCGGGGGTAAATATATCAAAAAAGCAATTCATGATAAATGTACAAGTTAAAAGTGCAAAACCTTCATGAAAACCAAAATAACATATACCATTGGATTTTTGTTCAAATACGCCAATAGGGTATTTGGCTAAAAAAACTAATTAGTCTATCAGTCAGAATTCCAAAAAATACTAGACACGTATTTGTTCTTTTTGATATAAACAAAAAATTAAGACGACACGGCGCGTTGAAAACTCGTGTGACGTCACTGCACGCTACACTTTTTAGCCACCAGTGACGTCACCAGCTACCATTCCTGATCTTTGATGCCTTTTATATAATATCTTTGATGCCTTTTATATTTGTAAATTTTTATTGATTTGATAAAACAAAACATACGTATCCAATCTTCTTCATCTCAGCGTTAATCCCAGTCGCATCCAGACGGAGTCTGGCGTCCGCTTTAACAGTCTAACTGCTGATTTTGGCTAAACTTTGATATTTTCCATGAAGCGACTGCCGTCTGACCTCTACAACCCGAAAGCGACATCGAAGCATTGCAGTTAGACCAATTGTTGGACTTTTGAGGGCTCCAACAACCCGTAACGACTGCCACTAGATGTTCGTATGGCAACCGGGACCAACGGCTTAACGTGCTTTCCGAGGCACGACCAGACCAGTGCAAATATTCATATTTGCACTACGCGCTGATCGAACCCGCGCCTCCTTGCGCAGCGGCCGTGTTCGCTACCACTACGCCACGGAGGCTGTCAATCATACGTATCCAATATTTTTCTATAATCTGAATGATGGACTAAATAGAATCATTTTTTTTTTACCCAGGAATCATCCTTATTATAAAAATACTATTAGTAACTCATCATACTATACACCTCCACCTAAAAGCGTGTCAACATACCTATGTGTAATACCACTATCACCCGCTGCCGATGGTAATCCGGTCCCCCTTTGGGGCGATTCCGAACAACCTCTTCACGAACGCCATAAGCTTGGACTCGTTGCCAAGCTCCAGCGCGTAGGTCACGGGCGCGAGCTCCGGAGGCGAGATCCCTATGTAGTTGTTCCTCTCCTTGCTTACATGATTCAATTCTCCGTTTCCACTCTTCACGAGGGTATTGATGTCTCTGACCATGGTAATGATTGGGACCACACTCTTCCGGTTCTTGACGAGGAAGTTGAGCGCTCGGAAGATGAAGTTGTCTTGATTATCTGGTGGATTAAACAGCTGTAGAAATCGTTTCTGTCGGGACTTCGCGTGTCTGGCTGTGTCTTTGCCTGCCTCACTTGTAGTTATCCCTTTATTGTGGGTCGCCTTTCCTTTGCTTGCATGTAACCAGATGTTCGGTGGTTTAATCTTCTGTACGTCATCTTTGACTTGCTTTACGTTACTTTGTGCTGTTCCGTTAAAGATTTCTTGTGTCGTTGCTTCATTGTTATTTACATTCTCAACTACTGTCTGTTGTTCTTCTTTTTCTGTTACAATAGCAGCTGCGTGTATTTTTAGATGTTCGCCTTTTTTCGACACTTGTTCATTGTCAGCAACTAAAGTCTTAACTTCACGTTTGTCGCGTTTGTTACGTTGATTGTTGTTACTAGGCGTGTCTACGTTTGTATGTATTTTTGATTTCTTTTCCAAAAAGTACTGTCGAATATGTTTTTTATCGATTCTAGTTGAATCCAGGTTTATCCTCTTGGAGCCGGCTTGAACCGCTTTAATCTGGTTCAAATCGGAACTGTCGTTGCTTTCATGTTGGCGCTTCATTTGTGACGTTAAGTAGTAAGTGTAGAAGCCTCGGGTCTTCTCTGTGCCATCACCTGTAAGCGCGAAGCGATCATACAATAATGTGCGTTAAGCATGTGACATTAGAGTGCGAAATTGTGCGAGATGATGATTTTATATTTACATGTCTAGAAAGGTAGAAAATTGGTTTGCTAACACTTACTACGCATAAGTGAATTAGTGATTAATGTTAATTCTTAATAAGAAACATCGAACAAAACTAGGCATTTTTCTCGGTGGTAGGCCATAACATCGGCTGTTGGCGGAAGTTACCACCCACCAGACAAAGTGTTGCCGCCAAGCGATTCGAGGAGTACAGATCTGATCAGTTATGTTGCGATGTGTGCCAGGTACCCAAATGTTGTTGTGTCGGGAGTTTGGTCGTGGAAGGTCTCCAGATCAATCTCCCTCTGGTCCAGCATCGTTGGTCGTGTTGTTGGGTATAACATTGCATCACCTCACTCAATTACCGGGTTCCTTTCTAACTAAAAAAGAAACGGAGTGACCGTTTCTTTTTTTGGCTCTTAATACATTAGCGCGCTTTACCATCAACGATTGAATCATTGCTTACTATCATGTGGCACTTGTTTATCATTATATAAATGATGTACCGGTCTCATACGAAGGCTCAGAGTCACACAAAGGGCAATGGAAAGAGCTATGCTAGGAGTTTCTCTGCGTGATCGAATCAGAAATGAGGAGATCCGCAGAAGAACCAAAGTCACCGACATAGCTCTGCGAGTCGCTAAACTTAAGTGGCAGTGGGCAGGGCACATTGCTCGTAGAACCGATGGTCGATGGGGCAGCAAGGTTCTGGAGTGGCGGCCACGTACTGGAAGACGCAGCGTAGGGAGACCCCCAACAAGGTGGACTGATGACCTGGTGAAGGTCGCGGGAAGCCGATGGATGCGGGCAGCACAAGACCGGTCATCGTGGAAAGCCTTGGGGGAGGCCTTTGTCCAGCAGTGGACATCTATAGGCTGAGGAAGGAATGATGTACCTACATATAAATTACAACTGAACGCAAGATCCAGAAATGTGCGTAATCCATCTTGCTAACTATTCAAGCATCTATACAATATGTTAAGAAAACCCTGTCCGACGCGTAAGGATAGTAAAGGTTAGGTAAACACATGACCAAATAACATATGAAATTTTACATAATCGTCATAGTAACAATACTAGTAAATTTTGAAATAATCTCTTTTTCCCGCGAATTTATTCCAACTTCCCCAAAATTTGGTAATTTTTAAAAAGCGACAACATTATTTTTGACGGTATAATTCTGAGCGAATACCAATGTGACCGCGTGCCGCGTGCCCTGCCCCTCTTCGCCCGCACCTGTATGGCCTACCGCACATGTTTTAAGTTACCTTTTTTTGCGAAATAATATTAATTTTTTTAGAGGGTTTTTTTTTTAAAGATTAGTCCGGTTTTGTAGGCATTAGTAGAATCAGTTATTGATACCTAACAATACCTTCACGGATCGGACATGGTTTTTTTTACATATTGTATATACCGTTGCGGTTCACCTGTACATATAAGTGCTATGGTTCATAGTAAGTGTCCGAAAGTGATTTCTTGCAATGTGCAACCTGTCTCCCACGTCCAGCACCCCTCGTGTCTGTCTTACTTGTGGTGGAGCCCAGCTCCCATGTGGACAGTCGGTCCGTGCGCACAGCGGCCCCTTGAGAACTCCTTCCAGGACGGACACGCGGTCGACACGAACCCGCGCGGCCGCAGCACAGACTCCGCGTAGAACATGTACGAGCGCCAGTGGCTGCAGAAGACTGCGGGGGGCGGGGGAGAGGGGGGTTAGTATGACATGTTAGAGTAGGGGGTTCATATTGTATCTTTCGATGTGGTTGGTCTTTTAGGTCATTCGTCGTGTCTTCGGCACGGGCAGTTTGAATTTGTAGTCCACTTTGGATTGGTTGGCAATATAATTTATTTTATTTCTTACTAGCTTTCCGCCCGCGGCTTCGCCCGCGTGGAGTTCGGAGCGTTTTTTAGATTTCCCTCGGGAATATCTTTTTTTTTTTATAATTGTAGCCTATGTCCTTTCTCAGGGTCTAAAGATTGTCTGTGCCAAATTTCATCAAAATCGGTTGAGAGGTTTAAGCGGGAAAGCGTAACAGACAAACAGACAGAGTTACTTTCGCATTTATAATATTAGTATGGATTATGGGTCCAGGGGCGACAGACCCGGGGACATCTGTCGCCCCCCCAAACATCAGGACTTAAGGTGACGGCGCGAAGTGTTCCACGCGCGCCACTCTTAGACGTCACGGGGGGACTCATACACCTCACTCCCCCTGACCCGAGGAGGCCCACAGTGGCGTGCCAGCACCAGCCGTGGTTGCGGAAGCAGTGTCCGTTCTCGTAACTCCCGGTGTAAGTGTGAGTAAGAGTCAGACAGACCCTGTCGCCCGCCCCAGGGCGGCGGACATCCATGTGGATTTTCCCCACCGGAAACAAAGGGGTTCATATTGTATTTTACGGTGTGTTTGGTGGTTAGTGTTTTAGGTCATTCGTCGCCTCTTATACAGGATGTATCTGACATCGTAACGCAAACTTGGCGAAAAGGCTACACCGCATGCCACTAATAAAATTATGATAGTCATTTATGTCGTTAATGAGCGGTTACGGAAATAACAGTGTTTAAAAAAAAGTGTCGGCTCGGCTTTTGAACGTTGCAAGCATCCCGCCGTGCGTGTTTGTAGGTATGACGTTGACCCTGACGCGAACTCTATTAAATCAGCTGATAGGATAGGTTTTCTAGTAAAGTTCACGTTGCTCTTTTTTGTGTAATTAACGAATTAATTAATTTTTACTTTAAAATCTTATTGCGTTATAAAAGTATAGCAATTATGAACGGTCTGAAGTGAAAAAACTGCATATTATTTTTTTTTTATCGGGAAAAAACCGACGCCAAATTCCACCACTGGGGGGTTCAGAATCATGTACTGGATCCTCCATGGTACTCGTTTGTGCGTCGATGTCAGACACACCCTTTATACCACTTCGGATTTGTTGGCAACAGTAGGTTAGTTGGTGGTATTTGAGAAAACAATTGGTAATGTACCCTTTGATTTATCCTCCCCTAAGTCTTCTTGGGGGTCGCTTGAAGTCTTGGTGACCTAGTGGTTAAAACACCAGCCTTTCAAGTATGAGTGCGCGGGTTCGATTCCAGGTCAGGCAAGTACCAATGCAACTTTTCTAAAGTTATATGTACTTTCTAAGTATATCTTGGACACCAATGACTGAAGGTGAAGGAAAACATCTAGAGGAAACCTGGACTTTAAGTCTGAAATCGCCAACCCGCATTGAGCAAGCGTGGTGATTACGCTCAATCCTTCTCTGTATGAGAGGAGACCTGTGCCCAGCTGTGGGACGATAGGTGGTTGCTGATGAAGTCTTCTTGGTGGAGGCTACGGCAGGCACAGGGCCTGCGCGTGATCTCTGCCATCTTCGTGAATGGAAGTAGTAAGGTCGTGTGGCGGTACTCACCCTTGCCCGATGAAGGCCAGCCCGCGCCGCAGCTGAGCCAGTAAATATAAGGTCCCAACCAATGACCTCTGAGTTTGTTTCGGCGTTTCTTCTCAGAGCTAGTACTAGGAAACGCCGTGGTCATCAAACCGAACTAATAATAAAAATTTTGACCCAGCCGTCCCGTGCTGTTTTCTCTAGCGACGCCCTAAGCCGAAGTTCGTACCCCACAGGTGCCCTTAGTGCCTAGTCGCTCCTTAATTTTAATTTAGTTTTTAAGGGCCCTGGCTGGAGTAATTAAGGCATCCACAAGATAGTCCGGTTAAGTAGTCACGGCCTTAATTTGTCAACTAAGAGCAGCCATAACAAAAAAAGCGGTACTCACACTTGTTGAGAAGCAGCTGTTGCGGTATGACCACCTCCAGCTCGCAGCCCGGCTGTGGGCTCTTGCCGCCGTTCGGGAAGAAGTCTGCGTGTCCGATTGGCTCCTTGTACCCTGGGAAACAATCAATCTTATTTCTACAGGACCAAATGATTATTTTGTTATTAACGGGTGCAATGCTGATACTAAATACATTACAAAAAAACTGTTGTATAAAAAACCACCGCCGCCCAACCGGCTGGCACCGCCGCAAATGCGACACCCCACAATTATTAAATTTGTAATATCTTCGAAACTATTTATTTAAATCATGTGCTGTAAAGGGCAATATAGATCTATATTTAAAAAAATATGGGTGGATTACCCTTAACATATAGGAGGATAAAAAAAGATGTTTTCCGATACTCAGACCTACCCAGTATGCACACAAAATTTCATGATAAACGGGAAAGCCGTTCCGGAGGAGTTTAACCACAAACACCGCGACACGGGAATTTTATACAGTATGTTAAATAACAGAGGGCGTTCCCTTAAACTCGTTAATATATATCATTAATAGATTAAAATAAAAATATCAGCATAGAAAAATAAGCATAAAAAAAACCGAATAAAAAAAAATTATAATTGAAAATAAATTTGAAACCTCCTGTTTTAAATCAAAATAGTAGTCGTCATGTATAAATAAATTGCGACGTTGCCGTCTTTCATGTTCGCGTGTACAGTGTGTTTCTTTTACATGTCAATTTAAAATTTTTATTGAATATTTTCATATTGGAAAATATTTTAAAACATTTTGTTTTCGAATGGAAATATTTTTTTTAGCATGTATGTATGCTATACTATTTCGGGTTAACGGGAACGCCCTCTGTTAGTTAACATACTGTATATTAGATAGATTAATGCGCTTTGGGCACGAAAGTGTCGTCGCCCAAGTGCAGTACGACATTGCACAGACTCAGAGACATTACATGTTCCCAAGCGTGGTGGACTCCTAAGGAGAAGAACTGGCAAGAAACGCCACAGAAAATGTGTAGGTTAAGCTCAATCTTTGGGATGCATTTGTACATAAAGTTTCCTTACCGAAGATCCCGGCGTCCGTGTGTATGACGTCCACGAAGTGCGCGTCACTAGTGTCCAGTCGCTGCTCCAGGGGCAGACCGCTGAACAGGGGCAGCGCGGGGTCCAACCCCGTGATCCGCGACACGCGACCTGACGGGCAGCATACACTTAGTGGATCTGCGTAATTACTTTAACAACCTATTGGGCTTTTTTTTCTAATTATGAATTAGTGTTTGACCGCAATCCCGCTTGATGGTAAGCAGTGATGTAATCGTTTATTGTAAAGCGCGCTAGTTTATTAAGCCTGTTCACTCAAAAAAACTGAGTGAATAGGAAGGAAGACAGCAGTTGAGCGAGGTGATGTAATGTTAAACCCAGAGGGAGATTGATCTGGAGACCCTCCACGACCAAACTCCCGACACAAAACATTTGGCGCATCGTACCCGGCACACATCGCAATACAACTGCTCAGACCCGTCCTCCGTGCGGCTTCACCAGACATCATGCCGGAACACGACGAATCGCTTGGCGGCAACACTTTGTCTGGTGGGTGGTAACTTCTGCCGGCAGCCGATGTTATGGTCTACCACGTAGCTTTCCTCGTAGAAACAAACGCGACTACCGAGTGGAATTCGGGCTTCGAATTGGTCTAGTGGAGTTTAGTTTTTCCATGAAGAATTTCTTGGTAACAGCCCGGAATTTATAAATTGGTGTCGTGACACTATAATCACTTATAGGGGCTTTGAGGTTTGAAGTAAAACCACCAAATTATCAGTAAGTACACACAGCTTAAGGGGCACGTCTAGTCGCCACTCGGGATAGAGTGGGAATGCCTTGAGGTGCTACATTAAGCTGTGTGCCACATTTAATTGTATATACATCACATCTCGTGACACCTCCGTGACTCGGTACGCAAGCTAATTCAGTGGTCCTTCACAGGATCTCTCCCCGATCGAGTCGGTTTGCGTGACGCCCAATCGAGTTATGAGTGTGAGGAAGAGAGAGCGCATCTGCATCTGCTTTTTTTTGTGATTATGGCATCTCATAGCTAACCTTGAGAGGTCGTGACTACTTAACC
This sequence comes from Sesamia nonagrioides, assembly GCA_017933935.1. Taxonomy (NCBI): domain Eukaryota; kingdom Metazoa; phylum Arthropoda; class Insecta; order Lepidoptera; family Noctuidae; genus Sesamia; species Sesamia nonagrioides. The sequence goes on along the minus strand of JADWQK010002222.1, from coordinate 532,002 downwards.
GGACTATCCTGTGGTGGTCTTCAGTCAGAGGCATCTAAAAACTAAGCGATAACACGCTAAGGGCACCCTCTATGGGCTTAGGGCGTCGCTGGAGAGAACAACCAGGGACGGCTAAATCGAAATTTTATTATTTCGGTTTGATGACCGCGGCGTTTCCTAGTACTAGCTCTGAGAAGAAACGCCGAAACAAACTTAGAGGTTAGTCGGGAATTTTTATTTACTGGCTCAGCTGCGGCGCGGGCTGGCCTTCATCATGCGCTACACGCCTGCACTATAATATCTTCCGCTCGAAGGCTGTATCCCACATACTACAAAGCTGACATACAAAATATATTTGTTCTCCAAAAACGTGCTGTCCGAGTAATTTACCAGCTCGGTGTAAGAGTTTCTTTAAGAGATTTATTTAAAGATATTGGCGTTCTCAGGGTTGCTTCGCAATATCTCTTAGCCAACATCTTAAGTATATGTTAGGCAAAATATTCACATGTACAGTCAAGACCAAAAGTCGAGTTACAATCTCACAAAACTATGGCCAAGCAATACTAGTTGTAGTTACGACCTTCTTCTATAATAAAGTTTGATACACACTCATACACTTTGACAACTTGCTGCCCGCTTATGATTGTTAGGTACTACTTACTAATTTCAACATTCACAGTAAGTGTTTAAATAGCCTAGCGGTTCTCGTCTTGATAGGCGTTCAAGGTGGTTCGAGTTCAAATCTAATAACTTACAAAATATTTTTGAAATGTTTATTGGTGAGTTATGAATGCAGACAACAAAAATATGTAAAAATACCGATCCGCAACTTAACGATGATACTTTATTTTAAGATTTTTTCTATATTAGAGTCATTATAAAAAGATGACGGTAGATTTGAAACAAACTGAACAAAAAATATTCCACTACCTGCAATAACTATTATTAACTACAATAACTCAAATAATATTACTTAGCTGTTGTTAGTTGGTGAACATATAGTTTACGAGTTCGTGTTATTAGTTTTACTTTTTTAATCAATATGCAGGCATATGCAGCAATATATCTCAAATATCATAATATGAAACCGGCTTTTGTGTAAGTTGTTTTTATTATTATTTGGGTAAGATGCAAACCAATCGCTTGTTGTAAGTGTGTAATAAAATTGTTATTGTTTTAGAGAAGTACTGTAAGCCAAAGTCAAGAGGTTGGAGGACGAAGGTGGCTTATGTGTCGAGATAAGTGGAACGAAACAACAATATTTACCGTTGAATAAACCTTTAAAACGTGCGAAGAAGGGAGGTTGCATTTGTGGTTTAAAAATATACTGGCTAAACAAAAAAAAAAAAAAAACAATTTATAACAATCACAGTGCAGAAGTGTCCTACAGAGTGTTTTAAATATATACCATTATATATCTTAATAACAGACTCTAAACCAACTCATAAAGTAATTTAGCTAAGTGACAGTAATATGTTCGGTTGGCTTAATGGCTAACAGATGTCGCCTTTTGCAATTTCAATACAAATTACTTTTGGTAAATTATAAAAACAATAATTTCGGAATTCGATAAGAAATAAGTTCGTTTACTTTTGAACTAAAAAAGCGCTTGAAGATTATAATCTCATGCCTTCAAACTCCGAAAAAAGGCACTGCACTAGCATGCTATACACGCAAAAAATTGTAAATGTAATAAGCACTGTTTTGTGTTAAGTATAGATTATTTTATGATTGTAATAATATTCAGGTTAAGCTTCAATCCTCTTTTCTTTAAGAAAATGAATAATTAAGCTATAACCTCTTTAATGATAAAATATAATACTATAACTTTCATATCTAAAAACCAAAAATGTTTTTTACATTTTTTAACATAATAATATCATAAGTTTGTCAAGGATTACTTTTATATAAAATATTACAATGCTGCCATTTCAACGTTTGTTTCATTTATTAGTATAAGTATATCTATACCGAATAATAACCTTATAATATATTGCATTATAATATGCTTATTGTTTTATTTTTTTATATTTTTTATTATATTACATGTATAGTAAACTAAAACATATAATAAAAACCTATTTTGGTATAAATATTCAGTAAATTTTCCTATTCGTTTAAATATATTTGCAAACATTTTTACTTTAAAATACAAATCAGTTATCATAATTTTAAATTATATGAAACAACAAAAAGATTTTCCATTATTAAGGATCGAACCCACAATCGCTCGCTTATGATAGACCATTGTTAAGTGCGGCCGCTAACTTAACTTCAAATGAAGTAACGAAATTTTGCATTACTTTAAAGAAAGACGAAGACTGCGATAAAAAAAAATAATGCGTTAGTGTGCGTGGCCGGTTTAGCGCAGGCGACAGTAGTATTTAAGGTGGGAATGGACTTCTACAGCTGATAGTACACCAAAAGCAATGAGATCCATAATGTTAACACCCGAAATAAGGACAAACTGCGAGCCCCTCTTCACCGACTTCAAAAGGTTCATAACTCTTTTGTTGGGCTTGGTACCTATAACTTTTTATAACAAGATACCCTCTGCTTTGCTAGACTTGCCTTACAATGCATTTAAAGCACAAATCAAATCCAAGCTTTGCTCAAAGGCATATTATTCTGTAAATGACAACAACAACAGCAGAGTCGGAGCTGCAGCTGCAGCGTTTGGCAAGTTGTGTTCCAAGGTCTTCTGCTCACATGACCTTAAGCTAGCTACGAAAATATCCGTATATATGGCAATTGTGCTGCCAAACCTTCTATATTCCGCTGAGACATGGTGTGTGTACCGCCACCACATACGTACTCTAGATCGTTTTCACCTTAAATGTCTCCGATCCATTATGAAGATCAAATGGTCTGACAGAGTGCGGAATACCGAAGTCCTGCGACGAGCCAATGTTGGTGGCATTGAGGCTTATTTAATGCGTCGGCAGCTTCGGTGGTGCGGGCACGTATCACGTATGGCGGACTAAAGGGTGGCGAAGCGCATCTTCTTCGCTGAGCTGGAGGAGGGCAAGTGAAAGCATGGCGGACAACTCCTCCGGTTCAAGGATGTCTTAAAACGGCACATGAAGAGGTGCAATATAGAACCCTCTGAATGGGAGCGTTTGGCAGCAAAACGGTCAGAATGGCGCAGAATGGTGTACGGACAAGTTCGCGAGTTTAAGGAGCAGCGCAAAGCTGACCTCGATGCCAAACGCGACCAATTAGAGGCTCGCCCACCTGCTGCCATCACATACAACTACGTCGACGGCGTGCTTACGTGCCCTCAGTGTGCACGAAGTTTCGCCGCCAAGATAGGCTACATAAGCCATCTTCGGGCGCATGAGTGCCAAATCATCGGCTAGAAGTCGAAGTGGTCGCCGAGACCGAAATCGGTCGGAACATCATCATATAAATGATAAGAATGGCTGGTCGCTTGGATTAACCAGACAAAGTCTTGCCGCCAAGCGATTCGTCGTGTTCCGGCATGATGTCTGGTGAAGCCGTACGGAGAACGGGGCTGAGCAGTTGTGTTTCGATGTGTGCCGGGTACGATGTGCCTAATGTTGTTGTGTCGGGAGTTTGGTCGTGGAGGGTCTCCAGATCATCCTCTGGCGCAGCATCGTTGGTCGTGTTGTTGGGTTAAACATTGCATCACCTCGCTCAACTGCCGTCTTCCTTCCTATTCACTTAGTTTTTTTGAGTGAATAGGCTTAATAAGCTAGTGTGCTTTACCATCAACGATTGCATCACTGCTTACCATCAGGCGGGATTGCAGTCAAGCACTAGTTTATAACTATTAAAAAAAAAAAAAAACTCAAGACAATGTTTGTGTTCCTTCTCCAGAATTAGCTTACTGACATATTATATGAGTTTATATAATTTGCTTCTTTTTTTTCTCTTGTATTACTATACCTACATAGTATTGTATAAACTAATGTGTTTTTTAACCGACTTCAAAAAGGAGGAGGTTACTCAATTCGACCGTATATATGCTTTTTTTTTTTATGTTTGTTCGCGCGTAACTTCGTCGTTTATGAACCGATTTTGATAATTCTTTTTTTGTTGGAAAGAAGACATTCCCAAGGTAGTCCCATGATAAGGACATCAGGGTCTGATGATGGAAGACCAGAGAAATCAAGGGGAACTTTCAAAAATCGTAGGGGCGATTAGTGCATTTCTTAGTATTTTCATTAAGTATTTAAAGCACTACAATTTGATAAAGGTCTGGAGTAGATCTCATGATGGACCCGGAAGACAGTCGAAGGAACTCCTCAACAATTCACAGCAGCTACCTTGTGTTTGGGCTTGATTAATTTGTATTGATAAGAACTTTACACCTAGATGGGTTGTGACTGTCATAAGAGCTCTGATGATGAAGACAAAGGCCAGTTTCGGGAACTCCTCAACGGTTTGCAGTACCTACTTTGTGTTTGGTTTTAATTTGTTTATATTGATGAGAACTTTGCACCCATTGGGTTAAAATAATGTTCTGCAGTACCTAAATCTGATGATTAAGACCTTAGGCAGTCGAGAGAATTCTTCAAAATTACTGGTAAAAATTAAAGTAAACAAAATTACGTCATTTCCCAACTATATTTGCGTCAGCTTCCAGTCTGACCGGATGTAACTGAATACATAGTACCTACTTTTCACAACTAAAAGTGTAAAATAAAAACTTTTTTACGAAAAAACAACCGACTTCTAAAAACCACTACAAAGTGAAAAATAACTAATTTCGGAAGTCGGTGTCAAAAACTAATACCTATACAAAAACCAAAGACACCGACTTCCGAAATTAGTTATTTTTCACTTTGTAGTGGTTTTTAGAAGTCGGTTGTTTTTTTGTAAAAAAGTTTTTTTTCTAAATGAACAGACAGCTGTGCTGCTGGGGAGTTAGTTCCGCCACTTCTCCCCAGCGAAAGCACTAGGAAGTGTCGATGGGTGGGCGTTTTGGGGGACTGTCTTATGTAATATTGACGTTCAAAACGTGCTAATTCTCAGCCTAATTTGAATAAATGACTTTTGATTTACTACGCCTAGGACTTGTCGGTGCCGGAATGTCAAGTAGACAACATTTTTGCTCTGTGAATGTGGCTCAGGCTCCGGTAGATCCTGTAACTTTCTGCAGCTTTTGATATAATACCTGTAGTGAGCGCGCTGCCCGCCACGCCAGCCGCCTGCGCGCCCAGACTGTGTCCCACGAAGTGCGTACTGTTGAGCTGCAGGCCCCTGTGAAGTATTGAGCCATTACTTACTCGGTGTCAGTGGTCACAGTAACTTCTACAGATACTACAGTCCAGGAAGACGCGCCTCTCCAACTTTTGGTTGAGGGTTCACTTTGGTCATGACGCTCTCTCCTGATTAATCTATTTATTGTAGTGTGCGTGTGCACTCATGGGTAATTAATGTTTACCAATAACACTCAAAAATTAACAAAAGCTTGCACATATAATATTAATAACGATAAGGGGAAGACAGACAGCCTCCGTGGCGTAGCGGTAGCGGACGCGGCCGCTGCGCAAGGTGGCGCGGGTTCGATCCCCGCACAGTGCAAATATTTGTATGCATGAATATGAATATTTGCACTGGTCTGGTCGTGCCTCGGAAAGCACGTTAAGCCGTTGGTCCCGGCTGCCATACGAACATCTAGCGGCAGTCGTTAAAGGGTTGTTGGAGCCCTCAAAAAGTCCAACAATTGGCAGCTGCTATGCTTCGATGTCGCCTTCGGGTTGTGGAGGTCAGACGGCAGTCGCTTCACGGAAAATGTCGAAGTTTAGCCATATCAGCAGTTAGACTGGTAAAAGCGGACCTCAGACTCCAAAGCTGAAAAAGCTTCGGATGCGACTGGGATTAACGCTGAGATGATGATGAATGGCAAGGAGAAATAGTGAGGCGCGTCTTTGTGGATTGCACCATCTATACTATAGCACAAAGTCACTTTTCCTGAAAATTCACTTAATAGTACATATTTTATTTATATGATTATAAACCAGTGATTGACTGCAATCTCGCCTGATGATAAGCAATGATGCAATCATTGATGCTAAAGCGCACTAGTCTATTAAGAGCCTATTCACTCGAAAAAAATGAATGAATAGGAAGGAAGACGGCAGTTGAGCGAGGCGATGCAATGTTTAACCCGACAACACGACCAACGATGATGCGCTAGAGGGAGTTGGATCTGGAGACCCTCCACGACCAAACTCTCGACACAACAACATTTATCGTGCCTGCCACACATCGCAACACAACTGCTCAGACCCGTCCTCCGTACGACTCCACCAGACATCATGCCGGAACACGACGAATTGCTTGGTGGCAAGACTTTTTCTGGTGGGGAGTAACTTCTGCCGGCAGCAGTTATTGTCTCTGTTTACCGGGAGACCATGTAGTCGACGAAGGCGGCGGCGAAGCGGCCGATGTACCAGGTGTTCTGCGCCGCCGTGAAGTACCAGGGACCCGCCTCCAGCCGGTGAGCATCTACCATGATCACGTTGGTATCGCCGCGCTGCATGTACGCTGCACAAACAAACGATGTCTTATTTAAGTGGATTTTACTTGGCGTAACCTGTGTTACGTTTCGCAAAGTGAGGTCCTCAACACGGACCGGATACGTATATTTGTGCCAAGCTCGATAAAGAATATAGGTAAATAAACCAATTTAGAATTATCACAACTCATGTTTTACATTTCTGCTGTTATTTATATGATAATCGAGTTGTATATGCTATACGCTTTATTAACAATTCCTCTTATATTTCAATAGAATCACTAAAATAACATGCTTTTTAACTTGCTATTTTGAAAAACCATTAAAAAGACGATATTAATTTTACGTGTTACAAAATAAAAACTTTTTTACAAAAAAACAACCGACTTCCAAAAAGCACTACAAAGTGAAAAATAACTAATTTCGGAAGTCGGTGTCTTTGGTTTTGCATATTCGTTTTTGACACCGACTTCCGAAATTAGTTATTTTTCACTTTGTAGTGCTTTTTGGAAGTCGGTTGTTTTTTTGTAAAAAAGTTTTTATTTTACACTTTTTAGTTGTTAAAAGTAGGTACTATGTATTCAGTTGCATCCGGTCAGACTGGAAGCTGACGCAAATATAGTTGGGAAACAACGTAATTTTGTTTACTTTAATTTTTACCTGTAAGTATTCTCTCAACTGCCTATGGTCTTCATCATCAAATTTACCGCAGACCATTATTTTAACCCAATGGGTGCAAAGGTCTCATCAATATAAACGAATTAAGTCCAACCACAAAGTAGCTACTGTAAACCGTTGAGGAGTTCCAGGAACTGGCCTCTGTCTTCATCATCAGAGCTCTGATGACAGTCACAACCCATCTAGGTATAAAGTTCTTATCAATACAAATTAATCGAGCCCAAACACAAGGTAGCCGCTGTGAATTGTTGAGGAGTTCCTTCGACTGTCTCCCGGCTCCATCATCAGATCTACTCCAGACCTTTATTAAATTGTAGTGCTTTAAAACACTTAATGAAAATGCTAAGAAATGCACTAGTCGCGCCTGCAATTTTTGAAAGTTCCCCTTGTTTTCTCTGGTCTTCCACCATCAAACCCTGATATCCTTATCATGGGACCACCTTGGGATCGTCTTCTTTCCAACAGTAAAAGAATTATCAAAATCGGTTCATAAACGACGAAGTTATGCGCGAACAAACATAAAAAAAAAGCATATATACGGTCGAATTGAGTAACCTCCTCCTTTTTGAAGTCGGTTAAAAAGAAAGATGGATGAAATCCAGGTAATAAACACGTTTTGTAGAATTCAGACTATGAATAAATTTGAGACATTTGTCAAATCAATTTTGCGTATTTAAATTTTAATTACTTTTCGCATCAACTGCATAACACATGCATTTTAATACTTTCAAGTATGGAACACGTATGATATAAGTACCTATAGGTATGTATCAAAAATTAAATTTATTACGAAATTAGCTTACATGTGTGTCATATTTCATTTAAAATCGGTTAAGCGTTCTATGCAATTCATAAATAAGTAAACATAAATAAACTGTTTACATTTAGAAAATCGGATTATTCTTCATCTTTCTAGAAAATGTTGTTAACATCTCACTTTTAGTTGTAAACAGGTCGTTGCCTAGCAACGGTTTGTTTTCCTCTATTCTTTATCGAATTTGGCCGACATACAACGTGTAACAAAAAGGGTATATACATACCAAGGGCATGGCATCTTTAGATGATATCAAACGATATCGGAAGGGTTTCAACTCAAAATAAAATACTCAAAAAATTGGAACCAAATTTTCGGTTTTGTATGTTTCTTAAAATCAAATCATAACAAACGTGGCAGCACACTACATACGTTAATAACTACTCGTTACCCGTCACGTTACTTGCCAAAATCCGATAAATGTCTTCAATATCTCTGTGCGACTAGTATGATAGTAGCCTAACACAGGCGGTGTTTTTCCTCATAACTTCCTAACATAAAGAGATAGGATTAAAAAACCCTTCCAATATCGTTTGATATCATGTAAAGATGCCATGCCTTTGTTATGTTTAAACCCTTTATGTTTCACGTTGTATAGTAGTACCAAACGCGCTGGTCAAAAACAAATCGCTATTGGAACCCTGTAACTTTTCTAAGTTATATGTACTTTCTAAGTATATCTTGGACACCAAAGACTGATTAAAAGGTGAAGGAAAACATCTTGAGGAAACCTGAAGTTTAAGTCTGATATCGCCAACCCGCATTGAGCAAGCGTTGTGATTACATTCAATCCTTCTCTGTATGAGAGGAGACCTGTGCCCAGCAGTGGGACGATAAATGATGATGATGATGATTGGAACTCTGTCACCTGTGGAGAGTAGTGTTGTCCTCTAGCTAAAGGTATCGCTTCGTCTTAAAATAAATTCTAAAGTCCCTGTTCTCGGGACATCATCGAGCTGTGTTACTTTATGGTTACAACTAGCTTCCCGCCTGCGGCTTCGCCCGCGTTGAATTCTGTTATATCGCGCTTTTTAGTTTTCTCTCAGGAATGTCATTATTTCATCTGAACTTCTAACTTTACGTCTGCAAAATTTCAAAGCAATCGGTTTAGTAGTTATGGCGTGAAAGCAGAACAAACAAACACACATACTCACTTTCCTATTTATAATATTAGTAAGGACTAGTGGCCGCCCGCGACTTCGTTCGCGTGGATTTAGTGATGCTCCGCTCCTCTTGGTTGCACCGTAATGTTATATAACCTAAAGCCTACCTGGATTAATGGGCTATCCAACGCAAAAAAAAACTTTTCAAATCGGACCAGTAGTTCCCGAGATTAGCGCGTCAAACAAACAAACTCTTCAGCTTTATATATTAGTATAGATTATTAGTAAGGATATACGGGCTAAGACTTTATCCCCTCAGTGAATGAATTATCTACTAGTACGTACCCTCCCTGAGCATGATGCCGCTGCCGTCATCGGGCTGCTCCATGAAGGCGTGGAAGTAGACGACAGTGGGCGCGCCAAAGTCCATGTTGGACGCGAACAGACGCTCGTCATCACCCGTTACTAACTCCTGGTACACGGTCGGGTTGTGGCTGCAACATACGACCAATGCAGTGAGCATGCCTCACGATATCCACTGCTGTTGTCCACTGCTGGACATAGGCCTCCCCAAAGGATCTCCACGACGACCAGTCCTGTGCCTCCCGCATCCAGCGGTTTCTCGTGACCTTCACCAGGTCGTCGGTCAACTTTGTCGGGGGACTACACACGCTGCGCCTTCCGGTGCGTAGTCTCCACTCGAGGTCCTACGGGCAATGTGCCCGGTCCACTGCCACTTTAGCGTTCCAATTCTTCGAGCTATGTCGGTTACTCTCGTTCTTCTGCGGATCTTCTCATTCCTGATTCGATCGCGCAGTGAAACCCCAAGCATAGCCCTCTCAATTGCACTTTGAGTGACCTTGAACCTTCTTATAAGGCCCATTGTTTGTCATGATATACTGATTTCTACTCAGTCTCGAGTCGAGTTGGCTAGACCGTCGCTTCGGTAATTATTTGGTATCTAGTATGGTTAGTGGCGCTATTAAAGAAGCTGGCTCACCGGGTGAACAGCTGGAACCCGATGTCGCTGGAGTCCTTCACGAAGGGGCACTTGGACTTGTCCACCGGCGCGATCTGAAGCAGCGCGTTCTCGTACTGCACCCCCGGTGGACCTGCAGTTCAACAACAACAACATATCATTCAACAAAACTTACATTCTCGGTGGTAGGCATCGATCACATAAACACTATACAATATGTAAAGAAAACCCTGTCCGACCCATAAGGATAATAAAGGTTAGGTAAAACACTTGACCAAATATAATATAAAATTTTACATAATCATCATAGTAACAATACTAATGAATTTTGAAATAATCCTTTTTTCCGGGGAATTCATTCCAATTTCCCCGAACTTTGGTAATTTTAAAAAAAGTGACAACACCGGTATTATTATAAGCGAATAGCGACGCGACCACGTCACAGGTGCCGCGTGCCCTGCCCCCCGCCGCCCGTGGAATGGGGTTGCTCACCGCACATGTGATAAGTTACCTCTTTTTGCGAAATAATATTTATATTTTTAGGGGGATTTTTTTTTTAAGTTTTGCCTGTCTTTGTGGGTATTATTAGAATCAGTTATCGATACCTAACAATACCTTCACGGATCGGACAGGGTTTTCTTTACATATTGTATACACTGTCTCGAACAAAACTCTTATCAAAAATGGCGACAAGTATTAAGCAGTCTAAAGTAGTCAAAATAAGTATACATTAATTTAAAATCACCCGTAAGTGCAGTGTATAAAGTTCTTATCACAAAGCAGTACAAAAAGCCATTATTTTTTACGACCGAGTCTGACATCAAACCAAATTCAACCTTACACGCATGCATTAAAGTCAGAATTATAAAGTAAGTACTGAATGAAACAAGCACCCAAGTGCTGCGTTGTGCGCTTGTTCAGTTCAACTATTTTTTTACGCTGATTTTGAATCTAGTGTAGGTATATGTGATCGATGGTGGTAGGCCATAACATCGGCTGCCGGCAGAAGTTACTAACCAACAGACAAAGTCTTGCCGACAAGCGATTCGTCGTGTTCCGGCATGATGTCTGGTGAAGTACGGAGGACGGGTCCGAGCAATTGTGTTGCGATGTGTGCCGGGTACGATGCGCCAAATGTTGTTGTGTCGGGAGTTTGGTCGTGGAGGGTCTCCAGATCAATCTCCCTCTGGCGCAGCACCGTTGGTCGTGTTGTTGGGTTTAGCATTGCATTACCTCGCTCAACTGCCGTCTTCCTTCCTATTCACTCAGGTTTTTTGACTGAACAGGCTCTTAATAAACTAGCGCGCTTTACCATCAACGATTCCATCACTGCTTACCATCAGGCGGGATTGCGGTCAATCACTAGTTTATAATAATAAAAAAAACATAGGCACCTAGGAAACGTCACAAGCCAGATGCACAGTGGCAATGAGGGCTGCTGTGCCTTGTGCCAGATTGTATGTAATGTCAAACAATTGATAATAATATTATCATAATGTGAAAGAATTCACAATTTTCCTCTTTGTTCATCATCATCATCAACCTTTTTATCGTCGCACTGCTGGGCACAGGTCTCCTCTCATACAGAGAAGGATTAAGCGTAATCACCACGCTTGCTCAATACGGGTTGACAATTTCAGACTTAAAGTCCAGGTTTGTTCAAGATGTTTTCATTCACCTTCAGTCATTGGTGTCCAAGATATACTTAGAAAGTACATATAACTTTAGAAAACATTGGTACTTGCCTGACCTGGAATCGAACCCGCGCACTCATACTTGAGAGGCTGGTGTTTTAACCACTCGGCCACCACGACTTCTTTTACTACTCTTTTTTTTACTCTTTGTGTATAAACACTACATACCTTTTTTGAAGTTTATCAAATTGTATTTTTGAAGTTTGAACTTATCTTTAATCATCGTTTGATATCAAACAAATTTAAATATGAATTTAAAAGATTTTAAAATAAAGGTAATTGATTTATTCTTGTGTGACATTAGTTTTGATATATCATTACTTACGAATGGCGGCAGGTCACGGGAACAATCTGCGACTCCCGCATTCCCCTTAAACTTAAGGGGAAAATATATAAAACCATGATCCGACCTGCTGTCTTGTATGGATCAGAATGTTGGGCTACGAAAGGGATGAATGAAAGGCAATTGCATGCAGCCGAGATGAGAATACTAAGAGGGATGTGTGGTGTTACACGAATGGATAGAATAAGAAATGAGTACATAAGAGGAAGTCTGAAAGTGGCACCGGTAGCTGAAAAGTTGTGTGGAAATCGGTTGTCATGGTACGGGCATGTGTTACGGAGAACTGAGAAGAATGTCGTGAGGAGAGTCTTAATTATGAATGTTGATGGCTATAAGAGTAGGGAAGACCAAAGAAACGATGGATGGAATGTGTGAAGGATGATATGGCTAAGAAGGGGGTGACTGCCGAGATGGCTTCTGATAGGGATGCATGGAAGAAAAAGACATGTTGCGCCGACCCCAAATAAATTGGGATAAGGGCAGGAGAATGATGATATCATTACTTACACACATTTTTGTAATAAAGAGTCTTTTAATTTTGTTTTTAACGTGTGATGTATCTTGATCACAACAGCAGCGACAGCCTCCGTGGCGTAAAGATGCGCGGATTCGATCCCCGCGCAATGCAAATATTTGTATGCATGAATATGAATATTTGCACTGTTCTAGTCGTGGCTCGGAAAGCACGTTAAGCCGTTGGTCCCGGTTGCCATACGAACATCTAGTGGCAGTCGTTACGGGTTGTTGGAGCCCTCAAAAGTTCAACAATTGGTCTAACTGCAATTCTTCGTTATTGCCTTCGAGTTGTGGAGGTCAGACGGCAGTCGCTTCACGGAAAATATCGAAGTTTAGCCAAAATCAACAGTTAGACTGGTAAAACAGACCCCAGACTCCAAAGCTGAAAAGCTTCGGATGCGACTGGGATTAACGCTGAGATGATGATGATGAGATGGTCGGTCGATGGTCTCCAAAGCCTAGAGCACAGGCGTAGAATAGCCAGCCTTTCGGTGTTCTATAGGATGCATTTTGGTGAGTGTGCGAGGGAATTGCATGATATAATTCCACCATCGGACATCCCGTCGTAGGGCGAGTTTCCACCCTTACGTTGTTAACACCACTACGATCCGGACGAAGCGTTTCGCCTCCTCCTTTATACCGCGTACATCGAGGGAATGGAACAATTTGCCAGCAGCGGTGTTTCCGTCGGACTACAATTTGAGTGTCTTCATGGCTAGAGTGAATAGGCTCTTAATAAACTAGTGCGCTTTACCATCAACGATTGCGTCACTGCTTACCATCAGGCGAGATTGCGGGCAAGCGCTAGTTTATAATTAAAAAAAAAATGTTGTTATGTATGTTGATTACAATATGTTGCGCGGCCATAACATTCTACGGTATCATAAGTCATGCATGTAGCCACTCGTTTAGTTAACTGTAGCCCTAGTACGAGTTTTCTTTACGAGACTCGTTTGTCGATATCGAGCGCGTTTGGCGCTCTTATTGGTTGAGAGTTCTTACAACCTTGAAGCGGGACAAGCGATGAGCCAAACGCGCTCGATATCGACGATCGAGTTTCGTAATGAAAACTCATATTATAAGTTGAGCCAAATTCGATAAAGAATAGAAGTAAACAAACCGTTTACGCCTAAAAGACAGATGTTAACAACCTTTTCTACATAGATGATTTTCATAAAAGTAATAATCCTACTTCCTACTAATGTAAACAGTTTAATTAGATATTTATGATTTGCATAGAACGCTTAATCGATTTGAATGAAATATGATATACATGTAAGCTAATTTCCTAATAGGTTAAAATTTTTGATACATATATGTATATTATAATAATTAGTCCATGTTTTGAAAATATTATAATGCATGTGTTATGTAGTTGATTTAAAAGTAATTAAATTACGCAAAATTGTATTGACAAATACCTCAACTTTATTGATTGGTTGAATTCCACAAAATGTGTTTAATACCTGGATTTCATCAATCTTTCTTTTTTTGTACTATCGCGTAAAATTAATGTCGACTTTTTAATGTTTTTTCGAAATACCAAGTTATTATGCATGTTATTTTAGTGATTCTATTGAAATATGCTGCAATAGGAATTGTTATTAAATAGTTAGCATGTAAAAGTCGATAATCATGTAAATAACAGGAGATTTGTAAAACGTGAGTTGTGATAACCCTAAATTGGTTTGTTTTTGGGCCTACTGTTTAGTTATACTACAATTAAAGAGCAGTTTATCATGAATAGGTACCTATACAATGGATTCTTAATCCTGTATACTTATGTATGAATCAAACTAAATATTTCCGTCCATCTCTACAAATCATTCGAAGGCGAGCTAACTGTAATGGACAATGAACTACATGACACTTGGTTAAGGTTCATAATCCGAAAGCTCTCCACTTTTCTCGGTGGTAGGCCATAACATCGGCTGCCCGCAGAAGTTACCAACCACCAGACAAAGTGTTGCCGCCAAGCGATTCGTCGTGTTCCGGCATGATGTCTGGTGAAGCCGTACGGAGGACGGGTCTGAGCAGTTGTGTTGCGATGTGTGGCGGGTACGATGCGCCAAATGTTGTTTGGTCGTGGAGAGTCTCCAGATCAATCTCCCTCTAGCGCAGTTTCGTTTGGTCGTGTTGGTCTTGGGTTTAACATTGCATCACCTCGCTCAACTGCCGTCATCCTTCCTATTCCTAAGTTTTTTTAAGTGAATAGGCTTAATAAACTAGTGCGCTTTACCATCAACGATTGCATCACTGCTTACCATCAGGCGGGATTGCAGTCAAGCACTAGTTTATAATAACAATAAAAAAAAATCAAATGTTTAAGTGACTACTGTTACCATCTCTACAAATCATTGGATGGCGAGCTCACTGCAATGGACAATCAACTACATGACACTTGGTTAAGGTTCATAATCCAAAAGCTCTAGCGCCCCATATTCATCAAAAGTTTGATATGTTAAAACCGCGAGATGTTGTGGAAACGTGCGGTGGACGCGCGTATTGAAGTAACGCGGTTCGAAAGAGAAACTTGTACTGCCAGGTATTACACTTACATAACTTAGTCGTTCGAGAGGAATCTTCATAAAACACATTTTTACATGCTTTTTATTAGCTTCACTTGTATGTTTGCTTGCTTGCTTGCTTGTTTGTTTGTTTGTTTGTTTGTCCGTCACTAACTCTTTAAACTACGAGAGAGCGGCTCATTACTGTAAAATGTCTCACCGTTTTCAATACGTCCGTTCGTTCGCTTTTTTTTTAAAAAAAAACGGAATATCGAACTAAAAAGTTGAAAATATAAAAAAACATGCATTTAAAAAATATCAAACTAAAAAGTTAAAAATAATTTAAAAAAAAAGCGTGAGGCGCTTAATATACAAAAATTATGGCACAAATTTTTTGACATGTTTTGGAGTTTACTCCTTAAGAATCGATTTTCATACCTATATAAGGCGCCCGGTATGAGAAAAATCCGAGGGGTAAAACCAACCAAAAAATTCGTTATTCGTTAGTACGAGTAACGAATTTTAAGCGTTACTATTTTAGTGCGCACCTTTGGTGCGCAACTTTCTAATCTGGCTGTGAGTGTATTAAGACGTACATAGGGTATGCTGTATATAAAATGAATAAATGTATATTTATATATGAATATTATCTTTTCATTCCTTTGTGAATTTGCCCTTTCATATGATATTAATCTTTTTTCAGTTAAATAAACTCTTCTTGAGTTTAGTTAGATAGTCGTACTTAAGGAGTAAACTCCAGTCGTGCGTCGGAGCTGACACACACTTTTTTTTTTTAGTTTTTTAAACTATATTTATTATACATCAAGAGTGTATATGACTCGCCCTGAGGACACTGTGGAGCATACGGTGGAGGTCTGCCCGGCTTGGGTGGAGCACCGCCGTGTCCTCGTAGCGGCGATCGGCGGCGATCTCTCGCGTCCAACCCTGATCCAGGCCATGGACCGGAGCGAGAGTGCATGGCAGGCCGTCACCTCCTTCTACGAAGCAGTGATGCTGGCAAAGGAGGATGCGGAGCGCGTGAGGCAACGGGAATCCCAGCGACCTCACGCCACTAGCCGCCGCAGGAGACGCCCTGATCGGGAGATGACACTAAACTCCCAGCCACCGTAGGCGCGAGCCTGCGGGCGGTGACCGTAACGACTACCATTAGACGTTCGTATAGCAACCGAGACCAACGGCTTAACGTGCTTTCCGAGGCACGACCAGACCAGTGCAAATATTCATATTCATGCATACAAATATTTGCACTGCGCGGGGATTAAAACCGCGCCTCCTTGCGCAGTGGCCGCGTTTGCTACCGCTACCCCACAGAGGCTGTTGTATTGTTACTATATCGATCTACACATTACTGTCTCCTTTCGTTTCTTTTTGCCGCGGTGTTCTTCTGCACATCGCAATCATATGGATGTGGAATCATTTAGATAGAGAATGTATTCCAAAAGATTTACATGTTTGATATCTTTACTAATACAGGTTGTATCTGACATCGGAACGCAAACTTGGCGAAAAGGCTACCCCGCATGCCACTAATAAAATTATTATAGTCATTTATATCGTTAATGAGCGGAGCTACAGAAATCACAGTGTTTAAAAAAATGTGTCGGCTCGGCCTTTGAACGTTGCGTGTTTTGGGTATGACGTTGACCCCTAATGTGAACTCTATTAAATCAGCTGATAGGATAGTATTTCAAGTTTTGTTCACATTGCGTTTTTTTGTGTAATTAGTGAATTAATCAATTTTTAGATTAAAATATTATTGGGTTATAAATGTATAACAATTATGAATGGTTTAAAGTGAAAAAAACTACATTGTTTTTTTTTTAAATCATAAAAAAGTCGACGAAAAATTCCACCACTGGGGGGTTCAGAATCATGTACTGGATCCATGGTACTCGTTTGTGCGTCGATGTCAGATACACCCTATATTATAAATGGGAAAGTGAGTTTGTTTATTTGTTTGTTCCGCTTTCACGCCGCAACTACTAAACCGATTGCATTGCAATTTTGCAGACGTAAAGTTAGAAGTCTGGATTAAATAATAGGGTACTTTTAATCCCGGAAAAAATTCCCGAGGGTAATGTAAAAAGCGCTGTTTAACCGAAGCCGCGGGCAGTAAGCTAGTATTATTATAATTTTTTTTTTTACACACTATAAACTAGCGCTTGACCGCGATCCCGCCTGATGGTAAGCAGTGACGCAATCGATGATGGTAAAGCGCACTAGTTTATTAAGAGCCTATTCACTCTAGCCTTGAAGACACTCAAATTGTAGTCCGACGGAAACACCGCCGCTGGCAAATTGTTCCAGTCCCTCGATGTACGCGGTATAAAGGAGGAGGCGACACGCTTCGTCCGGATCGTAGTGGTGTTAACAACGTAAGGGTGGAAACCAGCCGTACGACGGGTCGTCCGCTGGTGGAATGGAGATGGGGGAATTAAATCATGCAATTCCCTCGCACACTCCCCGAAATGCATCCTATAGAACACCGAAAGGCTGGCTACTCTACGCCTATGCTCTAGGCTTTGGAGACCATCTCGAGTTAAATCAGGGTCACTAATCAGCCTCTTCGCACGCCTCTCCACTGAATCCAGAGTGACCAGGTGTCACTTAGCAGCACCAGCCCAAATGTGGCTGCAGTACTCCACACACGAACGGACCTGTGCTTTGTAGCTAGTATTAATATAAAAGTGGCTTGAAATAATGTAATTTCTATGGCTTGTCAAATCAAAACAGCCGTGCGGAGCAGGGGCGGCCCGTAATGGAAAAGGGGGGGATTTCTCTTTAGAAAACCGTTTTGCTCTGGTGGGCACTTCACACACTTACTGTGGGGTAAAAACTCATCAACATTGCTTGATCATCATCAGCTTTTTCGGCTTTGGAGTCTGGGGTCCGCTTTACAAGTCTAACTGCTGATTTTTGGCTAAACATCAATATTTTCCGTGAAGCGACTACCGTCTGACTTCCACAACCCGAAGGCGATATCGAAGCAATTAGACCAATTGTTGGCTCTTTTGAGGGTTCGTATGGCAACCGGGACCAACGGTTTACCGTGCTTTCCGAGGCAGGACCAGACCAGTGCAAATATTCATAGACTTGCCAACAAATAATTACACTGCGCGGGGATCGAACCCGAGCCTCCTCACGCAACGTCCGCGTTCGCTAATTACCGCTACGGCACTGAGGCTGCTTTCTGGGTTTGATTCGTAGATCAACACTGCTTTAACTAGGAATCAAACCCAGAAATCCATACATAATATTGTAAATGCGAAAGTAACTCTGTATGTCTGTCTGTTTGCTACGCTTTCCCGCTTAAACCTCTCAACCGATTTTGATGAAATTCGGTACAGACAATCTTTAAACCCTGAGAAAGAACATAGGCTACCTTTTATCTCGGAAAAAATTGATATTCCCGAGGGAATCTAAAAAGCGCGATATAACCGAACTCCACGCGGGCGAAGCCGCGGGCGGAAAGCTAATAAAGATATAAGAAAGTCCACGCGGCACTAAGACACTAGTAGATGACGTAATACAAGTGCGCTGGCGCCGCTGTAAGGCTGATCCAACAAGCTGTATACGCAGCTCGTAACGAGTGCTGCACGGTGCTGTGGCCGCGTGACGGGCCGGGACAAGTTTTTCCACATTTTCATAACAGCCAGCTAGGTCGGTTCACTTATTGCACAATTTTACATAATTACGTGACTTGGTGAAGGTGATTTTCCTTGTATTCCTTATTGGAACGCTTATTACTAACGCTGTTCGAACTCTAAGCTGATCCACTGGCCCGGGCGTGGCTTGGGGTCAGACCACGTATAGAAGCTGCTTTTACTGCTGCTTTAAGTGTCTGGTACATATTTGGTAAAATGTAGACAGTGTAGATGACACATTCCCTCATCCTTGCACGTCATTGTTAACAAAGATTCGCGAAGTTGTCAAATTTTAGACACGCGTCGAAATAACCTCGTAATAGTATTATACAAGTAAGTGTGCATGAGCGATTTCCCTCCCAAGTGATTTCCCTCCCAAGAGATTTCTTTCCCAAGTGATTTCCCTCCCAAGTGATTTCCCTCCCAAGAGATTTCTTTCCCAAGTGATTTCCCTCCCAAGTGATTTCCCTCCCAAGTGATTTCCCTCCCAAGTGATTACCCTACCAAGAGATTTCCCTCCCCAGTGATTTCCCTCCTAAGAGATTTCCCTCCCAAGAGATTTCCCTCCCAAGTGATTTCCCTCCCAAGAGATTTCCCTCCCCAGTGATTTCCCTCCTAAGAGATTTCCCTCCCAAGAGATTTCTCTCCCAAGTGATTTCCCTCCCAAGTGATTTCCCTCCCAAGAGATTTCCCTCCCCAGTGATTTCCCTCCTAAGAGATTTCCCTCCCAAGAGATTTCCCTCCCAAGTGATTTCCCTCCCAAGAGATTTCCCTCCCAAGAGATTTCTCTCCCAAGTGATTTCCCTCCCAAGAGATTTCCCTCCCCAGTGATTTCCCTCCTAAGAGATTTCCCTCCCAAGAGATTTCCCTCCCAAGTGATTTCCCTCCCAAGAGATTTCCCTCCCAAGAGATTTCTCTCCCAAGTGATTTCCCTCCCAAGAGATATCCCTCGGTGGTAGGCCATAATATCGGCTGCCGGCAGAAGTTACCACCCACTAGACAAAGTCTTGCCGCCAAGCGATTCGTCGTGTTCCGGCATGATGTCTGGTGAAGCCGTACGGAGGACGGGTCTGCACAGTTGTGTTGCGATGTGTGCCGGAAATTTGGTCGTGGAGCTTCTCCAGATCAATCTCCCTCTGGCGCAGCATCGTTGGTCGTGTTGTTGGGTTGAATATTGCATCACCTCGCTCAACTGTCGTCTTCCTTCCTATTCACTCAGTTTTTTTTTGAGTGAATGGGCTTAATAAACTAGCGCGCTTTACCATCAACGATTGCATCTTTGCTTACCATCAGGCGGGATTGCAGTCAAGTATTTTGTTGTTTGAGCATCCCAGGCAGTGCAAGCATTTGTCAGTAATCATGTAGGTTTACTTGGCTTTGTGTAACTTAAGTGGCAGTGGGCAGGGCACATTGCTCGTAGAACCGATGGCCGATGGGGCAGTAAGGTTCTGTAGTGGCGGCCACGTACTGGAAGACGCAGCGTAGGGAGGCCCCCAACAAGGTGGACCGATGACCTGGTGAAGGTCGCGGGAAGCCGATGGATGCGGGCAACACAAGACCGGTCAGCGTGGAAAGCCTTGGGGGAGGCCTTTGTCCAGCAGTGGACATCTATAGGCTGAAGAAGAAGAAGAAGATGTAGGTTTACGACTTTAGGAAAAATTCCCCTTATTCATAAACGCTGTTTGAAATTAACTAGTGATAAGCGGTTCTTTAATCATCCATTTTTGACCTTATAACGTCATTTAAGTTTAATCATCTTTTATGAATAAACTAGCTTACCGCCCTCGGCTTCGCCCGCGTGGAGTTCGGTTATATCGCCCTTTTTAATTTCCCTCGGGAACATCATTTTTTTCCGGGATAAAAGGTAGCCTATGTTCTTTCTCAGGGTCTAAAGATTGTCTGTGCCAAATTTCATCAAAATCGGTTGAGAGGTTTAAGCGGGAAAGCGTAACAGACAGACAGACAGACAGACAGAGTTACTTTCGCATTTATAATATTAGTATGGATAGATTAGCAAATATTATGTCATTGACTGGTGGGTTACTTCTGCCGATAGCCAATGTTATGGCCTACCACCGAGAAAGAATACTAAACAAAGGACCCCATAAAGTAGTCAGGTGTCAGAGAAGGTGTGAGTGGTTGCGACACGGTGTCACTGAAGCGAGACGTAGAGCTCGGCGTGTTTAATATATTACAGTACCTGTAATTAGCGCATCAATACAGAACTGTGTCTTCGTACCGAATACTTGCTTTTCGGGGCGTAACCTCACTTGTTTCATGCGCTCGCGCACGTCTGTGGTAACTGGCGGGTATTCGTGCTAAATAAAACACTCATGGTTTAGTTTTGATCGCATTTCGTATCGCGCTAAAGTTTTAACTTCAATTGGGTTGCATCCTAAAAAATAATTTATGTTCATAAGATAGATTTATAAAAAATGCTGGCTTTCCGCACGCGGCTTCGCTCGTGTGAAATTCGGTTATATCGCGCCTTTTAAAATTCCCTCGGGAATATCATTTTTTCTTTTTTAATAAAAGGTAGCCTATGATCTTTCTCAGGGTCTAAAGATTACCTGTGTCAAATTTCATCAAAATCGGTTGAGAGGTTTAAGCCGGAAAGCGTAATAGACAGATTAGAGTTACTTTCGTATTTATAATATGTATGGAATTAACACGTATTTTTTTAATTGTTTGCTGAGTAGACAAGATATTGTTACGGCTATGAGGCTTCGATCTGGTCACATTCCATCAAGGAAGTTTACCTTCCTTATGGGCATTACACCTACACCAAATTGCCAAACATGCGGAGTAATTGAGGATGTACACCACATCTTGATGGAGTGTGCACGGGGCGAACGCCTCAGAAGACTGTTACCTAAATCTTTTAATATTGGCGTATGTAATAGTATTTTAAGTTCTCCTATGTCAGATGCGGCTAAAATAAGTTATAGAATATATTACAATCGCTTTATGTAAATAAGTATACAAAGTATGGCTGTTACAGAGCGACATAGTCAATATTGACAAAGCTCTTTAAATAAAGATTAAAAAAAAAAACACGTATTTTTTATTTTTTCTTTCATTCAAATACTTAGGAAGATATATTGATTTGAAATGTCGCATCACGTCACGCCGTGGTATATTTTGTACCACGACGTGACGTCATTAGCCCCCACTCCGTAACTTTAATACGCCATATCTCAGTAGTTTTGATAATTTCAACAAAAAAAAAAATGCGAATCTTAATTTTTTAGGTTTTCATACCTTGGATACATACCTATTTAAGTAATATCAATGTGTGAGTGATACATTTCGTGAGATATAATAATTAATACTAAATAAATTACAATTAAATCTAATAGTTTAGACGTAAGTTTGACAAATGGCACAGAAAAAGTTAGCTTTGTTTCAATTTTTTCATTTGACAGCGGTTACGTTCCAATTGCGATCCAGTTATGGTTAAACCATCTGTCTAATGGTTAGCGCGATACGAAACATAACAAAAGTTATGGTTTGGTTGCGATGCAATTCTGTTTTGGTTGAATTATTTTAGCGCAATTGCCCCCCTGTTTACGTGGCGCGTGATGGACACTGAAATATGTAATGTGGCGGCAACCGTTACCGACGAACAATGTTGTTATGGCGTCAGGTGTAATAATACATGCGGTAATGTTCGGATTGATACAGAGATATAATGTAGAATACAGTAGGCCTAGTGCCTGGGAAAGCACGTTAAGCCGTTCAAAAAAAAAAAATCAAAATCAAATCATTTATTTCAAATAAACCAGTTACAGGCACTTTTGAATTGTCAGAAGGTCGGTCAGTCAATAAAATGAAGCTAGTCGCCCATTCCAACGATAGGTACCTATGGAGAAGAACGGGCAAGAAACTCTACGGACACAATTTTCAAACTATTGTTACAAATATTTGATTACATCATTCATGTTGAAATCAACCGTGTGAGAACGATGCAGAAATATATTGTACGCTGAGAGCGTTCATTATGGAAAACACACAAAAAAATCAATTCAGAAATCAAATTGTCCCCGTTCGTTGGTCCCGGTTGCCATACGAACATCTAGTGGCAGTCGTTACGGGTTGTTGGAGCCCTCAAAAGTCCAACAATTGGTCTAACTGCAATGCTTCGATGTCGCCTTCGGGTTGTGGAGGTCAGACGGCAGTCGCTTCACGGAAAATGTCGAAGTTTAGCCATATCAGCAGTTGGACTGGTAAAGCGGACCCCAGACTCCAAAGCTGAAAAGGCTTCGGATGCGACTGGGAATAACGCTGAGATGATGATGATGACAGTAGGCCTAGTACCTATGAGTTTTCAAACTCGATCGTCGATATCGAGCGCGTTTGACTCATCGATAGGCTCGCTTCAAGGTTGTAAGAACTCGCAACCAATGAGAGCGCCAAACGCGCTCGATATCGACGATCGAGTCTCGTATTGAAAACTCATACTAGGCCTACAGGAGTAAGTAAGAGACGTGGCAGGCGGCGCTCTTTAGTTCTTTTTATTTTTTTAAATAATTATAAACTAGTGCTTCACCGCAATCCCGCCTGATGCTCAGCAGTGATGTAATCGTTGATGGTAAAGCGCGCTGGTTTATTAAAAGCCTCTAAGCCACTCTAGCCTTGAAGACACTTTAATTGTGGTCTGACGGAAACACCGCCGCTGGGAAATTGTTCCAGTCCCTCTATGTACGCGGACATGTAATGGACATGTACCTAAATTAAAACATGTGCGGTAGGCAAATCATGCGCGGGTGAAGGGGCAGGGCTCGCGGCATGCGGTCAGCGATGCGACCGCTCATAATAATACCGTCAAAAGTGGTGTTGTCAATTTTTTTTAAATTACCAAATTTTGGGGAAGTTGGAATTAATTCGCGGAAAAAAAGGATTATTTCAAAATTCATTAGTATTGTTATTATGATGATTATGTAAAGTTTCATATTTTATTTGGTCATGTGTTTACCTAACCTTTATTATCCTTATGGGTCGGACGGGGTTTTCTACTAACAAATAAAATATTTTATACTAACTGCCGCCAGCGACTTCGTAGAGTTAGTTATGCTCCGCTCCTATTGGTCGCAGCGTGATGTTGTATAACCTGAAGCCTTTCCGGATTAATGGGCTATCCAACGCAAAAAGAATTTTTCAAATCGGACCAGTAGTTCCCGAGATTAGCGCGAACAAACATACAAACAAACTCTTCAGATTTATATATTAGTATAGATACAATAACACAATAAGTGTTGTAGGGATGTGTACTGATGATGTACTCACGTATGATGGAGAGGAAACAGGCAAGCGGCACCATGGTCTGCATTCTGGCACTTTTACACTACTGGTTGTCAAAGTTAAACTATAATAATGATACCAATAACTCTTAATACAGCGCTAGCGGAATTATTAAATAAAAATTTAAATTGTAATCGGAAACATTTTTATTAAAAAGAAAAATAAACTTTCGGTCAAGTATCCTAATGTATGTATGTTGAGATAGCTCGGTACGCCGTCTGCGCCGGCGCACGGGGGCGACCCTTCTCGAGCCGCGCCGGAGGGGGGCGCGAGCTGGGGGTTAATAACATTCATGTAAAAGCATTTCAGGAAATGCAACGAAATAAGGTCGGTCAAGATAACAGAGGTAGGTCGGGGTGGCCTATTGGTTAAAACAGCAGCCTCTCAAGTATGAGTGAGCGGGTTCGATTCCAGGTCAGGCAAGTACCAAAGTAACTTTTCAAAAGTTATATATGTACTTTCTGAATCTCGTAGGTGGCCATTAGAGGCCGTAACTACTTAACCGGACTTTCCTGTGGATGCCTTAATTAAAATTAAAGCCTCCAGCCAGGGGCACTTAAAACTAAATTAAAATTAGGCGACTACGCACTAAGGGCACCCCCTGTGGGGTACGAACCTCGGCTTAGGGCGTCGCTAGAGAGGACAGTAAGGGACGGCTGGATCGAATGTAACTGAAGGTGAAGGAAATCATCTTGAGGAAACCTGGACTTTAAGTCTGAAATCGCCAACCCACATTGAGCAAGCGTGGTGATTACGCTCAATTCGTCTCTGTATGAAAGGAGGTCTGTGCCCAGCAGTGGGACGATAAAAAGGTTGATGATGAATGAAATAAGAACCTTTCGATCCAGCCATCCCTTGCTGTCCTCTAGCGACGCCCTAAGCCGAGGTTCGTACCCCACAGGGGGTGCCCTTAGTGCCTAGTCGCTCCTTAGTTTTAGTTTAGTTTTTAAGTGCCCCTGGCTGAAGGCTTTAATTTTACTTAAGGCATCCACAGGATAGTCCGGTTAAGTAGTCACGGCCTCTCATGGTGAACTACGAGATGCCAATTTAAAAAAAAAGGTAACGAAATCTATACTAATATATAAAGCTGAAGAGTTTGTTTGTTTGTTTGGATTCAGTGGAGAGACGTGCAAAGAGGCTGATTGGTGACCCTGATCTAACTCGAGTTGGTCTCCAAAGCCTAGAGCACAGGCGTAGAGTAGCCAGCCTTTCGGTGTTCTATAGGATGCATTTCGGGGAGTGTGCGATGGAATTGCATGATTTAATTCCCCCATCTCCGTTCCACCAGCGGACGACCCGTCGTACGGCTGGTTTCCACCCTTACGTTGTTAACACCACTACGATCCGGACGAAGCGTTTCGCCTCCTCCTTTATACCGCGTGCATCGAGGGACTGGAACAATTTGCCAGCGGCGGTGTTTCCGTCGGACTACAATTTGAGTGTCTTCAAGGCTAGAGTGAATAGGCTCTTAATAAACTAGTGCGCTTTACCATCAACGATAGCGTCACTGCTTACCATCAGGCAGGATTGCGGTCAAGCGCTGGTTTATAATATGTATAAAAAAAAAAAACGCGCTAATCTCAGGAACTACCAGTCCGATTTGAAAAATTTTCTTTGCGTTGTATAGCCCATTACCCAAGAAGGCTTTAGGCTATATAATATCACGCTGCGACCAACAGGAGCGGAGCATAACTAATTCCACGCGAACGAAGTCGCTGGCGGTCACTAGTAAGAATTGTGGGTAACTAGCTTTCCGCCCGCGGCTTCGCCCGCGTGGAATTCGGTTATATCGCGCTTTTTAGATTCCCTCGGGAATATTAAATTTTCCGAGATAAAAAGTAGCCTATGTCCTTTCTCGGGGTCTAAAGATTGTCTGTGCCAAATTTCACCAAAATTGGTTGAGTGGTTTAAGCGGGAAAGCGTAACAGACAGACAGACATACAGAGTTACTTATGCATGTATAATATTAGTATGGATACAATTATTCAATCTTGCTGTACATCACACTCGTCTCCACAGAGTAGGCAACTCGTTCATGGGTCAATGTATACACTTTTACAACAAGCTTCCCATGGACGTTCGAAACTTACCCATTAAACGATTTAAGACCAAACTTTGCAAAAAGGGGTATTATAAAATCCCAGATTATTTAGAAGACAATAAAGCTTGGGATTGAGCTGCTCGCTCTGTTAAGCAATATGCGTAATTATGCTACAATTATGACATTTTAATCACGTAAATTGATTGTTATGTACAAAGCAAACACATTTTATTATTGTAAACATTTTCATTTTTAATGTCTTGACTTGAAAAAAGACGATGATCCCTGAGTTTGTTTCCGCTTTTCTTCTCAGAGGTAGTCAGTTAGGAAATGCCGGCTTCATCTAGTTTAAAAAATATGACGTGTAAAAGTGATCAGTTTATCCTAGTTGCATAATAAACGATTTGATTTTGTTAATTCTGTTACTCGGTGGTAGGCCATAACATCGGCTGCCGGCAGAAGTTACCACCCACCAGACAAGGTCTTGCCGCCAAGTGATTCGTCGTGTTCCGGCATGATGTCTGGTGAAGCCGTACGGAGGACGGGTCTGAGCAGTTGTGTTGCTGCTGCAAATGCTGTTGTGTCGGGAGTTTGGTCGTGGAGGGTCTCCAGATCAATCTCCCTCTGGCGCAACAGCCTCTGCAACAGTTGGTCGTATTGGTCTTGGGTTTAATTAACATTGCATCACCTCGCTCAACTGTCGTCATCCTTCCTATTCCTAAGTTTTTTTAAACCTATTCAAGGTTTTATAAACTAGTGCGCTTTACCATCAACGATTGCATCACTGCTTACCATCAGGCGGGATTGCAGTCAAGCACTAGTTCAGGGATGGCGAACCAATGGCACGCCTGCCGTTGGTGGCACGTAACGAAATAATTTCGGCACGGCAATGATTTAAATGTGAAATGTGCTAAAAACTACCATAGGGTGTCTCCAAGTTGGTTTTGAAAAACGGTCTTCAAAAGTTCCGGGTCTGCAGGGTCTAGAAATGTCTAGTGAGTAATACGCAAGTATAGTTATGGATTTTGTTTTCAGTAATTGTTTGTCAGCAGGTCATGGTCACATAAAATTTTTAATTGGAAAAAACGGCACTTACCTAGATGCATAGAGGTTCGCCATCCCTGCACTAGTTTATAAATATTTAAAAATATATACAATATGTAAAGAAAACCCTGTCCGACCCATAAGGATAATAAAGGTTAGGTAAAAACATGACCAAATATAATATAAAATTTTACGTAATCATCATAGTAACAATAATAATGAATTTTAAAATAATCTTTTTTTCCCGCGAATTAATTCCAACTTCCCCGAAATTTGGTAAATTTAAAAAAAGTGACGACACCATTTTGACGGTACGCTTATGCGATTCGACCACGCGTCGCGTGCCCTGCCACCCGTCGCCCGGGGAAGGGTGTCCTCTTTTTGCAAAATAATATTTATTTCTTTAGGGGGATTTTTTTTTAACTTTAGTCTGGCTTTGTCGGCATTAGTAGAATCAGTTATCCGTTCCTAACAATACTTTCACGGATCGGACAGGGTTTTCTTTGCATATTGTATACATACGAGTATATTACCGTTGTAAGTAGACGCAGTGAACACAGGACGCGGCTGACGGACTCAATACTAGATCTGGTCGGCGACGGAAGGTGTCGTAACCCTCCTTGGTTTCCATATTTAGAAAACTTGCTATCTAATGAAGTAATGCACATTTAGCTAGTTCTACTGAGTGGGTGAGTAGGCCTCTGCGTCCTACCACAGTATAAAAATCATACAGTAGGTCGACGCCTTTGATCTCGTGTAAAATTCCGACATCGTCTAGACAGTAACGCATCGGCCAGGGTTGTCACAAATAAACAATATTTATGAAATTATTTATTTATTGCAGATCAACATCGATAGCTGTATTATATTTAATTAGTTTGCTATTTTTACAAAGGGAACAACTCGAGACAGATTTAAGTTATTTAGATGGCATTTTCGTAACCAGCACCCCAATCGACCTCGGAATTAACACCCATATCATATTAATATACATTTAAATTGACGTCCGCCATCTTGGATTTCAGAAAGGATAGCTTTTCGTAACAATCACCACAATTATATTTACTTAATTGCCACCCATATTAAATTATAAAAAAACTACGTCCGCCATTTTGGATGTCAAAAAGGATGGCTTCTTCGTTACAAGCACCCCAATTATACTCAAAATTGACACTCATATCAAATTATAAAACAAGCAAATAAAAAAACAAACACGTGTTAGCCCTTAATAATGATAGATACCGAGCTACGAACATCGTTTTGTTCGCAGCTCGGGTGCTGCTTACCCGCGTCTCGTCCCTCACACCCCGCACGATTGCTCTGTCTAGACGTCTTCGTTGGACGACTGTATGATTTTTAGACTGTGGTTCTATTACACACTTTTCATTCCTCATGCGCATGTCGTTGTAACTATGATTTATAATGTAATAATATTCCTATAAAGTTACATGCTATTTCATTACAATGTGGATAAATTAATAATGTATACGCTAAAGGTTATTAAATATACAGATCCATACCAATATTATAAATGCGGAAGTATCTCTGTCTGTCTGTCCGGCTTTCACGACAAAACTACTGAACCGATTGTGATGAAATTTGGTACACAGATAGTCTAGAGCCTGAGAAAGGACATAGGCTATATAACATCCCGCTATGACCCATAGGAGTAGAGCTGGAACAAAAAATGTTGCGAAAACGGGAGTAAACGCGGACGTACATATTGCTGCCATTATTATAACAGGCGCTTATTTTATATCAGGCTCAAAGTCACTCAAAGGGCAATGGAGAGAACTATGGTTGGGGTTTCACTCCGCGATCGAATCAGGAATGAGGAGATCCGCAGAAGAAGGAGAGTTACCGACATAGCCAGAAGAATTGCAACACTAAAGTGGCAGTGGGCTGGACACATTGCCCGTAGGACCGATGCCCGATGGGGCCGACGGGTTCCCGAGTGGCGACCACGCACCGGAAGACGTAGCGTGGGTAGGCCACCGACAAGGTGGACCGACGACCTGGTGAACGTCGCAGGAAACCGCTGGATGCGGGAGGCGCAGGACCGGTCGTCGTGGAGAACCTTGGGGGAGGCCTATGTCCAGCAGTGGACGTCTTTCGGCTGAAATGATGATGATGATGATGATGAGCTCTTTGGGTTCGAAGCTTATGTGGGTGAAACCGCGGGGCACAGCTAGTATTTAATAAAAACTCAAAAATGTTCTCTCCCTGAGTCCTGTTATATCACCAAAAATCAGACTTCTTAATAAATATTTAGACTTTGATGACGCCACAATAATAAACAACTTGTCATATTAAAGTCACACGAATTCTACATCTCGCAAGCAGAGTTTACCGTGCAATTAGCATACATACAACTTCCCAACTGCAGCCGTTGGGCAAGTGTCCGCCAGACATAACACCCGTCTGGCCGGAGGATGCTCCCTTTTCTATGGAGGAAGAGTGAACTTTACTCCCTGTTCCTCATGACTCCACAAATATATGTAATTATTGTTGTCAAGCTACGTTTTGACAGCCTCCGTGGCGTAGCGGTAGCGGACGCGGCCGCTGCGCAACGTGGCGCGGGTTTGATCCCCCCATAGTGCAAGTATTTGTATGCATGAATATGAATATTTGCACTGGTCTGGTCGTGCCTCGGAAAGCCCGTTAAGCCGTTGGTCCCGGTTGCCATATGAACATCTAGTGGCAGCCGTTACGGATTGTTGGAGCCCTCAAAAGTCCAACAATTGGTCTAACTGCAATGCTTCGATGTCGCCTTCGGGTTGTGGAGATCAGACGGCAGTCGCTTTACGGAAAATGTCGAAGTTCAGCCATAACAGCAGTTGGACTGGTAAAGCGGACCTCAGACTACAAAGCTGAAAAGGCTTCGGATACGACTGGGATTAACGCTGGGATGATGAGTTGTCAAGTTACGTTATGGTCGAGCATTCTAAGCGACGTTCCTCAACAAGGCAGTTACTGTATGACGATACCCTTTGGTAACACTCGTAGTCCGACTTTCGGGCTTCTCAAATTGACGTATACAGGGTTAGTTAGACGTGGACACGCCACAATAGCGGAGATAAGGCTCTCTTTGAGGAGTGGCTAGAGAGCCGCCACAGCGCCCTCACCTTCCGTCTGACGCAGCTCTTCACCGGACACGGTTGTTTTGGGAGGTTCCTGTTCCGGATAAGGCAGAACGAAACGTCAGGGTGTCACCACTGTGTGAATCGCCCTGAGGACAAGGTGGAGGTCTGCCCGGCTTGGGTAGAGCACCGCCGTGTCCTCATGGCGGCGGTCTCTCGTGTCCGACCCTTGTCCAGGCCATGGTCCGGAGCTCCCGCTCCGCCTAACATGTACTCCCGTACATGTTAGGCCGTCATCTCCTTGTGCGAAGTAGTGATGCTGGAAAAGGAGGAGGCGGAGAGCGTGAGGCAGCGGGAATCCCAGCGCCCTCACGCCGCTAGCCGCCGCAGGAGCCGCCCTGGTCGGGAGACGACACTGAACTCCCGGCCACCACAGGCGCGGGCCTGCGGGTGGTGAGCAGTGGGCAGCCCACCGCCTGGTAAGGACCAGGCCCGAGTCGACGGCGCGTTGTGTTTCACGCGCGTCTCAAAGAGATGTCAGCACATAGTGACGGGGTCCACGAAGACCGATGCCTCTTGGGTCAGGCTTGCGGGTTGGTTAAAAAAGAAACCGTGGCCCTGTCCGTCGCAATGGCAAGTTAAGAAACAGGGCTCCGCGCAGAGCGGGAGAAGTCATTTGATGATTTCCCAACCCAACAAAAACAGTCTTATTTAGAATATTGATAAGCAATTACATTAATAAAATTACAAAGAGCACTTAGCATGTGGTATTTGCCTGTAATTGGTTGTGCAGTTAGATTTAAGTCAATAATTTGTATGTATTTATAATGTGTGAAATATCTGGAGCAACACTGTTGGCGAACCTTAATTGAATAAGTAAATAAACAGTGTGCTACTGTTCTTGAATGCATGTGCTGGTTTCAGAGCGATCTGCGGTCGCATCGAGTCGTACATCTCATGCCTGCCGCCTCCCTTCCACCTCCAGCGGCCGCTGTTGTCTCGCGCGGCCAGCACGGAGGCTCGCACTCCGGCGCGCGCGCCCTCCTTCAGCGTGTGTTGGTGCTCCACGCAGCAGGTGAGACATTCATCTTCCTATGTACAAACGTTATTAAAAAATAGCCGTCACTTTTCTATAATAACGAATCAAAAGTTTCTGCACAAGGGGGCTTAAATGTGCTAACTTTGTAATTGCAGTTTGTACGTCCATAGTCCGGACATTATACAGGGTGTATCTGACATCGTAACGGAAACTTCGCGAAAGGCTAGACCGCATGCCACTAATAAAATTATGATAGTCATTTATGTCGTTTATGAGCGGTTACAGAAATCATAATGTTTAAAAAAGTGTCTCCTCGGCCTTTGAACGGTGCAAGCTTGCCTCCGTGTGTGTTTGAAGGTATGACGTTGACCCCTGATGTGAACTCTATTAAATCAGCTGATAGGATAGTTTTACGAGTTTTGTTCACATTGCGCTTTTTTGTGTAATTAGTGAGTTAATTAATGTTTATTTTAAAATATTATTGGGTTATAAAAGTATAGCAATTATGAACTGTATAAAGTGAAAAAAACTACATTTCTTTTTAATCAATAAAAGCCGACAAAGAATTCCACCACTGGGGGGTTCAGAATCATGTACTGGATCCATGGTGCTCGTTTGTGCGTCGATGTCAGATACACTCTTTACAGTATTACGATTAACGCCTTCAGTTCGCTCATGAAACAAAATTACATTCAAAGATTTTTTTAAACTCATTAAAAGCAGTTTTGTTTCTTTTAAAAATAACGGAATATCTCGTTTAAGTAAAATGGAAGGTAGTTTCCCTCCAGCGCCTGACTTTTTGTTCCGCACTATGTATTTTCTCAGCCAAGAACTGTTTGAAAGCCCTGTATTACTGCAACATGTCCTCCCGATATTGATTTGATCCTCTTAAAACATATTCACCGTCTAATGAAATACGCATTAAAAACAAAAAAAAAATGCGGCTTTTATTAAAGTGAAAGGACGCCAAAATGGAAATTATTTGAAGCTCTTTTATTATATTAGTGTGTGCTTAAATGTTTTATTGAAATCGAGACCGGTAATTATTTGTGGTTCGGAAAAAAAAAGCAACCGACTTCCAAAAACCACTACAAAGTGAAAAATAACTAATTTCGGAAGTCGGTGTCTTTGGTTTTGTATATTCCTTTTTTGACACCGATTTCCGAAATTAGTTATTTTTCACTTTGTAGTGGTTTTTGGAAGTCGGTTGTTTTTTTGTAAAAAAGTTTTTATTTTACACTTTTTAGTTGTTAAAAGTACTATGTATTCAGTTGCATCCGACGCAAATATAGTTGGGAAATGACGTAATTTTGTTTACTTTAATTTTTACCCGTAAGTATTCCCTCAACTGCCTATGGTCTTCATCATCAAATTTACTGCAGACCATTATTTTAACCCAATGGGTGCAAAGGTCTCATGAATATAAATGCATGAAGTCCAACCACAAAATAGCTACTGTAAATCGTTTAGGAGTTCCCTGAACTGACCTTTGTCATCATCATCAGCTCCCTAATGACAGTAACCACCCATCTAGGTGTAAGGTTCTTGTCAATACAAATTATTCAAGCACAAACATAAGGTAGCTGCTGTAAATTGTTGAGGAGTTCCTTCGACTGTCTCCCGGTTCCATCATCAGATCTACTCCAGACCTTTATTAAATTGTAGTGCTTTAAAATAATTAATGAAAATGCTAAGAAATGCACTAGTCGCCCCTGCAATTTTTGAAAGTTCCCTTTGTTTTCTCTGGTCTTCCACCATCAAACCCTGATATCCTTATCATGGGACCACCTTGGGAACGTGTTCTTTCCAACAGAAAAAAAATGATCAAAATCGGTTCATAAACGACGAAGTTATGCGCGAACAAACATAGAAAGAAAGAAAAAAGTTAATAAAATACATGGATATTGCAACAAAAGGAGGTCGTAAACCCAAGTTAACTGGTTCTGGTCGTGCTTCCAGTTACCCGAGGTGATCAACGCTACGACGGGCAAGCTGGAATGCGGCCAGCCCTCGCTGCTGTGCAAGCAGAGCATGTTCGCGCGCTGGCACTACCTCGTCAGAAGATTGCCACTACTGCCACAGGTACACCCACACACCCTACACACAATCCTGACAAATACGCAAAAGTCAAAAGCAATCATCTTGTGACATGAGTAGATATGATTTTGGAAATGATAGGTGTACAAACCTGGAAGACTTGGGCAAAATGCTCAATGACCTCAGCAGAGCTTCCCAACAAGTGGGTCTAAAAATGAACATGGATAAGACGAAGATCATGTCGAACTCTCATGTCGCACTCACTCCAATTGTAGTTGGTTGCTCTGCACTCGAAGTTGTTGACGAGTATATATACCTGGGACAAACAGTCCAACTAGGTAGGTCCAACTTCGAGAAAGAGGTGTCTCGTCGAATCCAGCTCGGCTGAGCAGCGTTCGGGAAGCTACGCTACATCTTCTCGTCGTCCAAGATACCACAGTGTCTCAAGACTAAAGTCTTTGACCAGTGTGTGTTGCCAGTGATGACTTACGGAACTGAAACGTGGTCGCTCACAATGGGCCTCATACGAAGGCTCAGAGTCACACAAAGGGCAATGGAAAGAGCTATGCTCGGAGTTTCTCTGCGTGATCGAATCAGAAATGAGGAGATCCATAGAAGAACCAAAGTCACCGACATAGCTCTGCGAGTCGCTAAACTTAAGTGTCAGTAAGCAGGGCACATTGCTCGTAGAACCGATGGCCGATGGGGCAGTAAGGTTCTGGAGTGGCGGCCACGTACTGGACGACGCAGCGTAGGGAGGCCCTCAACCAGGTGGACCGATGACCTGGTGAAGGTCGCGGGATGCCGATGGATACGGGCAGCACAAGACCGGTCGGCGTGGAAAGCCTTGGGGGAGGCCTTTGTCCAGCAGTGGACATCATCTATAGGCTGAAGAAGAAGGTGTACAAATAAGTTCCCGCCATTTTTGAACATGCGGACGAGCATTATCTCGTAGGAGAATAATTTTGTCATATTTGGAGTAATAATTAAAGGGCGCGCTTTTCCTCTTCCTTCAATCTTCCTCCAATAATGCTTCCAATTCCGTGTCTTTGTATGATTTCGATCTTCCACTACGTTTTTCGTCTTCACAGTTTCTAAACTTTTGAAAGCACTCACGACAATTTTCTCTCTTAAAGCTTCTACTAGCAATCGTTGGGCCTCAACTGCAGATTTCTTCAAATTATAAACGTAACAAAAGTTCCCGCAAATGACGCTTATTCGGCACAAAACCTGATATTTTTGCATAAAAATAAATATGTGTTACTGATACAGAGTCAGTAATACTCTAAGTGTATGTTATTACCAGATGTCTGAACTTACGATATCACATTTTACATCTGACAATTTCAACGTAACCTCTTAGTGAGGACATCTTTTGTTAAACGGCAGAAACTTATTTGTAAACCAAATAACAATTTCCATATCGCCTTCAGATTTATAGGAACGCTTTAAGCGAGAATCGCTTTTCAATCTTGCGATGACTTGTGACCGTCATAAATACTTGGTGATAGTGCTCCCTCAGCGCTACTGAAGAGGATGCGACTTGTCGTGTCTTCTGCAGCCTCCTCAGCCACCGATAAGAGATCTGGGGGGTCGCGCTAAATAAAACAGTAGAAGTTAAATCCTTGTTCGTATCTAATCCAGTTAAAGTTATGGTTTAGTTTCGATCACATTTCGTATCGCGCCAAAGTTTTGACTTCGATTGAAGTAAAATCAATGTATAAGCGATACATTTCGTCAGATATAAAGTAAATCTAGTCGTTTAGACGTAAGTTTGACAAATGGCACAGAAAAAGTTACTTTTGTTTTAACTTTTTCATTTGATAGCGGTTACGTTACTAAAAAAAACAAATTAGTCCGTCAGTCAGATTTCCAAAAATATTAGACAAGTATTTTTTCTTTTTTCATATAAACAAAAAATGAAGACTACACAGCGCGTTGAAAACTCGTGTGACGTCACTGAACGCGCGATACGAAACATAACAAGAGTTATGGTTTGGTTGCGATCTAATTCTGTTTTGGTTGAATTATTTTAGCGCGATTGCCTCCCGACTGCGTGCTTTCAGTAGGAAGTGAAATGAAATGAACAGCGAGAGATGTACAGAAGACTTTCCATTTCACGCCTTCACAGTGTCTAACGAGGACTACCAACAATATGCAACAACTCGTGTACCAAGTTACCAATCACTTGGCCCCACACAAAACGTTCCTGAGTGACTACATTAATAACTTTGCAGAATCAATCTTTGTGTACTGGACTTATAACACATTCTCCTTGATAGGCCATAACATCGCCACCAGACAAAGTCTTGCCGCCAAGCGATTCGTCGTGTTCCGGCATGATGTCTGGTGAAGCCGTACGGAGGACGGGTGTGAGCAGTTGTGTTGCGATGTGTGGCTGGTACGATGCGCCAAATGTTGTTGTGTCGGGAGTTTGGTCGTGGATGGTCTCCAAATCAATCTCCCTCTGGTGCAGCATCGTTGGTCGTGTTGTTAGGTTTGACATTGCATCACCTCGCTCAACTGCCGTCTTCCTTCCAATTTACTCGGTTTTTATTTGAGTGAATAGGCTCTTAATGAACTGCCGCGCTTTACCATCAAAGATTGCATCACTGTTTACCATCAACGATTGCATCACTGTTTACCATCAACGATTGCATCACTGTTTACCATCAACGATTGCATCACTGTTTACCATCAACGATTGCATCACTGTTTACCATCAACGATTGCATCACTGTTTACCATCAACGATTGCATCACTGCTTACCATCAGGCGGGATTGCAGTCAAGCACTAGTTTATAATTATTTAAAAAAATAAAAAGAACTTATCATCATCATCAGTCTCTACTCGTCCACTGCTGGACATAGGCCTCTTTCATGGCACGCCAACAAGCTCTATCCTGAGCAGTTCTCCGCCAGCCACTACCAGCCACCTTTTTGATGTCGTCGCTCCATCTCGCCCAAGGGCGTCCTACGCCACGTTTGCCGAGACGCGGTCTCCACTCGAGGACTCGTTTACCCCAACGGTTGTTGGTCCTGCGGCATATGTGACCGGCCCATTGCCACTTCAGTTTGCTAACCCTCTCAGCTATGTCGGTGACTCTGGTCCTCTGTCGGATCACCTCATTTCTGATGCGGTCCTTCAGAGAGACGCCCAACATAGCCCGCTCCATAGCTCGCTGAGCGACTTTAAACTTATGACTAGTCTGACCGTTAGTGTCCACGTCTCGGCTCCGTAAGTCATGACGGGTAGGACGCACTGGTTGAAGATTTTAGTCTTCACTAGGATTTTAGGATACATTAGTGACTAGTTTATAATTATAAAAAAAACCGATGACATTAAGATGAACTTCGATATAATCCCCGACACCTACCTCTTCGACGCCATCAACTCAATTGAGAGATGTAGGCAGCCGCCGTATTCGACGGGCGTTATCCCCAGTCATAAAAAACTAGCTGTGCCCCGCGGTTTCACCCGCGTAAGCTTCGAACCGAAAGCGCTAACTTGATATAAAATAAGCGCCTGTTAAAATAATGGGAGCAATATGTACGTCCGCGTTTGCTCCCGTTTTCGCAACATTTTTTGTTCCTGCTCTGCTTCTATTGGTCATAGCGGGATGTTTTATAGCCTATGTCCTTGCTCAGGCGCTAGACTCTCTGTGTACCAAATTTCATTACAATCGGTTCAGTAGTTTTGGCGTGAAAACCGGACAGACAGAGATACTTTCGCATTTATAATATTAGTATGGATTTCCCGTGAATTATGTCGTGGTGGCCTAGTGGTTAAAACACCAGCCTCTCAAGTATGAGTGTGCGGGTTCGATTCCACTTCAGGCAAGGACCAATGTAACTTTTCTAATAATAATAATAATAAAAACTGGCAACACCAGCGTCAACTAATCATATTCGTCAAGCTCCAAATTATATATTCATTTAAAATACATTTTACAATCAGTTTTATCAACATTTATAGAAAAACAACAAAGAAAACAACTCAACATCAGTTATATCCTTTTTTTTAAAATAAATATGAAATAATGTGCAACAATGTATATAAAAAACTGCCGAACCGGAGGTGACATGACAGCTGTCACCTCCGACAAAACTGTAAAATTCAGACGAAGACGATGTTGACAAGATCTGCCGCTCGCCGTGCACGCTCACCACCTTCGGACTCGTCGCCCAGCTCCGCCTCGCCGCCGCCGGTCTCCAGCCCCACTGTGAACGCTGTGATGACCCCGGCCGCGGCAGTTGCGTTGAGCTCGAGCGACGAGTATTTCTCTCCGCCGACGACGCCACCACCTGTTCGCCGACGGGGAGGACGCCGGCCGCCGGACTGCTTGGGACCTCGAGGCCCACCGGCCTCTGATAGGGCCCCCGCTACCGGTGGAAATGTGCAGCGCATGAAATGGACTCAAACAATCAACGAGAACGTCATGCGCGCATACTTTGGGGCTACAGAGGGGGGAAGTAACTTGACTGCGTACCGTGGTCGGATGCTCTCTCTGTTTCAGGTGCTTGAGCCAGCTGTCAACGCGTCGGCGCAACGACTGTCGGATCAGGTGCGGGTCATCCAGCGTAACCATATGCTGGATGATGTGGTGCTTGATCGCCTACGCCTCGAGTCACGGAATAGCCATGTTACGCCTGCTTCATCACTGGTCGCGGTACAATTTAACAGTGTTCCATCGCGACCCAACCTCGTCGATGAAGAGGATGATGATGAGGCTATATCCGTGACTCCTCAATGCAATGAAAAAGTAAGGAGCGCTTTGGAGGATGCTTTCCGTGAGTACCGCTCTACTCCGCCTGAACTTAGACCACGTTTACCTCGATTGCCCATGCATAAAAAAACAAGGCGCTGGTGTGTGCTCTAGACTCTCAGCTGTCTAATTATTTAAAGGACAGCAAAGATCTGGCTGATACACATTCAATCTTGTACTGTGGAGCTGTTGCGATATGTCGTGTGGCTCATGTCAAATTCCCAGATAGTGACAGAGCCACACGACCAAAACCAGCTGTACCAGCTTGGCAGTGCAGGATTGAGCGTCGTATCGGAGAGACTAGAGCACTCATTGGCAAGCTAACTAGCTTCAGGGAGGGCAATACACGCCCTAGAGTGATGCGCTTTGTGAGGCGGGCGTTCTCGGGGACTGATACTAGTAACCGAGACTATTTGTTCCGCGTCACAGAGCGCATCGACTTTTTTAAGCAGAAGATTTATGCATGGGCAAACCGTATTCGTCGGTACAAGCGAAGGGTTGAGCGGTATTCTCAGAATCGCAATTTCCAAAGCGATGAAAGGCGGGTCTATAGAGCTTGGGAGCGATCAGACCAAGGTGTCACTGACACGTGCCTACCGGATGATGATGCCACGCGTTCATTCTGGCGCAATATCTGGTCGGTGCCTGTCAGTCACACCGAAGGTGGTTGGACTCGGGATGTTGAGCGAGCCTGCGATCCGGTACCAGAAATGGGGGCTATTACCATCTGCCCCCAAGATGTAGCTCGTGCAGTCCGTCCGTTGCCTAATTGGAAGTCTCCAGGGCCGGATGGACTGCATAACTTTTGGATTAAATGGTTTTCCGGGTCGCACGCTTGCTTGGCATCTCAGTTCCAGACTGCTTTAGAGTCTGGTTCGCTACCCCAGTTCCTAACAACAGGAATAACCCACCTGCTCCATAAATCAGGTAGCACCGCGGAACCCAAAAATTATAGGCCGATCACATGTTTACCGACGGTCTATAAAGTTCTTACATCCATTTTGAAAGCAAAAATTAATACGCATATTGACAGCAACTCCATCATGTCTGCCTCTCAAAATGGATGTAGGAACGGGTCTCGCGGTACTAAGGAGCTACTCCTTATTGATATGGCCATTAGCCAGCAGGTTCGTCGTTCCCGAAAGGATCTGTCGACATGTTGGATAGATTACAAGAAGGCCTATGACTCTGTGCCACATACATGGCTCATGCGGGTGCTAGAGTTGTATAAAGTAGATGCAACTTTGCGCACCTTCCTGATGACATGTATGTCACAATGGAGAACAGTCCTTCGCTATCCAGGATGTCGAAATATTCAGAGGAATAGTGAACCGATAAGGATTGAGCGAGGTATATTTCAGGGCGATAGTTTGAGCCCACTTTGGTTTTGCTTAGCACTGAATCCTCTAAGCACACTATTGGAGGATTCAGGTCTAGGCTATCGGTTGAGGAGAGGTGGTCAGGTTATATCGCACCTCCTCTACATGGATGACCTGAAACTTTTTGCTCACACCGATTCACAACTGAGGGAGCTACTGAAAATTACTGAAACTTTCAGTAGCTCCATCAGGATGGAATTTGGTGTGGACAAATGTGCGGTCATGCATGTAAAGCGAGGAGAGATTATGGAATCCGTGGGAACCCAACTCATGAGTTCCATAAACCTTAGAGCCCTCTCCGCATCCGAAACCTATAAGTATTTGGGTATGTCGGAAGCGTTGGGTATTAATGTTACTGACATGAAGCAATCGTTGAAGGAACGCTTCTTTGGCCGCCTGAAAAAAGTACTTAATAGTCTTCTATCAGGCGGAAACAAGGTGCGCGCTTTCAACGGTTGGGTCATGCCGGTATTGATGTACTCTTTCGGCTTACTCAAATGGACTCAAACCGAACTTGACGCCCTGGATCAGAGGGTCCGTACACTGCTGACTGCAAATCGATTGCATCACCCACGGTCATCGGTTATGAGGCTGTATATCCCGCGAAAATGTGGAGGTCGTGGCTTTTTAAACGCCAAGACCCTCCACAATCGCGAGGTATGCAGTCTCAGGGAATATTTTCTAGAAACCGACGGGGGGATGCATCGAGATGTGGTTGCGGCTGACAAGGGCCTCACTCCGCTCTCCTTGGCTAAAGAGAACTGGCGTAAACCAGTAGTGCTTGACACAAATGATCGCTTGGAGGTATGGAAGAGCAAAGAGCTTCACGGACGCTTTTTCCGAGCCCTACACGGGCCCGATGTAGATTTTCAAGCGTCCGTAGCCTGGCTACGTTTCGGTGACCTCTTTGGGGAAACCGAAGGTTTTGTCTTGCAATTATGGACGAAGTTATGATGACGAACAATTACCGGAGATTCATTGTGAAAGACGGCACAGTTGACATCTGTCGGGCATGTCACCGGCCGGGGGAATCAATAAGGCATATCATATCCGAGTGTTCTCGTCTAGCTAACGGAGAGTACTTGCATAGACACAACCTTGTAGCCAGGATAATTCATCAGCAACTTGCTCTTAAATACAACCTTGTGGAATCGGAGGTGCCGTACTACAGGTATATGCCCGACCCAGTTCTCGAAAATGGCCATATTACATTGTACTGGGATCGATCCATCATCACTGACAGGACTATTGCTGCCAATAAGCCTGATATAGTGCTGGTGGATCGATCAGAGCGGCGTGCAATGATTGTTGACATAACCATCCCACATGATGAGAACCTCGTGAAAGCTGAGAAAGATAAACAAATCAAGTATCTTGACTTGGCTCACGAGGTTGTCGACATGTGGGAAGTGGATTCAGCAATCATTGTATCGATAGTCGTGACAGCTAATGGCTTAATAGCCAAGAGCCTCGACCAACACCTCAGGAGGCTCTCGTTAGGCAGCTGGATCAAGGGCTTGATTCAGAAAGCGGTACTGCTGGACACGGCTCGCATCGTCAGGAAGTTCCTCTCCCTGGGGCCCTGACCGCCGGTAGCTTGGACCCTGTTCCCGATACCGGTGGGCTACTATTTTGTATATTTTTAAATGTTTTTATGTGTTTATATAAATATTTAAAAATATAAATTATATGTATGTTAAATGAATAAACGAAATAATAATAATAATAATACTTTTATTTGTTAACATAGGTAATAGAGGTACAGTTCTTGTTTTTGATGAGTAGAGCGCTATGTT
The DNA here is from genome assembly GCA_017933935.1 of Sesamia nonagrioides. Classification (NCBI taxonomy): domain Eukaryota; kingdom Metazoa; phylum Arthropoda; class Insecta; order Lepidoptera; family Noctuidae; genus Sesamia; species Sesamia nonagrioides. Next base: position 490,753 of record JADWQK010002222.1, on the reverse strand, counting down.
ATGCCAGTAGGCGTACAAATATACATGCAAATCTAGATTTTTTATTATCCTTATGTCATAACTAAATGAGGAATTATTAAAATGTAAAAAATATCTTAGTCAAAAAAAATCTAAGTCGAAATACAGATAATGTCAAAAAAATAAATAAATAAAATGTCAAAATTAATTAGAAAAAAAATGAATCAAAATAAATTGCAATTCTACATTAATTCGTCATTCAAATATTCGTCAATTGTGTAGTAGCATTTATCAATTAAGAACAATTTCATTTTTTTTTTAAATTGTGTAAAATTTAATTCTTTAATGGCGTCTGGAATTTTGTTATGAATACGTGGAGCCATACCTAGGATACTTTTTTTGACTAGTGCAGTGTTGCATTTATAATTACACAAACAATTTTTGTACTGACCACGAAGTGGAACATTTCGTGCCGTTGTCATTTTTTCGAAAAGGTTAGGATTCAGTTTGACAAAAATACTCATTTCTAATATGTATAACGCCGGCACCGTAAGAACTTTTAGCGACTTAAAGTACGGCACGCAACTGTCTTCTGTTTTCAGACCACACATGGCTCTAATGCACCTTTTTTGTGCCTTGAATATTAATTCTTTATCCGGAGAATTACCCCAGAAAATAATACCGTACCGTATGAGTGAGGCCACCAAACCATGATAGGCAACAAGTAACGAGTCTATATTGACTTTTCTGGCCAGTTGAAAAAGTGCGTATGCCGATTTATGAATTTTCCCACAAAGCTGTTCTATATGCGGTTTCCAATTCAAGTTACTGTCAATATAGACACCCAAAAACACACTTACTTTTTCCTCTTCTATTTCGTTGCCATTAAATTTGACACACATTTTTGGAGCTTCAAAAAAAAAAAAAAAATGCATTAGTTTGGTTTTCTTCAGGTTAATTTTTAAATTATTCATATTAAGCCAATTAATTATGTCACTAAGAGTATTATTAATGTCAATTTGATAAGTATTTAGATCTCTACATTTTACTATGGCAGTGCTATCGTCTGCAAACAAAACCATTTTTTGTTGCGTCACTTTCGGTAAATCATTAATATATATGAGAAATAAAGGTGGCCCGAGCACGCTACCCTGAGGCACCCCATATTTTATAATCCTGAAATTTGACACATACGTTTGTTCCATTTTTGACTTCGCACACACTCTCGTAATTTCAGTACATTGCAATCTATCACTTAGATACGATTCTATTAATTTTAAAATCTTCCCTCTGATGCCATAGCAGTACAATTTGTCTATAAGGATTTTGTGAGAGACATAATCAAAGGCTTTAGTCATGTCTGTGTAAATAGCGCAGATGGGAGTCCTTTTGTCAACAGCAGACATAATATTATTGAGGAAGTCAAAAATGGCCATGTTAATGGTTCTATTTCTTCGGAAACCGTTTTGTTCCTTGCACAAGACATTGCGTTTGTGAAGAAACTGATATAACGAGTTGTATATAACTTTTTCAAAAATTTTGTAAAAAATAGGAATTTTGGCTATGGGACGGTAATTTTTTATATGCTTTTTGTCTTCTTTTTTGTGGAGCGGTTTTATTATGATTTTTTTTAAATCTTCGGGATAGACTCCCTCAGTAATACCGACATTAATGATATGTGCTAGCACGGGTGCTATAAGGTCAATTACATATTTAATTACTTTCGTCGTTATACCGTCAATACCTACAGTACTAGTGTTTTTTAGTGTCTTTGTGGCTAATATAATGTCGGATTTTAAAACAGGTTGCATAAACATTGATTGCATTGTCAAATTGTCTAACTTATTCATTATTTCAGTGTCGTTTATTATATTTTTCTCGATGTCATCTATAAAGTAATCATTAAAAGCATTTGCTATGTCAATTGGGTTTGTGTAAGTCAAATTCCCTGTTTTTATTGTCAGTATCTGTTCTTTAGGCAGGTTAGTTTTAGATTTATTGACTATCTGCCATGTGGCCTTCGATTTGTTTTGAGAGTTGTTTATGAAGTAGTTATTTTGTGCCTTCTGAGTTAGTTTAATAATTTTTTTGTATCGCGTAGTATAATTTTTCAATTTAGTTTTAGTTGTTGTTGTTGGGTGTAGTCTGTAAGCCCACAATAACTGTCTCTGCCTTTTACTGCATGTCTTTATGCCACGAGAAATCCATTTTACCTGTTTGTTAGTGTTTATTGTTATTATTTTCTCTGGAAAACAGAGATTGTAAAACATCGAGAAAATATCATGAAATGTCTTATACGCCACATTAACATCATGACTTTCGTAAACTTCTTGAAAAGATACATTTTGTAAACATGATTTAAATTTAACAAGGTTCTCTTTTGAGTAACATTTTTTAATAGTTTTCCAAAATTTTAAGCGACACGTTTTATGTACAGGTATTTTAAGTATTTGTGATGTGTGATCTGACAACAAAAGATCAATAATATCTGCTTTCCATCCTTTACCTAGATTATGAGCAAAGTTATCAATGCACGTCTTACTATGAAGCCTAGTAGGCTGGTTTAGCGCTAGAGTTAAATTATAGTTAAGCAGAAAATGTTCCAAATCCATCGTAATCTTATTTCTTAACAGTACATTAATGTTAAGATCACCACACAACACAATTTTCTTATTTGATAATACACACAATTTTTTTAATACAATGTCAAGTTTTTCATAGAATGTCAGGTAATTATATTTCGGTATTCTATATACACATATAATAATAATTGAATGGGATGTCAATTCTAAGGCACACATTTCTATCACTCCTGATACAGACTGTTTAGCAACATCTGGTAGTTCCCTGTACTGATGCCCCTGTCTCACAAGAATACAAGTTCCGCCTCGATTTGTGCTGCGCGAATAAAAAGCAGCTAGATGAAAATTTGGAATGTGTAATAAATGCTCATGTCCAGATGTTATGAAGTGTTCTGTCAAACAGAGCACATCTAAAGTTGTCCCTTGATTTTCCAAGTGTTCCAGTTGTATAGTTAACATGTCTGATTTATTTAACAATCCGGCAATGTTTTGATGCATTACATCAATATGACTAAAGAAAAAGCTGTCCGGTGTCGTCTGATTTAGTTATTGTCTTCATATGGTCGTCAGGTTCGTAAATGTCAATGTTTGATGTATTATAAGGTATGTTACCGCCTGTTACGTCAAGGATATATTTATTGTTTTCGTCAATTAGTATCTTCAAATTGTGATAAACGTTTTTCATTCCATTGTTACTTATTCTGCCACTGACTCTCCTAAACATGTCGAATGTCAATTTCAAGTTGGAGTCTAAAATCATGGCGTATAGAAATGATTGGTTATCCATGTATAACAAATTATTGAAAGTTTCCACTCTCCAATTAAAAAGAAGTGCTTGTTTACTATTTTTATATGTCGGTAGGCAAATTATAATGTTGGTATGTTGTACAGTACTCAACGTTTCTCTTAAAGAAACAATAAGACTACAATAATTTTTTGTTACTTGAAAGTCTTCTTCTCCTACGAACACGACGCAGTAGTCCTTTTCAGTGTAGTTGGTCAGTTTTTTATCTATGTCATTAACTAAGATTTCCATACCACAGTTTGGTGTGAGATAATGGCATATTTGGTAGTTTTGAAACATGTTTACTGCTATCTATGCCTAAGTTATATGTACTTTCTAAGTATATTTTGGACACCAAAGACTGATTAAAAGGTGAAGGAAAACATCTTGAAGAAACCTGGACATTAAGTCTGAAATCGCCAACCCGCATTGAACAAGCGTGCTGATTACGCTCAATCCTTCTCTTTATGAAAGGAGACCTGTGCCCAGCAGTGGGACGATAAAAAATGTTTGATGATGATGAATTATAAATGGCATCATAATCGACTAGGAACCTGATGGTAAGCCGTGATCGGTCATGTAGGAGGTATAAAGTATACTAACTTATGTGCCGCTCGGTGACTGGCGCTCTGCCCACAGGACGAGGAACTGGGCAGCGAAGTTCCGGAGATGCCGGAGAACCCAGACACGCTGCTGTATAACGAGGCCAAACAGATGTGTCCCACATACCAGGTACTGTACCAACCTATATTAAAGCCAAATTGGATAAAGAATAAAGGTAAACAAACCGTCGCTTGGCAACGACTTGTTTACATCTAAAAGGAAGATGTTAACAACCTTTTCTACATAGATGATTTTCATACATGTAATAATCCTACTTCCTGTAGGATATGTTGGTTCTAACACTTGAATAAAACCAGTTATAGGATTTTTATAACTGTGTATAATAACAGCCAATTTAAAAATCACTAGGAAGGTTATACGTCCGTCTATACTGAAGCGCAAACAACCAAAAAAGAGACTGATGTTATGGGTGGTACTAGATTATCTACTTATTAAATACGATATATCGATTAAATTCGATATCGATTACTGTATCGATTCAAGATTGATTTTTGTAAATAGCTAAATCAAATCTTCCTACTAATGTAAACAGTTTATTTATGTTTAGATATTTATGATTTGTATAGAACGCTTAATAAATTTTTATGAAATATGACACACATGTAAGCTAATTTCCTAATATATCAACTTTTAGATACATATATTAGGTATACTTAGTACATACTTGAAAGTATTATAATGCATGTGTTATGCAGTTGATTTGAAAAGCAGTTAAAATACCCAAAATTGTATTGACAAATGTCACATCTTTATTCATTGGCTGAATTCCACAAAATGTGTTCAACACCTGGATTTCATCCATGTTTCGTTTTTTTGTAGGGCTATCACGTAAAATTAATGTCGACTTTTCTATGATTTTTTCGAAATAGCAAGTTATTATGCATGTTATTTTAGTGATACTATTGAAATATGCTGCAATAGGAATTGTTAATATATAGTTAGCATGTTAAAGTCGACAATCATGTAAATAACAGGAGATTTGTAAAACGCGAGTTGTGATAACCCTAAATTGGTTTGTTTACCTGTATTCTTTATCAAGTTTGGCACACGCATAGCTCATCTCGTGCTATTGCCACACCCCCAACTCGCGCGCGTAGTTTTGGCGGGAAAGTTAAGTTGAGTGTCACGCTCATTTTTCATCGGACTTTTAAATCATAATTGCGTGATTTATGTAGTAAAAAGTGCAGCCAGTAAATAATTCATAAATAACGTTGAGATATCACAGCATAGTGGTCTCATCATGACTTTGCCTCAAACCTCCCTCGTAGACGGTTCACGCGGCCGTCTTTTTAAAATTAATTACGTGACATTTCTCGGTGGTAGGCAACAACATCAGCCGCCGGCATAAGTTACCACCCACCAGACAAAGTCTTGCCGCCAAGCGATTCGTCGTGTTCCAGCATGGTGTCTGGTGAAGCCGTACGGAGGACGGTCTGAGCAGTTGTGTTGCGATGTGTGCCGGGTACGATGTGCCTAATGTTGTTGTGTCGGGAGTTTGGTCGTGAAGGCTCTCCAGATCATCCTCTGGCGCAGCAATGTTGGTCGTGTTATTGGGTTAAACATTGCATCACCTCGCTCAACTGCCGTCTTCCTTCCTATTCACTCAGTTTTTTTGAGTGAATAGGCTTAATAAGCTAGTGTGCTTTACCATCAACGATTGCATCACTGCTTACCATCAGGCGGGATTGCAGTCAAGCACTAGTTTATAAGTATAACATTAGCTAAAACGCACGCGAGGTCACGTGGCGCGTGTGAAAAGAGACCAATTCCGAGCTGGAGATCGTTGTATGTTGTAAGTAATGTATTGATTTTCGCTCCAACAGCTCGCCAAGCAGCGTCTCATAGAAGCGTTCGAGAAAGCCAAACTGGGTCGCTGGATCAAACGTCCTCTAGAGCAGGACCAGTTCGTGTGTGAGATAACTGACGCCGCGCCCTCGCTCCTGTTCGCCTAGGGGGGCCCACACGGGGCCGCGTGTGGACCCGCGACAACTCTACCACAACAACACAGTCACAACCTTGGTGACGTAGGCACTGGGTCTGGTCAACGTCAAACTTTTAATAATAATAATCTTTTACCAAAAACTTATAATGTTAGTATTGATTCTCGTTCGGTACAAACTCGGCTTAATAGTAATAACTTAGGGAATAATAGATCTGATTCAGACATTGATCACTTATGCAATAGATTCACAATCAGCATAAAAGATGGTTGAACTGAACAAGCGCACAACGCAGCACTTAGGAGCTTCTTTCATTTAGTACTTACTTTATAATTCTGACTTTAATGCATGCGTGTAAGGTTGAATTTGGTTTGATGTCAAATTCGGTCGTAAAAATTAATGGCGTTTTGTACTGCTTTGTGATAAGAACTTTATACACTGCACTTAAGGCTGATTTTTAATTAATGTAAAGGGTGTATCTGACATCGACGCACAAACGAGTACCATGGATCCAGTACATGATTCTGAATCCCCCAGTAGTGGAATTTTACGTCGGCTTTTTCATAATTTAAAAAAAATTAATGTAGTTTTTTTTTCACTTCAGACCATTCACAATTGCTATACTTTTATAACCCAATAAGATTTTAAAGTCAAAATTAAATTATTCGCTAATTACTTAAAAAAGCGCAATGAAAACAAAACCCGAAAAACGATCTTATCAGCTGATTTAATAGAGTTCACATCAGCGATCAACGTCATACCTACAAACTCGCACGGCGGCACGCTTGCAACGTTCAAAAGCCGAGCCGACACTTTTTTTTTAAACACTGTGTATTCTGTAACCGTTTATTAACGACATAAATGACTATCATAATTTTATTAGTGGCATGCGGTGTAGCCTTTTCGCGAAGTTTGCGTTACGATGTCAGATACACCCTGTATATTTATTTTGACTACTTTAGACTGCTTCATACTTGCCGTCATTTTTGATAAGTTTTGTTCGAGACTGTATCTAGTGTATAAGTGATCGATGGATTCAGATGATGGTGTTGATGGTGATCGGTATTGGGAGGGACTTGATGGTGGGGACAGTAGCGATGGAGACCAGGACGATGGTATGGACAGTCGTATTCAGTCGGTACACGAGTGCGTCTCCTCAGGAGGCTTCATATGTACGAGGTCTATACAGGGAAACTTTTTTTCGAGTGCGCAAAAAAAAATGGGTGGCTCAGAATCAATAACAGAACAAATCTGTTTAAAATAAAAAATCATGTTTTTGTCCGCCCTAAAATCAGCAAATGATAGACACCAATTATTCATATCAATATCGTAGTATTAGCATATGGCCGCGTAGTGAACATGCGGGCGGCGCGGGCGCGCGGGGGTCCTGTGATGTTCCCGCCGTCCCCACTCCGCCGAACATGAATAGGACCGCGTGCGGTGACCATAACATCGATTTCATAATAAACATCTTTCGTTATCAATAACTATTTTTTTTTGTACTAAAATATACCAAAGTAGTTTCTCGGTGGTAGGCAACAACATCAGCCGCCGGCATAAGTTACCACCCACCAGACAAAGTCTTACCGCCAAGCGATCCGTCGTGTTCCGGCATGATGTCTGGTGAAGCCGTACGGAGGACGGGTCTGAGCAGTTGTGTTGCGATGTGTGCCGGGTACGATGTGCCTAATATTGTTGTGTCGGGAGTTTGGTCGTGGAGGGTCTCCAGATCATCCTCTGGCGCAGCATCGTTGGTCGTGTTGTTGGGTTTAACATTGCATCACCTCGCTCAACTGCCGTCTTCCTTCCTATTCACTCAGTTTTTTTTTAGTGAATAGGCTTAATAAGCTAGTGCGCATTACCATCAACGATTGCATCACTGCTTACCATCAGGCGGGATTGCAGTCAAGCACTAGTTTATAATTAATAAAAAAAAAAAAGTAATAATATTTTTATATATAAAACTTATTTAGCTATAAATTGACAAAGTTTGCGCACTGGATAAAATTTTATCCTGTATGAAGCACAGGTGAGGCGTGCTCACTAACTCCTGTGTTCAGGAACTTGGCACTTGGAGTGATTGTCGAAAGGTCTGACCAAATATCGTCAAGTTTTCACACAAGTTTTCCCGAGTTCCTGCTTCCTTGTTATGGAAATTTCTCCCATCAATGCCTTTTTGTTGATCTTTCGTTGTTGTATTTATTTGTAGCTTTAGTTAGTCTTCTTCAGATGTTGATACTTTCACGTGTTGTAAGTTAAGTCTAGACTTAATTAAGGAAAGGTAGGTTTTTCCATTTTTCTACTCAGATCTCTTACAGATTCTCACTGTTATGTCGTAGTTTAGTCACGATGACCAAAGACCAAGTGCCGTACGTGGGAGACTGGGTGAGCTTGTGTGTGTGATGTGTTCATGTTAAGTTCTGGCGCCACTGCCGGCACTGATTTCAACCAAAGCAATGTTACCTACAACTCGCGCGACTTAACTGTGCACCTGGCTCTGTGACGTCATTCGGACGGTGCCACTTGTAAAAATTTGAGTTCTGTTGTTTTTTTTTTATGTTATTAAAAGGTCGTTTTGATGATAAAGCGTCATAATACGCTAGGTCATTTTACTCATGACATTTTGCAATTAAATTGATACATATGGACTGAAATATAATGTTGGTGCAACCAACATGCTTCACTAACGAGTCGAAAATGTAAAAATCAAACTTAATAAAGCAAAGACTCCACAGAAGCAGTAATAACAACAGGGGATTTAAACTGTATTTTAGACAATTGTAACAACGATGCTATCGCTACTCAGCGCTTACGAATGCGAGGCGTTGCGCAGGGAAGCGGGAAAATGGTCGCATTCCAGCGAGGTGCACGGTTAACTCGCGCGAGTTATACACAGCTTGCAATAGTCCTGACAAGTCGACATATTGTATCTTACGAGCACTCTCTTGCGGCACAGACTAAGTCCGTCATCGCTTCACGACACGGCAGAGGGATATAGCACTAATTTTAATCACCTGTCTTGCTCACCGCAAGTTTTCAATTATAATATATTCCCCCTTATTCATAGACGTTGCTTAAACTTAACTAGTAATTGCCGATTGTTTAACCATTCTTTTTTGGTCTTTTAAAGTTACTTAACTCGAATAATCGTCTATGAATAAACCCCTTAAACACTGGTGTTTTTTCATTAACGATGGTTAAAGTTAAGTGACGTTGAAAGGCCAAAAATGTATGTTTAAACAATCGGTCGGCAGAAGTTACCACCCACCAGACAAAGTCTTGCCGCCAAGCGATTCGTCGTGTTCCGGCATGATGTCTGGTGAAGCCGTACGGAGGACGGGTCTGAGCAGTTGTGTTGCGATGTGTGGCGAGTACGATGCGCCAAATGTTGTTGTGTCGGGAGTTTGGTCGTGGAGAGTCTCCAGATCAATCTCCCTCTAGCGCAGCATCGTTTGGTCGTGTTGGTCTTGAGTTTAACATTGCATCACCTCGCTCAACTGCCGGCTTGGCTTAATAAACTAGTGCGCTTTACCATCAACGATTGCATCACTGCTTACCATCAGGCGGGATTGCAGTCAAGCACTAGTTTAGTTTATGAATAAGGGGGTTAGTGTTTCTTGAGGAAGCAGTACTTGTGGACTTTTGGCAATTCTTTCTTGTGCCTTCAACTTATATTCAAAAGTATCCAACCTGTATGAGCTGGGTTTTATCTTGTATAAAACTAGTTCTGTTATGAGACAGTTCCCTGCCGTGTGGTGTCCCGCAAGGGCGTACGTTGTGGCCGAGCCTGACCCGGTCTGTGCCACTATGTACAATCAGATCCGGTACCCTCCAGATGAAGCCCTGAACAGTGCAGGTTTTACTGCCAAGCAAATATGAAACTTCGTGCTTCTTAAAATAAAGTAAAAAAAAAATAACGCCGGACACATTTCACTGCCTGCGATCTTACGACGTCCGAAGTTACGAATTTATCTATTTTCAACTTTATTTGTGCAAGAGCAAAGTTGATATTTGTTGCCAGTGAACATCACGCTCTATTCTCCGAGCTCGGGATGTTTGCAAGCTGGTTAACGCTCTAGTACCGCCGCTGTACATCGCGCACAAGCTTTGGTAGAGTATCACGTGTCGCGACGCCACACGCGGCCGTGTCTACCCTCCTTGGAAGCAGTTTACACACACGACCGACACGATCGACACAATCGACACGACCGGTCGTGTGTCGTCAATATAACACTGTTGTGTAAAACTCAATCCAGAATCTTAGATAATGTACCTCACTCGCACTCTGTCAACTATCGACCTTAGCGACATTTACCCCTTATTCATAAACCTCGCTTACATTTTTGACTTTATAACGTCATTTAACTTTAATAATCTTTTATGACTAAACACCACAGTGTTTAAGGGGTTTATTCATAAACGAAGATTAAAGTTCAGTGACGTGCAAACGTCTGAAATGTATGGTTAAATAGTCGTTCATTAACTTTAAGCAACGTTTATGAATAAGGGGGTATGTTACCATTGAAAAGGCCCTTATTTATAGTTACAATGGAATTTGAACCTTGTCATGTTTGACAGTGAATTTCAAGTTCCGAAACTTGATAATTATATAAGATCCTGATTTGTAGTTAAGTCACCCGTTCATTACAAGTAACTTAAACTAGTACTTAGGATTAATTTATGGAAGGTTATCTTAGTATTATTAGTATTTAAAAAAAATTGTTACTTATTTCAAGCAATAAATAATTAGTATTAATGTATTTTCTAAAACTGTAATGTATATAGTTATGTATCGTGTCGTGATTGTTCAAACCATCGACTATACTAATGGACATGCTTTAGGCCGCTGCCTCCAATCTTGGGCGGCGGCGGCGGCGGCGAGTGACTGGCAAGATCTTATACGTAAAATCAAACGGACCGGTTCTCGAAAACAGGGGGCGGTGGCGGGTAGCGAGCGGTGTACTTCTCGCGCTCGAATCTTGCGGACAGCTGGCGGGCAGCGCGCGGTGATCGAGCGTTAGGAATAAATTAAAATCAAAAAGATGTTGCCGCCATTGTTCAAACATTTCTTTCGCGAATGAAAACAAATATTTCGTCGACACAATCGTGAACACAACACTACGCGGCTATAGTGACGCGCGATCTGCCCGCTAGTTTCGAGAACGGGTCTTCGATGCCCGCTCGGCTCCCGCGCCGCTGCCGCTGCCGCCCCGCTGCCCGCAAGATTCGAGGCAGCGGCCTTAGAGATGAGAATTTTGGCACTCCGAAAGAGAGTAAACGAGGTTTCGTCTATCTTTATCTCTCTCAAAATCATCTATGAGGAAAGAGATGCTAGCCCAAAAGGATAGGCCATCTCTCTCACTCTTTTCAAACCAAAAAATTACTGCAGATTATACGCGTACGGCATGTCCATTAGTATGTGTCGATGGTTCAGACGCTAACTTAAACAGCGTTTGTGAACATGTCATATGGGTCATTTACACGCTGATAAGTAGCAATTGCAGGTGTGAAGCGATTAGTTGACTACGTTAAGTAATAATTCAGACGGTGTTTAGCGATTCTTGTTAAGTTCAAAGTATGTTATGCACTTGTAAAATAAAAACTGTTTACACGGTGGTTAGGACGAGTTATGAGTGCGAGGGTACCGCGGGTGTGCGGGGGAAGTTACTTAACAGCAAAAATAGAGCCGCCTTCTAATTATTTTTCTTTTCTTCGCACCTGCACTTCGCACTTATCACTAATCACTTGATAGAGCGACCGTTTACACGTTGATTTTACTAATCACTTCGAGGTTGTCTTGGTGCGCGCCCAATATCTGAACTAACGCCGGCATTTTGTATCGGCAAAACAAAATGGCGGCGGAGACTTTTGGGCATCGACTATACTAATGGACATGCCTTAGAGATGAGAATTGTGGCATTCATAAAGAAAGAGAGGGTAACGGAAGCTTCGTTCATCTTTATCTCTCTCAAAAGCATCGATGAGGTAAGAGATAGTGCTGGACCGTAACCATAGGCCAGCTCTCTCACTCTTTTGAAGCCAAAAAATTACTGCAGATTATACGCGTACGGCATGTCCATTAGGTATATGTCTATGCTTTCGGGCTTCTAACAACTGACCGACCTGCCAAAGAGTCACCAATGACAGCCGAGACCTGCTTAACGTACTGTCCGAGGCACACGTATTGATGTATAGGTGGTCACTCATCCGCCGTGGGTGTGCTACGTGTTCCCCTTATTCATAAACGTTGCTTAAAGTTAACTACTGATTAGCACTTATTTAACCATATATTTAAGACGTTTGCACGTCACTTAACTTTAATCATCGTTTATGAATAAACCCCTTAAACACTGTTATTCATTCATAAACGATGATTAAGGTAAGTGACGTTAAAAGGTCAAAAATGTATGGTTAAAGAATTGCTAGTCAATAGTTAAGTTTAAGCAACGTTTATGGATAAGGGGTTTATCTCCCAATTTGTTATTTTTTTTTTGTGTGTTATTTTTAGGTATCATGTTAAACGCATATAAGTGTATTTATTTATTTATTATCTTGCTTCCCATCTGCGGAATAACCGCGGCAAGCGACCTTACCTGATGGATCGATGGATGACCAATGAGTAATGATAGAAATAATTAAAATAGTAGTTGGACGTAGTTATGCAAAATGGATCAAACCCACAAAAACCGTTTTTTGATTTACTGTCATAAATGGCATTTACAAATCATCTTTATAAGCATCATCTTAACAGCCGAAAGACGTCCACTGCTGGACATAGGGCTCGCCCAAATATCCACGACGACCGGTCCTGCGCCTCCCGCATCCAGCGGTTTCCCGCGACCTTCACCAGGTCGTCGGTCCACCTTGTCGGGGGCCTACCCACGCTACGTCTTCCGGTGCGTGGTCGATGATTTTTGGGGGTTGGATCCATTTTGCATAACTACGTCCAGTTGTGTTGTACATTATGTTATAATTATAAGCAACAAGTTACCAGCGAATAATATTCACCAACTTTTTAATGCAATCTTGAACTTGTAAAGAGTCGCCCTTTACAAGTTCAAGATTTGATTAAAAAGTTGGTGAATACATATTAGCCCCCTTTCTGTTGCCAAACTAAATTCATTTTAAGTCAAGTGCTACTTTTTGTTTCCAATTCTTTGAGAAAAGAATACAAGATAACATTTTAATTTAATCCTGTCAAATTAAGATACTCCATAGACAATTTAGACGCGATTATAAACATGGCGGCTAAAAATACGCCAGTTTACGTCAGGAGCGCACTAATTTGACAGGTCTAAACTGACATTTTATCTTCTGTCCTTGTCTTAATGGAATGGAAGGAAAGAGATGCACCTAAATTGAATTTAGTTAGTAAACTGGAATCAGGAACATTGTCCGTTCTAACGCTGTGCGTATCTGACAAAGTATTCACTTCAGAACTCAGTAGATATATGATTCAACACATATTGCATATTGTCAACCTGGAGCCAGTTTCTCAAAGGAAAATGTTCACAAAATGATCTTTCAATCTTCATCCTCAACCTTTTTATCGCCCCACTGCTGGGCACAGGCCTCCTCTCATACAGAGAAGGATTGAGCGTAATCACCACGCTTGCTCAATGCGGGTTGGCGATTTCAGACTTAAAGTCCAGGTTTTATCTAGATGTTTCCTTCACCTTATAATCAATCAGTCATTGCTGTCCAAATATACTTAAAAAGTACATATAACTTAGAAAACTTACATTGGTACTTACCTGGGATCGGACCCGCACACTCATACTTGAGAGGCTGGTGTTTTAACCACTAATAAACAATCACAATAGATATCGTGCCCTTAACTATTTGTCTCATTTTGCGATCATTTTCCTTCGTCAAATTAGCCTTAAAACAAGTACAAGTCTAGCGAAATGTTGGTGATCTCTTTTATTCACATCAAATCATTACAAGCATAACTTTTTCAAGCATTTTTGTATTGTTAACTTAATTTAGGCTGTGTCCCTCTAGCGGTACATAATGGAATTAGTAGCGTTCTTAAGATTCCATTATAGTTTCAATAATTTTATTCAATGAATTTGGTTTGTGGTTCATTCTAGTACCACTGTATAGCATCTAAATGGCGAAGCACTATTGTCACTGCCACTACAATAGGGATGTACCTATCCAAGGTATGAAAATCAAAAAAATAATAATTAGTCCGTCTTATAGATAATAAATAAATTAAGACCCGTATTTTTTATTTCGTCGAAATTAACAAAACCTACTGAGATATAGCGTATTAAAGTTACGGAGTGGGGGCTAATAGGCTATTTGACAGTATTCAATTATTTGTGATTTTTTGCTTTAATTGCATAAAATGAGGGTTCTTTATATCATTTACAAGAGTTTTAATAAAAAATAATAACAATTATTATATCCAAAACACAAAAATATGTTTGGCTTTTTGTTTCTCGCGCCACACATTGTGAAACGATCCGGATTGGCTAATGTCGCGATGACGTCATACGCTTGTTTCCGGCAAACTTATAAACTGTTTTTCGGGGGTTTTTATCGATTTATTTGTACAACCCAGTACAGTACACCACTTGTAAACCATTTTATTAGATAACAACAGCAAATAATAATTAAAAACAAACACCACTGAGAACCGAAAACCGCTTGTGACGTCATTTACCAGGCGCAACGCCATATTGCTGATTATATCGTTTACGCGCCTTATTTGAATTTTGAATTTTTATTTGCATATTTCTTACGAAATACGTATTTAAAATTAAAAAAAATACTTTGGATGAACTTCTTAACCGCAACCAAGTAATTCAAGATAAAAATTATAAATCTGTCAAATAGCCTATTACGTCACGCCGTGGTATAGTTTGTACCACGGCGTGACGTCATGCGACATTTCAAATCAACATATTTTCCTAAATATTTGATGAAAGAAGAAATACGTGTTCAATATTTTTTATAAATCTATCTGATGGACATTAAATTATTTTTTAGGATACAACCCAATTAAGGGGTGATTTTTCAATAGCGAGATATTTTCTATTCGTGGAATAAAATTGACATCTGACAGGTTTTATATGAAAGAACTGTCAAAAATTCAAAATTATTCCTGCTATAAAGTAACCTGGCTTTGGTAAAATCAACCCTCCGTATAACAAGTGCTCGTTACAATAAATATAATTGTGGAATTATCTATTTTCAACTTTATTTCAACACTTGCAATGTCGATATTGCACTGTATTATGCCAAACCTATGTTTGCCATCGGACCGCTGTTAGTTCCTGGAGCTGCCACCAGAGGCGCCACTGCGCCACATTATCTGTTGTAAGTGATGTCTAGGATAAGTTAATAATTTGTTTTTCAATTAAAACTTTCACATGTACGTGTGAGAGTAATAAATATTCTGTTTGTATTTTGTTGTTTTATTGTGAGACCGCCCATTGACAGTTCTCAAAAAAATAAACTGATAAAATTCTTGATGATCAGCCGCGGAGGACCTGAGTACAATGCTCGGAAGACATCAGTAGAGCCTCCGAGCGAGTCGGTCTTAAAATAAACATGGACAAGACGAAAGTCATGTCTAATGCCCATGTTGTACCGACTCCTGTAAAGATTGGAGACTCTGTTCTCGAAGTTGTTGACAGTTACCCTTGGACAAACTATCCAGTTAGGAAGGTCCAACTTCGAGAAAGAGGTCCATCGTCGAATCCAACTCGGCTGGGCTGCTTTCGGGAAGCTACGTAAAATCTTCTCGTCCGAAATACCGCAGTGTCTCAAGAAAAAAGTCTTCGACCACTGTCGATGACATTTGGAACTGAGACGTGGTCGCTAACAATGGGCCATATAAGAAAACTCAAGATCAAAGGGCTATGCTTGGGGTTTCACTGCGTGATCAAATCAAGGATGAGGAGATAGGCCTCCGACAAAGTGGACCGACGATGACCTGGTGAAGGTCGCGAGAAACCGCTGGATTCGGGAGGTGCTAGAACGGTCGTCTTGGAGATCCTTGGGGGAGGCCTATGTCCAGCAGTGGACGTCTTTCGGCTGAAATGATGATGATGACTTAGATTTGGATTAGGTACTCTCGTAATATTCTGAAAGATATGTCATATTGAATATAAAATGAAATTTGATGAATATATGCTAAAACTGAACATTAAATAAACTTTACATCACCACCTTATAATATTATGGTATACAACGTGTAACAAAAAGGGTATATACATACCGAGGGCATGGCATCTTTAGATGATATCAAACGATATCGGAAGGGTTTCAACTCAAAATGAAATACTCAAAAAATTGGTACCAAATTTTCGGTTTCGTGTGTTTCTTAAAATAAAATCATAACAAACGTGGCAGCACACTACATATGTTAATAACTACTCGTTACCCGTCACGTTACTTGCCAAAATCCGATAAATGTCTTCAATATCTCTGTGCGACTAGTATGATAGTAGCCTATCACAGGCGGTGTTTTTCCTCATAACTTCCTAACATAAAGAGATAGGATTAAAAAACCCTTCCAATATCGTTTGATATCATGTAAAGATGCCATGCCTTTGTTATGTATATACCCTTTATGTTAAACGTTGTATATTATGTCAGTAGGTATGCCTATTATGAGTTTTCATTACGAGACTCGATCGTCGATATCGAGCGCGTTTGGCGCTCTCATTGGTTGAGAGTTCTTACAACCTTGAAGGGGGCCGAATCGATGAGTCAAACGCGCTCGATATCGACGATCGAGTTTCGTAATGAAAACCTACTAGGCCTATTGGCAACAACAGTTCTGCCAGCGATGGATCTTTTTTTTTTATGAATTACAAACTAGCGCTTGACTGCAATCCCGCCTGATGGTAAGCAGTGATGCAATCGTTGAGGGTAAGGCGCGCTAGTTTATTAAACCTACTCACTCAAAGGAACTGAGTAAATAGGAAGAAAGACGGCAGTTGAGCGCGGTGATGCAATGTTAAACCCAACGATGCTGCGCCAGAGGGAGATTGATCTGGAGGCCCTCCACAACCAAACTCCCGACACAACACCATTTGGCGCATCGTACCCGGCACACATCGCAACACAACTGCTCAGACCCGTCCTCCGTACGGCTTCACCAGACATCATGCCGAAACACGACGTGTTGTGTTTGTGGGTAGTTACTGGTTAATAAAACAAGGGAGGTTGGCACAGTTGATATAATTTATTTATTGATACAATAAACGTTTAGTGTCGCACATCATCAAGCCGCGCTCCGGGACAGACACCTTGCTACGACTTTGTCTTTACTGCTTTAATTTATACATAACGTCTCTTAACTACAACATGTCAAAGTAAAAAAAAAAATATTGCTGAGCAGATTGATTACCAACTTCTGTCCGTATATTCAAATTACAAAGGTCATTCTTTTGTCAATAATGCCCTCCTCGCACAGAGAAGGATTGAGCGTAATCACCACGCTTGCTCAATGCGGGTTGGCGATTTCAGATTTAAAGTCCAGGTTTCCTCAAGATGTTTTCCTTCACCTTCAGTCATTGGTGTCCAAGATATACTTAGAACAGTTACATTGGTACTTGCCTGACCTGGTATCGAACGCGCGCACTCATACTTGAGAGGCTGGTGTTTTAACCACTAGGCCACCACGACTAAAGACATTTTAATCACTGTTTTTTTAAATCAAGTAAATTATTGTAAACATTTTCATTTTTAATGTCTTGACTTGAAAAAAGGCGATGATCCCGAGTTTGTTTCGGTTTTTCTTCTCAGAGGTAGTCAGTTAGGGAATGCCGGCTCCAGCTAGTTAAAAAAATTAGACGTGTAAAAGTGATCAGTGATCCTAGATGCATAATAAACGATTTGATTTGATTTGGTAGATATAAATGTGCTTAATAATTAGTTTCCCTGGCTGTACAATGACACAGACTGTAATGTGCTTAACAATTAGTTTCCCTGACTGTACAATGACACAGACTGTAATGTGCTTACCAATTAGTTTCCCTGGCTGTACAATGACACAGACTGTAATGTGCTTAACAATTAGTTTCCCTAGCTGTACAAGTGCTTAACAATTAGTTTCCCTGGCTGTACAATGACACATACTGTAATGTGCTTAACAATTAGTTTCCCTGGCTGTACAATGACACAGACTGTAATGTGCTTAACAATTAGTTTCCCTGGCTGTACAATGACACAGACTGTAATGTGCTGAACAATTAGTTTCCCTGGCTGTACAATGACACAGACTGTAATGTGCTTAACAATTAGTTTCCCTGGCTGTACAATGACACAGACTGTAATGTGCTGAACAATTAGTTTCCCTGGCTGTACAATGACACATACTGTAATGTGCTTAACAATTAGTTTCCCTGGCTGTACAATGACACAGACTGTAATGTGCTTAACGATTAGTTTCTCGTGGTTTGCGTGTGGCGTTGTAGATAAAGATCAATAATTTCTGACTCTGACAATTATAGAAAATCTGTTGTAAAATATCTATGAAAGGACTTGACGATGACAACGACCGCTCTGTGTAAAATGGGGTTATACTCAGCAGCAGCAGGTAGTCTAGACACAGCGATAGATCTAGACACAGAGACAGGTCTAGGCACAGCGACAGGTCTAGGCACAGCGACAGGTCTAGACACAGCGACAGTCGTGTAGTGCGGCGTGTATGAGGCGCGTGAGCTCGGTGTAGAGTGGACAGACGCGACTGGCCGGCTTGCAGATCTCCCGGTGGTCCACCGACACGCCGTGCAGCACGCCCACACCCGCGTCTGTGAACATCACAAACGCTCTTGATGATATCTGCTTCTACAACGTATTTTTTTGTTTATACTAAACCTGAATACAGTTTGTTCAGAATAAGCAACTGAATCGATTCCAATCATTTTTACACCATGTTATATTTTTTCCCAAACACATTTAGAAATTGTTGCAGTGTGGTTACCGGGCGGTTAGGATTTATCATAGTACTTGCACGCGCGGCACAGCTGACGCCAGAGGTGACTGCACCGCGCTCGCCCGCCCAAGCGGAGCTTTGAGCAAGCTCATAACTTTGTGCTTTTTATATCTTTTTCAAATTTCGTACATAGATTCTTTACTTAGAAATACTGGGCACGTGTAGTATATATAACACGTGTAGTATATCAGAAGATCTTGAACGTAGTTTGTTCATCAGTTGACAGGATTGAACTATAATGTTGTCTTGTATCGTTTTGTTAATGAACTAGAACAATGTATGTTGCTCACCGGCGGAGTCCTCGCTGACGATCCTCAGCCACAACACCGACATGAGCGTGCGTCCTGTCTCCACCAGACTGCGCACGCGCGCCCGTCCGCGATGCGCCGCGCGCACCCATCGCGACTGTAGCCGCACCACCAGCGGACAGTCTACAAACAACCACAACACCGACATGAGCGTGCGTCCTGTCTCCATCAGACTTGACAACCCATGCTTGTAGGATATTGAGTAAGAGTGGCTCAAGACATGTCTGCCATTTCTCATAGCGTGCAAATATGTTAGGTACATACATACATAATTATTACAATACAATCGACGACTTTTAATTATTGGTATAATTATCGTACTGTCTTCCGCAAAGAGCGTCATGTGATGTTTAATGGACATAGGGAAGTCATTAATATAGTGTGTAAACAGGAGTGGTCCAAGTAAACTACCTTGTGGAACTCCATGAGGGACGGTACGTTTGCATGACGTAAAAATATCTTCACGTTTTGAGGTCATATTTATTCTACTAATTTGCGTTACTTGGTTTCCGTCAAGTAGGTATTATTGTATTAGATAAAATATGTTACCTCTTATGCCATATGCATCAAGGTTATCGAGTAATATATTATATTGGACATATTCAAATGCTTGTGTCATGTCGCAGAAAATTGTATTGATTGATTGATAATAATTATATAATGTTGGACACAATCAAATGCCTGTGTCATATCGCACAAAATGGTACAGACTGCTGTATTTTTATCCATGTTTATCATAACTGAGAGTACTATAACTGTATGCAAGAAGTCCTTTAAGGCCAAATTAATTATTTTTTCTCCCTAAATACTTTCTGTTCATCACAGAGTGTTGAATACGTCCTCTGACTTGGTATTTATTTACGGTAGGCACTGCCAAAAACTTTAGTCGAAACGAAACGCAACCGGTGTTTCCACGTATCTGGGCGGCCGAGCGAGCATTTCCCTCAAATCAAGAACAGGGTCAATCAAGAAATCATGGCAACATTCGTTTAACGGTCACCAATTTAAGTATTTAAAGTGACCCCATGGGGGATTTAGGCCTCAGGCTTTAAATTCTTAATTAATAAAGTCAGTGAGTCTGCCGGTGAAGTGTGTCGGCGTAAGGAAAGGGCGGAGGTAAGTACTCCAACCTTCAGATGCGGAGTTCGTAGTCCACAGGACCAGCCACGAGAAGACGCACTTCACCGGCAGACTAACAGACTTTATTAATTTAGAATTTGAAGCCTGAGGCCTACATCCCCCACGCGATAATTTGGCCATATAGGTTCATAAGCGAGCATCTGATGGAATGATGCCTTAGGAAAAATCTCACTGACTAAGGAGTCAGAGAGATATTTCCTAAGGCATCATTCCATCAGATGTTCGCTTATGAACGTTAAAATATCGATAGGATATCGATATTTTAACAAAATTTGACAAAACGACATCGCGGCGTTAGTTCCGACCTTGACCACGCGCCTATGGAACATTGTAGCGTTGTATATCTCGCTCATACTGATTCTATTACTACAATCAACTCTAGTGCTAAGTAAACCTAGTGAAATGGTGTAAGGTATCTAGAGATGCACCTTGTCGACCGACGACCTAGTGAAGGTCGCGGGAAACCACTGAATGCGGGAGGCGCAGAACCGGTCGTCGTGTAGATCCTTGGGGAGGTCTATGTCCAGCAATGGACGTCTTTCGGCTGAAATCATGATGATGATACCTTTAGCGATCTCCTGCAACTCCACACTGCGGCTCGTCAACGGCGTCTTGATGTCTGCGAGGGGGGAGCCGCGGTGCGGCACGGAGTAGAACATGAACCCGCAGCTCGCGGACCACAGCCGCGCCCGCGCCGATAGCTCCGCTCTGTCTCCTGCGGACGACGGACCACGTGACACCTTCAATAACAACCAAACCGGCGCCTGGTGCGGCCTTGTGTCCCGTGAACACTGCACTCACATATTTGATTCGGACGCTCCCTGTTGTTTTGGCTTTACCTTACAAGCACCCTAATTGCATACTTAAAACACTTTAAATCTGAATCATTTTATAAGAAATTTTGGTCACACAAACTAAATAACACGATTACAAAATGTTTTCAACTAACAAAATGTAAACCATTACTGCCGATAGTGTATTGTTACGAATGCACCTTATCACGATGGCATAAGGTTCAATATTGCGTATCATGCAGTTCGTAACTTTTAAGCCCTATATCTTGAGACCTAGGCATTGTATAGGTACGATATAAAAACGCATTGCTAGACCTAGGATGGCCTATCGAATGGTGCAGGTTTCAGTCTGCATTTGACTGTCGACGCGAAACAAGCGACAGTTACGAAGCGATCTTTGAAAAAATCTACAGCGACAAGACTTTTGAGAACTACATACATGAAGTCACATCTGTAGTGTTGTTGTTGTGTGTTTACGACACGGACTTTGTGGACGTAAGGGAAGACTTCGGTGTGACATCAGCTACGTTCTACTTGTCATTGCCTACTATCGACTGAACGTTCGTTGTCAATAAGCCCCGTAACCCTTAACCGGCATTT
This sequence comes from Sesamia nonagrioides, assembly GCA_017933935.1. Lineage (NCBI taxonomy): Eukaryota > Metazoa > Arthropoda > Insecta > Lepidoptera > Noctuidae > Sesamia > Sesamia nonagrioides. Next base: position 469,065 of record JADWQK010002222.1, on the reverse strand, counting down.
CAATACACCTAACCCGCAACAATATTATTAATTACCCCGTCGGTCAATATTGGACAAAATCTGTGAGACAAAGTATGAAAGGTATGGGATACGTACCTTCATTGTTTGAAGACAAGACGTCAGCCTCCTCTGTCGACGCATCATTGTCTCCTACATTCCGGTATTGTTCATCTGTTCTCACGCTAAAATCTATATACCCTGAGCTCTCATTATATACATCCTGTGTATTATCTAGGACATCACCGTGAGTGCAGTCAGACATCCCACCATCGTGTTCGATATTGCAGTTAATGTTTACATCAGTATTATTGGCATCCTCCTCAATAATGTTACTGTTACCGGAGTTATTGTTGTTCCTGATCTCGTTCATTTCGTCAATATTTCGCAGCCTCGTCCCGCCAATCGCGGTATAGCTGCTATTATTGTGTTCTTGTATAAAACTGTTCAGCAATCTTTTACGATCAGCGCTGCGCTGATCTCTACTCCTACTGTGAACTGTTTCGTTGTCATTATATCTATTAAACTTAATATCTACACTATGCATATTATTGTTAATATTATATTCTCTATCAGTTTGCTCGTGGGAATTATTGTTTGTTATACTTTGTTGCTCAACTGCACCTTTTTCCAATTTCAAGTGAGCTTCGTATGCTGAAATACAAAAGACATGTTTTTTTAGATATAGATAGATTCTACTTCCCCAGACTGACCCAGTCACTCCACAGAACGCACCTCTGTGGGCGCTTTAATGGTTACCAAGTGTACTTGGTCATCATTATCATCATCTCAGCGTTAATCCCAGTCGCATCCGAAGCTTTTTCAGCTTTGGAATCTGGGGTCCGCTTTTACTAACTGCTGATTTTGGCTAAACTTCGATATTTTCCGTGAAGCGAATGCCGTCTGACCTCCACAACTCGAAGGCGATATCGAAGCATTGCAGTTAAACCAATTGTTGGACTTTTGAAGGCTCCAACAACCCGTAACGACTGCCATTAAATGTTCGTATGGCAACCGGGACCAACGGCTTAACGTGCTTTCCGAGGCACGTCCAAAGCAGTGCAAACATTCATATTAATGCATACAAATATATGCACCAGCCTTTGCGTTCGCTACCGCTACGCCACGGAGGCTTTCGACACTTGGTATCCACAAGTAAAGCGTGCATCGCTTCGTGAGATATTTAGAAACTAACAACATAATCACACAATAATGTTACACAAGCTCCTCTCTGAGAGACTAAAAAATACTGATTATGTAGGTATAAGAGCGGATTTCCAAATATTTTTTCTAAGCAAGTCAAGAATTCAGTCCGTAATAAAACTTATCAGTGCGCAATAACGATTAATTATTAATTCCGGTGCTTTTTAATTCTCATTAACTAAGATTTAACTTGATAAGACTGTATTGTTTTTCAGCCGCCACACGTACCTTCGCAGTAGATTTGCTTGATGAACAGCCCCCCTTTAGAATGCCCCACCCAGACGATGGGTCTCTGCCCCACACCCAGTGCCAGCAGCTGTTCCATCATCTGGTCAGCTCGCTCGTGCAGGCGGAGTCTGGACACAAATATTATACATAAGGCCTCGTGACTGATTAATTTTGAATCTGTTTTGTATCAGTATCAATTTTCCGTAAATTACTCTATTATTTTTTGAAGTCGATTAAACAATCGGTATTCGGATAAATAATGATTTTTATTTAAAGCGGGCAACACCGACTGGAGTTACGTTTGCCATAGCGAGCGACCGTTAGCGCGGGCATCCTTTGCTCAAGCTTCGATCGAGTGTGTTGGTCAAACTCAAACCCAGTGGCTCTTATCTGTTTTAATCTGAGATTATCATTGTAATCCCTTAATATCAAATTGATCTAAGTGTCTGTACAGGGCCTGTAGCCAATGTAACATCGCTTCGTAGCGAAACGGAATCGAATACCAAACCAACCAATGGCAGGAACGACTGACCACGCGATGCGATAAATCACGTGGTCAATCGTTCCCGCCATTGGTTGGTTTTTGGACATTGGCTACAGGCCCAGTTAAAATAATAAGAATCGAAACTCACACTATAGTTATATTTCAACCTATTCTCCACCACGATGGTTCATGTGGATGAGAACACACCTTAACTATGCGGAACTTCGGCCCCTCCTCCTGACGTTCCACGTTATACATATCGATATCATGAAAACTGTTATTTTGAATTTTTGACATTATTTTAATTACAGATGTGTATGTATATTAATTGAATAGATTGGGACTAGATTACCTCTTAGTCCCCTTAACCCACAGCGGTCTCCAGAGGTAGGGGTCGCTCGTGTAGTTGACGGAGATGACCCGGGCGCCCGGGAAGTCCTCCTTGATCCAGTCCCTCGGCCAGCAGTGAGAGTAGCAGGCGTCACACAGACAGCCGCATCCCGCTTCACACCCCCCCTTCGCTGCCTTCCGCACGTCCAGCTTACACTTACACACCTCGTTCAAATTACATTTACAATTTACAGAATCACATTTGGAAGGGTCCCCGTGTTCGTGGTTACATTTAAATGTATCACAGCTAGTATCACAGTCGTTTTTAAATAGTTCCGTTACGAACTTCGCTTGGGTCTCGTATTTGTCCTCTGGTAAGAGAGTATTGTTATAGAACTTTTCCGTTATCAAGGAGTTTTCGTTCGGCAGGATTTTCTTGAAGCAGCCGTTTAATTGTTTCAAAGTCACATTTTCATTTAATTCGGCTTCGTAAATTTCTTGCGTGTGGTCGTACGTGCGTTCTTGTGTGTGGGCTTGAATGTGTTCCTGCTTGTCTTGCGTGCAGCCACATGGCTCTGTGGAGTGGTTCCTCAGAGGCACTTTAGTGGGATCTAACTTGTACCTGGTGCGCCATTCCCCTTGACGCCATGTGTTGCCGAGGGAGCCTGGAATGCAACAATAGAGGTCAGTTAACACGGATTTAGGAATCTGGAAACATAGTGACCGCCATAGATATAACTCGCGCAGTTAAAGAAAAGATCTGAAAATGGCGGCGGATACTTATGGTACGGTTGACAAAACATGCCATTGTTCAATCACGAACCAAATGCTAAGATAGAAAAATGTCAAATTTACGTTGTAAATATTGTTATTTACAACGTAAATTTGACATTTTACTTGTTTATTGTTGTATTTGTTTTTATTGTTGTTTTTTATTTTTATTTTGTTGTTTTTGTTGAGTTTGAACAATCAAACTCAACAAAAACAATAATATCAACAAAAACAACAAAATAACAGAGATTTTAGCGAAACGAAATTAACGATAACTCGAAGCGCATCAAAGTAGCTTGGGAAGCGAATCCTGAATTCCTGATCGATCATTTTTTTTTTGCAGCGCTTACTTCACTGTGTGAGTATAGACAGCGATATAAAGTGAGTGAGAACGCATGCGAGCGGACGCCATTTACAGATCTTTTCTTTATCTGCGCGTGTTATATCTTAAATTTAATATCTCTGTGGTGACCGCCTAAAGCTTCGTTTTCCGAAATCTGATTTCGACCGCAGTTTCGCTTTAGCCAAAAAGTGTCCAGTCAGAACCTGATGTGAGGCAAAAGAATACTACGACTGACAGATGGACAGACATTGTACACTTAGTAATGGGCCTGAACGCAAGGAGACGCGGTTTTTTTTTAATAATTATAAACTGGTGCTTGACTGCAATCCCGCCTGATGGTAAGCAGTGATGCAATCGTTGATGGTATAGTGCACTAGTTTATTAAGCCTATTCACTTAAAAACTTAGGAATAGGAAGGATGACGGCAGTTGAGCGAGGTGATGCAATGTTAAACCCAAGACACGACCAACGATGCTGCGCCAGAGGGAGATTGATCTGGAGACTCTCCACGACCAAACTCCCGACACAACAACATTTCGGCGCATCGTACCCGGCACACATCGCAACACAACTGCTCAGACTCGTCCTCCGTACGGCTTCACCAACTTCTGCCGGCAGCCGATGTTATGGTCTACCACCGAGAGGTTTGATCCCCGCACAGTGCAAATATTTGTATGCATGAATATGAATATTTGCACTGGTCTGGTCGTGCCTCGGAAAGCACGTTAAGCCGTTGGTCCCGGTTGCCATACAAACATCTAGTGGCAGTCGTTACGGGTTGTTGGAGCCTCAAAAAGTTCAACAATAACACCTTCGGTTCGTGTTGTGGAGGTCAGACGGCAGTCGCTTTTTATATTGGAAGATTTATATTTATTGACATTTTAATTATTTGACTTACATATTTTTGACATTTAATTAATTAGAAATAGTTCCTAATTTGGGTCTGTCGTTTTAATTGAAAACTATAATTGTAATTATAAATCCAGAAGTCCTCCAAATAATATTAGCAGTGGCAAGGTTGAGGAGGTCATTCGACAGTCAATTGTCTTTAAATTATAATAGGTATATACGTGAGAATACAATTTAATTTGATTGGTGTACATTGTACATTGCATTACTCATTTCATTACGGAAGGTGTTTCTTCCAAAGTCCAAGCAGTGTCATGTCGTGTCGTTTGTATTATAGATTTCTTTTGTATTCGTTGTATTATTATTTAAAGTTGTTCATTGTAAACGTTTGAGGGCCACTAATATCTAACAGTCGCAAGGTTCACTCGTTGTTAATCAAAATCTAAGCAATTATAGTCTATCAGTCAGAAAGATGGAGCTAGCTGCTCATTTCAAGGCGTAGGTCCTTGTGGAGGAACGGCCAAGAAACTCTACACATAGTCTTAAACCATAAAACAGTTACAAAATATCTGATTACATCATATATGTTCAAATTTCTAAAAAATAAAGCATTGCGTAGGACGCCCTTGGGCGAGATGGAGCGACGACATCAAAAAGGTGGCTGGTAGTGGCTGGCGGAGAACTGCTCAGGATCGAGTTTGTTGGCGTGCCATGAAGGAGGCCTATGTCCAGCAGTGGACGAGTAGGGGCTGATGATGATGATGATGACCTACGTTTTGCGCCAAAACGGCTCAAGGTGCCAAATGTTTCGAGCCTGTCGCGGGGAGACCTACCAGGAGAACAGTACAGCTGAGGAGTCTCACCGTAAAGTCCGTGCACGAAGATGACGTCCAGCGAGTGCTGAGCGGGCGCGTGTAGCACCGCGCACTCCACCAGCGGCTCGGGATGCAGGTGCTCCGAGCCAGCCGCCCGGGTGGTCTTCGCAACGCGAGCAGGCGGCTTGCCGGCTGAGGTAAAAGTTACACCATTATCTTACATAATAGGGATGTTTCCTGGGTAAAAACAAATGATTCTATTTAGTCCGTCATTCAGATTATAGAAAAATATTGGATACGTATATTTTGTTTTATCAAATCAATAAAAATTGACAAATATAAAAGGCATCAAAGATCAGGAGTGGTGGCTGGTGACGTCACTGGTCAATAAAGTGTAGCGTGCAGTGACGTCACACGACCTTTGCCAACCCCCTGTGTCCTCTTCATTTTTTGTTTAAATGAAAAAAGAAAAAACACGTGTCTAGTATTTTTTGGAAATCTGACTGACGGACCAATTAGTTTTTTTTGGTCAAATACCCTATTATGACAGTCTTATACCTATGACGTTATTTTTGTTTATCGAAACCTGAATACAGTTTGTTCAGAATAAGCAACTGAATCGATTCCAATTATTTTTACAGCATGTTATATTTTTTCCCAAATATTAAAAAAAAAATGTTGCAGTGTGGTTACCGAGCGGCCAACACAATTCACAGTGGATCATAGTGTCTTAGTCCCCCGCCGCGCCTCGTCGCTGCAGGCGCGAGCGTGCGAGCGTCGCGTTGACCATATTTTTGTAAGGACAACCAGGTAACATAAAAAGCTCATAACTTTGTGGTTTTTCATGACAGTTTTTTGAATATTTGTACATAAATTCATTACATAAAAATACTGGACACGTGTTTCGGTTTTCGCATAAACAATATATAATACAACATGCTCTGCTCTAAATATATGCTCTTGTGTTGGTCCCGGTTGCCATACGAACATCTAGTGGCAGTCGTTACGGATTTTTGGAGCCCTCAAAAGTCCAACAATTGGTCTAACTGCAATACTTCGATATCGCCTTCAGGTTATCGAGGTCAGACGGCAGTCACTTCACGGAAAATATCGAAGTTTAGCCAAAATCAGCAGTTGGACTGATAAAGCGGACCTTAGACTCCAAAGCTGAAAAAGCTTAGGGTGCGACTGGGATTAACGCTGAGATGATGACTCTTGTGATGGTGTGAGCTCACCGGTGATCTGCGGCAGGCGGGTCAGCGGTGCCGCCAGCAGGCGCTGCAGTAGCACGCTGGCGGTGCTCCACAGGCAGGACACGCACCAGCGACTGTGAAGCAAAGAGGGGCGGTTAATAACAATTTACACTGCTACCTACTGCTGCTACCAAGGACCGTTAGTGGCTTATTGACAGGGGCACTGGCGCCGATTCTATAGTCCACAGACTAAACTAATCCATAATAATAAGTGTATCTTTTTTTTCCATTTCTTTAAGAAAAGGTGTAGTGTTATGTAATTTACCTACATATACTTACTTCTTCATACTTATAAAGGGTGTATCTGACATCGACGCACAAACGAGTACCATGGATCCAGTTCATGATTCTGAACCCCCCAGTGGTGGAATTTTTCGTCGGCTTTTTCATGATTTCCAAAAATATATATGTGGTTTTTTTCACTTTAGACCGTTCATAATTGCTATACTATTATAACCCAATAAGATTTTAAAGTAAAAATTATATTTTCCGCTAATTACACAAAAAAGCGCAATGAAAACAAAACTCGAAAAACGATCTTATCAGCTGATTTAATAGAGTTCGCATCAGAGATCAACGTCATATCTACAAACCCGTACGGCGGCACGCTTGCAGCGTTCAAACACCGAGCCGACACTTTTTTTTAAACACTGTGATTTCTGTAACCGTTCATTAACGACATAAATGACTATCATAATTTTGTTAGTGGCATGAGGTCTAGCCTTTTCGCGAAGTTTGCGCTACAATGTCAGATACACACTGTATATCATTCACTTCTGCAGGTCTTAATAGGCATTCCAGTATTATGAATTTATGAGGCGCTGTTCTGATAACATTTTACTACACCAAGACTCATTATTCAGCTTACAGACACGGTCCTCAACTATAAGCCTAAGTTTCGGCGACTTAGCGATAGCTTAGCGTAAGAAGCTATACCTATGCTGTGCTGTATTAATTTTTCCTACTCAACAAAACGCTATAATTTAATATTTACTTATATTTACATATTTACAATAATATTTTCATTGTTATGACAGTTTTTGACAACGCTGTTGATTATGTCTCTATGACAACCTTTTCTTCTAAATTCTTGACAGCCTGCTATTTTTCTACCGGATTTGTTATCCGAACTCCTTTAAGATATTTCATATTGCTTATAATTTTTCAAATATTTAAATTTCGTGAAAAGCTGTTCAGCGAGGTTTCTTCGGAAGCCCTCGCTGAGCAGTGCCAGTTTTCAGTTTTCGGTCTGGCTTCAACAAATACAGTATATTATTTGTGTTATATTTTCCTCCAGAGCCCTCCTAGGGTTACCCTCTCCCTCGCGGAGAGGGAAACCTCCTCTTACTCCAACTGCCGCGGTTTCTGCTGACTGGTGCTGCCGCTGTTTCTGCTGACTGGTGCCGCCTCTGCCGGCGGCGCAGGTTCTACTATCGGGCGCTGTTTTTGCTGCCTGTTGCCGCCTCTGAAGGCGTCGCTTCGCTGACTGGTGCTGCCGCTGTTTCTGCTGATTGGTGCCGCCTCTGATGGCGGCGCCGCTCTGTTGCCGACGCCGCCTCTACCACCTGGCGCGTCGTCTGCTGCCGGGCGCCGCTCCTGCTGCCGGCCCTTTGCTGCCTTGTGTTCCTCTGATACCGCTGTCCATCTACGGCCGGCGCCGTTTCTGCACCCGGCGCCTCTCTTGCTACCCGGAGCCACTGCCGCTTTACTGCCACCCTCAACCCGGCCTGTAGTCTGGTGACAGGCCCTCAGCCCTTACTGCTACCCGACTGAACGCTGCTTTTTTTTATTTTATTGTTTTCTTTTTACCTTTTTACTTGTATTCTCACCTCACCCACCTCATACATTCATTTTACCTTTTTACTTGTATTCTCACCTCACCCACCTCATACATTCATTTTACCTTTTTACTTGTATTCTCACCTCACCCACCTCATACATTCATTTTCAGTTTTATATTTTATCTTTACTTTTTATTTTGTTGTTCTAATAAATTATTTATTTTTCTCCTTTCTCCCTTTTCCCTCTTTCTCTTTACACATTTAGGTATAACACGACAAAGGATTGAATTAATTTTAGCGACTCGAAGAGCTTGTCCGTGACTTTGGTTCTTCTAATAATCCTGTCAAATTAAGATACTCCATAGATAGCTTAGACTCGATTATAAACATGGCGACCATAAATACATCAATTTACGTTAAGCGCGGACAAATTTAATAGGTCTAAACTGGATTTTTACAAGGGGGTTTTGACAGGATAGCTAAGATGAATGTTACGCTATTTTTCATTGAACTTTTAAATTGTTTATAGTGTCGTTTACTAAATAAAAGCGCGTGATTTATGTAGAGAAAAGTGCATTCAGTAAATAATTCATAAAGAACATTGAAATATCGCAGCATAGTGGCCACATCATGGCTTTGCATCAAATCTCCTCGTAGTCGGCTAACGCGGCCGTTTTTTCAACTGTCATTGGCGATATCCGCCATTATTGGGAAATTTTTTTTAAAAGAATTTCTATAATTTGTTACACGTGTTATTGGCAAAATTGTGGTATCTAACCACAGGGGCCATTGAAGAGTTGAAGTAGTATTCACTCTAAAGAAAAGAAAAAAGAAAGAAAAAGGTCTAAACTGACATAATATTATGTTCCGTCCCTTTCTAAATTTAATACAAAGAAAAAGATGCACTGAAATGAAATTTAGTTTAGTTTGTGAACAGAATCGGCGCCATTGTCATGTTTCAAATCGGCGCCATTGCCATGTTTCAAATCGGCGCCATTGTCATGTTTCAAATCGGCGCCATTGTCATGTTTCAAATCGGCGCCATTGTCATGTTTCAAATCGGCGCCATTGTCATGTTTCAAATCGGCGCCATTGTCATGTTTCAAATCGGCGCCATTGTCATGTTTCAAATCGGCGCCATTGTCATGTTTCAAATCGGCGCCATTGTCGTGTTTCAAATCGGCGCCATTGTCATGTTTCAAATCGGCGCCATTGTCATGTTTCAAATCGGCGCCATTGTCATGTTTCAAATCGGCGCCATTGTCATGTTTCAAATCGGCGCCATTGTCATGTTTCAAATCGCTTTAAAATAATTAAATCAATCCGGACGTTAAAATTCACAAATGGTCCTTGTTTTGTTTTGATTAGTACCTATATACATAAGTATATCGAATAGTAAAATGCCACATAGAGTTTTTGGCGGAAAGCTAAGATGAGTGCCACGCTTATTTCTCATTGGACTTTTTAATTATTTATAGTGTCGTTTACTAAATAAAAACACGTGATTTATGTAGTAAAAAGTACATTCAGTGAATAATTCATAAAGAACAGTGAAATATTGTAGCATAGTGGCCACATCATGGCTTTGTACCAAATCTTGCTCTTAGTGTTCGGTTCGCGCGGCCGTCTTTTTCGACATGAATAATTCATTACGTGACATTGGCTAAATGCACAAACTGTGCGAAGCCATAAGAGGAAGAAAGAAGAACTTTTGAAGATTTTTATTTTACTTGAAATTGGCACAAAGTAGCAAAACTTGTGCCACACTACAAAAAAAAAATGACACATATAGTTGGACCCGTGCTAAAAATAGCCGTAAGACACTCCTTGTGGAGCCCCTCACGACTTTGCACATTATAAGATCACAAGGGGACTCTAATGATAGTACGTACCTACATCATATCTTGACAAGGCGGAGTAGCTCTAGTGATCGGCTAATAAAAGAAAAATTGTACGTTTGGTACTCAGTCACGCAAAAACGGCTGAACGCATCGTTAAGAAATTTTACAGAAAGGTAGCTTGGAACCTGGAGAAGAATATAATCTACTTTTTATCCTGAATCGCAGACGATATCGAGAAGAACAGACGCAACAGATAGTATGGAGGACGGGTCTGAGCAGTTTTTTTTTTTCACACAGATTAAGCTAGCCCCAAAGTAAGTTCCAGACTTGTGTTATGAGATACTAACTCAACGATACTATATTTATAATAGATACATATATAGATAAATATCCAAGACCCAGGCGAATCAGGAAAAGATCGTTTTCTACCATGACCTGGCCGGGAATCGATCCCGGGGCCTCCACGTCGCAGGCAGGCGTGTTGACCGCTGCGCCACGGAGGACGACAAAAAGTTGTGTTGCAATGTGTGCCGGGTACGATGAGCCAAATGTTGTTGTGTCGGGGGTTTGGTCGTGAAGGGTCTCCAGATCAATCTCCTTCTGGCGCAGTATCGTTGGTCGTGTTGTTGGGTTAAACATTGCATCACCTCGCTCAACTGCTCACTCCTTTCTATTCACTCAGTTTTTTTTAGTAAATAGGGTTAATAAACTAGCGCACTTTACCATCAACGACTGCATCACTGCTTACCATCAGGCGGGATTGCGGTCAAGCACTAGTTTAAATTATTAAAAAAAAAAGTGATAACAACTGTAGTGTTTGTATCTCTAAAAGGTACATACTAACATTGTCGCATGTACACTTGTAATCGAAGTACAGCTGTGAGCGGTCAATCGAGTAATCTGTCACCGACACTGGTCAAGGCTAGACGCGTGCTGCTTGCGATACGAGTGTAGTGGTGAGCCAGTGAATTACAGGTGTTACCGTAAGTACAAGGGTCCTTACAACAACAACAACCAGCTACAACGCTCCAGCATCATTTCTCGCACTCCAAACTAACAACAAATGATTTGAAGAACATGATAGGTTGAACAGTTTTGAAAAATTATTTCTGAACTAAGTTTGTACTTTAACCTATATCCTGAATGTATACTCTTTGGACAATCGTGGTGTCCTAATGGTTAAAAACACCAGCCTCTCTTCAGGTCAGGCTAATTCCTGCCAATGTACCTTTTCTAAGTTATAAAAGGGTGTATCTGACATCGACACACAAACGAGTACCATGTATCGAGGACATGATTCTGAACCTCCCAGTGGTAAAATTTTTTGTCGGGCTTTGCCTGATATAAAAAATGCAGTTTTTTTCACTTTAGACCGTTGTAAATTGCTATACTTTTATAAGCCAATAAGATTTTAAAGAAAAAATTAATTAATTCACTAATTACACAAAAAGCGCAATGTGAACAAAACTGTAAAAACTGTCCTATCAGCTGATTTAATAGAGTTCACATCTGGGGTTAACGTCATACCTACAAACACGCACGGCGCGCGGCGGCACGCTTGCAACGTTCAAATGTTGAGCCGACACTTTTTTAAAACAGCGTGATTTCTGTAACCGCTCATTAACGACTATGATAATTTTGTTAGTGGCAGGCGGTCTAACCTTTTCGCGAAGTTTGCGTTACGATGTCAGATACACCCTGTATGTACTTTCTAAGTATATCTTAGACACCAATGACTGTTTACAAAGTGAAGGAAAACATCTAGAGGAAACCTGGACTTTAAGTCAGAAATCGCCAACCCGCATTGAGCAAGCGTGGTGATTACGCTCAATCCTTCTCTGTATGAGAGGAGACCTGTGCCCAGCAGTGGGACGGAAAAAAGGTAGATGGTGATGATGATGATGATATTCTTTCAAATAAGAAAACAATGATTAAAATCGGTTTACGTAATCCTTCATTACCACCAAAACTCCAACATACATAACGTATAGTTTGTATAAATTAGTAACCTAATTTCCCGAAAGATGGCGCTGTTAAGAATTTTCCTGAGTTGATGAAGTTGCGACGGGTATGAACTATTAAATCGTCACATTGTTCGGTAGGTCTCTCTTTGTCATTGAAATTTGTCAATTTCTACGCAAACACTTGCAGGATATTGTAGTTGCGGACAATGGCATACCACATTCATTTAGCCGTAGAAACTTGGAGTTAACTTCTAGATATATTATAATACCATATGAATAATTTCGTCGGATATTTTCGTCGCCCATACCCCAATGTTTGATGACTAAAATCTTCAACCAGTGCGTCCTACCCGTCATGACTTACGGAGCCGAGACGTGGACACTAACGGTCAGACTAGTCCATAAGTTTAAAGTCGCTCAGCGAGCTATGGAGCGGGCTATGTTGGGCGTCTCTCTGAAGTACCGCATCAGAAATGAGGTGATCCGACAGAGGACCAAAGTCACCGACATAGCTGAGAGGATTAGCAAGCTGAAATGGCAATGGGCTGGTCACATATGCTGCAGGGCCGACAGCCGTTGGGGTAAACGAGTCCTCGAGTGGAGACCGCGTCTCGGCAAACGTAGCGTAAGACGCCCTTGGGCGAGATGGAACGACGACATCAAAAAGATGGCTGGCGGAGAACTGCTCAGGATCGTGCTTGTTGGCGTGCCATGGAGGAGGCCTATATCCAGCAGTGGACGAGTAGAGTCTGATGATGATGATGATGATGAATAATTTTGAAGGATAAATTATTTTAGATCATAAAACTGCCCCAACAGCGTCGCAGTGGGTTCTGTAAATAATATAGGTAGGTACTGTCACATAACAATTCTTGTATTATATTTAGATTTTTTAATGTTTGTAAGTAACATATATTTTATTTTCGTGATGGTTAGTTTTAGAGAACACCAAGAAAAATAATTATGAGCGACTTATTTTTTATTAAAAAAGTATTGATACGGACGGGAAACTACGGAACCCTACACTGAGCGTGGCCCGATAAGTTCTTGACCGGTTTAATTATGTACATAATATTATTTTAATTACTATATTATGTAAATATTATCATGAAAAATAAAATATGACTTTCAAATTTATAACTTGCACGGCTGAATAGTCATGGGAAGACATCTACTAGCATTATTTTATGTAACAGGTAATCTTGTTAGCGAATCTTGTATACGTACGTACGTAACTGGCAGGCAGCTCGCCCGTGGTCGGCAGGTGGCCGGTGCCAGGTGTCGGCGCTAGTCATGTAGGGCTTCCGACCCTGACCGTGCTCTTGTGCTAATAATACATACGAGTTCTTAGGGACCCGCACTCACTACCGAAATAAAAGATTCTTGACCCCTTTCATCATCAACCTTTTTATCGTCCCACTGCTGGGCACAGGTCTCCTCTCATACAGAGGAGGATTGACCGTAATCACCACGCTTGCTCAATGCGGGTGTATGATGTTTTCCTTCACCTTATAATCAATCATTGGTGTCCAAGATATAATTAGAAAGTACAAATGTCGTCCTCCGTGGCGCAGCGGTCAACACGCCTGCCTGCGACGTGGAGGTCCCGGGTTCGATCTCCGGCCAGGTCATGATGGAAAAACGATCTTTTCCTAATTGGCCTGGGACTTGGATGTTTATCTACATATGTATCTACTATAAAATATAGTATCGTTGAGTTAGTATCCCATAACACAAGTCTCGAACTTACTTTGGGGCTAGCTCAATTTGTGTGATTTGTCCCTATATATTTATTTATTTTATTTTATTTAAATAACTTAGAAAAGTTACATTGGTACTTGCCTGACCTAGAATCGAACCCGCACACCCATACTTGAAAGGCTGGTGTTTTACCCACTAGGCCACCACGACTTTTTGATACAGACCATCTCTATCTTTTCCCGATCCGGGAATCGAACTCAGGTCACGTTCAGCAGTCGCACTCTCGTTCACCACTCTACTATACTGCGAGACCGACGAACCAATTCAAAATAAAGTAAGTAAATGAAGTACATTATATACTCTTCACACATTATTATCAATCAGCCGGTTGTTTGGCATTCCGCCATCTTGCGCGCCATTGTGCGAGGTCAGTGACCCGCACGCGTTGTGTTATGTAACAGCTGGCATGTACAAAATGAAACTCGTATGTACAAGTGGAGAGTGGACTCAGCTGGTAAAGGAGATGTTTCATTTTGGGACACCACTATACAATATGTAAAGAAAACCCTGTCCGATCCGTGAAGGTATTGTTAGGTATCGTTAACTGATTCTAATAATGCCTACAAAGCCGGCCTAAACTTAAAAAAAAAAAATCCCCAAAAAAAATAAATATTATTTCGAAAAAGCGAGGTAACTTAATGCATGTGTGGTAGGCATCCCGATAGCCCCGCCCCCCTTCACCCGCGCATGTATGCGTGGGTGAAGGGGGGCGGGGCATGCGGCACGTGGTCGCATCGCTATTCGCTCCGTCACAAATGTTGTTGTCAGTTTTTAAAAATTACTAAATTTCGGGGAAATTGGAATTAATACCCGGGAAAAAAAGATTATTTCAAAATTCATTATTATTGTTACTGTGATGATTATGTAAAATTTTATATTATATTTGGTCAAGTGTTTACCTAACCTTTATTATCCTTATGGGTCGGACAGGGTTTTCTTAACATATTGTATACGGGTGTATCTGACATCGTAACACAAACTTCGCGAAAACGCTAGACCGGATGCCACTAATAAAATAAAATTATGATAGTCATTTATGTCGTTAATCAACGGTTACAGAATACACACTGTTTAAAAAAAAGTTTCGGCTTGGCTTTTGAACGTTGCAAGCGTGCCGCCGTGCGGGTTTGTAGGTATGACGTTAATCCCTGATGTGAACTCTATTAAATCAGCTGATAAGATAGTTTTTCGGGTTTTGTTTTCATTGCGCTTTTTTATGTAATTAGCGAATTATTTAATTTTTACTTTAAAATATTATTGGGTTATAAAAGTATAGCAATTGTGAACGGTCTGAAGTGAAAAAAAACAACATTTATTTTTTTTAAATCATGAAAAAGCCGAAAAATTCCACCACTGGGGAGCTCAGAATCATGTACTGGATCCATGGTACTCGTTTGTGCGTCGATGTCAGATACACACTATGTACGCTATACATTATGTTAAGAAAACCCTGTCCGATCCGTGAAGGTATTGTTAGGAATCGATAACTGATTCTACTAATGCCCACAAAGCCGGACTAAAGTTTAAAAAAAATCCCCCTAAAAAAATAAGTAGGTATTATTTTGCAAAAAGAGGTAACTTAATACATGTGCGGTAGGACACCATTCCGCGGGCGACGGGGGGCAAGGCACGCGACGCGTGGTCGAATCGCATAAGCGTACCTTTAAAATGGTGTTGTCACTTTTTAAAAATTACCAAATTTTGAGGAAGTTAGAATTAATTCGCGGGAAAAAAGGATTATTTCAAAATTCACTAGTATTGTTACTATGATGATTATGTAAAATTTCATATGTTATTTGGTCATGTGTTTACCTAACCTTTATTATCCTTACGGGTCGGACAGGGTTTTCTTAACATATTGTATAGATAAATAGGGAAAAAATAGAAGACTTTTATAAAAATAAAAAGAAAATCGTTTAAATAATCGTTTAATCGTCGAATTAATTTGAATAAAAATACAAGTATACATATACAATATGTAAAGAAGACCCTGTCCGATCCGTGAAGGTATTGTTAGGTATCGATAACTGATTCAACTAATGTCTACAAAGACGGCTAAACTAAAAAAAAATCCCCCTAAAAAAATTTATATTATTTCGCAAAAAGAGGTAACTTAATACATGTGCTGTAAGCAACCCCTTCCGCGGGCGGCGGGGGGCAGGGCACGCGGCACCTGTGACGTGGTCGCGTCGCTATTCCCTTATAATAATACCGGTGTTGTCACTTTATTAAAAATTACCAAATTTCGGGGAAATTGGAATTAATTCCCGGAAAAAAAGGATTATTTCAAAATTCATTAGTATTGTTACTATGATGATTATGTAAAATTTTATATTATATTTGGTCAAGTGTTTACCTAAACTTTACTATCCTTATGGGTCGGACAGGGTTTTCTTTACATATTGTATAATTAATTATTTGAAACGTTTTTTAGTGATATAACCCTTTATTAAGGTAGCCATGACAGTGGTTATGACGTTTGATTGGCGACTTTGACAGTTCTATTTTCCCGTTGTGTTCGTGTCGAGTGTCGATTTTTAGTTGATTGTGTTTATTTAATGGGTCGTATGTTCGGAATTCATGTTTTGTGTTTTTCGCAGTCATATGGTAGATAATATAGATACGATAGCCTTAGATACATGACGCGTCGATCAAAATCCTTTTCTTTCTCTTCTTTAGAGTGAACACTACTTCAACTCTTCAATGGCCTCTGTGGTTAGATACCACAATTTTGCCAATAACACGTGTAACAAATTATAGAAATTCTTTAAAAAATTATTTCACAATAATGGCGGATATCGCCAATGGCAGTTAAAAAAACGGCCGCGTGAGCCGACTAAGAGGAGATTTGATGCTAAGCCATTATGTGGCCACTATGCTGAGATATTTCAATGTTCTTTATGCATTATTTACTGAATGCACTATTTACTACATAAATCACTCGCTTTTATTTAGTAAACGACACTATAAATAATTTTAAAAGTCTAAAGAAAAATGCGCGTGACAATCATCTTAGCTTCCCGTCAAAATCCTTTTCGGTTATTGCTGACCATCATATATTATTTATTAGTAGTTGTATTGCACTCCTTGGCCGAGTTAAATTGAATCTGTATAAAAACTAAGCCAAAATATGGGAAATTAACATTAAAAACAATTAACTATACCTAGCATTAAATGTACAATGTGCTAACCCAAGCTCCATACGTTTCTGAAACATCTCCTTTATTCGCAATATTCACTAAGAATCTATAATAACGATCATTATATTTTATTTTATTTGTGACGACCTCCGTAGCGCAGCGGTCAACACGCCTGCGACGTACAGGCCCCAGTTTCGATCCCCGGCCAAGTCATGATGGAAACCGATATTTTCCTGATTGACCTGGGTCTTGGATGTTTATTTATATATGTATCTATTATAAATATAGTATCGTTGAGTTAGTATCCCATAACACAAGTCTCGAACTTACTTTGGGGCTAGTTCAATCTGTGTGATTTGTCCGTATTTATTTAGTTGGCACATAAAACAGTTATATGTTACAATATTAATAGTCGGCTAAGGTACAATGCACAGTAAACAAACATATAACCCACACCAATGTCCACGGAGTCATATTGATTGTACAAGACATAAGGAAACGGACGTATACAGAAAGGGACAGTGAGAAAACAAAGAATGATAAAAGTAATCTCAAGATATTACTTATAACATGTGAAATTTACGTTGTAAATACTGTTATTTACAACGTAAATATGACGTTTTACTTGTTTGTTGTTGTGTTTGTTTTTATTGTTGTTTTTGTTGATTTTAATTGTTCAAACTCAACAAAAACAACAAAATAACAGAAACTTAAGCGGAAAGAAATTAACGATAATTCGGAGTGCGTCAAATTAACTTCAGTAGTTTGGAAAGCGAATCCTGAATTCGTAATCGATGATTTTTTTTTTTTGGCAGCGCTTACTTCACTGTGTGAGTATAGACAGCGATAGAGAGTGAGTAAGATCGCATGCGAGCGGACGCCATTTACAGATATTTTCTTTATCTGCGCGGGTTATACTAGACATCATTATTTCTAGTTTATGTACATGAGTAAATCGCGGTTTTTTGGCAATTACCCCGTACATTTTATGTTGTCTACTGCGTGGTTAGCGATAAGTTCTCGTTTATACTTTGTTGAGTAATTAGGGGAGTTTATCATGTTCTGTGAGAATTCCAGGGAGGGGGGCAGCATACCCTTCCCCCTCGGGTACGCCCATGTTAGTATACTATACGAAACCTGAATATAGTTTGCTCGGAACAAGCACCTGAACGACTCCAATATAATTTATTTATACACCATTTTATATTTAGTTTCAGAAGTAGGTATTAGAAAAACGGCCAAGTGCGAGTCGGAGAACGAAGAGTTCCGTAGGTACCATTAATGTACCTACACAAAAAAAAAATCTGTTTTTAATATTTGTTTTCATAGCGGCAACAGAAATACATGAAAAAGCGAGCGACATTCAATAAATAACACTACAGGAAAACAATCGTATATTATCAATACTTTATCATATTATAAAAGTTTCGATATGTTTTACCCGCTTCTATTTGTCGCAGCGTGATGTTATAAAGCCTAAAGCCTTCCTGGATTAATGGGCTATCCAACGCAAAAATATTTTTTCAAATCGGGCCAGTAGTTCCTGAAATTAGCGCGTTCAAACAACTCTTCAGCTTTATACAATATGTTAAGAAAACCCTGTCCGATCCGTGAAGGTATTGTTAGGTATCGTTAACTGATTCTAATAATGCCTACAAAGCCGGGCTAAACTTAAAAAAAAAATATTATTTCGAAAAAGCGAGGTAACTTAATGCATGTGCGGTAGGCAACCCGATAGCCCCGCCCCCCTTCACCCGCGCATGTATGCGCGGGTGACGGGGGGCGGGGCCATGCGGCACGTGGTCGCATTGCTATTCGCTCCGTCACAAATGGTGTTGTCAGTTTTTTAAAAATTACCAAATTTCGGGGCAATTGGAATTAATACCCGGGAAAAAAAGATTATTTCAAAATTCATTATTATTGTTACTGTGATGATTATGTAAAATTTTATATTATATTTGGTCAAGTGTTTACCTAACCTTTATTATCCTTATGGGCCGGACAGGGTTTTCTTTACATATTGTATATTAGTACTAGCGGCCGCCAGCGACTTCGTTCGCGTGGAGTTAGTTACGGCTCCGCTCCTATTCGTCGCAGCGTGATGTTATGTAGCCTAAAGCCTTCCTGGCTTAAATATGTTTTCTAATCGGACCAGTCATTTCTGAGATTAGCGCGTTCAAACAAACAAACTCTTCAGCTTTATACAATATGTAAAGAAAACCCTGTCCGACCCTTAAGGATAATAAAGGTTAGGTAAACACTTGACCAAATATAATATAAAATTTTACATAATCATCACAGTAACAATAATAATGAATTTTGAAATAATCTTGTTTTCCCGGGTATTAATTCCAATTTCCCCGAAATTTTGTAATTTTTAAAAAACTGACAACACCATTTGTGGCGGAGCGAATAGCGATGCGACCACGTGCCGCATGCCCCGCCCCCTTTCACCCGCGCATGTATGCGCGGGTGAAGGGGGGCGGGGCTATCGGGTTGCCTACCGCACATGCATTAAGTTACCTCGCTTTTTCGAAATAATATTTATTTTTTTTTGGGGATTTTTTTTTAAGTTTAGCCCGGCTTTATAGGCATTATTAGAATCAGTTAACGATACCTAACAATACCTTCACGGATCGGACAGGGTTTTCTTTACATATTGTATATTAGTATAGAATAGATGACCGACTAACTTGAACAGTCGAACCTAGGAACTATGATAACTATATAAGTGCTAAACCTCGACTAGTCAAATTTAAAATTAGTAAACGTTATGGGTTGTTGGATTCCTCAAAAGTCCAACAATTGGTCTAACACTCTAACTGCAATGCTTTAAAGTCAGACGGCAGTCGCTTCACGGAAAATATCGAAGTTTTCCAAAATCAGCAGTTAGACTGGTAAAGCGGACCCCAGACTCCAAAGCTGGAAAAGTTTGGATGCGACTGGCATTAACGCTTTGATGATTATTATTATTTATTTGTGTTAAACTTTTGGAGATAATGACCTCAAACTTGGGAACTATGATAACTAATTAGTCTATGCTAAATAAATCAATTTTCGTTCTATCTTTAAACCGTAATGTTGTAATGAATTGTATTCTATTCAAAATTCGAATAGTAGAATTCAAAATTAGAAGAATTCTAAATTCGTCTAGCAACAACACGTTGACACACTAACGCCTCGCCACGCCACAACGACGATATTTTTACGTATTATCTCGTTTCTTGTCTATGAGTAATAATAGGTCACATTATCTCTGTCCGTGGGTGTCATTTCGTCAAAACGATTGTGAAATCATTGGCGGTCAGATAAACAATATTTGTGTTTCTTTACACATGGAATATCGTAGCCTTGTTTGTCATTTTGAGTGTGTTTACGGATACAATTGTAGAGATCCTGACCCAGCACTCTAGATATGCGTAATAGTCGTACACTATAAATCTGAGACGATCGTTTGAAATACATTGTTTCTTATCTCTAAAAAGCATTAGTCCGTACAAAATCGTGATTAACGCAATTGGGTTGTATTCTAAAAAAATATTTAATGTCCATCAGATAGATTTATAAAAAAATACTAGCTTTCCGCCCGCGTGGACTTCGCGCTTTTTAGATTTCCCTCGGGAATATCAATGTTTTCAATAAAAGGTAGCCTATGTCCTTTCTCAGAGTCTAAAGATTGTCTGTGCCACATTTTATCAAAATCGGTTGAGAGGTTTAAGCGGGAAAGCGTAACAGACAGACAGAGTTACTTTCGCATTTATTTATTAGTATGGACTAAACACGTATTTTTTATTTTTTCTTTCATTCAAATTAGGAAGATAAATTGATTTGTAATGTCGCATGACATTACGCCGTGGTACAAACTATACCACGGCGTGACGTAATTAGCCCCCATTCGGTAACTTTTAATACGCTATATCTCAGTAGTTTTTCGTAATTTCGACAAAATAAAAAATACGGGTCTTAATTTTTTTTATCTATACTAATATACAATATGTAAAGAAAACCCTGTCCGATCCGTGAAGGTATTGTTAGGTATCGATAACTGATTCTACTAATGCCTACAAAGACGGGCTAAACTTAAAAAAAAAAAATCCCCTAAAAAAATAAATATTATTCCGCAAAAAGAGGTAACTTAATACATGTGCGCTAAGCAACCCCTTCCGCGGGCGGCGGGGGGCAGGGCACGCGGCACCTGTGACGTGGTCGCGTCGCTATTTGCATATAATAATACCCGCGGTGTTGTCACTTTTTTAAAAATTACCAAATTTCGGGGAAATTGGAATTAATTCCCGGGAAAAAAGGATTATTTAAAAATTCATTAGTATTGTTACTATGATGATTAAGTAAAATTTAATATTTTATTTGGTCAAGTGTTTACCTAACCTTTATTATCCTTATGGGTCGGACAGGGTTTTCTTTACATATTGTATAAAGCTGAAGAGTTTGTTTGTTTGTTTGTTCACGCTAATCTCGGGAGCTACTGGTCCGATTTGAAAAATTCTTTTTGCGTTGGATAGCCCATTAATCCAGGAAGGCTTTAGGCTAATAACATCACGCTGCGACCAATAGGAGCGGAGCATAACTGGACCACGCGAACGAAGTCGCTGGCGGCCGCTAGTTATCATAGTTCATACTTTAGATACATCCTCTAGTGGCGCTTTCTCTATACAAACTTATACCGCTGTTTTCTTCGTGGACAACGTTTTTAGAGCAATTTGTTTTTCTACAAATTGACACCTTCATTATACGTGCCCCTATCATTTGATTTTTTCCAAAACTTAATTAATAAAAGAAATGCGATACTTGAATATGTCGGTAACTCTGGTCCTCTGTCGGATCACCTCATTTCTGATGCGGTCCTTCAGAGAGACGCCCAACATAGCCCGCTCCATAGCTCGCTGAGCGACTTTAAACTTATGGACTAGTCTGACCGTTAGTGTCCACGTCTCGGCTCCGTAAGTCATGACGGGTAGGACGCACTGGTTGAAGATTTTGGTCTTCAAACATTGGGGTATGGGCGACGAAAATACCCGACGAAGTTTACCAAATGCTGCCCATCCCAGCTGGATCCTTCTATTTGCCTCCTTCTCGAAGTTGTTTTTCCCTAATTGCAACGTTTGCCCGAGGTATACATACTCTGAAACAACTTCGAGAGGATTAGCAAACTGAAGTGGCAATGGGCTGGTCACATATGCCACAGGACCGACAACCGTTGGGGTAAACGAGTCCTTGAGTGGAGACCGCGTCTCGGTAAACGTAGCGTGGGACGCCCTTGGGCGAGATGGAGCGACGACATCAAAAAGGTGGCTGGTAGTGGCTGGCGGAGAACTGCTCAGGATAGAGCTTGTTGGCGTGCCATGAAAGAGGCCTATGTCCAGCAGTGGACGAGTAAAGGCTGATGATGATGATGATGATACTTGAAAATCGCGAAAAATATTTTACCCATTTTACCGTGATGTTCAGACGACTATTAGACAAATGTGTTAAGTTTTTGACAAAAAAGAAAATAACAGATATTATTTTTCTCTAAATTTTGATATAATAATAATTGAGATCTGTCGTGTTTTGAAAAAGAATACAGCGGAATACGAAACGTCTTTTGGTAAACGTTGATGTAGGTAAAAACGGCAAAAAAAATCACGTTTGTTGTTTAGGAGACCCGCTTCAATATATTATATTTTATTTTCGCCTCCTCCTTTATACCGCGTACATCGAGGGACTGGAACAATTTGCCAGCGGCGGTGTTTCCGTCGGACTACAATTTGAGTGTCTTCAAGGCTAGAGTGAATAGGCTCTTAATAAACTAGTGCGCTTTACCATCAACGATTGCGTCACTGCTTACCATCAGGCAGGATTGCGGTCAAGCGCTAGTTTATAATCCATACTAATATTATAAATGCGAAAGTAACTCTGTCTGTCTGTCTGTCTGTTACGCTTTCCCGCTTAAACCTCTCAACCAAATTTGATGAAATTTGGCACAGATAATCTTTAGACCCTGAGAAAGAACATAGGCTACCTTTTATCCCGGAAAAAATTGATGTTCCCGAGGGAAATCTAAAAAGCGCGATATAACCGAACTCCACGCGGGCGAAGCCGCGGGCGGAAAGCTAGTTATCTATAAGACGGACTAATTATTTTTTTGATTTTCATACCCTGGATACATCCCTATACGGTTCCGTTTTACCTTTTAGGTAAGGAAACCCTAAAGATTATGAACTAATTGTGTTATTATGTGTTATCTACATCTATTGTAAAGAGGTGGTTTCTCACAAGATTCATAGAATTAAGTCAGGTGATTACTACTCTCGATTATCATCATCATCATCTCAGCGTTATTCCCAGTCGCATCCGAAGCTTTTTCAGCTTTTGAGTCTGGGGTCCGCTTTACCAGTCTAACTGCTGATTTTGGCTAAACGTCGATATCTCTTCGTCTAACCTCCACAACCCGAAGGTGATATCGGAGCATTGCAGACTTTTGAGGGCTCCACAACAACCCGTAACCTGCTATAAGCCATTAGATGTTCGTATGGTAACCTGGACCAACGGCTTAACGTGCTTTCCGAGGCACGACCAGACCAGTGCAAATATTCAAATTCATGCATACAAATATTTGCACTGCGCCGGGATCGAATCGCGCCTCCTTGCGCAGCGGCCACGTTCGCTACCGCTCCGCCACGGAGGCTGTCCTGATTACTACTCTCAATATACATACATGAAATAACCCTGCTGTCTGTCCTTTAAACTGCGTAAGATAAGTAGTAGAGGTTGTTGCTCGGCAACTGCACATACCTACGTGTTCTTATCTATAATGACTCATTATGATATCGCGCTGATAATGTTACTCGGAGTTTTTAGGAAAAATACGAGTAAATTATTACCCAGTAGCAGTGCTTTATTATTGACTAGTGGCCGCCAGCGACTTCGTTCGCGTGGAGCTAGTTATGCTCCGCTCCTATTGGTGGCAGTGTCATGTTATATAACCTATAGCCTTCCTGGATTAATGGGCTATCCAACGCAAAAAGAATTTTTCAAATCGGACCAGTAGTTTCCGAGATTAGCGCGCACAAACAAACAAAAAAACTCTTCAGCTTTATATATTCAGCTTTAGTATAGATAGTTCAACAGCTTTCATTGCGTTTGCGAACAGACAAATTATCAACTTATAAAGCAATGACTTATCAATATCCTTCAAAGTTATTATTCAGATTGCGATTGATAGTATTCAATAAAAATATCTTCTTAAAATTACTTTTTCTTCTTTTTAACCGACTTCAAAAAGGAGGAGGTTACTCAATTCGATTTTATGTTTGTTCGCGCATAACTTCGTCGTTTATGAACCGATTTTGATCATTCTTTTTCTGTTGGAAAGAAGACGTTCCCAAGGTGGTCCCATAATAAGGATATCAGGGTTTGATGGTGGAAGACCAGAGAAAACAAGGGGATCTTTAAAGAATTGCAGGGGCGACTAGTGCATTTCTTAGCATTTTCATTAAGTATTTTAAAGCACTACAATTTAATAAAGGTCTGGAGTAGATCTGATGATGGAACCGGGAGACAGTCGAAGGAACTCCTCAACAATTTACAGCAGCTACCTTATGTTTGTGCTTGAATAATTTGTATTGACAAGAACCTTACACCTAGATGGGTGGTTACTGTCATTAGGGAGCTGATGATGATGACAAAGGTCAGTTCAGGGAAATCCTAAACGATTTACAGTAGCTACCTTGTATTTGGACTCAATTAATTTATATTGATGAGACCTTTGCACCCATTGGGTTAAAATAATGGTCTGTGTAAATTTGATGATGAAGATCTTAGGCAGTTGACTGAATACTTACGGGTAAAAATTAAAGTAAACAAAATTACGTCGTTTCCCAACTATATTTGCGTCAGCTTCCAGTCTGACCGGATGCAACTGAATATATAGTACTTTAACAACTAAAAAGTGTAAAATAAAAACTTTTTTAAGTGAAAAATAACCAATATCGGAAGTCGGTGTCTTTGGTTTTGTATATTCATTTTTGACACCGACTTCCGAAATTAGTTATTTTTCACTTTGTAGTGGTTTTTGGAAGTCGATGGTTTTTTTGTAAAAAAAAAGTTTTTTTTTTCAAGGTGAGATTCAACCTCAACTTTTGATCAATGGCCTCTGTGGAATAGATACCATAATTTTGCCAATAACACGTGTAATAAATTGTAGAAAATCTTTGAAAATTTTATTTCACAATAACGGCGGATATCGCCAGTGACAGTTGAAAAAGAAGGCCGCGTGAACCGTCTATGAGGGAAGTTTGAGGCAAATTCATGATGCTGCGATATTTCAATGTTCTTTATGAATTATATACTGAACGCACTTTTTACTACATAAATCACGCGCTTTTATCTAATAAACGGCACTATAAATATTTTAAAAGTCCAATGAAAAATCTTAGCTTTCCCGTCAAACACCACAGTGTTTAAGAGGTTTATTCATAAACGATGATTAAAGTTAAGTGACGTAAAAACGCCTCAAATGTTTGGTTAAACAAACAGATATAGGATAGGAATAGGTTATCGTTAATCACTAGTTAACTTTAAGCAACGTTTATGAATAAGGGGGCTGATGGCTTATAGATGAATGAAAATGTTGACCTGTCCCAACCGACGGTAACAAACAAACAAACATGTGTCATTGCGTACTTGAACCCTATTTTAGGGAGCTCAACGACCCGACGCACGACGCTTTCAATCAGTTACTAGGGATGGCGAGTCTAACCGAAACAGATCGATTTTAAATCGATTCGAATCATGGCCTGATGAATCGATCCACGAAAAAATCGAGGTCTAAAAGATCGGTTTCCAAAAAATCGATATTTTTCAAATTAGTTTTTACAATGTAATTATTTATTTATAAAAAAATGGTTTTTATTGCCATATCTAATCACAGCACTTATACAAAAAATCAAACATAATAGACGTAACTTTTTTTATTGATGAGAAGTGTAGCGATTTAGACTAAACATGCAGCTATCTCGCGAGTTTTTGTTTAATTAACCGGCAGCTTTCTTGTAATACGGGCCTTCAATTAATAGGGATGTATCCAAGGTATGAAAATCAAAAAAATAATTAGTCCGTCTTAAAGATAATAAAAAAAAAATTAAGACCCGTATTTTTAATTTTGTTCAAATTACCAGAAACTACTGAGATATAGCGTATTAAAGTTACGGAGTGGGGGCTAAATACGTCACGCCGTGGTATATTTTGTACCGCGGCGTGACGCCATGCGACATTTCAGATCAATATATCTTTCTAAGTATTTGAATGCAAGAAAAAATAAAATACGTGATCAATATTTTTGATAAATCTATCTGATGGGCATTAAATAATTTTTTAGGATAAAACCCAATTGTTTGGTTTATACCAAAACAGAAAAAATCGTATTTCGATTTCAGGATGTCTGAGATCGATTAAACAGATCGATTTTTTTGCACAAAAAGTTAGATTTTTCGACTATTCGATCTCAGATCGCCATCCCTATCAGTCAGATATTTGCGTGGGCAGTGAGTTGACGTGAGCTGGACGGTAATAGCTCATCCCGAGGTAAGTTGATCAGTTGGTTGTACCTTTACTCAGCACGAATGACAATCAGGTTGCTTATAAGTGTGAGGCTCTCAGAGGAGAACATAATGCATGAAGCTCTTGAACAGTGCAATAATAATTGCAGCTGGTTGCTTTTTGCGTGCTAAAAAGCACGCAAAAAGCAACAAAATCATTAGCTTCACTTGTATGTTTGCTTGTTTGTTTGTTTGTCCGTCTCTAACTCTTTGGACTACGAGTGGGCGGCTCATTACTGTAAAATGTCCCACCGTTTTCAATACGTTCGTTCGTTCGTTATTTTTTTTTAAGAATATCGAACTAAAAAGTTGAAAATAAATATAGTTTAAAAAACTAAAAAAACATGCTTTTAAAAATTATCAAACTAAAAAGTTAAAAATAATTTAAAAAGAAAAAAGCGTGATGCGCTTAAAATAAAAAAAAAATATGGCACAAAGCGCCTCACGCTTTTTTAAAAATTATTTTTAACTTTTTATTTTGATGTTTTTTAAAGGCATATTTTGTTTAATTTTTTAAACTATATTTTATGCAAATAAGTCGGCGTGAAGGACGAACAATCCGCTTGTTCTGCACAGTAGGCCTACCGTGAGTTTTCATTACGATACTCGATAGTCGATATCGAGCGCATTTGGCTCATCAATTGGTCCGCTTCAAGGTTGTAAGAACTCTCAACCAATGAAAGCGTCAAACGCGCTCGATAACGACGATCGAGTTTCGTAATGAAAACTCATACTAGGCCTACAGAGCAATGTAGAGATGGGGAGAGGACTCCTCTTCGCCGATTATTAGAAACGTAGAATTCATATTTTACTAATCTAGATATTTTCGCTCTTAACCAGAACAAATTTAGAAAACCGGTCAGGTGCGTGTCGGACTCACGCACAAAGGGTTCCGTACCATTGATTTATGAAATTAAAGGATTTAAGTTAATTATTTGAAAGATTACGCGGTAATAAGCGGTTTATGATTTACGATTACGAGGTATTAACAAAAAACTACTTACTAGATCTCGTTCAATACAATTTTCGTTGGTAGTTTCTATAGTAATGTACGTCATATGTTTTTTTTAGATTTTTCATTTTCTTATTTTAGAAGTTAGAGAGGGAGAGGGGGGGAACCAACTTTTTTCCACTTTGGAAGCGTCTGTCACGCGAACTATTCAGTTTAGAAAAAAAATATTTTAGAAACCTCGATATAATTTTTAAAGACCTATCCAAAGACACCCCACACGTGTGTGAATGATGAAAAAATATTTGAGTTTCAGTTCTAAGTACGGGGAGCCCCCAATATTTTTTATTATTTTTGCATCAAAATCTTAATACGGTTCACAGAATACATCTACCTACCAAGTTTCAACAGTATAGCTCATATAGTTTTGGAAAAAAATGGCTGTGACATACAGACGGACAGACAGACCACAGACATGACGAATCTATAAGGATTCCATTTTTTGCCATTTGGCTACGGAATCCTAATCCTAAAAATGGCTATTGATATACTGTCTGGTAATCCTTAACGATGACTGCTTCTTGCTGATATTATGGTGTGACGTGATTGTGCCCACGGACCATTATGTCTGGACGGTAACGCTTTCTTGAGTTGGTAATGATGACGATTGTTTGAGCGTAAGTTGTACATCGCGCTCAATAGATGGCGTTGTACTTTTAGTGTCGATTTCTGAATCTCGCTATTATGATGCTCGGACTTTAGACTATACCTACCCCTTGAAGGAAAATAAATTTTTGTACTCGATTAGGAAACAAATGTAGTTTCATTATTCACTTCCCCGGGAGTTGTATAGTGCCGAACACGATCATGATTATCAGTGATCTACCACCATCACCATCATCACTTTCCTTCGTGACTTTTCAAGTTCACTTGTATCGTTGTTTATTTTCTCACTGTCCCCTTCTGTATACGTCCGTTTACTTATTTCTTCTAAACTCAACTCAATATGATTCCATGGACATTGGTATGCATGTAATATGTAAAGAAAACCCTGTCCGACCCGTAAGGATAATAAAGGTTAGGTAAACACATGACCAAATATAATATTTTACACAATCATCATAGTAACAATACTAATGAATTTTGAAATAATCCTTTTTTCCCGGGAATTAATTTCAAATTCCCCGAAATTTGGTAATTTTAAAAAAAAGTGACAACACCGGTATTATTATAAGCGAATGAATAGCGACGCGACCACGTCAGAGGTGCCGTTAAGTTACCTCTTTTTGCGAAATAATATTTATTTTTTTTAGGGGGATTTTTTTTTAAGTTTAGCCCAGCTTTGTAGGCATTAGTAGAATCAGTTGTCGATTCCTAACAATACCTTCACGGATCGGACAGGGTTTTCTTTACATACTGTATATGTTTGTTTACTATATCTTTTTTTTTTAATATGGCATCTCGTAGGTGGCCATTAGGGGCCGAAACTACTTAACCGGATTTTCCTGTGGATGCCTTAATTAAAATTAAAGCCTCCAGCCAGCCGCCAGGGGACTATTATATCTTAGCCGACTAATAATATTATCTATACTAATATATAAAGCTGAAGAGTTTGTTTGTTTGTGCGCGCTAATCTCAGGAACTACCGGTCCGATTTGAAAAATTCTTTTTGCGTTGGGTAGCGCATTAATACAGGAAGGCTTTAGGCTATATAACATCACGCTGCGATCAATAGGAGCGGAGCATAATTAATTCCACGCGAACGAAGTCGCTGGCGGCTTCTTGTAACTTATAACTGTGTTTTTTGTATAAATAAATAAAATAAAGAGTTCAAAACAAATATTGATGCCCATAATGTCTACAAAGTTCCACTAGCTAATCATTTTTCATTTGACCTTATACTACAAGTAGATACTTTTTCGATCATTAATAAGGTTAATTTAATATGTATACAAGTTAAACGGTGATGCCATTAATTACATAAAGTATTGCGTTGTCGTGGCTCAACTACAAGAGGATCGACCTTCCGAGTCGAAGGTTACGAATTTGGGTACCGGTTACCGCATTGAGGCTATAGAAGTAGGTACAACCTATACATACCTGCTCGAGCTATGGGATTGAACAGGTTAGTATGCCATTAGCCATTACGTAACTCATCAGAGGTGATGGACAAATATATCTATGCTTGTTGTATTTGTGATGTCAAAATAGGGTGCCCTCTATCTAGCAGAAACTTGTTGCTCCGAAACCTATTTGGCATAACTCACTTGGCATAAACTTTTTTAAACCAACATTGTTAAGGTTTAAAAAATATTTAATATAATTGTTTTTTGGCCTAATGTTTTTATGTCCGAATTTAAAATGGGATACTTTTAAGATGGCAGAATTGTATTGTGCATAATTAAATACCTTTGTCAGAGTTACAAGTTTGCATAATTTCGTTTAGCATAAAGTTTATTTAGAGCGCCGATTATTTGGCATAATTTGACTTAGCATACTTACTACGAAGATCACAGAATTTCAATGCCTGCTGCATGTTGCATGCTTGCTGCATGCCTGCTGCATGTTGCATGCTTGCTGCATGCCTGCTGCATGTTGAATGCTTGCTGCATACTTGCTGCATGCCTGCTGCATGTTGCATGCTTGCTGCATGCCTGCTGCATGTTGCATGCTTGCTGCATGCCTGCTGCATGGCGAATAAAAACCGTGTTCTTTAAATTTATAAAATGCTTGCCAAAAGATAATTCTGGCTGTGAATTTTCTGCGATATGATGGTTCTACTTTTGATTATTATGGATCCATACTAATATTATAAATGCGAAAGTAACTCTGTCTGTCTGTCTGTCTGAGAATCGAATGAGAGGTTTACCTCTCAACCGATTTTGATGACATTTGGCACAGACAATCTTTAGACCCTGAGAAAGAACATAGGCTACCTTTTATCCCGGGAAAAATTGATGATCCCGAGGGAAATCTAAAAAGCGCGATATAACCGAACTCCACGCGGGCGGAAAGCACACAATCTTTAGGCCCTGAGAAATGACATAGGCTACCATTATCCCGGAAAAATTTGATGTTCCCGAGGGAAATCTAAAAAGCGCGATATAACCGAAATTTACGCGGGCGAAGCCGCGGGCGGAAAGCTAGTATAAAATATATGCCAAAAGATGATTCTGGTTGTGAACTTTCTACGATATGATGGTTATACTTATTGATTATTATGATGCCTAAAGATGTTTCTGACTTACAAAATCATGGGTTCGGTGTATGGTAAATGAGTGTGTGCCAAACGATTTTCTACGAAAAGATGTTTATGCTATCCGTTGCTATGCAAAATATAACGTAAAAAGTTCTGCTATAAAGGGTAAGCCCGTCAAAATAACAGCTGACGTGGACATACATATGAAAGTATGTACATTATAAAGTGCTGATAAAAAAATGCATGTCTTTTTATTTAGTTTAATCACCAAAACGGCTATAAGTTATAAACTAACTTGATCGCAATCCCGCCTGATGGTAAGCAGTGATGCGATCGTTGATGGTTAAGCGCGCTACTGCATACAGTTTTAGGTATTGTAAATTCGTCCGGGAATACACATGCAAATATCCATGAGAGTAATCGAACCCACAATGGCAGCTAGCAGGTTCATCAATCGAGCCGCCAATCTATTAGTTTTGCATGGCACAGGTATCTACCAAAACCTTTAATTATGATTTTATGATCACTGCATAATATAGGTAAAATTAAAACTTCTTATTTATCTATTTACCAGCTTTCCGCACGCGGCTTCGCCCGCATGGAATTCGGCTAAATCGCGCTTTTTAGATTTCCCTCGGGAATATCAATTTTTTTTTCAATAAAAGGTAGCCTATGTCCTTTCTCAGGGTCTAAAGATTGTCTGTGCCAAATTTCATCAAAATCGGTTGAGAGGTTTAAGCGAGAAAGCGTAACAGATAGGCAGACAGAGTTACTTTCGCATTTATAATATTAGTATGGATAATAAGAGTACAAGTATACAGAGTCGAACTTAATTGCCATAGGCATTTTCTAGCAGCCGACCTTTAGATGATGCAAGTCAACCTAACAGATACTGTCAAACTTTCCCAATCAACCTTGTATGCACCTAATTCCGCAGTGTTTAACTGTAAATATAATAACTTAGACACATGGGCGTAGCCACACTGGGGCAAGCTGGGGCGCTTGCCCCACCCTGGCTATGATCTATTATCATCATCATCAACAACCTTTTTATCGTCCCACTGCTGGACACAGGTCTCCTCTCATACAGAGAAGGATTAAGCGTAATCACCACGCCTGCTATTGAGCAAGCGTGGTACTCGCGTAGCAAACTGTCACTCAAGTGCAAATTGCGATTGTACACAGCATGCATACGCCCGATTATGACATACGCTTGTCCAGTGAAATGAAATGAAATCGTTTATTAAGCAAGTAGGATCACTGATCACTTTTACACGTCATGTCTGTCGTCAGTCTTCGCACATGCCAAGCCGCGTCATATCCATAGGATGCAAGTAGTCCAAAACCGTTTCCTCCGTAAAGCCACAAATGCCCCTTGGTTCGTCCGAAATGAGATCCTCCACCTTGATCTCAAAATCCCCACCATCCAGCAAGTTCATGTAACGTCTTTCCAAACGCTTCTTTGACACTGCCGCCAAGCACCGCAATCCCCTGATAGCAGCGGCTGCTAACTATACCCTCTCCACCATCTCCAAGCTCCGTCCACGGCATGCCCTCACAGACCCCGATGACCCCATAACCCTCCTCCAAGAGGCCAATAGGGCCACCAGCACAATACACAAAAAAAGACCGACCTACCGACCTCGCCGCCGAGGTCCATCGCGACGCGTTCAACGTAGTAGTCCCCTCCCCCGTCCCTTGTCCGACGAAGGCCAGCCCGCGCCGCAGCTGAGCCAGTAAATATAAATTCCCAACTATGACCTCTGAGTTTGTTTCGGACGTTTCTTCTCAGAGCTAGTACTAGGAAACGCCGCGGTCATCAAACCGAATTAAAATAAAATTCGATCCAGCCGTCTCTTGCTGTTCTCTCTAGCGACGCCCTAAGCCGAGGTTCGTACCCCACAGGGGTGCCCTTAGCGTGTAGTAGCTTAATTTTAGTTGCCCTGGCTGGAGGCTTTAAATTCATTTAAGGCAGCCACAGGATAGTCCGGTTAAGTAGTCACGACCTCTCCAGGTCAATTATGAGATGCCTTATCACAAAAAAAAAGTAAAAAAAAAACGTGGTGATGCGATTTCAGACTTAAAAGTCCAGGTTTCCTTAAGATGTTTTCCTTCACCTTGATATACTTAGAAAGATGCCTCACTGTACTCTGATCTATAAGGTGCCTAATT
Organism: Sesamia nonagrioides; assembly: GCA_017933935.1. Taxonomy (NCBI): domain Eukaryota; kingdom Metazoa; phylum Arthropoda; class Insecta; order Lepidoptera; family Noctuidae; genus Sesamia; species Sesamia nonagrioides. Next base: position 436,389 of record JADWQK010002222.1, on the reverse strand, counting down.
ACCCAAAAAAGAAAAAAACACTGGGAGAGGGGGGAGGATAGGCCGACTGCTGCCCCACCCTGAGCCCAAGGCTGGCTACGCCCATGCTTAGACAAATAAATATACTAATATACTCACTAAATAATGAGAAAACGTTAACTTTCTTCAAACTTGGAGAAATATCTAGAAAATTATTATTTACTAGCTTTCCGCCCGCGGCTTCGCCCGCGTAAATTTCGGTTATATCGCGCTTTTTAGATTTCCCTCGGGAACATCAAATTTTTCCGGGATAAAGGTAGCCTATGTCATTTCTCAGGGTCTAAAGATTGTGTGCTTTCCGCCCGCGTGGAGTTCGGTTATATCGCGCTCTTTAAAATTTCCCTCGGGATCATCAATTTTTTCCGGGATAAAAGGTAGCCTATGTTCTTTCTCAGGGTCTAAAGATTGTCTGTGCCATATGTCATCAAAATCGTTTTAGAGGTTTAAGCGGGAAAGCGTAACAGACAGACAGACAGACAGAGTTACTTCCGCATTTATAATATTATAGTATGGATTTATAAGTATTTAAAATCCAGACGTATTTAAAAAGTAATGTTTCCAATGCGTCATCAATCCTTATTTGCGCATTGTATGAGTAAAGTTTGGCAGCATCATGAATGATACAAATAAATTGTAATAAAATTACCGCGAAAATATGTTCACGTCGCGCATACTAAGCATGTCTGTATAATTTTAAATGTGGAACGTGTCACTATTTTATTTTTAAATTGTCTATGATTTGAAGCGCGTGTAGGTTCGATGTACTTTTTGCCATTTTATAATAATAGCTAAAAATTGAAGAAGGAACACAAAGACCCGGAGTTGTATTTATTTATTTATTGTTTCGCACATCAATTGTAGTTTTGTTCTTTAATTAAATAACTTCGATTTCTTCTTCTTCTATATGTTTTGCTCAGTGATCAATATTTATAAAACAAAACTTCTTTTCCTTTGTCCATATATGTATAGTTTCCAGTAGATAGACCTCAAGTATGACCAAGCCGCGCTTCCTAGTGAAGGCGCCGCGGCCAGCTCTCCTTGACACAGTGCGCCGCGCCTAACGCTGGCCTCGGGGCCCTTCTAAAGGTCAACATTCTAATCTATACTAATATATAAAGCTGAAGAGTTTGTTTGTTTGTTTGTTTGAACGCGCTAATCTCAGGAACTGCTGATCCGATTTGAAAAATTCTTTTTGCGTTGGATAGCCCATTAATTCAGAAAGGCTTTAGGCTATATAACATCACGCTGCTACCAATGGGAGCAGAGCATAACTAACTCCACGCGAACGAGGTCGCTGGCGGCAGCTAGTAAACAATATACACGAATAAAATATATTTCACTAGCTGTGCCCCGCGGTTTCACCCGCGTAAGCTTCGAACCGAAAGAGCTCAGTTGATATATAAGCGCCTGTTAAAATAATGGGAACAATATGTATGTCCGCGTTTGCTCCCGTTATCGCAACATTTTTTGTTCCTGGTCTGCTCCTATTGGTCATAGCGGGATGTTTTATAGCCTATGTCCTTTCTCAAACTCTAGACTATCTGTGTACTAAATTTCATTACAATCGGTTCAGTAGTTTTGGCGTGAAAGACAGACAGACAGACAGACAGACAGAGATACTTTCACATTTATAATATTAGTATGGATAGTAATACTATATGTATACTAATACTAATGATACTAATCCATAATGGATTAATCATAAGTACAAAGCACAAGTCCGTTCGTGTGTGGAGTACTGCAGCCACATTTGGGCTGGTGCTGCGAAATGTCACCTGGCTACTTTGGATTCAGTGGATGGCGTGCGAAGAGGCTAATTGCCGACCCAGATTTTGCTCAAAACGGTCTCCAAAGTCTGGAGCACAGGCGTAGAGTAGCCAGCCCGTCTTTGTTCTATAGGATGCATTTTGATGAGTGTGCGAGGGAATTGCATGATTTAATTCCCCTATCTCCGTTCCACCATCGGACGACCCGTCGTACGGCGAGTTTCTACCCTTACGTTGTTAATAATATTAAAATCCGGACTGGAACAATTTGCCAGCGGCGATGTTTCTTTTTTTTTTATAAATTATAAACTAGCGCTTGACCGCAATCCCGCCTGATGGTAAGCAGTGACGCAATTGTTGATGGTAAAGCGCAGAGCCTATTCACTTCGTCACTCACACTTTCCGTTGGAATATAATTTAGTGTCTTCAAGGCTAGAGTGAATAGACTCTTAATAAACTATCGCGCTTTACCATCAACGATTGCTTCACTGCTTATCATCAGGCGAGATTGTGGTCGAGCACTTGATTACAATTTATAAAAAAAAAACGTATTGACATCGCCTGAACGAGTGATATATTATAGTTGGTACCAATGGTCATCAGCACTCTCCTGTCTTCATCCCGAGCTAGTGACAAATATCCAGCCATCCGAACTCGGAGCACAATACACAACTCTAATTCTTTCTTTCTTGGTTTACGTTCTACTTGTTAACTATCAATGCCTTGTTTCATAAATAATCGAAAAAAAAATCCGCCCAGAAACGAACTCTGAATGTTGTTGAACTCCGTTTACTACAAAAGATTGCCATCGAAGCACTAAACCAATAGGTTATTAAAACTATATCTACTCACACTAACACATACACGCACATATGTGACATACACTACGGTGATGACATACTCACACTAAGGTGATGACATACTCACACTAAGGTGATGACATACGGGTGCAGTTTGACGTTTTCCTGGCCGCCATCTTGCGGGATGATGTCAGACGCGGCCATCTTGTTCTGTAGTGTCCGCCAGTACGCTGAGGAAAATGAAAATTTAATTAATTACAAAAATGGTTATATAACTACGTATATTACTGACCTTTCTAACTCTAGCATAATGAGGTCCGAGTGCCTTTTAAGTTTTTCCAGCCATTGCCAACAGCCAGCCTGTTTGTATGTTATATGTGTTCTTCAGGCGGACTCATCACGTAACCAGAGGGCCAGACAATCATCTTTGCCATACAATGGTAGCAACGAATTTTTTTATGTTCAATGATTCTTTCTCCTCTAATTTTTATGTGTTTATTTGTACATAATCCCCCTTATTTAAAGATTGGTGTCTGACAGCCTCCGTGGCGTAGCGGTAGCGAACGCGGCCCCTGTGCAAGGAGGCGCGGTTTCGATCCCCGCGCAGTGCAAGTGTTTGTATGCATGAATATGAATATTTGCACTGGTATGATCGTGCCTCGAAAAGCACATTAAGCCATTGGTCCCGGTTGCCATACGAACATCTAATGGCAGCCGTTACGGGTTGTTGAAGCCCTCAAAAGTCAAACAATTGGTCTAACTGCAATGCTTCGATATCGCCTTTGGGTTATGGAGGTCAGACGGAAGTCGCTTCACGGAAAATATAGAAGTTTAGCCAAAACCAGCAGTTAGACTAGTAAAGCGGACCCCAAACTCCAAAGTTGAACAGCTTCGGAAGCGACTGGGATTACCTAACGCTGAGATGGTGATGATTTAAAGATTAGTGACTGTTAAACCATACATTTTTGACATTTTAACCCCACTTAATAACTTTAATCACCGTTTATGAATAAACCCCTTAAATCTATGGTGTTGATTTAAGGGGTTTATTCGTATAAATCTATGGTGTTGACAAATATAAAAGAAATTGCACAACTGGAATACACTGTAACAAAGCTCTCAGAATACCTAATAGAAGCTTACCACGCTTGCTGTAAATTAAGGACACCGCGGGCTAACAGTAGGCGAAGTCCGTGGTGGAATCCCGAGCTCGGTAAGCTACGTCAAACACTACGTAAGCACTTCAACAGAGCCAAAAACAGTAGGCTCACAGAAGACTGGGACACATACAAAGAAACCCAATACACCTACAAAAAGCAAATCAGAACCGCCAGAAGGACTGCTTGGCGGAGATTTTGCGAGTCTATAGAAAACAACAATGAAGCTGCAAGGGTAAGGAAAATACTATCAACTGATCAGGACCGAACCCTTGGAGCGCTGAAAAAACCCGACGGTACTTACACACAAACGGATCAGGAAACCAGCAGAGTCCTCCTGGAAACACACTTCCCGGACTGTAAACTCCTGGAAGACAGGACCTGGGAGGCTGTACCAGAATGGACTCCAACAGAGCAGGACTGGTCCAACGCCCACAAACTAATAACAGTAGACCGGCTAAAGTGGGCTATCAACACCTTCAAACCATACAAGTCCGCGGGGTTGGATGGTATATTCCCAGCCCTACTACAATGGGGGTTGGTTTACATCGCTCCATGCCTCGTAAATATCTTTCGAGCATGCATAGCGTATAGACACATACCCCATGCCTGGCGGGAAGTGAAGGTTATCTTCATACCCAAGCCTGGCAAATCAGACTACACGCAACCCAAATCATACCATACCATACTGGAGAGGATCTGCGACCGGTATATTCGCGACGGACCTCTCCGGGCAAATCCACTCCACAAACAACAGCATGCGTACTCCACGGGCAAATCAACAGAATCCGCGCTGCACAGCGTGGTATCCAAGATTGAATGCGCCGTGGACCACAAATGCTCAGGACTAGCCGTCTTCATCGACATTGAAGGCGCCTTTGACAAGACCACATTCACAAGTATCAGCACGGCCTTGAACAGGCACAACATAGACCCGTCACTGAGAGGCTGGATCGCTAACATGCTCGGCCAAAGAGCTGTACAAGTTACCGTGAACGACACCACAAGGGCCATCGTGGCGAAGGGATGTCCGCAAGGGGGCGTTCTTTCGCCGCTACTATGGAACCTGGTTGTTGACAGCCTAATAAATACATTAAATAACAAAGGCTACTATACCGTGGGTTATGCCGACGAGATAACAATAATAATAAGCGGAATGCATGAAAACACCCTGTGCAATTTAATGCACCAGGCCCTGAAAATCGTAAAAAATTGGTGTAATACACACCAACTTTCTGTGAACCCAGATAAAACCGAGCTGATTCTCTTCACAAAAAAGAGGAAGCTCACACCGCTAAATCTACCAAGATTCTTTGGCACCACCCTAAGTCTATCCGCTGAAACGAAATATCTGGGTATATACCTGGACAAACAGCTGAATTGAGCGAAACACACCAACTACATCACAACTAAAGCCAGTATATCAATGTGGCAATGTAAGCGTATGCTTGGGAAAAACTGGGGAATTAGCCCCAAGGTCACTCACTGGCTTTATACCACTGTCATCCGGCCAATTATAACATATGGCTCACTAGTCTGGTGGCCAAGAACTAGTCTGAGCACAGCCCAAAAAGACCTCGAGAAACTACAAAGGCTGGCGTGTGTGGCAATCACCAGTTGCATGAGAACCACGCCTACTGCCGCCCTGCAGGCGATGTTGGGACTGCCCCCCCTTCACCTCGTTGTGAGGGAGGAAGCGACATTGGCTGCCTTCAGACTCCACCTATCGGGAACCCTGAGCAAAGACTCCAGGGTCAAACATACACGTCTGATGCTGGATGCAATCGAGAGGCGGCCAATGCTACAAGCACCCAATGACAGGGTACAAAAACAGTACTGCTTTCAAAAACACTATCAGATAGTACTTGAAGAAGAGCAGTGCGACCACTCAGGACCGGAGGAGTTGAGAGTGTACACCGACGGATCGAAATCCGATCAAGGAACGGGCGTTGGAGTGTTCTCACAAGACCTCAACATAAATACAATATGTTAAGAAAACCCTGTCCGACCCATGAAGGTATTATTAGGTATCGATAACTGATTCTACTAATGCCTACAAAACCTGGCTAAACTTAAAAAAAAATTCCCCCTAAAAAATTAATAACTTAAATAAAATAAATAGGTAATTTCATGGCAACACAGGCACAGTTCATAACCTCAGTTGACCTCATGCATGTAGGTATAGGTAATTTATCCACGTTTATCGAGTCTCGAAACAAATGATGATACTTAGGCAGCTCGTGAAAAGAACTTTTTTTTTTTAAGTAGGAAGGTCTTCTGACTCTCCAAATGTATCATTTCATTCGATGAGCATAATCGCTGAGGCGGAGATGTTGTTCCATATTAATTTAAAAAATTAATTTATAAATTTCGTTCACTAATAACGATACAGGTCCAGCTGGTACTGTCGCACGAGATTAGCACGGACATGCACACAAATAAAAATCAAGTGGTGTCAAATCCGCGCTGACCACAGTTGGTCCGCCCTTACCAATCCACTGCTCGCCGAACTGATAATGGAGGTTCTCACGTACAGGACAAAGATATGGTGACGCACCGTCATACTGGAACCACATTGACCACAATCACCTGATCACAACACAGCAGTTGCTGCTACCTTCCATCAGCATATTACATTCAGTGCTGCCAATAAAAAAATCACGATTCCCCGCGTCAGTGTTGTCAATTCCCCGAAATTCCCCGCTTGTTTTGAATAATTCCCCACATATTCCCCGAATTTATATTTTTGAAATAAAAACATTGTTTTATGCAAAAATTATTTAATACTATTGCTTATTTATACGAATATGTTAAATATTTGGTGGCCCTTATTTTATTTGGACATATTATTGTACATATTATTTATGCCATATTTTCGCTGTAATCATAGGTAAATCAGGTTCAAATTTTAAAATATTCCCCGCTTTAGCTATACCTTGTTTGGTATGCATTATCGCAGCAATGGTGTCATTGTTGAGGCTCCCACGGTGCTGTGTTTTAATATTATTTAGGTTGCTGAAAATCCTCTCCATAGACGTGTTTGAAAAAGGTAATATTAATAGAAGACCTATTACTTTTTTTTTAAATTTTTAAACAAAAACTTACCAGCCTTATTCTTTAGGTTAAAAACCTTAGGCCAGTACTCAACGAGTGGTAGTGATTCTAACCCTAAGCCCTTAAATTTAAGCAATGCTTGTTCTTGCCATTCGTTGTCAACAGTTTGTTGATCAATATATTTTTTTAAAATGGGGAAACGTGTAAAAACTCCATACAGAGTTTTAATGTTGAAAAGCCTGGGCGTCTGAGGGTTTGACGAACTTACTTTTTTTTTTATAAGTTATAAACCAGCGCTTGACCGCAATCCCGCCTGATGGTAAGCAGTGATGCGATCATTGATGGTAAAGCGCGCTAGTTCATCAAGAGCCTATTCACTCTAGCCTTGAAGACACTCAAATTGTAATGTGACGGAAACACCGTCGCTGGTAAATTGTTCCAGTCCCTCGATGTACGCGGTATAAAAGAGGAAGCGAAACGCTTCGTCCGGGTCGCAGTGGTATCAACAACGTAAGGGTGGAAACTCGCCGTACGACGGGTCGTCCGATGGTGGAACGGTGATGGGGAATTAAATCATGCAATTCCCTTGCACACTCACCAGAATGCAACCTATAGAAGACCGAAAGGCTGGCTACTCTACGCCTGTGCTCCAGGCTTTGGAGACCGTTTCGAGTTAAGTCTGGGTCGCCAATCAGCCTCTTCGCACGCCTCTCCACTGAATCCAAAGTAGCCAGGTGACATTTCGCAGCACCAGCCCAAATGTGGCTGCTGTACTCCATACACGAGTGGACCTGTGCTTTGTACAACATTAGAAGCTGCCCCGGTGTGAACTACCGCCGGACCTTTGCGATAACGTCAAGTTTTCTGGCAGCCACCTTGGCCTTGGACTCAATGAAACGCCCAAAGTTAAGGTTCGAGGAGATCTCTACTCCCAAAAGCTGAAGGCGGTTGGTGCACTCCAAGGATACATTCTGGAAAGTAGGAGCCAAGGTGAACGGGCTCCTTTTGGCGGTGAAAAGACACGCCTGTGTTTTGACGGAATTGAATGCTACAAGATTGGCTTTGCCCCATTCGGAGACTGCCTGTAGTGCAGCACTCGTACGCTCTACCATAGCCTCTCTTTCGGACCGGATTGTTTCCTTACTAGCCCGAGCTTCCGGCAGGTATCTCTCCACAACTGTGCTGTCATCTGCATACCCATAGATACCGGGCAATTAGTTGACAGAAATTAATTCAAACAAAGGATCGCTGAAGTCAAACCTTTTGACAATGTCTGCCGTTAGTTCGTTAGAAAATGCTAAACAGGATTTATAAAATGCATCCAAATCAGTACTAGAAATAGTTTGATCCTTGTGTATATTGTTAACACTTTCATTTGCTGTCATACGGCGCGTGCTTAGTCGCACAGTAAGCCTTCCAGTTGTACGTAGGTAGTACTTATTACTTCCATGGTTGAGAAATACAAAATGGTGTAGAAATGACAGTTGAGCAGGCATTCTTAGTTGTAAAGTACCCAACATAAAATAATTTTAGCCGAATTAGTCTGGATTCCCCGAAATTCCCCGATTTATGTCATTCCCCGAGCTCTCCCCGCGCTCACCCTCAATTCCCCGCAAATCGGGGATTTTCCCCGCGATTGGCAGCGCTGATTACATTACACTACATTAGGAAACGACATGATCACACAATACACGAATAGTCTTCACTAGAGCGATGTTTACGCGTAACTGATAATTTAAAGTAAAAATGATTTTTATTTTTAAAATTGTACCTACGCGGCTCGGCCGCGCGGCATCCTTTGAGTAAGGATTAGAGATGGGCATTTACCCGGTAAAAACCCGAACTATGGGTAAATACCCATTTATACCTATTTTTACCCACCCAATTTTAATTTTTACCGGGTAAAAATTATAATCAGTTTAATTTAGAGTAGATCCGTAGTTACATCGTTATTATTATCGCAGATCATATTTTGATCAAGTTACAACCTGACACTGACCAGTAAATTGCAAAAAACTCGACAAAATCTGAATTACACGGGCTGCCTCTACGGAACAGGCTATTTGACAGATTTATAATTTTTATCTCGAATTACTTGGTTGCGGTTAAGAAGTTCACCGAAAGTATTTTTTTTTATTTTAAATACGTAGGTATTTCGTAAGAAATATGCAAATAAAAATTCAAAATTCAAATAAGCCGCGAAAACGATTTATTCAGCAATATGGCGTCGAGCTTTGTAATTGACGTCACAAGCGGTTTTCGGTTCTCAGTGGTGTTTGTTTTTATTTATTATTTGTTGTTGTTATTTAATAAAATGGTTTACAAGTGGTGTGCTGTACCGGGTTGTACAAATAAATCGATAAAAACCCCCAAAAAACAGTTTATAAGTTTGCCGAAAACAAGCGTTGATGCGCGTATGACGTCATCGCGACATTAGCCAATCCGGATCGTTTCACAATGTGTGGCGCGAGAAACAAAAAGCTAAACATATTTTTGTGTTTCGTATGTATTAATTGTTATTATTTTCAAACTCATTTATTGCATTTTTTATTAAAACTCCTGTAAATGACATAAATAACCCTCATTTTATGCAATTAAAGCAAAAATCTCAAAAAAATGAATACTGTCAAATAGCCTACTACCATTTTTTTGTTCTGGATGAGAAATCGTCAAATGACCTCTCCCGCTCTAGGCCTGTGCCTGTGTGTGCCTGTGCGCCAGGGCCACGGTTTCCTTTTAGGCCTCTGCCTCGAATCTTGCGGGCAGCGTTGCGGCGGCGGCGGCGGCGAGTGAGCGGCAGGATCTTATGCGTTAAATCAAACGGACCGGTTCTCGAAAACAGCGGCGCGGCACAACGGGCGGTGGCGGGCAGCGAGCGGTGTACTTCTTGCGCTCGAATCTTGCGGGTAGCGGGCGGGCAGCGAGCGGTGTACTTAAAGTCAAGCAGTGATCGAGCGTTAGGAATAAATTTGAATGAAAAAGCTGTTGCCGCCATTGTTCAAACATTTCTTTCGCGAATAAAAACAAATATCTCGTCGACACAATCGTGAACACAATACTACGCGGCTATAGTGACGCGCGATCTGCCCGCTAGTTTCGAGAACGGGTCTTCGATGCCCGCTCGGCTCCCGCGCCGCTGCCGGCGCCGCCCCGAAATCCTCTTTTTTTTTTTTTGTTTCCGGGGTGGAACATCCTCATGCGATGTCCGCCGCCCTGGGGCGGGCGACGGGTCTGTCGGAATCTTAATGATTGAAAACCACCCCAGTGTTTCATCTCACACCTACACCGGGGGGTTGCGAGAACGAAAACTGCTTCCGCAATCCTCCATTGATGCTGGCCCGCCACTGTGGGTTTGGTCCGGTGGGACAGGTCAGCCGCCTAATTCACACGCCGCTCCAACTGTCCGGGTCAGCCAGCGCGATGCGGACAGGGGACAGTCACAGTGAGGATATCGTCTCAGCATACATGAGCAACCAGGGAGGTGGATCATGGATGCTGAGGCCTGTATGGGGACTGCATATGCTCCTTCTACATAGAAAGAGCATTATATAGAGGCGTGTTCTTCAATCTGTATCTCTCCATGGTGAACCTTAGTGTTAATATAGAATCCATGGTTCCGTACTCTGGACGAAACCCATATTCGCCATATTGACTTTTGCGTCATGTTTACTGCAAATAAACGTTTTTTCTTTCTTTCTTTCTTATATTGACACTCCCAAGACAGCATCTTCTTCTTCTTCTTCCTCAGCCCATAGATGTCCACTGCTGGACAAAGGCCTCCCCCAAGGCTTTCCACGATGACCGGTCTTGTGCTGCCCGCATCCATCGGCTTCCCGCGACCTTCACCAGGTCATCGGTCCACCTTGTTGGGGGCCTCCCTACGCCGCGTCTTCCAGTACGTGGCCGCCACTCCAGAACCTTACTGCCCCATCGGCCATCGGTTCTACGAGCAATGTGCCCTGCCCACTGCCACTTAGGTTTAGCGACTCGCAGAGCTATGTCGGTGACTTTGGTTCTTCTGCGGATCTCCTCATTTCTGATTCGATCACGCAGAGAAACTCCTAGCATAGCTCTTTCCATTGCCCTTTGTGTGACTCTGAGCCTTCGTATGAGGCCCATTGTGAGCGACCACGTTTCAGTTCCGTAAGTCATCACTGGCAACACACACTGGTCAAAGAGTTTTGTCTTGAGACACTGTGGTATCTTGGACGACGAGAAGATGTAGCGTAGCTTCCCGAACGCTGCCCAACCGAGCTGGATTCGCCGAGACACCTCTTTCTCGAAGTTGGACCTACCTAGTTGGACTGTCTGTCCAGACAGCATACTCCTGCCGAATCTGAGAGTCTATAATCCTCTCAAAATTCTTCAGGGTGTGTACCGAGCCCTTGCCTTTGAAGACTAGAGTAATAATACTCAGTCCCCATTGGCTTGAAATTTTGCCGATCAGGAACACGCGGTTCAGAAGGTTAGTTAACATGCCAGCATCGCGAGGACCCATCGCCTTCCAGGCCTCAATGGGGACTCCGTCAGTTCCGACAGCTTTCCGATTTGCTGAAAAGTCGTTTGGACTTCCTCGGGCGTTATCGCGGGCACTAATTCAAGATTTGGAATGAATTTCGGTGTCTGCACCTGTTGGTGCAGCTTATTCAGCAGCTCGTGGAAGTACAAGCGCCATTTCTCCTTCACCGTGAGGTCTTTGCATAGCAGGTTACCAGTAGGGTCTTTTACACAACGGCACTTGGATATATCCTATGCCGCTTTGACCCTGGAACATGCCAATTTGGAAAAGATCTTTTGCCCCTCAAATGATTCCTACTTCTCGTAAAGCGCTTGAAAGTGGTCTGGCTCTGGCTCTGGCTCTGGCTACAACTCTTTTAGTGGCACGTTTGACAACCTTATATGCGTCGCGATCTGGATGCCACGTTTTAAAGAGGGCTTTCTTCACCCTAGTCTTCCTCTGGACTGTGTCGTCCCACCACCAGGTCTCCTTTTCACGTTTGCGGCCGCCCTTAGAGACTCCGAGCACCACCCGCGCCGCCCCAATAATAGCTGCCTGGATCCTGCCCTAATGGTCTTGGACATATTCTTCATCGGTCCAGCGCACTTGTCTCTAATAACCGATGCGAACTCCTAGGACTTATTTCATCAAGCAGCCGCCACCAAATCTGGTGCCGGCAGTGCTCTACACGTCTACGATGGGCCGTTACGCAGAGATCTATGACAAGGAGGCGGTATTGTCCAGTGAGACTCTCACCGGCTTTGACTTTGCAGTTGGCTGCTTTGCCGATGTGGTGTCTCCTAGTCGGTAGAAAGTCTATTCGGGTAGCGCTTCGCCCGCTGCGAAAGGTGACAATGTGCTCCTGCTTCTTTTTGAAGTAGGTGTTTACGATTGCAAGTTTAGCGGCTGCACACGTTTGGAGAATGTTGTTTCCTTCTGCGGTGCGGCCGCCGTACCTAAAGCCGCCGTGAACACGCTCAACCCGACACTCTTCTCACCCACATGACTGTTCAAATCACCACCCAGAACCACTCACTGGGATAACGGTATCCCGTGAAACTGTCCTTCGAGCTGGATCCAGAACAACATACTTTCGGCGTCACCACACCAGGAAAAGCACAACGGATTTTCCTGATTTTGGCTCGCTTCTTCAGCCGTATCCGCCTCTGACACGTTAGACCTAGCCCACAGGTCACAGGGTCACAGGAGTCGGGCGTAGCTCCTGCGCGCCGTTTGCGGCGGCGCCCTAACTGTGTCACGTGCATTTCTTCCTTTCCTATGCATAATCGTTTGGCTTGTTTTGCTTTTACGAGTGCGACTGTTGTCAGACCACTCAGCTCCGAAGGGAAAACTGGCGTCAGCACCCCATCCGTAAGGCAGCGAGTGCACCGTCAGCAGGTGGGGTTAACTTGGGTCCCAAAGATGGTGGTAGGACCCCAAAGCACTCCAGTACCTGATCGTAGTATTGATGATGAAGCCAATTAAATAACAATTCATTTTATACCCGGTATTTATTATAAATACCCGGTAAAAATGGGTATTTTTTAATTTTTACCTATTCTACCCTTTTTTACCAATTTTTACCTACCCATTTTTTACCCACCCGCCCATCTTTAGTAAGGATGTGTAAGTAATCAAAATATTGATTTTCGATGGAAACAATTTACTCGTCTATTTTTGTTATCGATTTAGTATTGTAGTTTCTCATTCTCATTCTAGATTCAACATCGCATGGAATTGTTTAGAACTTTTACAAAACTTAAATTAGTTAGATACACTGCTGTAAATGAAAATCATGCCAAATTTTTAATTTCAGTTTCTGTCTCAAAATCGATGATATTGACCGTTAAAATATTTGTAAAATTTTACTAAAATTGTGTTTCATAAGTCCTTCTCGTTTCTGTTTACTAATACTTGTGTTATAATAATGTTATTAGTAGGTAATTAATCGATAAACAAACAAAAGTACTTTTACCATTGGGTAATCTGTGTTTTTAACAAATCATTCAACCAGATACAAGTTTCGATTAATAGCGATAAAAAACGTTATTACGCAAAAATTAGTGCATCACTAGTTATTTCTTTTACGTCGCCGACAAAGCTCACGCGCGACGCCGCCAAAGAAATAAATAATCTAACAAAACAATAAAAGGAAAGCCGACAATTATACCGCCTAAAATGGTGTTGTCATTTTTTAAAAACACCAAATTTTGGGGAAGTTAGCGTAAATTCGCGGGGAAAAAAGATAGTTTTAAAATTGATTAGTATTGTTACTATGATGATTATGCAAAATTTTAAATTTTATTTGGTCATGTGATTGCCTAACCTTTGTTATCCTTATGGGTCGGACAGGGTTTTCTTTACATATTGTATATCCAGACCGCTAGGGATGCTCAACACAGTCTATCAAGCAGAGTGTGTGGGCATAACTCTGGCGGCCCTAGCCATAAAAGCCAGAGGAGTTGCGGACACGCGTGTCCGCATACTCACCGACAGTGCTTCCGTCCTCCAATCCCTAAAGCAGGGATGCATCACATCAAGTCTAATACTTGAGTGCCACGATGCATTGGAACGGATAACCGTACCAAACCGCAACACTGTGACACTACAGTGGATAAAGGGTCACAGCGGTTCACTGGGCAACGACGCAGCTGACGAGCTGGCTAGAAGGGCATCCAGCGCGTTGGTCAGCGGACCGGAGCCCATTGTGCCTATTCCCTTTATTCAAATACGCAGATGGCTACAAAAGCATACCTACGAACAAGCGGAGATTTGGTGGTCCTCGTCACTGGGCTGCAGGCTGTCCAGGGAGGCCATGCCATCTCTGGATGACAGGCTAACCAAAAGGTTGCTGCGCCTGGATAGGAGGAATCTACAATTGATGACGGGGATCATCATGGGCCACTGCTCGCTGAATAAGCATCTCCACACAATAGGCATAACAGACAGCCCTCTGTGCAGAGCCTGCATAGAGGCTGACGAGACAGTTGCGCATGTACTCTTCGAGTGTACAGGCGTCACGCAAATTAGAAACGAAACCATAGGAGCACCAAGATCTTACACGGATGTTCTCAACAGGCTGGGAGACCTGATGGGCTTCTGGAGGGAGGTGGGCTGGTTGGAATAACCGCCAAAGGCCGCCATGGTCCACGCACAATGGTCCGCTGGAGGGACTGAGTGCGGAAACCAAACCAATAACATAGAACATAGAACATCAATGGTGTTGAGGTTCGTAACGACTGTCAAAGTTCTACTAATGGCAGCTGGAACTCTAGGCACTGAGAAGTCTTGGTTGTTAATTAAGATGTTCACCCATATGTAGCTTAACCTGACCGATAGACAGTTATTAGTTACCACAGCCCCAAATAAAAACTTTTTTACAAATTAAAAAAACAACCGACTTCCAAAAACCACTACAAAGTAAAAAATAACTAATTTCGGAAGTTGTGTCTTTGGTTTTGTATATTCGTTTTTGACACCGACTTCCGAAATTAGTTATTTTTTACTTTGTATTGGTTTTTGGAAGACGGTTGTTTTTTTTTTTTTTTTTGTAAAAAAGTTTTTGTTTTACACTTTTTAGTTCTGAAAAGTACTATGTATTTAGTTGCAGTCAGACTGAAAGCTGACAGATATATAGTTGGGAAACGACGTAATTTTTGTTTACTTTAATTTTTACCCGTAAGTTTGAAGAATTCCCTCAACTGCCTATGGTCTTCACCATCAGATTTACTGCAGACCATTATTTAACCCAATGGGTGCAAAGTTCTCATCAATATAAATGAATTAAGTCCAAACACAAAGTAGCTACTGTAAACCGTTGAGGAGTTCCTGGAACTGGCCTTTGTCTTCATCATCAGAGCTCTTATGACTGTCACAATCCATCTAGGTTTAAAGTTCTTATCAATACAAGTTAATCAAGCCCAAACACAAGGTAGCTGCTGTCAATTGTTGAGGAGTTCCTTCGACTGTCTCCCGGCTCCATCATCAGATCTACTCCGAACCTTTATTAAATTAAAGTGCTTTAAAATGCTTAATGAAAGTACTAAGAAATGAACTAGTCGCCCCTAAGATTTTTGAAAGTTCCCCTTGATTTCTCCGGTCTTCCATCATCAGATCCTAATGTCCTTATCATGGGACGACCTTGGAAATATCTTCTTTCCAAAAAAAAGGAATTATCAAAATCGGTTCATAAACGACGAAGTTATCCGCGAACAACATAAAAAAAACGGCCAAGTGCGTGTCGGACTCACGCACAAAGGGTTCCGTGCCATTGATTTATGAAATTAAAGGATTTAAGTTATTTGTATGAAAGATTACGCGGTAATAAGTGGTTTACGATTTACGAGGTATTTAAAAAAAACTACTAACTAGATCTCGTTCAAAATAATTTTCGTTTGTAGTTTTTATAGTAATGTGCCTATATCATATGTTTTTTTTTTAGATTTTTCATTTTCTTATATTAGAAAATAGAGGGGGGACCAACTTTTTCCACTTTGGAAGCGTCTGTCACGCAAACTATTCGGTTTAGAAAAAAAATATTGTAGAAACCTCGAATTTTTGAAGACCTATCCATAGATACCCACCTATGGATAGGTAGGAATATATCTACCTACCAAGTTTCGACACTATAGTTCTTATACTTTCGGAAAAAAAATGGCTGTGACATACGGACGGACAGACGCACAGACAGACATGTCGAATCTATAAGGGTTCCGATTTTTGCCATTTGGCTACGGAACCCTAAAAAGCATATACAATACGGTCAAATTGAATAACCTCCTCCTTTTTGAAGTCTGTTAAAAACACACTTAGATATCAGTTCAATGTAATGTGTTCAGTTCAGTGGAATCCTACTAATATTATAAAGGCGAAAGTTTGTAAGTATGGATGTATGGATGTTTGTTACTCTTTCACGTAAAAACTACTGAATGGATTTGGTTGAAATTTGGCACAGGGGTAGATAATAGTCTGAAATAACACATAGGCTACTTTTTATCCCGGAAAAATATGCAGTTCCCGTGGGATACGAAAAATATTAGTCCACGCGGGCGGAGCCGCGGGCGAAAGCTAGTGTGTCATAATATTTACTGAATCATACAATAGTAACCGACAAGTTGTAGTTTAAGTGCCCTTTGTATTACAGATAATACTCGCTGCTACTGTGATGATAATTAATAACAAAACGCATTTATTTTCATTTCAGAAGTATGTTTCAAATAAAACTATTTCTTAAGGGCCTTTTTTAAATAATCATAAACTGGTGCTTGACCGCGATCCCGCCTGATGGTAAGCAGTGATGCAATCGTTGATGGTAAAGCGCGCTAGTTTATTAAGCCTATTCACTTAAAAACTTGGTGCATAGGAAGGGAGACGGCAGCTGAGCGAGGTGATGCAATGTTAAACTCAACAACACGACCAACGATGCTGCGGCACGGAGATTGATCTAGAGACCCTCCACGACCAAACTTCCGACGCAACAACATTTGGCGCATCGTACCCGGCACACATCCTAATTATTCGCCATCTTTGTGCCATATTTCAACTAAATCTTTTCAGTAGTTTTTTCCTGAAAGTAACTAACATCCATATACAACGTGTAACAAAAAGGGTATATACATACCAAGGGCATGGCATCTTTAGATGATATCAAACGATATCCGAAGGGTTTCAACTCAAAATAAAATACTCAAAAAATTAGTACCAAATTTTCGGTTTCGTGTTTCTTAAAATCAATTCATAAAAAACGTGGCAGCACACTACATACGTTAATAACTACTCGTTACCCGTCACGTTACTTGCCAAAATCCGATAAATGTCTTCAATATCTCTGTGCGACTAGTATGATAAGCCTATTACAGGCGGTGTTTTTCCTCATAACTTCCTAACATAAAGAGATAGGATTAAAAAATCCTTCCAATATCGTTTGATATCATGTAAAGATACCATGCCCTTGTTATGTATATACCCTTTATGTTACACGTTGTATAAAAACCAGATGTTACAGCTGCCGAATTTTTCACGAATGGATCTTTCGGCGTGTCGCCTAAACCGGAACCAAGTCTACCATTTTGTTGTTTGATACAGATAAAGTCAATTAAATGCCAACGTCTAAAGTACGCCATTACGCACCCCTCACCCCTTTCCATCATCATCATCATCTCAGCGTCAATCCCAGTCGCATCCGAAGCTTTTTCAGCTTTGGAGTCTGGGGTCCGCTTTACCAGTCTAACTGCTGATTTGGCTAAACTTCGACATTTTCCGTGAAGCGACTGCCGTCTGACCTTCACAACCCGAAGGCGATATCGAAGCATTGCAGTTAGATCAATTGTTGGACTTTTGAGGGCTCCAACAACCCGTAACGACTGCCACTAGATGTTCGTATGGCAACCGGGACCAACGGCTTAACGTGCTTTCCGAGGCACGACCAGATCAGTGCAAATATTCATATCCATGCATACAAATATTTACACTGCGCGGGGATCGAATCCGTGTTAGGTAGGCAGGAATTCGATCCCCTCTCGCAGTCACGTGGATTTGCTCGTGCGCAGGGGTTCGCCTCATGTTCCGAATCACCATGATGTTAGCGTTCTATCTATTGAGTACACCGAATGAATAATGGACTCTGTTATATTATAGGCCACAACACGATAGGCCATTATGAATAGCTACGAACTAGTTCGGCCTTTGAGCGTCAGTTGATCTACTTGGACTATAATGGAGAGGCCAACGACTGCTGGGAGACTGCTACAACTACACAATGTACATGAATAAATATAGAATGTGCATGTTTTAAGAAGTGCATAGAATTTGTTTGTTAGGAATTCCCAACCCATATCGTCCCGTGGGTGTCGTAAGACGCGACTAAGGGAACTCTCACCAGGGAAACGGGCGGTAGCGCTTCTCTTGTGGAATATCAAACTGCCAACCGTGGGGATTATGGAAAACCCGCCCAACTTGGGGGGAGGCCTTTGTCCAGCAGTGGACCTCTGTAGGCTAAAGAAGATTCGATGGAACTACCAGCCGGATGTGACGAGAAATCAGAAAAAATGTTTTTGAATTTTCTAGCCCAATTCGCTCAAACGATGCAAGGGAATGGTTCCGGGGAACAAGTAACTTCATGCGGACGAAGTTATGAGCAGAAGCTAGTATTTTTTTTTTCTTTGTTTTTTTTTCTTTAGGATCATTTGTAATCGCAATGCGTATGTCAGCAGAAGAACGAGAGTAACCGACATAGCCCGAAGAATTGCAATACTAAAGTGGCAGTGGGCTGGACACATTGCCCGTAGGACCGATGCCCGATGGGGTCGACGGTTTCACGAGTGGAAGACGTAGCGTGGGTAGGCCCCCGACAAGGTGGACCAACGATCTGGTGAAGGTTGCGGGAAACCGCTGGATGCGGGAAGCGCAGGACCGGTGGTCGTGGAGAACCTTGAGGAGGCCTATGTCCAGCAGTGGACGTCTTTCGACTGAAATAATGATGATGATATCAGTGCCATCGTACCCTAAATACACATTTATCATATTTGGGCCATGAACCTAAACAGACTCTTCGCATCATCGCCATTTGGTTGAGCCAGGATTTTATGAAATGTGCCTATTTCAAGATTGCCAGATCATTTCTACTAGACTCGTACCGAACACAGTCCATCAATAAGTGGAGTAAGTCTTCGACATAGTATTATTGTCTGTTTGATAAGATAAGATAAGATATGACCCGCTCGTTCTTCTCATTATTTATTTTTTTATAGATTACTAGCTTTCCGCCCGCGGCTTCGCCCGCCTGGAGTTCGGTTATATCGCGCTTTATAAATTTCCTTCGGGAATATTAAATTTTTCCGGAATAAAAAGTACCCTTGTATTTAATCCGGACTTCTAACTTTACGTTTGAAGTCATTCAAACCTCAAAGCAAGAAATTTCAAAGCAATCGGTTCAGTAGTTACGGAGTGAAAGAGGAACAAACAAACAAATAAACTCACTTTCCGATTTATAATATTAGTAAGCATAAACTATTGCTTAAACAAAATCCCGCCTGATGGTAAGCAGTGATACAATCGATGATGGTAAAGCGCGCTAGTTTATTAAGAGGTAGGAGGAGAGGGAGGGGGGTAGGGGAGAGGGGGGGAGGGGAGAGGGTAGGAGGGGGGAGGGGGAGGTTTGTTCATTCTAGCCTTGAAGACACTCAAATTGTAGTCCGACGGAAAGACGGCCGCTTCGACAAACTAGGATCGACTTTCGGACTAACTGACCAACCACACAATACGGAAGTGTCTGTTCATTAACAGAATTATTCCAGTCCCTCGATGTACGCGGTATAAAGGACGAGGCGAAATGCTTCGTCCGGATCGTAGTGGTGTTAACAACGTATGTAAGTGTGGAAACTCTCCGTACGACGGGTCGTCCGATGGTGGAAAGGAGATGGGGGAATTAAATCATGCAATTCCCTCACACTCTCCTCAAAATGCTACTCTGGGTGGCTGGCTACTCTACGCCTGTGTTCTAGGCTTTGGAGACCGTCTCGAGTTAAATCTGGGTAACTAATCAGCCTCTTCGCTCGCCTCTCCACTGAATCCAAAGTGCCCAGGTGACACTTAGCAGCACCAGCCCAAATGTGGCTGCAGTACTCCACACACGAACGGACCTGTGCTTTGTACAACATTAGAAGCTGCCCTGGTGTGAAATACCGCCGGACCTTTGCGATAACGCCAAGTTTCCTGGCAGCCACCTTGGCCTTGGACTCAATGAACCGGCTAAAGTTTAGGTTCGAGGATATCTCAACTCCCAAAAGCAGGAGGTACACTCCAAGGATACAAAACAAAACCTTTGAATTTGAGTTCAAACCAAAATGGATCCCGTTTAGTTATCACTGCACGCGTCCCTGTCGTCAACCCCTGCACCACACTCGGGACGTGTTATCAGTCCGGTATCACTCGCGCTACTTATTACACTCATTGAATAACTATTAACATTATCATAATTACCACTAGATACCATTTAATAGTATGTTTAACCTCAAGAGGCTCGGGGCTAAGTACTGAGTCCTCAACCTTCGCGTACCCACGAGAACTTAAGCTGCTTATTCTATCGGCTAATAATTTGATTATACCAGTTTGATGAATACTTGCAGTCCACGCAGGGGTAACAAGTATATCTTGGACACCAATGACTGATTACAAGGTGAAGGAAAACATCTTGAGGAAACCTGGACTTTGAGTCTGAAATCGCCAACCTGCATTGAGCAAGCGTGGTGATTACGCTCAATCCTTCTCTGTATGAGAGGAGGCCTGTGCCCAGCAGTGGGACGATAAAAATATTGATGATGATGATGAAGGTTTATACATCATTATCACAAAAACTATGTGAACTACTAAAGAAACGTTATTGTACCAAGTACCTATAGTGATGAGATAACAACGAACAGTTTCCTCGTTCATTTATCTAATACAGATAAAGATAGCAGATAATACGTATTAATACGTATTAATACGTATTTGTCGCAGCTAATTAGTGTACTTAGCCGTTTAATTAACTGTCTAGTCTTTTCACTAAACAGTTGCTGTTCAACTAAAGGCCTGAATAATACTCAATAAATTATACATAGTGTTACGAATGCACCTTATGTCGATGGCATAAGATTCAATATCGCATGACTTGCAGTGCGTAAGTTTTAAGCCCTATAACTCGAGACCTAGACATTGTTGAGGTACTGTATAAAAACGCATTGTTAGACCTAGGGTGACCTATCGAATGGTACAGGTCTCAGCAATTTTGTCAGCAAAGTGTCGACATCGAAATTTCCAGAAACTCGTCTCCGGTGAATTACCGTAGGTACCTACTGAATGTACTCGAAGTTATGCGGTATTATTATAACGTCTAGACGAATCCGGAATGTTCGATCAGCTGACCTATATATAGCGCCGTGACGACAGCACAGAGTCAGTCTGCATTCGACTAGCGATACGAAAACAAGCGACAGTTAAGGAGCGATCTTTGAGAATACTTACTGCGACAACTGTAACGAGAACTTTGAGTACTACCTACTTGAAGTAACATCTGTGGTGTTATTGCGTGTTTACGACACGGACTTCGTGGACGTAAGGGAAGACTTCGGTGTGACATCAGCTACGATCGACAATCTCTAGACCCTGAGAAATGACATAGGCTACCTTTAATTGAAAAAAAATTAATATCCCCGAGGGAAATCTAAAAAGCGCGATATAACCGAATTCCACGCGGGCGAAGCCGCGGGCCGAAAGCTAGTATAGAATAATGACTTTATTATTATTAGGTTAGAACTGTTAAACAACAAACAAACATTAATTGGTGGCAGTAACTAAACCAGTGCAACTCTAACAATGGGTTACATTATAAAAAAAAGTTAAAAAACTAAAACCCAACTACGACAAAAAACGACGCTGAAAAAGTATAAAACAAGATTTTCAGAATACTGAACTGAACAAAGTTGTTAATGTAGTTGCAAGTAAATGGACACAGTAGTAATGTCATACAATACTATTCTGAAGTATGCAATATTCACTATGTAGAGATAAATTTTCATGTTTGGAAAGGCGTAGTCACACGTTACATATACCTACCGTAGCACTTTCATAACATGTGACTGCGGTTTTCCAAACATGAAAATTTATCTCTAAATAGTGAATATTGCATACTTCAGAATAGTATCGTAAGACATTATTGTCAATTTACAACGAAGGCATCTTGGTAGAGTCTACTGTGTCCATTTACTTGCAACTATATTAGCAACTTTGTTCAGTTCAGTATTCTGAAAATCTTGTTTTATACTTTTTCAGCGTCGTTTTTTGTCGTAGTTGGGTTTTAGTTTTTTAACTTTTTTTATTTGTACTATTTTGGTGTTAAAGTGTATTTGTGGCGCATATTATTAACAAAAGTTAAACTGATGAACTAAAAACTAGGTACTTGACATATTACATCTACACGCAGATATAACAACATAAGCCCGAAGGCATATAGTGCAGAGGCCTTTTTATGGGAGATTTAGCCAGTTATAAAACTGTTTCCGCCTTCACCGCGTGGAGTTACTCCCAGCTTATGTCGTTTTCATTAGTGCATTACATATTCTAATAATGTTCACACTGCTCTACATTGCATAAAGCGATTCACAGTTCCCGTGATCCGCGCTTTACTCTTATCGCTCATATTTAACATCATTAAAGCATTCTTGTAATTATGTACAAGCATAAAGCACTCGTGAAGCTCTTTCACGTGATACCAAACACGGTATATTTATTTTAATTTTATATTAACATAGAACTTTTGTCCGCTAGAGGGCGCAATACTAAATTTGGTGACAAGCTTTATAGCTCATAACTAACAGAATATCAAGGCCCTTGTAATGGTACTGCAGTGGTCTTATTCTGATAAGTAGTAAAGAAGCTATGAACGAAAAGATGTGAATTACATATATGCAACAAGCCCATGAATACAGGTAAAGTCACACGAAAATGCTAGCAATATATATATATTCAAAATGTACAAGTAAAGGGCTTTCAAATGATACCAAACACGGCATATTTATCTTAACTTTAGTTTTTTACTCTGTATGTTTTGTCCGCTAGAGGGCGCCACAGTAAATTTAGAGAAACTCCATATAGCCTATAACCAGCGGACAATTAAGACGCTTCTAATGATATATCATTTGTCGAATTCTGATAAGTAGTTTAGAAGTTATGAGGGAACAGATGAACATACATACATACATACATACATACATACATACATACATACATACATACATACATACATACATAGCCTTTCAAAATCATAACCCTCCTTTTGCTTTGCCGTAGTCGGGTAAAAACTGTCATCAACCGCGTGCGCACTATGTACTTCCAAGCCAGGCGGTTGACTAAATGGCCAATTTAATAAATTGGCTGCGACTTATGTATACATAATATACAGTAAATTATTGTACAAAACTTCAAGGTTATGTTATTCTAACTAGCAATTGATAGCTAAGCACTTAATAAATATCATTTGTACCAATTATACCAAATTATAGCATTCAAACAGCGTCTTTCAGAAATAGTAATGTCCCGTATACTCGGATTTTTCGGTCACGTATCAAGGCGCAATAATGACTCCATAGAACGTTTGGTCGTCCAGGGCAGAGTGGAAGGGAACAGACCTCGTGGGAGGTCACCGATGAGGTGGACCGACCAAATCAAGTCGCCAGTGGGGGACCTGTTAATAAATGCTCCAGACTATCGTCCAACAGGGATAGATGGAGAGAGATCGTGCGGCGTGCGACATCAGCGTCTCGGATTCAGTCGGTTCAGCCGTTCATCGTTTTTATTTTATTTTATTTTTAAATTTGACATTTTATTTTTGATTTTGGCATTTTATTTTATTTTTAAATTTTACATTTTGTTTTTTAATGATTCTGACATAACATAATTCTTAAATGTATTAATGAGTTTTTCAGTCTAATTTTATTTTATTTTTGGAATGTTATAATATGTATGTTCGTAATCGTAATAGTTCATAAATAATTTAAATGTATTTTGTGTACGTGTTTTTACGAAAAACTATGGACCCTGTGTGAGGTAATTGTCTGATGCAAATAAATTATTATTATTATAGTGACCACGACCGTTCTGTTAAGAGCGAAACGAAGAAGAAGATAGCATTCCGGTGGTCTAGCGACAGTTGGGTAGTTGGACTGTTGTGACTGCCTCCCAGTCCAACCAGACACAGCTGAACACCAGCTCTAAAATGTTATGTTTGTTTATTCGAAACCCGAAACACGTGTCCAGTATTTTTAAGTAAAGAATCTATGTACAAACATTTCCATTCGGAGTCAATATGAAAATCAACTATGTACGTTGAAATGTAATACTGCATTAATGAAAAAGAGTTTCTTTGGTGTTGCACCAAAAATTTTTAATAAAATACCTGCTGCCATAAAATGTATGCCCCTAAAGAAATTCAAAAAGTGTCTTCACAAGTTATTAGTTGAGAAAAGTTATTATACCATGGATGACTATTTTAATGATAATACTATTTGATAAAATTCTGTAATTTTATAAATTTATTTTATTAATGTTGACTTGGATGACTATTTCAATTTTGGATGACTATTTGATTAAGTTCTGTAATTTTATTAATTTATATTATCAATGTAACGGACGAATAATTTTTGTTATGATCTTCTTGTGTGTGTTTTTTGTTTTTCTTTCTTGGACATTATTAAATTGAATATTTTAGTGTATTTGTATAAAATTGATACAAAATTTTAACTTTGATGAACCTAACTTTAATATTTGTATGTCAACAATGGCAAAACATAGTACAACACTTATCTATTTAAGACCTTGACATGTATGATTAATGTATATATGTTCTTCACCTATGTTTCACAAATAAATAATTCTGATTCTGAAAAAAAAAAATTTCAAAAAGATATCATGAAAAGTTGAAAACCCACAAGCTTGTTATCCTACTTGTTCCGACAAAAATATGGTAAAGGCACCGCATCGGGAACAGGTCCATCGGCGGTCAGGGCTCTGGAGAGGGACACCCGACAATGCGAGCCGGATTCAGAAATACCGCTTTCTGGATCAAAATCGTTTGAACGTGCTTATCTCAGGAAGTGCTGGTTCGAATTGAAAAAATATTTGTGTTATGATTGTCCATTTATCGAGGCAGCCTCCGTGGCGTAGCGGTAGTGAACGCAGCCGTTGCGCAACGAGGCGCGGGATCAATCCCCACGCAGTGCAAATATTTGTATGCCGCAATATATTTGCACTGGTCTGTTTCGTGCCTCGGAAGGCACGTCAAGCCGTTGGTCCCGGTTGTAATACAAACATCTAATGGTAAACAATTGGTCTAACTGCAATGCTTCGATATCATCTTCGGGTTGTGGAGGTCAGACGGCAGTCGCTTCACGGAAAATATCGAAGTTTAGCCAAAATCAACAGTTAGACTGGTAAAGGGGACCCCAGACTCCAAAGCGTGATGAAGAGGATGATGAGTCCATTTATCGAGGAAAACTTTAGGCCAGCGTTTCCCATCAGATGGGTAACGACCCAGAACCGGCTCGCCAAAAAACAAAACTGGGTCGCAGCATTATAGAGGCGATGCTGCGATTATTGCTGCGAAAAGTACTAGGATATGGTCGATTTTATTTCTTGACTATGAGACAATGATGATCGCTCAAAAGGCGGATTGTAGGTAGTGTAACTAAGAGGCGGGCGCGGGACTCATGCGCATGTGTTGTAGCTAGCTTTTGCTACAGTCGAATTTTTTGTAGCATTTCCTACACCTGCGCGTGTATTATTGTATTTTAATCAAAATAAAGGCACTTATTTCAAATAAACCAGTTACAGGCACTTTTGAATTGTCAGAAGGTCGGTCAGTCAGTAAGGTGAAGCTAGTCGCCCATTCCAAAAAGAAGAACGGGCAAGAAACTCTATGGACACTCTTTTAAATTTTCAAGCTATTGTTACAAATATTTGATTACATCATTCATGTTGAAATCAGCCGTGTGAGAACGATGCAGAAATATATTGTACGCTGAGAGCGTCCATTATGGAAAACACACAAAAATCAATTCAGAAATAAAATACGCCGTGGCAGCTAAGAGATGACCAGTCCCCTCCGACGGCGTCCGTTCACGAAAATGACGTATGGATCGGCATCATTCAGCTCAACCATACCAAAACACAAATATTGCTAATACATACATATTAGCAATATTTGTGTTTTATCTTACCCAATAACTACCGATTTTAGTTGGGTCCGAAAACTTAAGTGGGTCACGAAGGAGGAGTTTGAAATTTATCGGGTCACAGTAGAACAACGTTTGGGAAACGCTGCTTTCGGCAACATAACTCTACGACAATAGGAGCGAAGAATCAGTGGAAAATGAGGAAATAAAGGGGAAAATTAATTATCTTTGAGGGCTTTATTGGAGTCTGGGGTCCGCTCTACCAGTCTAACTGCTGATTTTGGCTAAACTTCGATATTTTCCGTGAAGCAACTGCCGTCTGACCTCCACAACCCGAAGGCAACCCATAACATCCATACTAATATTATAAATGCGAAAGTAACTCTGTCTGTCTGTCTGTTACGCTATCCCGCTTAAACCTCTCAACCGATTTTGATGAAATTTGGCAGACTTTCTTTAGACCCTGAAAAAGGACATAGGCTACCTCATATTGAAAAAATTAATACTCCCGAGGGAAATCTAAAAATCGTGATATAACCGAATTCCACGCGGGCGAAGCCGCGGGCGGAAAGCTAGTATGATATAAACTTTATAATCGCGATCATAATAACGATAATATACGAAGACGAGTTCGTGGGCAATAGCCAGTCTCTTATCTTCTTCAGCCTATAGAGGTCCACAGCTGGACAAAGGCCTCCCCCGAGGCTTTCGTTACAATGGGGAAGTTTGCCATAATCCCCACGCTTGGCAGACGGGTTGGGGATCGTAGTAATTTGTTATTCCACAGGAGAAGCGCTGCTGACACCCACCAGAGGATATGGGTTGGTACTATTTATTCTAAGGCCGATACCACACGGGACAGTCTTTCTTATAATCAATCAATACTGAACTATAACAACACAACAGGATAATCAGCCCATAACGATCCTTTTTCTGGGCCACAGACCTCCCCTCTATGGGAGGGAGTGGGCCGTAATCTACTACGCTAGCCCAGTCCGAGTTTATAAATATCACTTGTATCTGAATTGCATCTCAACAAACCCGGAAAAAGCGTCTACATCTAATATTTTATTATTATTATCATAAACTGGTGCTTGACTGCAATCCCGCCTGATGGTAAGCAGGGATATAATCGTTGATGGTAAAGCGCGCTAGTTTATAAGTGTCTATTCACTCAAAAAAACTCAGTGAATAGGAAGGAAGTTCCCGCCCCCTATTCGATAGACCCCGAGGCGGAGGCGTGCGCCTCTGAGGCCACTCACGGGTAGTTTAACACCCCACCGTGCCGTGGCTGTGGAAGAATTTAGACTCCTGCGGCCCCACGCGCGCTCGTGATAGAAGAGACACCGGGGTGGTTTTAGTCAGAATCAGAAAAAGTCAGTAAAAGCCCAGGGCGGCGGACATCCTATGAGGATTTCCACCCCGAAAAAAAAACAAAAAGGTGGTGCAATGTTAAACCCAACAACACGACCAACGATGCTGCGCCAGAGGGAGATTGATCTGGAGACCCTCCACGACCAAACTCCCGACACAACAACAATTGGCGCATCGTACCCGGCACACATCGCAACACAGCTGCTCAGACCAGTCCTCCGTACGGCTTCACCAGGTTCGCTTGGCGGCAAGACTTTGTCTGGTGGTTGGGTGAAGACATACAGAAAAATTTCAGACCTTCGTCTGCTCAAGTCAGACAGCTAACCGTCGCACACGCAATCATTATAGCAGTTAGATTAAATATATAACTAGCTACTACTAAAAATGATTCGTTTCCTGTGACTTATAAGTATCACCACAGAGTAACAATGAATAGACGCGACACATCATCATCAACCTTTTCATCGTCCCACTGCTGGGCACAGCTCTGACAGCCTCTGTGGCGTGGCGAACGCGGCCATACCGCAAGGAGGCGCGGGTTCGATCCCCGCACAGTGCAAATAGTTGTATGCATGAATTTGAATATTTGCACTGGTCTGATCGTGCTCGGAAAGCACGTTAAGCCGTTGGTCCCGGTTGCCATACCAACATCTAGTGGCAATCGTTACGGGTTGTTGGAGCCCTCAAAAGTTTAACAATTGGTCTAACTGCAATGCTTAGATATCGCCTTCGGGTTGTGGAGGTCAGACGGCAGTCTTCTTCTTCCTCAGCCTATAGATGTCCACTGCTGGACAAAGGCCTCCCCCAAGGCTTTCCACAATGACCGGTCTTGTGCTGCCCGCATCCATCGGCTTCCCGCGACCTTCACCAGGTCATCGGTCCACCTTGTTGGGGGTCTCCCTACGCTGCGTCTTCCAGTACGTGGCCGCCACTCCAGAACCTTGCTGCCCAACGGCCATCGGTTCTACGAGCAATGTGCCCTGCCCACTGCCACTTAAGTTTAGCGACTCGCAGAGCTATGTCGGTGACTTTGGTGTCTCAAGACTAAAGTCTTTGACCAGTGTGTGTTGCCAGTGATGACTTACGGAACTGAAACGTGGTCGCTCACAATGGGCCTCATACGAAGGCTCAGAGCCACACAAAGGGCAATGGAAAGACGGCAGTCGCTTCACGGAAAATATCGAAGTTTAGCCCAAATCAGCAGTTAGACTGGTAAAGCGGACCCCAGACTCCGAAGCTGAAAAGCTGCGGATGCGACTGGGATTAACGCTGAGATGATGATGATGACTGGACACAGCTCTCCTCTCATACAGAGAAGGATTGAGCGTAACCACCACGCTTGTTCAATGCGGGTTCGCGACTTCAGACTTAAAGTCCAAGTTTCCTCAAGATGTTTTCCTTTACATTGTAATCAGTCATTGGTGTCCAAGATATACTTGGAAAGTACATATAGAGGGGTGCTGACAATACGACAATAAATTAAACATCGTGTACCTCAACACATTCTCAGTCTACCCATAAAAAAATCATATAAATATGTCCATTAGTTTAGTCACAGGAAATTATTTTTCATTGTTTACATTTTCTACATGATGTACATGTTGATAAGGAAGCGCTTGCATCCAGCGGTACCAAACTATAATAATAATGGCGGCAAAAAAGCAAGTCGATACAGGATCACACTGTCGCCGATCGGAGGTCAGTGAACCAATATTTTAAAGGATGTTCTATTTTGTTTGAAATTTTCATTTTTTTATTTTTGGTGCAAGGTGTTTTCTATTGTTTAGACGTCTAAGTCAGCATTAGTCATATTTTCATTTATTATCATATTGTCGGCACCACTCTGTATAACTTAGAAAAGTTACATTGGTACTTACCAATGAATTTTTTTTTTTTTAATATGAGTCGAACCTGCACACTCATATTTGAGAGGCTGGTGTTTTAACCACGAGACCACCACGAGTTAGGTGATTAACACACGGGCACACGGCACCGCGTACCGCCGCGGAGGGCGGCGTCTGGCCTATCTGACTTCTTCTCTTCTTCCTGTGCCTCTTCAATCCTGAAGGTTGGCCTTCAGCTTCTTGTACTCGGTCCTCCTATGCTATCTGACTGAATGGGGTAAAGCGGTTTACGCGCCTCTCTGCGCGGATGGATTGAACACGGTTTTGACCAGTTTGTTCACAGACACTGGTAAGAAAGTCGTTTATTATACGGACCTTGTAGAAACTAGAACCAATTTCCGTGCGTTCAGGCGCTTTTGCCATACCTATTATTGGAATCATTTATAATAGCACATACCTACTTAGGACCCATTAACTTAATCAAATTTTATTCCGTGGTGCTTGGCAATCTGGGCTTCTCCCAATTGCAATAATGTCCCTTTGTGCCGATTGGCCTAGTTCTGTTCTGTCTCCTGCTTGTTATGGAGGGAAGTAGAAAAAATACCTTTTTTTCTTACTCCTCCGCTATTCTTCTCTGATTAATTTCGTTGCGGGACCCAAGACAGTTGAATTGTTTCTCCGGGACTCGTCGAGCTTCATTGCTCGGCGTTTTTCTGGCGGTCTCCACTGTTGATTCTGGCTTTCAGGAGTTGCAGTGGGTGGGATAATGTGTGGCGGAATTTGTCCCACAAAAAAAAGACACTGGTAAGGATCTTCTGATCTTCGTCCTGCATTCACGATGTTCCGAACAGCTATGCGTGACTTTTTAAAAATTTACCAAGTTTAGGGGACTTTGTAATTAATTCGTGGGAAAAAAGATTATTTCAAAATTCATTAGTATTGTTACTATGATGATTATGTAAAATTTCATATTATATTTGGTCATGTTTACCTAAGCTTTATTATACTTATGGGTCGGACAGGGTTTTCTTTACATATTGTACATATTTTACATTCATTATGCCGAAAGTGATCAAAATATTGATTTTCAAGTTTGTGAGTGTGAGGCGCCATGGACTATGGTTTGTTTTTTTGTTTGACATTACGAGCATGGCAGTTGTGAGTTTGTCATGCTCACTCAAATGTCTTGCTGATGGTGGCGCGTGTTGTTGGGTCATTTGGTTCCTTTCAATATGGTTGAGCTAAGTGGGGCTGATGCGCGCGTCATGCTCGTGAACGGGGGCCGTCAGTGGAGACTGGTCATCTCTTAGCTGCCAGTGGGCTTAATTCATTTTCTATCTTTTAATTAATTTTTACATTGTGCTCACATGATAGAAGCAACAGAAATATGTAACGAAGAAATGGAACCCATATGTTATGATTTTAAAAGAGTGTTTTGCACGTTCTTCTCCATAGAGATCTACGCTTTGGAACGTGCAATTTAGCTTCACTTTTCTTGGACTGACCGACATTGGCTATTCAAAAGCACCAACGGGTGGTTAATTTGAAATAAACAATTTTGATTTGATTTGATTGAAAGAAGAAGTGGCGCAACAAACTCCCCAACAGCACAGCTGTTCGGAAAAGTGAAAATTCCACGAGATTAGCTTGTGTACCACTTTGTTACTCTATACAAATACGTAAGCTTGCGTGCAAGAAAGAATTACTACCGACCGAGTCGTAATGAGAGACTACCAATGCATGTATGTCCTTGTATGAGGAACAATTAGCCAGTATTGCGCACAACGTAGATATCAACCTAACTACCACTAAACCACGTTTATCAATAATTGTTTCTAAATCTCAAGAAAAGGACAGAAGATAACATTTTAATTTAATCCTGTCAAATTAAGATACTCCATAGACAGTTTAGACGCGATTATAAACATGGCGACCAAACGTACATCAAGTTATGTCAAGAGCGGACTAATTTGACAGGTGTAAACTAAAATTTTATCTTTTTAACCGACTTCAAAAAGGAGGAGGTTACTCAATTCGACCGTATATATGCTTTTTTTTTATGTTTGTTCGCGCATAACTTCGTCGTTTATGAATCGATTTTGATAATTCTTTTTCTGTTGGAAAGAAGATGTTCCCAAGGTGGTCCCATGATAAGGATATCAGGGTTTGATGGTGGAAGACCAGAGAAAACAAGGGGAACTTTCAAAAATTGCAGGGGCGACTAGTGCACTTCTTAGCATTTTCATTAAGTATTTTAAAGCACTACAATTTAATAAAGGTCTGAAGTAGATCTGATGATGGAGCCGAGAGACAGTCGAAGGAACTCCTCAACAATTCACAGCAGCTATCTTGTGTTTGGGCTCGATTAATTTGTATTGATAAGAACTTTACACCTAGATGGGTTGTGACTGTCATAAGAGCGCTGATGTTGAAAACAAAGGCCAGTTCCGGGAATTACTCAATGGTTTACAGTAGCTACTTTGTGGTTGGACTTCATTCATTTATAATGATGAGACCTTTGCACCCATTGGGTTAAAATAATAGTCTGCAGTAAATTTGATGATGAAGATGATGGCAGTTGAGGGAATTTTTACGGGTAAACATTAAAGTAAACAAAGTTACGTCGTTTCCTAACTATATTTGCGTCAGCTTCCAGTCTGACCGGATGCAACTGAATACTTTAAACAAATAAAAAGTGTAAAATAAAAACTTTTTTACAAAAAAACAACCGACTTCCAAAAACCACTACAAAGTGAAAAATAACTAAATTTCGGAAGTCGGTGTCAAAAAACGAACATACAAAACCAAAGACACCGACTTCCGAAATTTAGTTATTTTTCACTTTGTAGTGGTTTTTGGAAGTCGGTTGTTTTTTTTGTAAAAAAGTTTTTATTTTAATGAAATAGAAAAGAAAAAAAAGAAGAAAAGATGTACTTGACTTAAATTTAATTTAGTTTTTGAACTAGGGATTTGGTGCCAATATTATATGAACTTTGACGTAACACTGACACTAGACACAGTGTTGCTGTTCAAAAAATGTGAAAAGTGCTAAATTTTTTGAAAATTTCTCCCGGTATGAAAAAAATATAGAAAAAAAACTACTAGAAAGCGCTAAGCTATTTCACATGACCAATTTAATTTTTTTTGTACTAGTTTCTACATAATTATAACAACATTATATTAAGCTATTTTAAACCAAGTTATTCACTAGGTAAAATGAAGACACAATGGAAACAATTTACAATCACGTTAAAAAGTCAACGAAAGCAATGTTTTCAGTAATACAATACTTCAGTAAGTAATAAACGATTTAAAAAAATACTGTAATTACTAATTCATTATTGATCCCTTTCGTTAGTATAATTACTTTTTTGGTTAGAGACTCATGAATTTCGTTTTCCAAAAATAATCAGAGTCAAGTGGAAAATCCGCCCGAAACCAATAAATATTTATTTCCCGCTAAAACTTTCTGTTTTCCAATCACAAAATCCGCCAGTTCTAGCGGGAAAAGCGCTAGAAAGGGTAAGACTGACCACAAGCGCGTCAAAAATAGTGCATGTTTAGTTATTGTGGTTGGACCCCGACGACCATTGTCGACACCCAATGGTCATTGTTGAACCTGAAGTATCTACATGATGGTCGTCACCATCTTGATGTGGTGGTAAAGGTGGACCATTTGGATTAAAGCACAAAGTGTAAATATACCCTCCAATCTTGACAATAACAATATAAATCGGCAAACCGACAGTTTCTCCGCGGAGAAGTGCCTGGTCCGTGACTCAAAGCGAAATGAGCGTTCGACAATCCCCGCTCTCCAAAACGACTCAATTCACGTGCCGCCATTACAATATAACGTCACAGCGTTTGCCCTCATCATCATCATTTCAGCCGAAAGACGTCCATTGCTGGACATAGGCCTCGTCCAAGGTTCTCCACGACGACCGGTCCTGCGCCGCTGAATGCATCCAGCGGTTTCCCGCGACCTTCACCAGGTCGTCGGTCCACCTTGTCGGGGGCCTACCCACGCTACGTCTTCCGGTGCGCGGTCGCCACTCGAGAACCCGTCGGCCCCATCGGGCATCGGTCCTACGGGCAATGTGTCCAGCCCACTGCCACTTTAGTGTTGCAATTCTTCGGGCTTTGTCGGTTACTCTCGTTCTTCTGCGGATCTCCTCATTCCTGATTCGATCGCGCAGTGAAACCCCAAGCATAGCCCTCTCCATTGCCCTTAGAGTGACTTTGAGCCTTCATATAAGGGCCATTTTTAGCGACCACGTCTCAATTCCATAAGGAAACACACACTGGTCGAAGACTTTTGTCTTGAGACACTGCGGTATTTCGGACGAGAAGATTTACTACTACATAAATCAAATGAGCAACTTTTATTAAAATGATATTGCCATCCACGACATACGAATGTTTACTATAGGGTGTAAGCAGCCTTTGCAACATTATAAACATCTTCATTTTTAGGGTTCCGTAGCCAAATGGCAAAAAACGGAACCCTTATAGATTCGTCATGTCTGTCTGTCATTCTGTCCGTCTGTCCGTCCGTATGTCACAGCCATTTTTTTCCCAAACTACAAGAGCCATACTGTTGAAACTTTGTAGGTAGAGTATTTTGTGAACCGCATTAAGAATTTGACGCAGAAATAAAAAATAATAATAAATATTGGGGGCTCCCCGTACTTAGAACTGAAAATCAAAATTTTTTTTTTGGACAGGTCTTCAGAAATGATATGAAGGTTTCTAAAATAATACAAATAACTTAAATCCTTTAATTTCATAAATCAATGGTACGTAACCCTTTGTGCGTGAGTCCGACACGCACATGACATGAAAGATGATGATCCCCAGGGATCATCGTCTTTTTTCAAGTCCAGACATTAAAAAACCGGTCACTGACTACTCCTGAGAAGAAAACGGTTTTTCTTCTCAGAAGTAGTCAGTGAGGAAATGCCGGCTGCAGCTGGTTTAAAAAAATATGACGTGGTGATCCTACTTGCATAATAAACGATTTTTTTTAATGACCGATCATCGTGGAAAGCCTTGGGGGAGGCCTTTGTCCAGCAGTGGACATCTATAGGCTGAGGAAGAAGATATGTACAGCAAAGTCACACAAAGGGCTATGAAAAGAGCTATGCTCGGAGTTTCTCTGCGTGATCGAATCAGAAATGAGGAGATCCGCAGAAGAACCAAAGTCACCGACATAGCTCTGCGAATCGCTAAATTTAGGGTGGCGGTGGGCAGGCCACATTGCTCGTAGAACTGATGGCCCATGGGGCAATAAGGTTCTGGAGTGGCGGCCACGTACTGGAAGACGCAGCGTAGGGAGGTCCCAACAAGGACCGATGACCTGGTGAAGGTCGCGGGAAGCCGATGGATGCGGGCAGCACTAGACCGGTCAGCGTGGAAAGCCTTGGGGGAGGCCTTTGTCCAGCAGTGGACATCTATAGGCTGAAGAAGAAGAAAACTCCTGTCTGGTTTCGAACCTACGACCTACAACTCGGAAGTCACAATCGTTCCCACTGGGACACGACTCCGCTCCGTTGTTGTTCAAAAACCTGAAATTTATTACAAATTTTTAGAATATTTTTAGATGAAATATTTATCCGAATCCAATTTGGCTCCGTCGCAAGGGAGTCGCGTAAACAACGGACAATGATTTCATTCACTTTCCGTATGACAAGGTCATAGAGTACAGCAATGCGACTCTGTGATCGTTCACATATAACAACATAAGCCCGAAGGCATATAGTGCAGATGACATTTTTATGGGAGTTTTAGCCAGTTATCAAACTATTTCCGCCTTCAGCGCGTGGAGTTACTCCCAGCTTATGTCGTTTTCATTAGTGCATTCTGCTCTACATTGCATAAAGCGATTCACAGTTCCCGTGATCCGCGCTTTACTCTTATCGCTCATATATTTTAACATCAGTAAAGCATTCTTGTAATTATGTACAAGCATAAAGTACTCGTGAAGCTCTTTCAAGTGATACCAAACACGGTATGTATTTTTTTTTTATATATATATATTATAAACTAGCGCTTGACCGCAATCCTGATGGTAAGCAGTGACGCAATCGTTGATGGTAAAACGCACTAGTTTATTAAGAGCCTATTCACTCTAGCCTTGAAGACACTCAAATTGTAGTCCGACGGAAACACCGCTGCTGGCAAATTGTTCCAGTCCCTCGATGTACGTGGTATAAAGGAGGAGGCGAAACGCTTCGTCCGGATCGTAGTGGTGTTAACAACGTAAGGGTGGAAACCAGCCGTACGACGGGTCGTCCGCTGGTGGAACGGAGATGGGGAATTAAATCATGCAATTCCCTCGCACACTCCCCGAAATGCATCCTATAGAACACCGAAAGGCTGGCTACTTTACGCCTGTGCTCTAGGCTTTGGAGACCAACTCGAGTTAGATCAGGGTCACCACTCAGCCTCTTTGCACGTCTCTCCACTGAATCCAAAGTGGCCAGGTGACACTTGGCAGCACCAGCCCAAATGTGGCTGCAGTACTCCACACACGAACGGACCTATGCTTTGTATAACATTAGAAGCTGCCCAGGTGTGAAGTACTGCCGGACCTTTGCGATAACGCCAAGTTTCCTGGCAGCCACCTTGGCCTTGGACTCAATGAACCGCCCAAAGTTAAGAGGTAAGCAAGAGGCAAGTTTCGAGGAAATCTGAACTCCCAAAAGCTGAAGGCGGTCGGACCACTCCAAGGACACATTACGAAAAGTAGGAGCCAAGGTGAACGGGCTCCTTTTGGCGGTGAAAAGACAAGCCTGTGTTTTGGCGGCATCGAATGCTACAAGATTGGTATTGCCCCATTCGGAGACTGCCTGCAGTGCAACACTCGTTCGCTCAACCATGGCCTCTCTTTCGGACCGGATTGATTCCCTACTAGCCCGAGCATCCGGCAGGTATCTCTCTACAACTGTGCTGTCATCTGCATACCCATAGATACCGGGCATCAGCAGATCGTTAATATGCAGCAGGAACAGAGTTGCAGAGAGAACAGACCCCCGAGGAACACCGGCATTAGTTGTCATGGGCTCAGAAGAGCATCCGTCGACAACAACTCGGAGGGACCGTTCAGTCAGGAAGTCTTTTACCCAGCCAGTCAGGCTAGGGGAAATGCCGTACGCTGAAAGCTTACCCAAAAGGCCAGCGTGCCATATCCGGTCGAAGGCCTTCGAGACATCAAGGGAGACAGCAATCGCTTCCCCATTCTTCTCGAGGGCCTCGCCCCACAAGTGAGTGGCATACACTAGTAGGTCCCCAGTTGACTGATTGCGGCGAAAACCGTACTGTCGGTCACTGAGGAGATCGTTACCTGCCAGGTATGCCAAGAGGCGCGAGTTACATTTGTACAAATAAGAAAAGTAGGTGTGCACAGCGGGCGCACGTCCTCTCGTTTAAAGTGCAAAGTGCACCTCTCAAACATTCGAGGTCTGCACTCCAATATCGATGCAGTCCACCACCACCTTGAGACTGAAAAGCCTCACCTACTTTTCTTGACGGAGACCCAGATCAGATGTCCGTCTGATGCGGCATACCTCAACTACCCGGGATACTCTTTGGAGCATCATTTCCTGCAGCGTGCTGGGGTCTGTGTGTATGTCCGCAATGACATCTGTTGCCGGCGTCTCCGTCACCCCGAAGACCCTCATCTATCGACCTTATGGCTGTTGGTTGACACTGGTGTAGACAAAATTGTCTACACCTGTGTCTACCGATCGCACAGCGGTGATCAGGAGACAACTCGGTTATTTGACCACCTCAGTGAGGCTGCTGACAATGCGCTGCATCGGCACCCTGACGCTCAGTTCGTCGCCCTGGGGGACTTCAACGCCTGCCACCAGGACTGGCTCTTCCCATACCAGAGGACCGACCACGCTGGGAGAGAAGCGCGAAACTTCGCGCTTTCTATGGGCCTTTCCCAGCTGGTAGAGCAAGCGACTAGGGTGCCTGATGTAGTTGGCCACACAGCCAACTGTTTGGACCTTCTGCTGACACTGATCCGGACAGATGTGTTGTAACAGTTTCCTCACCGTTGGGAACTTCAGACCACTGTCTGGTGAAGTCTGTGTCATCCTTCTCCCCTCCAGATCACGACTCTCGTGGTGAACGGAGATTGTGGCGATACAAGTCAGCAGATTGGGATGAGATGCGCCACTTCTTTGCGTCTTATCCTTGGCAGCAGGTCTGCTTCTCTTCTGACAATCCGTCGAGCTGTGCGGACGCTATAACTGATGTGGTGCGTCAAGCTATGGAGTATTTTATCCCCTTCAGCGACGTGCCCGTCGGTGGCTCAGCTCGCCCATGGTTCAATGCCGATTGTGTCCAAGCTGAACAGCATAAGCACGCGGCATTTCTCACCTGGGTTGACGCTCGTGACCGCAGAGCTCCGGATTTAAGCTCAAAGAAGAGAGCCTTTAACCGTGCTGCCAAGTCCTACAAAAAGGCGCTTAAGAGGGCTCGCTTCGACCGTATTACCCATATTGGCAACAAGCTATCTGCGCAGCCATCCGGTAGCTGATCTTTTTGGTCCCTTGCCAAATCGGTCGAGGCGAACTTCTGTCGAACCACACTGCCTCCGCTGGTGAGGCCTGATGGAACACTGGCCCATACGGCGAGAGAGAAAGCATGTCTCTTTGCATCTCTCTTTGCCCATAGTTCGCGTCTTGATACTGGCAGTGCTACTCCACCTAATTTACCTCATTGCGGAGCTTCAATGCCGGAGGTTCGCATTAGGAACAAGGAGGTCCGGAGAGCACTGTGTCGTCTGGACGTGAATAAGGCTAGTGGTCCAGATGGTATACCAGCGATTGTTCTTAAGGCATGTGCACCCGAGTTGTCTCCTGTATTGACGCGCCTGTATCGCCTCTCATTTGGGACTGGTATAGTGCCCAAGTCCTGGAAGCTTGCCAACGTGCAGCCCGTGCCCAAAAAGGGTAGTCGTGCCGATCCTACCAACTATCGGCCGATTTCGGTAACCTCCATACTCTGCAAGATTATGGAGCGTGTATTGAATTCGCGCCTCTTGGCTTACCTGGAAGGTAACGATCTCCTCAGTGACCGACAGTACGGCTTTCGGCGCAATCGGTCAACTGGGGACCTACTAGTGTATGCCACTCACTTGTGGGGCGAGGCCCTCGAGAAAAATGGGGAAGCGATTGCCGTCTCCCTTGATGTCTCGAAGGCCTTCGACCGGGTATGGCACGCTGGCCTTTTGAGTAAGTTTCCAGCGTACGGCGTTTCCGCTGGCCTGACTGGCTGGGTTAAAGACTTCCTGACTGAACGGTCCCTCCGAGTTGTTGTCGACGGATGCTCATCGGAGCCCATGTCGACCAATGCCGGTGTTCCTCAGGGGTCTGTTCTCTCTGCAACACTGTTCCTGCTGCATATTAATGATCTGCTGATGCCCGGTATCTATGGGTATGCAGATGACAGCACAGTTGTGGAGAGATATCTGCCGGAAGCTCGGGCTAGTAAGGAAGCAATCTGGTCCGAAAGAGAGGCTATGGTAGAGCGTACGAGTGCTGCACTAAAGGCAGTCTCCGAATGGGGCAAAGCCAATCTTGTAGCATTCAATGCCGCCAAAACACAGGCGTGTCTTTTCACCGCCAAAAGGAGCCCGTTCACCTTGGCTCCTACTTTTCAGAATGTATCCTTGGAGTGCACCAACCGCCTTCAGCTTTTGGGAGTAGAGATTTCCTCGAACCTTAACTTTGGGCGGTTCATTGAGTCCAAGGCCAGGGTGGCTGCTAGAAAACTTGGCGTTATCGCAAAGGTCCGGCGGTACTTCACACCGGGGCAGCTTCTAATGTTGTACAAAGCACAGGTCCGCTCGTGTGTGGAGTACTGCAGCCACATTTGGCTGGCTGCTGCGAAATGTCACCTGGATACTTTGGATTCAGTGGAGAGGCGTGCGAAGAGGCTGATTGGCGACCCAGACTTAACTCGAAACGGTCTCAAAGCCTGGAGCACAGGCGTAGAGTAGCCAGCCTTTCGGTCTTCTATAGGTTGCATTCTGGTGAGTGGTGCAAGGAATTGCATGATTTAATTCCCCCATCACCGTTCCACCATCGGACGACCCGTCGTACGGCGAGTTTCCACCCTTACGTTGTTGATACCACTGCGACCCGGACGAAGCGTTTCGCTTCCTCTTTTATACCGCGTACATCGAGGGACTGGAACAATTTGCCAGCGACGGTGTTTCCGTCACATTACAATTTGAGTGTCTTCAAGGCTAGAGTGAATAGGTTCTTAATAAACTAGCGCGCTTTACCATCAATGATCGCATCACTGCTTACCATCAGGCGGGATTGCGGTCAAGCGCTTGTTTATAACTTATAAAAAAAAAAAAAAGTTCAATACACGCTCCATAATTTTGCAAAGTATGGAGGTGATCAAAATCGGCCGATAGTTGGCAGGATCGGCACGACTACCCTTCTTGGGCACGGGCTGCACGTTAGCAAGCTTCCAGGACTTGGGCACTATACCAG
This sequence comes from Sesamia nonagrioides, assembly GCA_017933935.1. Lineage (NCBI taxonomy): Eukaryota > Metazoa > Arthropoda > Insecta > Lepidoptera > Noctuidae > Sesamia > Sesamia nonagrioides. The sequence goes on along the minus strand of JADWQK010002222.1, from coordinate 396,656 downwards.
TCCTAAATGAGAGGCGATACAAGCGCGTCAATACAGGAGACAACTCGGGGGCACATGCTTTAAGAACAATCGCTGGTATACCATCCAGACCCCTAGCCTTATTCACGTCCAGACGATACAGTACTCTCAGAACCTCCTTGTTCCTAATGCGAACCTCAGGCATTGAAGCTCCGCAATGAGGTAAATTAGGTGGAGTAGCACTGCCAGTATCAAGACGCGAATTATGGGCAAAGAGAGAAGCAAAGAGACCTGCTTTCTCTCTCGCCGTATGAGCCAGTGTTCCATCAGGCCTAACCAGCGGAGGCAGTGAGGGCCGACAGACGTTCGCCTCAACCAATTTGGCAAGGGACCAAAAAGATCTGCTACCGGATGGCTGCGCAGATAACTTGTTGCCAATATGGGTAATGCGGTCGAAGCGAGCCTTCTTGAGCGCCTTCTTGCAGGACTTGGCAGCACGGTTAAAGGCTCTCTTCTTTAAGCCTAGATCCGGAGCTCCGCGGTCACGAGCATCAACCCAGGTGAGAAATGCCGTATGCTTACGCTGTTCAGCTTGGACACAATCGGCATTGAACCATGGGCGAGCCGAGCCACCGACGGGCACGTCATTGAATGGGATAAAATACTCCATAGCTTGACGCACCACATCGGTTATAGCGTCCGCACAGCTCGACGGATTGTCAGAAGAGAAGCAGACCTGCTGCCAAGGATAAGACGCAAAGAAGTGGCGCATCTCATCCCAATCCGCTGACCTGTATCGCCACATTCGCCGTTTACCACGAGAGTCGTGATCTGGTGGGGAGAAGGACGATACAGACTTCACCAGACAGTGGTCTGAAGTTCCCAACGGTGAGGAAACTGTTACAACACATCTGTCCGGATCAGTGGTCAGCAGAAGGTCCAAACAGTTGGCAGTATGGCCAACTACATCAGGCACCCTAGTCGCTTGCTCTACCAGCTGGGAAAGGCCCATAGAAAGCGCGAAGTTTCGCGCTTCTCTCCCAGCGTGGTCGGTCCTCTGGTATGGAAAGAGCCAGTCCTGGTGGCAGGCATTGAAGTCCCCCAGAGCGACGAACTGAGCGTCAGGGTGCCGATCCAGCGCATTGTCAGCAGCCTCACTGAGGTGGTCAAATAATCGAGTTGTCTCCTGATCACCGCTGTGCGATCGGTAGACACAGGTGTAAACAATTTTGTCCACACCATTGTCAACCAACAGCCATAGGTACGAGAAGTAAGGGTCTTCGAGGTGACGGAGGCGCCGGCAACAGATGTCATTGCGGACATACACACAGACCCCGGCACGCTGCAGGAAATGATGCTCCAAAGAGTATCCCGGGTAGCCGAGGTATGCCGCATCAGTCGGATATCTGATCTGGGTCTCCGTGGGGCTTTTCAGTCTCAAGGTGATGATGGACTGTATCGATATTGGAGTGCAAACCTCGGATATTTGAGAGGTGCACTATGAACGAGAGGAGGTGCGCCCGCTGTGCACACCTAAAGTAGTAGTAGTAGTAGTAGTGCACTTTTAAATTAACATAGAAATTTTATATTAACATAGAACTTTTTGTCCGCTAGAGGGCGCAATACTAAATTTGGTGACAAGCTTTATAGCTCATAAGGGGCCATCCATAAAGTACGTCACACGAATTTCATGATTTTTGAGCCCCCCCTCCGTCCTTGTCACAGGTGATCACATTTCTGAGACCCCCCCCCCCCAATGTGACGTCACATGTTTTGCAATTTCACATCGAAACATTATTAAATTAAAACAGCAGTTCCGAATTTAGTTTTATTTCCATTTAAATAAAGTACTTTTTTATGAAATCAACATTATATCAATTATTTGAAACAATAACAAAGCAATAAACTATTGAATATAAAGAAAAGAAAGAAACCCAAAGGGCTCAATCGGCAAGTGTCACTAAAGCGAGTATGATCTCGTAAAAAAAAACAATTTAAACCGTATTGTCCCAAAGATAGAGTTGGAAATATTTTTTAGTTTATAATTAATATTTCAAATAACGCGATTATTACCTCTAGGTATATTCGATTTTGAAATGTGATGTCACAAAACATAGTACCCCACCCACCCCTTGTCACACCATGTCACACTTTGTCGATACCCCCCTCCCCCCTTTATGTGTGACGTACTTTATGGATGACCCCTAACTAACAGAATATCTTCAGAATGAACAGAATACCTTCTTATGGTACTGCAGTGGTCTTATTCTGATAAGTAGTAAAGAAGCTATGAACGAAAAGGTGTGAATTATATGCAACCAGCTCATGAATACAGGTAAAGTCACAAGCAAATGCTAGCAATATATATATTTTCAAAATGTACAAGTAAAGTGCTTTCAAATGATATCAAACACAGCACATTTATCTTAACTTTATTTTTTTACTCTGTATGTTTTATCCGCTAGAGGGCGCCACATTAGATTTTGTGAAACCCCATATAGCCTATAACCAGCGGACAATTAAGACGCTTCTAATGATATGTCATTTGTCGAATTCTTATAAGTAGTTTAGAAGTTACGAGGGAACAGATGAACATACATACATACATAGCCTGTCAAAATCATAACCCTCCTTTTGCTTTGCCGCAGTCGGGTAAAAAGAAATTATGTTCCCGAGAGAAATCTAAAAAGCGCGATATAATCGAAACCCACGCGGACGAAGCCGCGGGCGGAAAGCTAGTAAATAATAAATATGATATAATATAATAAAGCAAAATAATAGCCAGAGTGGTGCTGACAATACGACAATAAATTAAACATCGTGTACCTCAACACATTCTCAGTCATTGAACCAATATTTTAAAGGATGGATTCCGTTTGCAATTTTATGCAATTTAGTTTGTTTGAAATTTTCATTTTTTTTTTAATTTTTGATGCTAGGTTTTTTTCTATTGTTCAAGATTATTCCTATGAACCAGCATGGTCTGTGTTTTCATTTATTGTCGTATTGTCAGCACCACTCTGTATACGGACAAATCACACAGATTGAGCTAGCCCCAAAGTAAGTTCGAGACTTGTGTTATGGGATACTAACTCAACGATACTATACATATAGATAAACATCCAAGACCCAGGCCGATCAGGAAAAGATCGTTTCCATTATGACCTGGCCGGGGATCGAACCCGGGGCCTCCACGTCGCAGGTAGGTGTGTTGACCGCTGTGCCACAGAGGACGACAAAGTATTCTTAGTTGCGCGTGGGCACCTGGGCACAAATAAATTGACCTTTGCGACATCCTGCGTGGTCAGGAATATAAGATGGCTAGCATCCGATGATTAAATCACATCGGGAGTATGATCCACCTACGAGCGGGACGCGCCGCAGGACATAGCTAGAGTGTTTGTTCTTACGGTCATGGGAGAAAACTCTTACAAACCATAACATTTTTCCCTTTGAATGCGACCAACAAAGTTTTTATTTGCTATGCATTTTTTAATAAGTACCCTATATTAAGTCGTGGTGGCCTAGTGGTTAAAACACCAGCCTCTCAAGTATGAGTGCTTGTGTTCGATTCCAAGTCAGGCAAGTACCAATGTAACTTTTCTAAAGTTATATGTACTTTCTAAGTATATCTTTGACACCAATGACTGAAGGTGAAGGAAAACATCTTGAGGAAACCTGGACTTTAAGTCTGAAATCGCCAACCCGCATTGAGCAAACGTGGTGATTACGCTCAATCCTTCTCCGTAAGAGAGGAGACCTGTGCCCAACAGTGGGACGATATAAAGGTAGGCAATGATTTTTTTTTATTAAATCAGTACCTACCCTATATTACGTAACCACTATTACCATCAATTTCAATAATTTTAAAGCATATTGCTAATTTATTGCACCATATGTTCGAAAAACGTGTCTGCTCAACAACATAATCACGCAATGTATGTTGTTCAACTGCCAAAATGAAACCCATCGCTATTAATAGTGTGTTACGTAATTACCTGGAAAAGACAAGATTTTTTTTTTTAATAATCATAAACAAGTGCTTGACTGCAATCCCGCCTGACGGTAAGCAGTGATGCAATCGTTGATGGTAAAGCGCGCTAGTTTATTTTAGAAGTTTTTTTTTTAAGTTTTTGAACCTCCAATGAAATTTTTGTCACAATGATTATATGTGCGAATATGTGCAAGCGTACTGCGGACGGGGGACAGCAGGTCAAGCTACCAGAAACTGTCAGACATTCCCAATCAACCTTGAGCCTTAATCATGGGCGTTAGGGGAACTTTCATCATGTTCTGCGAGATTTCCAGGGGGGGAGGGGGGGCAGCTGGCTCCCCTGCTCTTACCTGGGTACACCCATGGAATCTGACAGATTTTAGTAGCTTGATGTGCTGTCGTCTTCGTTCCTCACGAGGGTCCCGGATCGCACACGTGTTTTATTTCTCCGATAGTTTTCTAGCCTTTCTCAATTTGAGTCTCTTCAAGGCTAGAGTCAATAAGTAAGTGTGCAAGGGAATTGCATGATTTAATTCCCCCATCTCCATTCTACCATCGGACGACCCGTCGTACGGCGAGTTAGCACCCTTACGTTGTTAACACCACCACGATCCGGACGAAGCGATTCGACTCCTCTTTTATACCGCGTACATCAGACTAGAACAATTTGCCAGCGGCGGTGTTTCCGGTTTCCGCCGGACTACAATTTGAGTGTCTTAAACGAATAGGCTCTTAATAAACTAGCGCGCTTGACCATCAACGATTGCATCACTGCTTACTATCAGGCGGGATTGCGGTCAAGCATAGTTAGCTTAATAAAATAAAAATAAAAACATACAGGTTCAGCTTACAGTCTAACCGGCTCCAGCTGAATACCAGTAACTTACATGGAGCGACTAGCTTTCTGACTTCGACAACCTATGTAGGTTGTCGAGATCAGATAAGTACTACCTATTATAAAAAAACGGTTTATTAAGCTTGATTGCGAAACTCATACATATCATACATCTTCTTCTTCTTCAGCCTATAGAGGTCCACTGCTGGACAAAGGCCTCCCCCAAGGATTTCATTGCTTTGGGGGGCTTGCCACAATCCCCACGCTTGTCAGGCGGGTTGGAGATCGCAGTGATTAGATATTCCACAGTAGAAGCGCTGCTGCCCGCTTCCCTGGTGAGAGTACCCTTAGTCGCCTCTTATGACACCCACGGGAGGACATGGGTTGGTACTATTCTAAGCTCTGTACCACACAGGCAACATCAGCCTATATTGTCTCCACTCATCATCATCATCTCAGCGTTAATCCCAGTTGCATCCGCAGCCCTTTCAGCTTTGGAGTCTGGGGTCCGCTTTACCAGTTTAACTGCTGAGTTTGGCTAAACTTCGATATTTTCCGTGAAGCGACTGCCGTCTGACCTCCACAACCCGAAGGCGATATCTAAGCATTGCAGTTAGACCAATTGTTAGACTTTTGAGGGTTCCAACAACCCGTAACGACTGCCACTAGATGTTCGTATGGCAACCGGGACCAACGGCTTAACGTGCTTTCCGAGGCACGACCAGACCAGTGCAAATATTCATATTCATGCATACAAATATTTGCACTGTGCGGGGATCGAACCCGCGCCTCCTTGCGCAACGGCCGCGTTCGCTACCGCTACGCCACAGAGGCTGTCATATATATTATCTCCACTGTTGAGACAATATAGGCTCCATATGAGGAGGCCAAACTCAAGTCCATTTAATTAGTATTTCGTTCCGCAGGATGAATTTCTTCGCCTATGAATCGAGCTGGTTGTATTCAATATTAGAACGATTATAATAATTCCATAAATATTTTTTTATTACGCTCGCGAATCAAATTTAAATTGCAAATAACTCAAATAAAAAATAATTTCGTGGTCTATATCCTGTCGGTTCCGTCTTATTATACAAACCATGTTTTAAAGTAATAAATCTTCTGTTCTACAATGTCATAATGAACCTTTTTATCGTCCCACTGCTGGGCACAGGTCTCCTCTCATACAGAGAAGGATTGATCGTAATCGCCACGCTGGCTCAATGCGGGTTGGCGATTTCAGACTTAAAACCAGGTTTCCTCAAGATGTTTTCCTTCGCCTTTTAATCAGTCATTGGTGTCCAAGATATACTTAGAAAGTACATATAACTTAGAAAAGTTACATTGGTAGATACTTGCCTGACTTGGAATTGAACCCGCACATACTTGAAAGGCTGGTGTTTTAACCACTAGGCGACCACGACTGGAGACTGACAATGTGACATTAATCTATACTAATAGGTATATAAAGCTGAAGAGTTTGTTTGTTTGTTACTGGTCCGATTTGAAACATTATTTTTGCGTTGGATAGCCCATTAATCCAGGAAGGCTTTAGGCTATATAACATCACGCTGTGACCAATAGGAGCGGAGTATAACTAAACCACACGAACGAAGTCGCTGGCGGTCGCTAGTTAATGATATAACAACTATAGTCCAGTTCCTACGTTGCAGACAAATTGCAGGAGGGTCGCCTACGTTGGTAAGGTCTCCTCTTACTAAAACATACAACATACGGCATGTTACGTGGGTAACAAATGTCTTGTCATGGCGCCTCCGGCGGGCCGGAACAAGCGAGGTAGACCAAAGAAGTGCTGGCTTGACGTTGTAAGAGATAACATGCGTGCCAACAATCTCACGCCACGGGATGCCAGAGATCGTGCGAAATGGTGGTTATTGAGCAGAAAAGCGGACCCCGGGCTCCAACGCGAAAGCCGCGGATGCAACCGGGATAAACGCTGAGATGATGATGATGAGTCCAGTACCTCCCAACACAATCGTGTTTGGCCAACAGGTAAGACACCTTCCGAATGTCTCAGACAGTTACACAATATAATGTGTTTCGTTTTAATTAGAAATGTTTCAACACAGTTTTGTGAGCGAGGTCAGCCCACGGGCCGCGGTCAGCCCTCGGCTGGGTGACCGTTCGAAACTCAAGGTCCCTCCGTGATTTGGGAACCAAGTACGATTGTAAACACACATCTAACATACTAATTGTTATGAAGAGGTAAGAAAGTCTTGCCGCCAGGCGATTCGGCATGATGCCTGGAGAAGCCGTACGGAGGACGGGTCTGAGCAGTTGTGTTGCGATGTGTGCTGGGTACGATGCGCCAAATGTTGTTGTGTCGGGAGTTTGGTCGTGGGTGTCTCCAGATCAATCTCTCTCTGGCTCAGTATCGTCGGTCGTGTTGTTGGGTTTAACATTGCATCATTTCGTTCAACTGCCGTCTTCCTTCATATTGACAAACTTTTTTAAGTGACTTAATAAACTAGCGCGCTTTACCATCAACGAACGCATCACTATTTACCATCAGGCGGGATTGCAGTCAAGCACTAGTTTATAATTAGTAAAAAAAAAAAAAAATTAGAAACTTTATATAAGAGGGAGGAATTGGGGGTAAGCTCTGTAGTTCGTTTGACATGTAAAAGACCACTAATCATTGAGAAATCATCATCATCATCATCATCCCAGCGTTCATCCCAGTCGCATCCGAAGCCATTTCAGCTTTTGGAGTCTGGGGTCCGCTTTACCAGTCTAACTGCTGATATGGCTAAACTTCGACATTTTCCGTGAAGCGACTGCCGTCTGACCTCCATAACCGGAAGGCGACATCGAAGAATTGCAGTTAGACCAATTGTTGGACTTTTGAGGGCTCCAACAACCCGTAACGACTGCCACTAGATGTTCGTATGGCAACCGGGACCAACGGCTTAACGTGCTTTCCGAGGCACGACCAGACCCGTGCAAATATGCATACAAATACTTGCACTGTGCGGGGATCGAACCCGCGCCACCTTGCGCAGCGGCCGCGTCAGCTACCGCTACGCCACGAAGGCTGACAGACCACTAATCATTGAGAAATACAGGATATTTAACATCACACTTAAGAGCCGAGCTGGAAGAAATAGGTACGTTTCTTGAGCCAAAAGAAAGAAGCCCGAGCTAGCAACGCGATGCCATGGCGGCGCGGGGGGGGGGGGGGCAAATAATATTTTTGACCGAAAAAAATCCACATACAAGACAAACATTTATTCTCTCTACATAATTGGTTGCCTTAGAAACAAAAAAATATTTATTATCAAAATTAGAAAAAAGTGGAAGTTGGTTTTAAGTTTTAACCTATTGTTAAGATTAAACCCTGATTTATTTATTTATGTTAACACGGCTTCCAAAAGCCAATTGCATTAATAATATAATAAAACTAGCTTTCCGCCCGCGGCTTCGCCCGCGTGGAGTTTGGTTATATCGCGCTTTTAAGATTTTCCACGGGAACATCAATTTTTTTCCGCGATAAAAGGTAGCCTATGTTCTTTCTCAGGGTCTAAAGATTGTCTGTGCAAAATTTTATCAAAATCGGTTGAGAGGTTTAAGCGGGAAAGCGTAACAGACAGACAGAAAGACAGACCGACAGACAGAGTTACTTTCGCATAATTATAATATTAGTATGGATTCAAATAATAAAACAAATCAAAACATAAACAGAAGAAAACAAAAAGACATAGCAGAGTAACAATATAATCAAAATTAAAATAAAACTAAGTAATATAAAAAGAAAAAAACACGGGAAAAAACATAATAAACGAACCAATTAAATTTTGTTTTCGCAAAACGCTAAGCAAACGCGCAAAAATTACACGATAAAATTTTTAATTCATCTGGAAATATGTATAATATATCAGATGTAGGATTTTAAGAAAAAACTATTTCAAGTTACTGTGAAACCGGAAGATAACTATTGTGTAAGAAACGGTCACCCATCACTGATCGACCGCAATAACCGCAACTTGTCCTTGTCGTAACCTAGCATAAAGGACAATTCACTCAACAACTCTAACCCTTTATAATTCTAACTTCTAATATTACACCTGCCCAACATGTGCGTAAATATAACACTAGCAGCCGCCAGCGACTTCGTTCGCGTGGAATTAATTATGCTCCGCTCCTATTGGTCGCAGCGTGATGTTATATAGCCTAAAGCCTTGCTAGATTGATGGGCTATCCAACGCAAAAAGAATTTTTCAAATCGGACCAGTAGTTTCCGAGATTAGCGCGAACAAACAAACATACAAACAAACTCTTCAGCTTTATATATTAGTATAGATTTAAGCGACAGGCCATCTATACAGGGTGTATGTATCTGACATTGTAACGCAAACTGCGAGAAAAAGCTAGACCGCATGCCACTAATAAAATTATGGTAGTCATTTATGTCGTTAATAAGCAGGTACAGAAATCACAGTGTTAAAAAAAAAGTGTCAGCTCGGCCTTTGAACGTTGTAAGCGTGCCGCCGTGCGTGTTTGTAGGTATGACGTTGACCCCTGATGTGAACTCTATTAAATCAGCTGATAGAATAGTTTTCGAGTTTTGTTTACATTGCGTTTTTTTGTGTAATTAACGAATTAATTAATTTTTATCTTAAAATCTTATTCGGTTATAAAAGTATAGCAACTATGAATGGTATAAAGTGAAAAAACTACTTTTTTTTTAAATCAGGCAAAAGCCGAGGAAAATTCCGCCACTGGTGGGCTCAGAATCATGTACTGGATGCATGGTACTCGTTTGTGCGTCGATATCGGATACACCCTTTATACAAACAGCGCTACATAATGTATATGTAAGTATGTGTAATGAAAATCCCGTTATGTGAAACTAGGACATTTATAAAAGACATGGACCAAGGATTGAACCCTGTGAGATTCCCAACATCAAATTTGTACTGAGGTTATAACGTCAACTTTCTAAATATCCGAATACCTAAACATGAAGTTCAGAGGTCTAGAAAAAACTCCTTACGTATCCCATATTGGTTTAGTTTCTAGATTAATTAATTATCATGAAGAACAGAGTCAAAAGCCTTGGACAATTCACTAAAAAAAGAATGAAGCATCACATGACTCCTCAAGCATCTATAATCTATATCGTAAAATAATAGCTGTAACTGTATGTACAGTTTACATTAAATCTATACTAATATTTATAATAAAGCTGAAGAGTTTGTGTGTGTGTTTGAACGCTCTAATCTCGGGAACTACTGGTAGGATTTGAAAAAATATTATTGCTTTGGATAACCCATTAATCCAGAGGCTTTATAACATCACGTTGCGACCAATAGGAACCGAGCATAACTAACTTCACGCGAACGAAGTCGCTGGCGTCCGCTAGTAAATCTATACTAATATATAAAGCTGAAGAGTTTGTTTGTTTGTTTGTGCGCGCTAATCTCAGGAACTACTGGTCCGATTTGAATAATTCTTTTTGCGTTGGATAGCCTATTAAACCAGGAAGGCTTTAGGCTATATAACATCACGCTGCGACCAATAGTAGCTGAGCATGACTAATTCCACGCGAACGAAGTCGCTGGCGGCCGCTAGTAATAATATAAATCTGGAAGTAACTTTGTATGTTACTTTTTCAACACGCTTTAAAAGCTGAACGGATTTAGATGAAATTTGGCACAAGGAGAGTCTACGAACAGCACGCTAATTACTACGTAATACACTATTAATCACAATACAAAGACAGCCACCGTGGCGTAGCGGTAGCTGACGCGGCCGCTGCGCAAGGTGTCACGGGTTCGATCCCCGCACAGTGCAAGTATTTGTATGCATGAATATGAATATTTGCACTGGTCTGGTCGTGCCTCGGAAAGCACGTTAAGCCGTTGGTCCCGGTTGCCATACGAACATCTAGTGGCAGTCGTTACGGGTTGTTGGAGCCCTCAAAATTCCAACAATTGGTCTAACTGCAATGCTTCAATGTCGCCTTCGGGTTGTGGAGGTCAGACGGCAGTCGCTTCACGGAAAATGTCGAAGTTTAGCCATATCAGCAGTTGGACTGGTAATGCGGACCCCAGACTCCAAAGCTGAAAAGACTTCGGATGCGACTGGGATTAACGCTGGGATGATGATGACATTATTAATCACAATCGGAATCTTGTTGGAGAATCATTCCTAATCCATCCATACTAATATTATAAATGCGAAAGTAACTCTGTCTGTCTGTCTGTCTGTTACGCTTTCCCGCTTAAACCTCTCAACCGATTTTGATGAAATTTGGCACAGACAATCTTTAGACTCCGAGAAAGAACATAGGCTACTTTTTATCCCGGAAAAAATTGATGTTCCCGAGGGAAACCTAAAAGGCGCGATATAACCGAACTCCACGCGGGCGAAGCCGCGGGCGGAAAGCTAGTTCATTTATATTTTCGAAAAATTTCAGGGGTGCCAACGTGAATTATAGTTATGCCATCATCCTTTTAAAAGCGGCCACTTTTGCAGGCCGGTAATTAAGCACGCAAATGAAATAAAACTGCTTATTATTGCACACGCAATTACTTTTCTTTAGCTATAAATAAAATTAAACACATTATATTATCAATATTTCTTTTAATTATTATAAACTAATGCTTGACCGTAATCCCGCCTGATGGTAAGCAGAGATGCAATCGTTGATGGTAAATAGGCTTAAAAACTGAGTGAATAGGAAGGAAGACGGCCGTTAGCGAGGTGATGCAATGTTAAACCCAAGACCAACACGACCAAACGATGCTGCGCTACAGGGAGATTGATCTGGAGACCCTCCACGACCAAACTCCCGACACAACAACATTTGGCGCATCGTACCCGGCACACATCGCAACACAATTACTCAGACCCGTCCCCCGTACGGCTTCACCAGACATCATGCCGGAACACGACGAAATGCATGACGGCAAGACTTTGTGTGGTGGGTGGTAATTTCTGCCGGCAGCCGATGTTATGGCCTACCACCGAGACCTTCTTGGTCCGACCCCGACTTTTTAATAAGTACTTTTGGAATGTAAATATGAGAGCACCATGTTTCTCATTTCAGTTTATAAGTCATTGTTTCATCATCATCATCAGCCTCTACTCGTCCACTGCTGGACATAGACCTCTTCCATGGCACGCCAACAAGCTCGATCCTGAGCAGTTCGCCGCCAGCCACTACCAGCCACCTTTGTGATGTCGTCGCTCCATCTCGCCCAAGGGCGTCCTACGCTGCGTTTGCCGAGACGCGGTCTCCACTCGAGGATTCGCTTACCCCAACGGTTTGTTGTTGATTGTTTCATCAATCCATTATAATTATGTTACCTATTGTTATACCACAATAGGTAAAATAATTCGGTCAGTATAGGGTATAGGTGCATCGCCTTCGTATATCTACATATACTCTATACTGATATATAAACCTGAAGAGTTTGTTTGTTTGTTTGAACGCGCCAATCTCAGGAACCACTGGTCTGATTTGAAAAATATTTTTTGCGTTTGATAGCCCATTAACCCACGAAGGCTTTAGGTTATGTAACATCACGCTGCCACCAACAGGAGCGGAGCATAATAACTAACTACACGCGAACGAAGTAGCGAGAGGCCGCTAATAAAGGTACCTATGCAAAACATTTGGTGGGGTAACTCTACCAAATGTTTTGCATATCTTATACTATAATATTATTATAATACTTGCTGATGCTTCGGCGACCAGAATCAATTTGTATATTTTTTAATGTTAATGTTCAAAAGTGCCTTTTATGTGCGTATGGAATAAATTATTTACTTTGAAGTTTAATTAAAATGCTTGAACACATTCCAAGAACACATTCCCAAGTTCAATAAATAAATAAAAGAATCTGATTCATTTTATCAAAGTTTGACACTGATTCACTAATTGAAGGAGGAAACCGAAATTAACTGAAATTACGTAAATTCACTTACGTTTTTTTGCATAAAAAAATAAGTACCAAAAAGTTATTTCTCGAACTTCTCATGAATATTCATAATGAACTTATAATCATTAGAATCATAAATATAAAATACAGCTCCCGCTGTATTTAGGTATGATTATAAATCAGCCAATACTTACAAACGATGCTCGCGAAACATACTTTTAAAAAAACATACAATCTGACAATGACAAATTGCAAAAAGAAAAAAACGTATGATTTTTTTTTTAATTCGCGGGCTTTTTGGCACTTTTCCCTAAAATGAAACTTAAAATCAGGGAATAGGTACATAATAACGTTTGGAGGCAAACAGAACTATGGCCTTACCTTATTAGTAGCGCAATTAGAAGCAATCCATAATAACATTCTCATCCATAATAAGATAAATCATAAAACAATTCACTTAATTCGATTACGTATTTCCACTTAAATATTATTTTCAAGCACCATCGATCACTTGTACTGAGCTATGTAAGTATTATATACACACAATGACTTGAAACCATCTGTCGCAGTTTATTTATTTAATTAGAGAACAATAAAAGTTTTCTTATAAAACAACTATATCTTCACGCACAATCGACCGTATCGCGAGTTCCCGCGCTACTAAATTGAAAATTCCCCATATTGTAATTTATCCGAGCAACCAATTTAAAGAAACGTTCAATATGTTACTACTGAACCTTATCGCAACGAAATAAGGTTCAATTTATTTTGTTGTAACAGCAAATGTCACTAAGCAAACAAACACTATCTGACCGCTGACGTTTCCTACACAACGTTCAACTTGCAGATCATTTGCTAATATTTTCCTTTGTGAAGTACTGGCGATATAGTTTCGGGGCCGCAAATGTAAGTTTGTATGTTTCTATGTATGAAACCATTGTTGACGGGCTTTGTTTTGGCTAGTTTTCGCCCGCGGCCGGTAATGACGGTTATGTTTTCATCATACGTTTTATTGTTTTGATAATGTGACGACTTTAAACTGATATTGATGAGAGAGTTAATGAAGAGGTGGTCTTCAAGGTGACAAGTTAAGTTGCCGAGGTCGGCACATGGACAGATCAATTACTATACACTGAAGAATTTCAGTTGTGTAACAAAGACAGGTCACTTTATTTATCCAATGCAAAGAAATTAAATTAGTTACATTTTTTTTTTCTTTAATGTTTCGTACTAACGCATTAGGAATATCTCCTGAATAGTGGGTGCGTTTTTTTTTACGGACAAATCACATAGATTTTTCTCGGTGGTAGGCAACAACATCAGCCGTCGGCATAAGTTACCACCCACCAGACAAAGTCTTGCCGCCAAGCGATTCGTCGTGTTCCGGCATGATGTCTGGTGAAGCCGTACGGAGGACGGGTCTGAGCAGTTGTGTTGCGATGTGTGCCGGGTACGATGTGCCTAATGTTGTAGTGTCGGGAGTTTGGTCGTGGAGGGTTTCCAGACCATCCTCTGGCGCAGCATCGTTGGTCGTGTTGTTGGGTTATACATTGCATCACCTCGCTCAACTGCCGTCTTCCTTCCTATTCACTCAGTTTCTTTGAGTGAATAGGCTTAAGCTAGTGCTCTTTACCATCAACGATTGCATCACTGCTTACCATCAGGCGGGATTGCAGTCAAGCACTAGTATATAAATATAAAAAAAAAGATTGAGCTAGCCAAAGTAAGTTCGAGACTTGTGTTATGGGATACTAACTCAACGATACTATATTTATAATAGATACATTATAGATAAACACAGTCGTGGTGGCCGAGTGGTTAAAACACCAGCCTTTCAAGTATGAGTGCGCGGGTTCGATTCCAGGTCAGGCAAGTACCACCGTAACTTTTATAAGGTTATACGTACTTTCTAAGTAGGTATATCTTGGGACACCAATGACTAAAGGTAAAGGAAAATATCTTGAGGAAACCTGGACTTTGGGACTGAAATCGTCAACCCGCATTGAGCAAGCGTGGTGATTACGCTCAATCCTTCTTTGTATGAGAGGAGACCTGTGCCCAGCAGTGGGACGATAAAAAGGTTGATAATGATTAAAATTGAATAAATGTTACGAATCATTGTACAAATACACACATCAAAAGTGTCTAGGGATCAAGCATTTTTATGCGGATTTCTTGAGATTGAGATGTGGCTTTGTAATAAATTTATGATTTTATAAATTTATATGGATCCTTTTTGGTGCATTTCATAATTTGAATCAGGAACTGTGAATCAAATTCGAGTAAAAGATGAAAATCAGCTGTCAATATTTTCCCTATAAAAACATACAACGCATTGAAGACATTATTAGTGCTACTGTTTCCCTACTACTGATTAAAACCAACGTTATTATGGAGCGGCGACGTCATTTAAGCAGGGAAGAAATGCTCAGAGCCGTGGGAATGATAGAAGCTGGTTCCCGGCAACGTACTGTGGCTTTAGCTCTGAATACAAGTCAGAGTGTTATCAGTCGACTTTGGACACGTTACCGAAGCACTGGTACCGTGGCTGAGCGCCATGGAGGACGGTATCGCTGCACCACACGGAGACAAGACCGATACATTCAAATCTTAACTCGAAGAGCTCCAACAATAACCGCCATGATGTTAACCGTGAGGCTTCATCACTCTTCAGGGAACTTAATTAGCGACCAAACAGTCAGAAACCGCTTGCATGAAGTGAACCTTCATTCCCGAAGACCGCTACGGGTACCACCTATAGCAATGCACAATCGTAGGATTCGATATCAATAGGCTCTTGAACACAGAAATTGGGCAGAAGAACAATGGCGTTTCGTGTGCTTTTCTGATGAGTCTCGTTTTGGTATGAGACCGGATACAAGACGTATACGACACTGGAGAACCCCTGGACGCCAACAGCGATTAAAATCCTGCCAGGAAGTCCATCCTTATAGTGGTGGAACCATCATGGTATGGGCGGGTATTTGGATCGGCGGAAGAACTGAGTTGATTTGGATCAGAGGCAACCTCAACGCTCAAATTTATGCTGAAACGATTGTATCAGACGTCATCGTTCCTCTACAAGTGCAAATCGGTCCCTTATTTCAGTTAATGCATGATAATGCACGACCGCACACCGCAAGAGTTGTAAGACAGACTCTCGCCGCAGCTAACATCAATGTCCTGCCCTGGCCTGCTCAGTCGCCAGACTTGAACCCGATTGAGCATGCATGGGATATGCTACAGAGAAGAGCTCTGCCGAATATGGAGGGTATCCAGTCGCAAGAAGACCTTTTTTTGTTGTTGCAACGAACATGGGCGGCCATTCCACAGCGTGATTTGGATGAACTCATTTTGAGTATGCCAAACCGATGTTCTTGTGTTGTTAGTGTTCGCGGTAGAAACACGGATTATTAATTGTTTAAGTTACCCAATAAAATTTTAGAGAAAACTGTTATTTCAGTCTTTTTTTCGAACTTTTGTGTTAGTGGTTCAAATGTCAAATATCCCTTTATTAGAAAAATGGCAAATTTCTTTATTAATGCAAAGGTGACTTGGTTTATCGTTACTGTGACAAACGAAAACACTTTATTTGATGAATCCTTAAAGAAAATTTTAATTAATATCAATCAGGAGAAAAGTTATTGCAAAAATATATGTTGATCCCTAGACACTTTTGATGTGTGTATATTACAAACACTGTTGGAAAAAATTGATTGATGTGATCAAAAAACACAATTTCGATGTGATATGTCCTAAAGTGAAGTGAACCTCTATAGTTGGTGAAGTATTCTATTGCAAATAAGAGTCATCATCATCATCTCAGCGTTAATCCCAGTCGCAACCGAAGCTTTTTTTCAGCTTTGGAGTCTGGGGTCCGCTTTTACCAGTCTAACTGCTGATATGGCTAAACTTCGACATTTTCCGTGAAGCGACTGCGGTCTGACCTCCACAACCCGAAGGCGATATCGAAGCATTGCAGTTAGACCAATTGTTGCACTTTTGGGGGCTCCAACAACCCGTAACGACTGCCACTAGATGTTCGTATGGCAACCGGGACCGTGATTTCCGAGGCACGACCAGACCAGTGCAAATATTCATATTCATGCATGCAAATATTTGCACTGTGCGGGGATCGAACCCGCGCCCGGCCGCTTCCGCTACCGCTACGCCACGGAGGCTGTCATTTTGTAAATAAGAGTGTACTCAAAATAATGACTTGGCTTAAAAGCCTAGTAACCGAGCCAAAAAAAAATAAAAAACAAATGAGATCTTCCTCTGAGCTCAAACAGGTTTCCACGTGCCCTTTATTCATAATACTAGCTTTCCGCCCGCGGCTTCGCCCGCGTGGAGTTCGGTTATATCGCGCTTTTTAGATTTTCCTCCGGAACATCAAATTTTTCCTGGATAAAAGGTAGCCTATGTTCTTTCTCAGGGTCTAAAGAATGTCTGTGCCAAATTTCATCAAAATCGGTTGAGAGGTTTAAGCGGGAAAGCGTAACAGACAGACAGACAGATAGACAGACAGACAGACCGACAGACAGACAGACAGAGTTACTTTGGCATTTATAATATATATTAGTATGGATGTATTAAACCTTGTACAATCACATTTGTAATAAGCCGTCCCTACCTGGAACCCGTTTTACCAGAAACACCTAGACAAGATTGAAAAGGTAAAGAGTAAGTGTCTACCATTAAACGTATTTGTCGTACTCGCAATTATGTGCAGACGACAGCACATTAAGCTACTACAATCTGTCAGATTTCTTTATTAGATTTACAACTTTATCAGTAAAGCATTAAGTTTCACGGTTGATTGGGAATATTTTACAGTTTCGGGTAGCTTGACCTGCTGGCCGTACTACATCAACATGGGCAGGTCAAGCTAGAATCTAGACGAACGTATCTAGAAGTTTCTGTGCTGCTTAGTATGTATAGTTGTGTTATGTTTATGGTGGTCTCCAAAGCCTGGAGTACAGGCGTAGAGTAGCCAGCCTTTCGGTCTTCTATAGGATGCATTTTGGTGAGTGTGCGAGGGAATTGCATGATTTAATTCCCCCATCTCCGTTCTACCATCGGTCGACCCGTCGTACGGCGAGTTTCCACCCTTACGTCGTTAACACCATTACGATTCGGACGAAGCGTTTCGCCTCCTCCTTTATACCACGTACTTCGAGGGACTACAATTTGGGTCTCTTCAAGACTAGAGTGAATAGGCTCTTAATAAACTAGTGCGCTTTACCATCAACGATTGCGTCACTGCTTACCATTAAGCGGGATTGCGGTGATGCGATCGTTGATGGTAAAGCGCGCTAGTTTATTGAAAGCCTATTCACGCTAGCCTTGAAGACACTCAAATTGTAGTGTGACGGAAACACCGTCGCTGGCAAATTGTTCCAGTCCCTCGATGTACGCGGTATAAAAGAAGAAGTGAAACGCTTCGTCCGGTTCGTAGTGGTGTTAACAACGTAAGAGTGGAAACTCGACGTACGACGGGTCGTCCGATGGTGGAACGGAGATGGGGGAATTAAATCATGCATTTCCCTTGCACACTCAACAGAATGCATCCTATAGAAAACCGAAAGGCTGGCTACTCTACGCCTGTGCTGCACTAGACTAGAGACCGTTTCGAGTTAAATATGGGTCGTCAATCAGCCTCTTCGCACGCCTCTCCACTGAATCCAAAGTAGCCAGGTGACATTTCGCAGCACCTGCCCAAATGTGACTGCAGTACTCCACTCACGAGCGGACCTGTGATTTGTACATTAGAAGCTGCCCTGGTATGAAGTACCGCCGGACTTTTGCGATGACGCCAACAATCCAAAAAATTAAAAGTAATTTGTTTAAATTAAGCTGAAAATAAGAACTTTTCCAAACGTCAAAATTACAAAAAACAGTCGCCCGAAACGTTCGCACTTCACAACGTCCAAGTGTTGTTGCTGGGCGCGACAAACTCCCCAGCAACACACCTGTTTATTCACTAAGAAACTACTTGATTGGCACGTTCTGCAAAAAAATAGAACCCTGCAATCGTAAAAGGGTGATAAGTCATTGGAAATTTGGAACATCGAAATAATAGTACCTACGTCTACGTTTGGACTATTTACATATTGAATACATAAGCATAATTAAATGGTAGTCGAACAAAGCGCTTGCCTAACTAGTAGTGTTGCGACTTGTAACTCCAATGATAGTTGACATTTGCGTGATTTCAAATGACAATAGTATTTAACCATATCTCTAATAATCCCCATTTCGCTCTCCTAACATAATCAGCATTGTGATGGAAGACAGACTCTTTCAGAGTGAGTGAGCATTAATCCACCACGCGATCCGGTGGTTTGTAGATGTTTCTCTCCTTCTTCAGCCTATAAAGGTCCACTGCTGGACAAAGGCTTCAGGGCTTTCCACGATGGCAGGTCTGGCAGCCGATGGTGCCCGCATACATCGGCTTCCCACCACCATAACCAGTTGGGATCGTTTGGACCGAACGGACCAATGGGCGGTCCGAACGATCCCAACTAGTCGCAATCATTTGACAATAATGTGTTCGCCGATAAGGGGGCAGGTCATCGGTCCACCTTGTTGGGGGCCTCCCTACGCTGCATCTTCCGGTATGTGGCCGCCACTCCAGAACCTTACTGCCCCATCGGCCATCGGTTCTACGAGCAATGTGCTCTGCCCACATGTAACTTCTACTTCTTCTTTAGTCGCTATAATTAAATGCTGACGTTACATATCTTCAAATGATCGCATGATACTAGGACGTGCCATTATTCTCACGTCGATTTCCTTCCCTATATACCGAGTGGTGCTGACAATACGACAATAAATTAAATATCCTGTACTGTGTAAATATATCCATTACTTTAGTCACAGGAAATTATTTTTAATTTTTCACATTTTCTACATGATGTACATGTTGATGATGTCTTGTGATGTTGATGACTTTTTAATAGACGTCATAGAACATTCTATTGCGTCTGCAATTTTATGCGTTTTGGTTTGTTTGAATTTTTTTTTTTTTTTTGTTGCTAGGTTTTTTTCTATGGTTTAGGATTATTCCTATGAACCAGCATTGTTCGTGTTTTCATTTATTGTCGTATTGTCAGCACCACTCTGTATATTTTTGATGGAAGCTTCACCGTTTTGAGAGCAGTGGTGATGAAATTATTTACAAAAAGTAAATTGCCTATCTGGGTCCGAACCCGTGAGTCGGGGCCACCCCTACTTGTAACATCACTTCTTATTTTGGCTATTTTAACTTACTATATTGGGATCCTTAAATACTAAGACCACATTTTCATTCACGGAAAAATATCGAGTCGGGATTTGATTTTGAACTCACGGTATTGATCCTAGCTTTGAGAATTCAATAGAGCAACCCACCAGGTCAAAAAAGCACTTCGATTTTCAATTCGAGGCTCTAAAGAGTGCGTTTAAAATCAAGCGAGCGAAAAGGTCACTCAATTTGCACTGAAGAGGCTGGGCTGCTTTCAGGAAACTACGTATAATCTTCTCGTCCGAAATACCGTAGTGTCACAAGACAAAAGTCTTCGACCAGTGTGTGTTTGCCAGAGATGACGGAATTGAGACATGGTCGCTAACAATGGGCCTTATAAGAAGGCTCAAAGTCAGTCAAAGGATAATGAAGAGGGCTATGCGTGGGGTTTCACTGCGCGATCGAATCAGGAATGAGGAGATCCGCAGAAGAACGAGAGTAATCGACATAGCCAGAAGAATTGCAACACTTAAGTGTCAGTGGGCTGGGCACATTGCCCGTAAGACCGATGCCCGATGCGGTCGACGGGTTCTCGAGTGGGTAGGCCCCCGACAAGGTAGACCGACGACCTGGTCGCGGGAAATCGCTGGATGCGGGAGGCGCAGGACCGGTCATCGTAGAGATCTTTTGGGGAGGCCTATTTCCAGTAGTGGACGTATTTCGGCTGAAATGATGATGATGATGAGCCAAAATAATTCGCGAATGTGCCTGTCCATCATATCCACCTTGTGCCAATTATGTCAGGGTCAGCTTCCAGTTTGACCAGATGCAGCTGAATAACAGTATTGTACACGGATCGACTGCCTGTTTGGCATTCATAACACAGTACTCAGATGATACGTAAGGCTGGTTGCTCTTGGGTCAGGATTGCGGGTTGGCTAAACAAGAAACCGTGGCCCTGACCGTCGCACAGGCAAATGAAAAAACACGGGTGGGTTCGCTCTTTCGCTCCGCCCAGAGCGGGAGATGTCACTTGATGATTTACCATCCAAAAAAAAAGAGGTTGTTCCACTTGAAGAACTACATAAATGAAGATAGAAGGCTGGTTACTTTTCGAGCTTCCTACGAATGACAACCGTAATGGTTATGGAGCAATGGCTAACAATATCCTTCAGAATTATTTAGATTCCGACGACCAGTACGATGGGCCACTATGAGACCATACGTATACATAGGTATACGATCTTAGCATTCGTTAAAATTCAGTTTGGAAAGCCAGTAACCCAGTAAACCGCGCCCTCTGCCGTCGTGACCGCGGGTTTAGCACCCTAATTACGTAACTTACTTCTACTAGGAAATGGAATCATTTTGAAGCATCATCATCATCATCAACCTTTTTATCGTCCCACTGCTGGGCACAGGTCTCCTCTCATACAGAGAAGGATTGAGCGTAATCACCACGCTTGCTCAATGCGGGTTGGCGATTTCAGACTTAAAGTCCAGGTTTCCTCAAGATGTTTTCCTTCACCTTCAGTCATTGGTGTCCAAGATATACTTAGAAAGTACATATAACTTTAGAAAAGTTACATTGGTACTTGCCTGACCTTTTGAAGCATATTGCTCGAAAAATATGTCTACTCACCAACGTAAATAATGCAATGAATGTTGTTGAACTGTGAGTGAGACGATATTATCTTACAGGTTAGGCGTACAAAATAAACGCAGGGATTGCTTTGGTTACGACTAAATATCGCATGTTATTAGGCTGTATAGAGTTGCCTTTGCCATTGACAGGCTCCGTGGTGTAGCGGTAGCCGACGCGGCCGCTGCGCAAGGTGGCGCGAGTTCGATCCCCGCACAGGGCAAGTATTTGTATGCATGAATATGAATATTTGCTCTGGTCTGGTCGTGCCTCGGAAAGCACGTTAAGCTGTTGGTCCCGGTTGCCATACGAACATCTAGTGGCAGTCGTTATGGGTCGTTGGAGCCCTCAAAAGTCTAACAATTGGTCTAACTGCAATGCTTCGATGTCGATGTCGACTTTGGGTTGTGGAGGTTAGACGGCAGTCGCTTCACGGAAAATGTCGAAGTTTAGCCATATCATCAGTTGGACTGGTAAAGCGGACCGCAGCCTCCAAAGCTGAAAAGGCTTCGGTTGCGATTGGGATTAACGCTGGGATGATGATGATTGCTTTGGTTACGACGCGGCCTAGTACATCGGTACATTTTTCCCAATACTATAGACTTGATTGAGCCGCAGGCGCAACTGCTAGGTAAAGCCGATTTTAAATTAGCACATTTAGTAATTTACACCTAATAATGGCGTCAATGAATTGATAAGGGAGCAAAGTACGGTTTGGTTTCCCGCATTTTTAAAGTAATTCGTTTCGTTATACGTAAGAAATATTAAGATTCTGAAAAATAAGTTTTATGATATTTTTTTTTTCTTTAAACGTTTGATTAATTATAACAAGTTAAATTTGAATTACGTTCATGTTCATTTTTTATTATAATTTAAATATTGGAATAACTGAAAACATGAAGGGAATAAAAATTATAATAACCTTGGCAGTTTGACAGCTTTGAATATAGTTGCCAGACAAAGATTTTTGCAATAGTTGGGGCAATTTTTATAATATGAGTATTATGAGTGCCGAAGTTATCGGACACAGAAAAATAATGTAAATTACCCGTTACCCGTTATTGTTTTTAAAAATGGAATTAAAAGGCAATTTACTGTAATATTTACAAACATCTAAGATTAAACAACTACAAATGATTAAAGATATTCTAACTAAACCTATTAAAAAACTGAAATATTCTTCGATGTCGACTGTTAATGCACCCAAGAGACTGGCGGCATTGCTACTTTGTATAGCACGCAAGGCATTCTTTAATCAACTACTAAAATGTATTGGTTTTTCACTGCATTTTTCGTAAACTATGATAAGCAGCATTATTTATGTTGTTGTGACCGAAAACATATTCAGAAATCTATATCTATACTAATATATAAAGCTGAAGAATTTGTTTGTTTGTTTGTTTGTTCGCGCTAATCTCGGGAACTACTGGTCCGATTTGAAAAATTCTTGTTGCGTTGGATAGCCCATTAATCCAGGAAGGCTTTAGGCTATATAACATCACGCTGCGACCAATAGGAGCGGAGCATAACTAACTCCACGCGAACGATGTCGCTGGCGACCGCTAGTAAGTAATAATCTCACTTGATAACATAAGAATTTTTTAACTAAAGTAACAATCTTGCAATGCCTCAGGCAGCTCGATCCCTTGCCTACTCTAGGGAAGGATTTTAGTATTTTATTGTAATTTTTAATTAAAACGAAATTGTACGGTTCGTGTTGGGTTTGCTACTTGTTCTGACTACAATGTAAATAAAAGGTTTTTGCTAAATTATTTACTGAACCCTATAAATGGGTACGCTCAATCCTTCTCTGTATGAGAGGAGACCTGTGCCCAGCAGTGGGACGATAAAAGGGTTGATGATGATGATAAATGGTTAAAGAAATATAGTAAATTTCAATACTATGTTGGCAACACCGCAATGACGGCCATAGCAGTTTACCTAGTCACGCGAGAAAAAAAATGTGAATTTCCGAATTGAATATTCTTTGTTTTAATTGCCTTAATGAACTTAAAATTGTGTTTTTTAGTGAAAATTATAGTGTACATCACACGTACCATAGAATGAAGATGTTATTTAAAGAGTTTTGGTGGGAAAAAACAATGAAATTCATCGTTAAAAACTAATTTGTGAAACGAATAAAAAAAGTGTTTTTTGTGATATACAACTCAACATCAGGTAAGTTTTTTACGTTGAGAGTATCGATTAGTACGTGGAACGACATTCTGTGTGGTTTAAAACGCTGTTTCGACTTCCAAAGTGGTGGAAAAACGTATTTGAGTGCAGTGTTTACATATTTGCGAGGATACAGATCCTCAAACACGGTGTTATGGTATATTGTCTTCTGTAGCTTCAGGAATGTGGGATGTTCGCGTTATGACGTCTATATAACATTGTGTTCACTATCATTGAGTTGTGTCTACACCTTAACAGGCTTATGTATGAATTTTTATTAACTCAGAAGTAATAAAATTTTGTTTTAAACTGACATTGCTAAAAAAATAACTTAAGCCTATAAGGAAAAAAATTAAAATAAATTTTCAAAATTCTTAGCATTGGCTGAATGTATCCCAAAATTTATAATAACTAGTCCCTTTATTGCACCCACTGGTGCCACTATCTAGTCAGGAATCCCCAAAACAATAATTTCTAATAAATTACCAATTACTCCAATTCCATTTTATAGACAATTAATTTTTATTAATAATTAAGCTTACATTTTTAATTTTCAGTTGTAATTTTTTGTTGAATATTTTTTATCATTGTATTTCTGCCAACAGACATAATTAAGCCAAATAATTAATTTTATGTTCTCTCTCTGATGCTGCTACTTTACATGTCCACTATGGTACAGAAGCAAGTTTTAAATATACAATATGTAAAGAAAACCCTGTCCGACCCATAAGGATAATAAAGGTTAGGTAAACACTTGACCAAATATACTATAAAATTTTACATAATCATCATAGTAACAATACTAATGAATTTTGAAATAATCCTTTTTTCCCGGGAATTATTTCCAATTTCCCCGAAATTTGGTAATTTTTAAAAAAGTGACTACACCGGTATTATTATGAGCGAATAGCGACGCGACCACGTCACACGTGCCGCGTGCCCTGCCCCCGCCGCCCGCGGAAAGGGTTGCTTACCGCACATGTATTAAGTTACCTCTTTTTGCGAAATAATATTAATTTTTTTAGGGTTTTTTTTTTAAGTTTAGCCTGTCTTTGTGCGCTTTAGTAGAATCAGTTATCGATACCTAACAATACCTTCACGGATCGGACAGGATTTTCTTTACATATTGTACAACCTTATTTTTTGTTTATACGAAACCTGAATACAGTTTGTTCAGAATAAGCAACTGAATCGATTCCAATCATTTTTACACCATGTTATATTTTTTCACAAATAAATTTAGCAATTATTGCAGTGTGGTTACTGAGCGCGCCACGTACTTGCGCGCGCGCTACAGCTGACGCCAGAGCTCAGAGCACCGAGCTCGCCCGCCCGAGCGGAGCTTTGACCATATTTTGTATATAGACTCTTTACTTAAAAATACTGGACACGAGTTTGGGGATTTGCCTAAAGAAAAAATAATGTTGTATATTACAATAAAAATCATGAATACTTTCTCATAATAATCCTATTGATTGATATTTCATGACAATATATTTTATTCAATAGGATTATATCAACTGTCAACTTAACATAATATGTAGAAATGTAAATAGCTAAAAGAATAAGATTGGGATTTACCGATTTTACCTGACATTTCCCTTACCATCAAAAATCAAAAATATATATCCAAAAAAAGATAAATTATAAATAAGGAACTTAATTATTACTTGTAGTAAAATGATGATTTTATTTTTACCAAACAAAACCCAAATCAACAAAAAAAATTAACATTGCGAGAAATTTATTACTTACACTCTATTATTAGTCAGCACTTCAGCAGATATTGATACAGTATAAGGTTGTCACATATCTTCAAATTTCTCCTTGTAGGGACACGCCAGTTTCCTCAATAATTAATAGTGGTATTTATCTCCACTTTTTTTGTTTGATTCCACAACTTACAACTCTTAAATTGGAACTGATACAACTGGACCACTGCTCTCTCCCACTCCAGATTACACATTGAATTTCCTGAAGAGCTAATTTTTTTTATTTATATTTTCAGGTTGGCAATATGAATCACACAGCTGCCTCTATCCCAGGAAACATGGAAGTTGACCCACTGAGCTCTTACGAGTACCCGGCATACAACAGCTATGCCGCCCAGTCCTACCCATACCCCAGCAAGCTCCAGCAGTCCATATACCAAGCGTACCAACAAACCAATACCAACTACAATAACTTACTACCAACACAACCGCATGAACCCATCACAAACCCACTACCAACATTACAAACTACAATAGATACTAAAATACCACCTAAGAATGAAGAAACAGGTTCAAAACCAGTTTTAAAAAAGAGAAGGAAGGAGAAGAACGGACAGAAGAGTACTTTTTGTTCTGAAAAGATAAAGGATGCTACATTCAAGTTCTACGGTTGTTCCGTGTGTAACATCAGTTATGATGCATTACACGAGCTGGACCAGCATGTGACAGTTCACAAGAACAGGATGACAAGCTACAGACTGCGACTAAGAAATCAATTTAAAAAGAAACAAATGAAAAAAGAAAAGAAGCGATTAAATAAAAAGGTTAAAATTAAGAAAGAACTTGATGTGGAATTTGAAATTAAACCTGAAGATGGTTATATTGGAGAACAGAAGGCAGCTGATGTTTTAAGTAATGGAATTAATGCTGATTCTGAACGTAATGGCAACAAAGACAGTGAAAACAGTGCAATAGAAGCCTGTCATAGTCAAATTAATAGCAATAATGTCACAAGTTCTAATAACGAGTCGCAGAATAATGAAACAAACACTACAAGTAAAGGAACTGGAAATAATGAAAATAGTGTATTGTCAAACGGACTTAGTACGAACAGCAAAGATAAAGAGAATAGTATGGCTGAAGCAGATTTACATAATTTAGAGAAAATTTACAAATGTTTTGCATGTCAGAAACAGTTCACTTTGAGTTATTATTTAAAACTACATGTGCGGTCACATACAGGTGAGAAAATTATTAGGTATATATGTATAACCCGTGCAGATAAAGAAAAGGTCTGAAAATGGCGGCGGGTACTTATGGTACGGTTGACAAAACATGCAATGGGGAAGAAAACGCAAAGCTATTTGCAGATGTCGCTGATGGCGTTTGACTCATAACAATATTAGCTGTCAGTCGTATCACGTTTTATGTTGAGTTTTTTATTGTGTTTGACGAGTTTTTTTTTAGGTAAAGCAGAGAAATGTATTGTACATGGACTGTTTCAAGTTAAAAAAGTAGTTAAAGTCTAGAGGAGCTTCAGTAAAAGGACGAAAAGCTGATCTAATTACCAGGCAAATAACAATGCCCAGACTTTAAACTAAATGCAGACTTATTAGTGTTTTAAGTTACATTAATTTTGTATTAGGTTTAATGTTTCTTTAGTTATATTTAAGTAAATATTAATGTACTTATTATTGCCATATTTTGAAAGTTTCAACCCTATTAACCTAAAATTATTATCTAGACTTGAATCGTATGACCGAAATTTTAACTTCGAGGTTCATCAAGAACAAGAAATTCAAGAGAAAAATATTGATTTACCGCCCCCAGAAAGCTATAGAGACATCAACATAACCTTTACTGAAATCTATTTATACATAAGTACATATATTTTGTTCTAAATTGAAATGCATATCTTTAGGGAAAGAGTGATTTCCATTATTATTGCAAGAAATTGCTACACAACGCGGCATATTTTTAAAATTTTTATAAACAACGTAAATTCGTAGAAATTACTATGGGTTTTGACAGTTTATTTGGGTCAAACGATATCAGCGCCTCTAGTAGCGAGATTTGTCAGTTTTCTTCCCCATTGTTCAATCACAAAACAAATGCTAAGATAGCAAAATGTCAAATTCACGTTGTAAATATTGTTATTTACAACGTAAATTTGACATTTTACTTGTTTGTTGTTGTGTTTGTTTTTATTGTTGTTTTTGTTGAGTTTGATTGTTCAAACTCATCAAAAACTAGAATATCAACAAAAACAACAAAATAACAGAGACTTTAAGCGGAACGAAATTAACGATAACTCTGAGTGCAGCAAAGTAGCGGACGACATTTACAGATCTTTTCTTTATCTGCGCGGGTTATAGCGACTTCGTTCGCGTGGTTTAGTTATGCTCCACTCCTATTGGTCGCAGCGTGATGTTATATAGCCTAAAGCCTTCCTGGATTAATGTGTTATCCAACGCAATAAGAATTTTTCAAATTGGACCTATAGTTTCTGAGATAAGCGCATTCAAACAAACAAACTCTTCAGCTTTATATATTGGTATAGGTTAAACATCACGCTATGATTCTTAGGATACGACCAAAAAGAAACGCTATGCTATACTAAAACGAAGTAATAACACGCGAAGGCGATGTCATGCGACAGAGAGGGTAAATTTCATGCGGTTTGAAAATAATCATGTCATAAATTATATTATCATTGTCTACAGACGAGAAGCCCTATACATGCAGTGTGTGCGGCCAATCGTTCATCACGGCCAGCAAGCTCGGACGTCACAATAAGCGCATCCACCTCGCCGAGCGCTACCAGTGCCGTATATGTTTCAAAATATACTCCCGGTGAGTACCTCACGCGATACACTCGTGAACCGACTTCCCGCAGCAGCTGCCGGTGAGAGCTACTTACCACTTGGCTTGGTGGCCACTTGGTGGCTTGGTGGCCAAAACACCAGCCTCTCAAGTATGAGTGCGCGGGTTCGATTCCAGGTCATTCAAGTACCAATATAACTTTTCTAAAGTTATATGTACTTTCTAAGTATATCTTGGACACCAATGACTGAAAGTGAAGGAAAACATCTTG
The DNA here is from genome assembly GCA_017933935.1 of Sesamia nonagrioides. Taxonomy (NCBI): domain Eukaryota; kingdom Metazoa; phylum Arthropoda; class Insecta; order Lepidoptera; family Noctuidae; genus Sesamia; species Sesamia nonagrioides. The sequence goes on along the minus strand of JADWQK010002222.1, from coordinate 368,114 downwards.
AGGAAACCTGGACTTTATAAGTCTGAAATCGCCAACCCGCATTGAGCAAGCGTGGTGATTACGCTGAATCCTTCTCTGTATGAGAGGAGACCTGTGCCCAGCAGTGGGACGACAAAAAAGGGTGATGATGATAACTAGTTTTATAGAATACTGCCAATCCATTTGTTCAAACATTTGAAACGTGTCTGCTCTACAAAGTAAATAACGCAATGAAAGAATGAAATAAAGAAAATACATTTATTGAGCACAGACTAGACACACAATACAATACATCTAGCATAAACACACATCGGGTAGCAACAAAAACAATAATAAAAAACATAAAACAAATAATTTAAAAAAAAACAAACAAAAAGTAAAAAAAAAAATACCCCTAAGCCCTTGTGTAAAAAATAGCAGCAAAGTGTGGCTCGTGGCTGCACCAAAAAGGTCCAGTTCAGCAAAAATGCCTGACGCTGGTTTTCAACTGGACCTGATGTGAGGTGACGGATATTAATCAGGTTTATACAGCAGCATAACGTGTGTATTCATACTTAAAAACAAAATTCTATGAAAGATTACGCGGTAATAAGCGGTTTACGATATGCGAGGTATTAAAAAAAACTACTTACTAGATCTCGTCCAAAACAATTTTCGTTGGTAGTTTTTATAGTAATGTACATCATATGTTTTTTTTTTATTTGTAATTTTTTTGGGGGGGGGGGCGGGCTGGACCAACTTTTTTCCACTCTTTGGAAGCGTCTGTCACGCAAATTATTCGGTTTAGAAAAAAAAATATTTTAGACACCTCGATATCATTTTTGAAGACCTATCCATAGATACCCCAGCACCCCCGGAAGTGTTCGATGAAAAAAAAAAAAAATGAGTTTCAGTTCTAAGTATGGGGAGCCCCCAATATTTATTATTATTTTTTTATTTTTGCATCAAAACTTTAATGCGGTTCACAGAATACATCTACCTACCAAGTTTCAACAGTATAGCTTTTATAGTTTCGGAAAAAATGGCTGTGACATACGGACGGACAGACAGACAAGACGAATCTACATATAAGGGTTCCGTTTTTTGCCATTTGGCTACGGAACTCTAATAAAAATGCGCAATGCAGTACTGCGCAAACGCAATGGTTGTTGTTGGCCTGTCAAAATGAAACCCATTGCCACTGATAGTATGTTACGTCATTAAATTATTGTTCACAATTTGTCAATACAGTCTTACAAAATCCTATGACAGCGTCCGTGGAGTAGCGGTAGCGGACGCGGCCGCTGCGCAAGGTGGCGCGGGTTCGATCCCCGCACAGTCTAAGTATTTGTATGCATGAATATGAATATTTGCACTGGTCTGGTCGTGCCTCGGAAAGCACGTTAAGCCGTTGGTCCCGGTTGCCATACGAACATCTAGTGGCAGTCGTTACGGGTTGTTGGAGCCCTCAAAAGTCCAACAATTGGTCTAACTGCAATGCTTCGATGTCGCCTTCGGGTGGTGGAGGTCAGACGGCAGTCGCTTCACGGAAAATGTCGAAGTTTAGCCATTTCAGCAGTTGGACTGGTAAAGCGGACCCCAGACTCTAAAATCTGAAAAAGGCTTCGGATGCGACTGGGATTAACGCTGGGATGATGAGTCTTACAAAATCCTGCAATTTATAATCAAATACTAGTCATAATTATATGGTAACATATACTTCTCCTGTGCGCGTGTATGTACAGTTTTTTACTAGCAGTGTAGTAGCTACAGTTTTTTCCTGAAGAAGCTAGCGCCATCTATTTTATTTGCGTGGTAGTCCGTGCCCAAAGTCAGCTTCAATAAAACCTGTCATGCAACGAACCTGAGATGATGGTCATCAATAGATCTAATAGATGGCGTTAGTGGACAATCGTATTGTTTCCGTCGATGTACGTTTTACCAACATTCTGTTTTTTATTCTTACCGGGGAATCCCTGTAAATGTTTTGATAGCTAGTATTTCATTGTTGTGGATGGACCTTTATAAACGGTTTTTTTTTTTTTTTCCTTTTTGGCAACTGAGCCGGTTTCGACTATTCTGCCAGTGTCACGTGGTGACGGCAGCAAACAGAGGCAGGCCGTCGAACTTTTCCATTCGTGGTAGGTGTTAGTATAGCTGCATGGACAAACACATGGGTTAGTAAAACAAGTAATCAAATTTACAAGGACACATTATCCAATAATTACATTAGCTTATACTATATACAGACTATTTACACACAAACTACGCACCAATTAAAATTTTAGATCATTCTCAACTAGGAATCTGGCCAAAAGATTTATTAATTTAGTGGAGAAGTGGGAAAGTAGGGTATGAAAATTAGTTGGGAGAGGGATGTTAATTTTAGGAATATTTGAATAGAGATCAAAAGATTTATTATTTCGGGAGCAAGAAAAGAAAATATGGTCTAAAGTGCCATCCTCAAGACCGCACTCGCACCGGGAGTTATCCCGGATGTGGATCTTTTTCAGAAACACTGGGCTACAACAGTGTCCGAGTCTAAGTCTACACAGTGAGGAAACAGTTCTCTTCGACAATTTAGGACATTTAGAAAACCAAGGCCTACGCTGAACCTCAGGCTGTATGGCAGCGTAGTAGATGCCCTTGGTTTTAGAAGACTTCTTCCATGTTTCAGCCCACGAGTTAAATAACTTGGGTCTGGCACCATTCCGCAAATCGTAGTTATGCGCTACGTAGTGCTTTTGATCAACCGGATTCGATGTGGCATACTTTGCTAACGAATCAGCGCACTCATTGCCAACTATACCCGAGTGACCGGGGATCCAGGTTATCTCAACGTCCAAGCCGTTTTGGTAGCATTCAAATAACAAGTTCTTTATATCCATAATGATTTTACTATTAATTTTACTATGAAATTGATTTTGTTTAAGGGCCTGAATACTACTATGGGAATCTGAAAAAATTACTGACCTTGTTATTTGATGGGATTTAATATAGTGTAAGGCTTCTAAAATGCCAACACACTCTCCTGTAAAGACTGATGCTTCTGTTGGACATTGGTAAAGTAAGGCTATTTTAGAATTTTGAAAATAAACTGCCACCCCAGTACATTCAGTTTCAGAAAATTTTGAAGCATCAGTGTAAAAGAAATTCCATCCTTCCCAATAACGCTTGACAGCTGACTCGAAGTCCTCTCTAGCGTTTTGAGAATTCCTTGATATACCTAAACCCAAAACGACTTTTGGTTATAATTAAACTTCATAAACATCGCTCGTCATATTTCCGAAAATATTACAGTTCCTAGCGATTTTACTAAAATGTATCTTCACGACTGTTTAATTTTTGATTTTTATTGTTTTTTATTTTCCCCCTAAAATGTATTTTATGTATTTATAACCATAAGTTTTTTTTTTTGTATATACAATATGTTAAGAAAACCCTGTCCGATCCGTAAGGATAGTAAAGGTTAGGTAAACACATGACCAAATAACATGAAATTTTACATAATCATCATAGTAACAATACTAGTGAATTTTGAAATTATTTTTTTTTCCCGCGAATTAATTCCAACTTCCCCAAAATTTGGTAATTTTAAAAAAATGACAACATTGTTTTTGACGGTATAATTCTGAGCGAATAGCGATGCGACCGCGTGCCGCGTGCCCTGCCCCTCTTCGCCCGCGCCTGGATGGCGTACCGCACATGTTTTAAGTTACCTCTTTTTGCGAAATAATATTTATTTTTTCATGGGGATTTTTTTTTAAGGTTAGCCCAGCTTTGTAGGCATTAGTAGAATCAGTTATCGATACCTAACAATACCTTCACGGATCGGACAGGGTTTTCTTTACATCTTGTATAGGCATTGCCCCGCACTAGGACTTTCTCGTGTATCGTGCGTGCATTTACAAACATAAACTCGAATACACAAACAGCCAGACCCGGAACAACTACTTGTAGGGCATACAAATAGGTATTTGTTCCGTGCGGGAACCGAACCCGCGACACGCAGTGCAGTAGTCAATAGCTTAACCACTGCGCTTACCGTGCCGTTGCCGTGCGTTGACCGTAAAAAAAAGGAATTAATATTAATATTACTTTATTTATATTAAGTTACCACCCACCAGACAAAGTCTTGTCGCCAAGCGATTCGTCGTGTTCCGGCATGATGTCTGGTGAAGCAGTACGGAGGACGGGTCTGAGCAGTTGTGTTGCGATGTGTACCGGGTACGATGTGCCTAATGTTGTTGTGTCGGGGGTTTGGTCGTGGAGGGTCTCCAGATCATCCTCTGGCGCAGCATCGTTGGTCGTGTTGTTGGGTTAAACATTGCATCACCTCGCTCAACTGCCCTCTTGCTTCCTATTCACTCAGTTTTTTTGAGTGAATAGGCTTAATAAGCTAGTGCGTTTTACCATCAACGATTGCATCACTGCTTACCATCAGGCGGGATTGCAGTCAAGCACTAGTTTATAACTAATAAAAAAAAAATTATAACATAACAACTTAAACATTTGTGTGCCCCTCTATGGTGAAACATGTTGAACACGTTTTACAAAACAATGTTTTACAGACTTCAAATGTATTATGTTTTAAAACAAATAAATATTATTATTCTTAAAAAAAGCTAAAGTTGTAGATTTATTGTTTTTAATTTGATATTTACCTGCAGTTTTATCTATTCCGTTGATGGTTTAAATTCAATATTGTGCCGGTAGGTGACGCTGATTGCTATTTATACAAACAATACAAATATTTGTAGGGACAAAAAAATCATTATACAATACAATCAATGTAAAGGGACGTTTTATATTCCAGGTTCGAGCTGCTGACGGCTCACTTCGACAAAACACATCCTGAGGACAAGCTGGAGGGAGAACCGTATGGTACGTCAATAATACATTTATTTCGGGTGCCATGCCTACATATACAATATGTAAAGAAAACTCCGTCCGGCCCAAAAGGATAATAAAAGTTAGGTATACACATGACCAAATAAAATATAAAATTTTGCATAATCATCATAGTGACAATACTAATGAATTTTGAAATAATCCGTTTTCTCGCGAATTAATTCCAACTTCCCCAAAATCTGGTATTTTTTTAAAAAGTGACAACACCACTTGTGACGGAACGAATAGCTATGCGACCTCGTGCCGCGTGCCCTGCCCCCCTTCACCCGCACTTGTATGCCTAACGTGTTGCCAACCGCACATGCATTAAGTTACCTCGCTTTTTCGAAATAATGTTTATTTTTATTAGGGGGATTTTTTTTAAGTTTCGTCCGGCTTTGTAGGCATTATTAGAATCAGTTAACGATACCTAACAATACCTTCACGGATCGGACAGGGTTATCTTTACATAAGTATTGTATAAACCTCAACCTATTGAGTTTTCAATTATTTGCCATGACTCATAACCGAACAATTCTACACACATTTTGATCCGCTGATCATCATTATCATCTCAGCGTTAATCCCAGTCGCATCCGGAGCCTTTTCAGCTTTGGAGTCTGGGGTCCGCTTTACCAGTCCAACTGCTGATGTGGCTAAACTTCGACATTTTCCGTGAAGCGACTGCCGTCTGACCTCCACAATCCGAAGGCGATATCGAATCATTGCAGTTAGACCAATTGTTGGACTTTTGAGGGCTCCAATAACCCGTAATGACTGCCATTTGATGTTCGTGTGGCATCCGGGACCAACGGCTTTGCACGGCCAGACCAGTGCAAATATTCATATTCGCGCGGATCAAACCCGCGCTTCCTTGTGCAGCCGCCACGTTCGTTACCGCTACGCCACGGAGGCTGTCTTTTTTGATAATGATTTAGATCCACTGATATTGAAGCTTAAAAATAAAATACTACTAGCTGCTATTTTGCACATCCTGGGTGGCCTGCGGACTATCAGTGTGCATCGGCAAATGTCTTAGATGCGCTGTACCCCCACCAGACACAAGAACATTCTGAACGCATTAGCTATAATATCAACGTGCTAGCTTTAATCGTTCATGGTAAAGCGTACTAGTTTATTAAAAGACTTTACTTTAGCCCTGAAGTATTTTTTAATGATTATAAACTAATGCTTGACAATCCTACCTGATGTTTAGCAGTGACGCAATCGTTGATGGTAAAGCGCGCTTGTTTGTTAAGGGCCTATTCACTCAATAAAACTGGATGAATAGGAAGGAAGACGGCAGTTGAGCAAGGTGTTGCTATTTTAAACCCAACAACACGACCAACGATGCTGCGCCAGGGAGATTGATCTGGAGACCCTTCACGACCAAACTCCCGACACAACAACATTTGGCGCATCGTACCCGCCACACATCGCAACACAACTGCTCAGACCCGTCCTCCGTACGGCTTCACAAGACTTCATCAGACCACGACCAATCGTTTGGCGGCAAGACTTTGTCTATTGGGTGGTAACTTCTGCCGGCAGCCGACGTTATGGTCTACCGCCGAGAGAAGTCACTTAAATTGTAATCTCACGGAAATACCGCCGCTGGCAATTTTTTTTTTTTTTTTTTTTAAGAATTATAAATTAGTGCTTGACTGCAATCCTGCCTGATGGTAAGCAGTGATGCAATCGTTGATGGTAAAGCGCACTAGTTTATTAAGCCTATTCACTTAAAAAACTTAGGAATAGAAAGGATGACGGCAGTTGAGCGAGGTGATGCAATGTTAAACCCAAGACCAACACGACCAAACGATGCTGCGCAGAGGGAGATTGATCTGGAGACTCTCCACGACCAAACTCCCGACACAACAACATTTGGCACATCGTACCCGCCATACCTCGCAATACAACTGCTCAGACCCGTCCTCCGGACGGCTTCACCAGACATCATGCCGGAACACGACGAATCGCTTGGCGGCAAGACTTTGGTGGGTGGTAACTTCTGCCGGCAGCCGATGTTATGGCCTACCACCGAGCAAATTGTTCAAATTAGCTGCAAGGCTAGAGTGAATAGGCTCTTAATAAACTAGCGCGCTTTACTATCAACGATTGCATTACTTCTTACTGTCAGGCGGGATTGCGGTTTATAACAATAAAAATATTTATTTCTTGTAGACTACAACGCGATCCTACCGTACCTGAAGGAGCTCGAGGAACAGCTCCTCGCGCCCGCCCTGGCCGAGCTGGACAACAAACCTAAATCTGAGGACTTGTTCTGGGAGCAGACCGTGGGCCAGCATCAGCAGGTAGCGTCCGACAGCAAGGCGCTACCGGATATCAAGGAAGAGGTTAGTTCGACAACTTGGAGGACAGACAGAACTTGCTCCATATAACTACGCACATCAAAACTGTCTAGGGATCAACATATATTTTTGCAATAACTTTTCTCCTGATTGATATTAATTAAAATTTTCTTTAAGGATTCATCAAATAAAGTGTTTTCGTTTGTCACAGTAACGATAAACCAAGTCACCTATGCATTAATAAAGAAATTTGCCATTTTCCTAATAAAGGGATATTTGACATTTGAACCACTAACACAAAAGTTCGAAAAAAAGACTGAAATAACAGTTTTCTCTAAAATTTTATTGGGTAACTTAAACAATTAATAATCCGTGTTTCTACCGCGAACACTAACAACACAAGAACATCGGTTTGGCATACTCAAAATGAGTTCATCCAAATCACGCTGTGGAATGGCCGCCCATGTTCGTTGCAACAACAAAAAAAGGTCTTCTTGCGACTGGATACCCTCCATATTCGGCAGAGCTCTTCTCTGTAGCATATCCCATGCATGCTCAATCGGGTTCAAGTCTGGCGACTGAGCAGGCCAGGGCAGGACATTGATGTTAGCTGCGGCGAGAGTCTGTCTTACAACTCTTGCGGTGTGCGGTCGTGCATTATCATGCATTAACTGAAATAAGGGACCGATTTGCACTTGTAGAGGAACGATGACGTCTGATACAATCGTTTCAGCATAAATTTGAGCGTTGAGGTTGCCTCTGATCCAAATCAACTCAGTTCTTCCGCCGATCCAAATACCCGCCCATACCATGATGGTTCCACCACTATAAGGATGGACTTCCTGGCAGGATTTTAATCGCTGTTGGCGTCCAGGGGTTCTCCAGTGTCGTATACGTCTTGTATCCGGTCTCATACCAAAACGAGACTCATCAGAAAAGCACACGAAACGCCATTGTTCTTCTGCCCAATTTCTGTGTTCAAGAGCCCATTGATATCGAATCCTACGATTGTGCATTGCTATAGGTGGTACCCGTAGCGGTCTTCGGGAATGAAGGTTCACTTCATGCAAGCGGTTTCTGACTGTTTGGTCGCTAATTAAGTTCCCTGAAGAGTGATGAAGCCTCACGGCTAACATCATGGCGGTTATTGTTGGAGCTCTTCGAGTTAAGATTTGAATGTATCGGTCTTGTCTCCGTGTGGTGCAGCGATACCGTCCTCCATGGCGCTCAGCCACGGTACCAGTGCTTCGGTAACGTGTCCAAAGTCGACTGATAACACTCTGACTTGTATTCAGAGCTAAAGCCACAGTACGTTGCCGGGAACCAGCTTCTATCATTCCCACGGCTCTGAGCATTTCTTCCCTGCTTAAATGACGTCGCCGCTCCATAATAACGTTGGTTTTAATCAGTAGTAGGGAAACAGTAGCACTAATAATGTCTTCAATGCGTTGTATGTTTTTATAGGGAAAATATTGACAGCTGATTTTCATCTTTTACTCGAATTTGATTCACAGTTCCTGATTCAAATTATGAAATGCACCAAAAAGGATCCATATAAATTTATAAAATCATAAATTTATTACAAAGCCACATCTCAATCTCAAGAAATCCGCATAAAAATGCTTGATCCCTAGACACTTTTGATGTGTGTAGTTCCTATAACAACTTGCCCTCGTTACAACTAAATCAAACTCGCCGAAAACAAAGTAACTCGCCGCAAAGCGACGCTCGACCCTCGCAGAATGTCGACCCTTTCCATACCCCGAAGGGCGTGTGTGGGACTCGCCCAGCCGAAGCCGGGAATACCCACTAAAACCACAGCGGCACAAAGACATCGCCTGAGTGGTGGGGTCATGGGAAATGGCAGAGCCTAGCTACCAATCCCCCGCCCGCGATTCCCACCTTGAAGACGCCCACAGTGGTCCCCCCATACGGCCGGGCTGGGTACGTCTTCTTGTGCGAGAAGACGCAGCAGCCAACGGTTTTTTAGCGAGGTGTCCTTCCGCTTGGTCCCACTCGCTTGTACGCAGGCAAGCGTGATCTCCAGCTCCTCTCAGTGAGGAGCCCGGGTTGTCCGACGGTAATCCGGAGTTCGGGTCACGTCAGCTACCTAGAATGTTGGCCGACCCGCCGCACGTGTGACCGCCGAAGCGGTCCCCACATCTGGTTTTGGTCCGCGCCGGTAAACCGGTAGCCTCCATATCTGGGGGCCGTTCCCCTACCATCACCTGGGGACGCGTCCGATGGCAGGCAAGAAACTGCACACGGAAGACTTTCGACCCTGTGGCAACCCGCTCTAGGGCAGCTGGACTCAGTGGAAACTGCTTCCTCGGCAACTCGAATCTGTAGCAATTCAGCCCTATTTTTTTCGGAGTGAAAAATCCTCCTCCATCCTAACCTAACCATTTTTGTTTGTTCCGGGGTGGAAAATGTTCATATATGTCCGCCGCCTTGGGTTGGGCGACGGGGTCTGTCAGACTCCTAATGACTAAAAACCACCCCGGTGTCTCTTCAGTTACGAGCACGCGTGGAGCCGCGGGAGTCTAAATTCTTCCACGGCCCCACACTCTCGTGCCGGCCTGGTCTGTCCGGGCCTCGTCTCCTGCACGGGGTAGTGGGGTGTTAAACTACCCCGTGCATCGTCTCAGGGGCGCGCGCCTCCGCTTCGGGTCCATCGAGTAGGGAGCGGAGACTCCCCAAGTACCCTTGCCCCTGGACCCTAGACCGCGGACTGTAAAAACGGCCCGGGGTCTACCCCACCTCGCTCCCTATTCGTGCACTCTGTAGCTGCAGAGCGCAGATAAAGAGCCCTCGGGAGCGACTCCTCCGCTCCGGCAGAAATTCGCCGCAGGCAACAATCCATTTTTGCTGGATTGGTGCACCGGCCCTGCGTCTGCTCGTCATCGGGATCGAAACCGAGGACCAGCAGCCACCGAGCACTCGGGGAGGTTTTCTGCCACGCACCCTGGACTTTCGACCCTGTGGCTACTCGGTCTGGGGCAGCTGGACTCTGTGGAAACGATATTTTACTGATTGACCTGGGTCTTAGATGTTTATCTATACATGTATCTATAATATGTATCTGTTTGAGAAGTTAAGTTGGAGACAGAGCAAATATTTACCACGTTTGTCTACCAAGCCCCTTTGTACAGCGGCACATAAGACGGCAGCTTTCAGGGGGAGTTTCCGGTATGCTGCCACCCACTGTTGGAATAACCTTCCTCCATCAGTAAGAGACCTTAGAACAAGGAAGCACTTTTTAAATATATTAAAGAAATACTTCTTGGAGATACAGCAGACAACTTTAACTTAAAATATATATTTTTTTTTTGTTGCTCTTTCTGTACTCACCTCAAAGGTAATGGCCTCTGGGCAATGGATATGGTTTTCCATCAGTGCGAGTGGTATTGGATCCTCCCTGCTTAAGCTCAATTTGTCATGACTTACAGTTCTTTGGGTGGGTGTGTTCAGGAAGCATGGTTATCGTTTGCCAGCGTCATGCTGTTGTGCAAATGGCCGCCATCGACGCCCATGGGGGAAGCCTAAAATGCAATAATATAGAGTAATCAAAGATATTTATGTACCTAATAGAAAAACAAAACACACTATACACAATATTATACATTTTTTCTATGTTAAATTAATATTTACATACTATCCTCACCTAGTTTATCACATAATAATCTTGCGAAAAAATTACACTTACCCGATTGTCTCACGCTGGGACGTCATTACGTCATCCGGGAGGTGGTTGCTGAAAATCAGCGCTGTTGACAATAGGTTCGTCTGAAGTCACAGCATTTTGCTGAGCAACTGACCTTTTCTTGCACAGATGCGACGCAAAGTTATTTGTTTTTTGTAACACACTTAATTATTTATTCCTTTATGCAATTATCTTTTTGTATTTTTATGTTGTTGTTTGGGTTGTTGACATTAGCTAGTGTCGCAGGCGCAGTACGATTGAATGACAGGCGGATTGAATTGTCAAATATTGTGTGCTTTCTAATGTCTATGCTATAGCATGGAGGTGATAAGTACTACGTTGTACATAGTACATTAATACTATTAATACTTCCATGGTCTATGGTCTGTGGCCCTGGCTTTGACATCAAATCAACTTTGTCTATAGGTTGGCAGTTTTGCATGCTTGGAGTGAGACTTTTGGTGATATTATTTTATTATTATTATTTTTTTTTTGTATTTTGTTTGTTATTGTAATTTTATGGTATTTAGTTGTAAGGTGCGTTTTGTTTGTGCAGAATAAAGAATTTTTCTGTCTTTCTTTCTTCTTTCTTAATATAGTTTCGTTGAGTTAGTATCCCATAACACAAGTCTGGAACTTACTTTGGGGCTAGCTCAATCTGTGTGATTTGTCCGTTCTGTGTTGTTGTATATTTTTTTATTTATAACTCAAGTTACATTGTTGTCTTAAGCAACCATTTTATTTTCATCTATTATCTGTGTAATATCATCATCAACAGCCTTTTTATATCGTCCCACTGCTGGGCACAGGTCACCTCTCATACAGAGAAGGAGATAGATATCTGTGTAAGAAATTTTTGTCATTTTTCTTTTCTTACAGAAACAAGACGAGGACGAAAAGGACCTGGTGCCGAAACTAGATATAATGATAGAGGAGGTGGCCGTGGACTATGACGTCAGTGCGGTCAAGCGCGAGATGTCAGACGACGAGTCGCCGGCAGACGCGCCGGATGCGGGCGATGCGCCCGATGCGGACGATGCGCACGACGCACGCGACGCGCCGGACAGTGCGCCCGACGTTAAGGATGAAGACAGGTGAGTACAACGGTGCAAGATTCTAGTGGTGTGTGGCCGGAATCCAAATAGGCTATTTGACAGATTTATAATTTCTATCTTGAATTACTTGGCTGCGGTTAAGAAATACACTGAAAGTATTCTTTTTTATTTTAAATACGTATTTCGTAAGAAACATGCAAACAAAAATTCAAAATTCAAATAAGCCGCCGAAACACTTTATTCAACAATATGGCGTCGCGCCTTGTAAGTGACGTCACAAACTTATAAACCAGTAGTTCCCAAACTTATTTTTCTCGTGGACCACTTTCAAAATTTTACTGGTTTCGGTGGACCCCCTGCTGCTACATTTCTACCACATTCTTAAAGTCGCCAAAAAATAAAAATTGTGTCACTTCTGAGTTCTGTCCCTATATTCCGATATGTAAAACAAAAACGAAAAATGGTACATTTTATATCACTTTATTTATTAAAAGAATAGAATTACAAGAAAAAAATATTAAGGTAATATAGGTTCAGGTCATAATTTTAATTAATGGGAAGGATGTATCTGATGGAGTGTCAGCAAAGGATCAATGTTTGGCTTTATTTTTGTGAGCAATAACCGCAAATCCCCCCGCTCTGTGATGTTTAATTTGCTCCTTTTTTTGTTAAGAAGTTTGTAACGGCACTAAAACTCCTTTCGACAAGGTATGACGAGGGAAAAGCTATTAAAAATTTCCTTGCGATTTCCCACAGTCCAGGATATTTTTCGGGTATTTCTGCTTGCAGCCAAAATGTTGGGTAGCCTTTTCTAAATTTCACCTTCAGCTCCTCATTAGTGCTTAGCTCGAGTAGCTCCTCTTGTAATACAACATTGGCCACCTATAATTTTAAACCTGCTTAATTGAAAAACTGGATTATTGGAAACCCTCAATAATTGGTAGGTACATATGTCTTGATCCCTTGAGATCCCAACTAACCAGGTTTCACTGTATATATACATAAAAAAAACAACGATTTTCCTATTTAAGGGTCTTTTTTAATGTTCTGCACGGATGTTTCCTCCGCAGCCAGTCGGACGAGGATTACTTCCCGTCCAACACGTGGGCGGCGCCGCACCCGGACCGCTCGCCGCCCCCCGCGGCCGTGCGCGTGACGGGCCGCGGGGCGGGCCGGTCGTGCGGCGTGTGCCACAAACACATGAGTACGGCGTCCTACCTCCGTATTCACATGCGGACTCACACAGGCGAACGTCCCTTCAAGTGCTACAAGTGCGGCCGAGGGTTCATCACCAGCAGCAAGATGCATCGCCACGTACTCACGCACTCACAGGGTAAATAAATAAATAAAAAATGTTTTATTGAAAAAAATTACAAATTATAACCTACGAATATTTTGACGACCTCCGTGGCGCAGCGGTCAACACGCCTGCCTGCGACGTGGAGGCCCCGGGTTCGATCCCCGGCCAGGTCATGATGGAAAACGATCTGCAAGCGAAGCGAAGCTGCATACGCAGTTAGAACAATTCGTAATTTGACTGATGTTGAGACGGCCCGTTTAGTGTACTTTGGCTATTTCCACAGCGTAATGTCGTACGGCATTCTGTTGTGGGGAAATGCCGCCGATATTCAAACAATATTTGTTTTGCAGAAACGAGCTGTTCGTGCAATTTATAAATTAAGTCCGAGACACTCTCTCAGAGAAAAATTTAAAGAGATTAATGTACTGACCGTGCCGTCTCAATATATTTATGAAAATCTTTTGTATGCTCATAAAAATATAAAATTGTTTAAAAAATACAGTGATGTCCATAATATAAATACTAGGAACAGGCACAAATTTATTGTACCTACAACAAGGCTCAAGAAAATAGGTGGCTCTTTCAGATGCCAATGTATACATTTTTACAATGGACTTCCAGAGGTGGTTCAAGATCTGAGCCTGAATAAATTCAAATCCTTCATTAAACGTAAGTTGTGTCAGAAAGCATTTTATAGTGTGAAGGATTATATTGAGGACAAAAAGGCTTGGGCTTGAGCTGCGTCCGATTTCTATACAATGATTGTTCTTTGATTTTTCCTCTTGTAGTTTTAATATGTAATTGTTTATGTTTTTTATTCATAGCCTGTATTACACACTATGTAGCCAAGCATATTGTACGTTACGGAATTGTATCGCTGACAGAGGTGTTCGGCACTTGTACAGCTGCACAGGAGCTAAACTTTCCACAGATTCGGGAACACTGTTGGAGCTGCTGAACCTTGGACAAAACTATCTTAGCATTGTGTAGATTCAATTTCTTAGTATTGTATAATTGCATGGCAAACGTGTGAGCACAATGTACGAATGTGCTGTAAGGCATTTATTTGTTGGGTTAGTCTTTTTTATTGACTTAATTGTGCTCTGGCTGTTGAGAGTATGTCATGCTCACTCAAATGTCTCGCTGATGGTGGCGTGTGTTTTGGGTCATTGGGTTCCCTTCGATATGGTTGAGCTGAATGATGCTGATCCATACGTCATGTTCGTGAACGGACGCCGTCGGAGGGGACTGGTCATCTCTTAGCTGCCACGGCGTATTTTAATTTCTGAATTGATTTTTGTGTGTTTTCCATAATGGACGCTCTCGGCGCACAATATATTTCTGCATCGTTCTCACGCGGTTGATTTCAACATGAATGATGTAATCAAATATTTGTAACAATAGCTTAAAAATTTAAAAGAGTGTCCATGGAGTTTCTTGCCCGTTCTTCTCCATAGGTACCTACTCTTTGGAATGGGCGACTAGCTTCATCTTATTGACTGACCGACCTTCTGACAATTCAAAAGTGCCTGTAACTGGTTTATTTGAAATAAATGATTTGATTTGATTTGATTTGATCTTTTCCTGATTGGCCTGGGTCTTGGATGTTTATCTATATACTAGCTGTTGCCCGCGACTTCGTCCGCGTAGACTTCAGTTTACAGCGTGCGGTGGTTCCCGTTTCCGCGGGAATGCCAAGATAAATGCCTACATTACTGCAAGGTTTCAAACATCCTCACACATTTTCGCGTTTATATTATTAGTAGGATTATAAAGATACATAAGGTCTATAGCAACGTTAATTTTACCGGGTTTAAAGGTTTAGCAAAAGAAAGAAACATCAAACATCATACTTCTAATTGTTTTGCGTTGGTTGGTATTTTGGATATGATTGGGATATTATGAAATAAGGGTTAAAATTATTACGCTGGATAAAATATGAGCACATTTAAGTACGGTTTTATAAACAACTTTTTTTGTTTTGCTGTCTTTTGCCAAAACATAAAGGTTTTCTGGATTCGATACACGTGAGCCTGCCTATGTGGCTATGTGTCAGTTGCCCATGACAAAAACATGTTGTTTCTAAATGAACTCTAGCAACTTTAAGCGTCTGTCGGCTTTGTTATTGTTATAGCAAATGCTGCTTTCAGAAGAAACTGTACTCTTTAAATTGAAATGGCAAATCAGTCGGGATGATGGGAATACGGGGAATCAAGACATTTTGACCTTTTGTCATTCCAGCCTTGATTGTAGCCTTTACAATGTTCTAACCCAAATGTGTTATTTGTAACCGAGTACCATTACACAGCTTTGGAGCGTCTAGATTCCTCATTAATAGGACTGGGACACCAACTTTTAGTATCAACTTATGGGGTGGCACTACTGATACATAATTCTAAAGAGTTGAAAAATTCTATAGGGTATGATGTAACTTGTTCAGTGTCCGTAATATTGTCCACTGAGAGGTATTCGATAACATTTCCCTGAACGTTTAACATGATCTGTTCATTTATTTTACTATTTCATTAGTCGGCGCCAAAATTGCCCTTTCGCATAGCCATTCTCAGTTGGCCATATTTGTTTGAAGATCCAGATAGAATTATTTAATAGGT
This sequence comes from Sesamia nonagrioides, assembly GCA_017933935.1. Classification (NCBI taxonomy): domain Eukaryota; kingdom Metazoa; phylum Arthropoda; class Insecta; order Lepidoptera; family Noctuidae; genus Sesamia; species Sesamia nonagrioides. Next base: position 352,284 of record JADWQK010002222.1, on the reverse strand, counting down.
CATCTGAGCTATCCACAACTTGACAGAACTCACGACTCACTCTAATCATGCCGTTACTGTCAGTTGGCATGCGATCTACTCCGATTTTTAAAAGAGTAGCTGCATATTGCATATACCCGGCTTGAGAATCGTGATGAAGTTACCCTCGCATATTAGTGGTGAGACAATACTTTTTCACGCGAACCCATAATGCGGATGCTTTCAAAGAAGCATTTATTTCATCTGCCGGCGGCATACCCCTAGTAATCACCGGAAGGGTCTGCCTAAAGTCACCAGCTAAAAGTACCACCGTCCCTCCCATGATATCTTAGTTGCCTTTGATGTCCCCCATTGTGCGATCTAGTGCTTCAATTGCCCTTTTATCGTCACATTCATCCCAAACTAACAACTTACACTGCTGTAACATTCTTCCGCGCTCACTGCTTTTACTAATATTGCATTTCCTCATGAGAAAAAAATTAAAAAGAGCTGAGTTGATATAAAATAAGCGCCTGTTAAAATAATGGAAGCAATATGTACGTCTGCGTTAACTCCCTTTTTCGCAACATTTTTTGTTACTGCTCTGCTCCTATTGGTCATAGCGGGATGTTATATAGACTAAAACCTTCCGGTATTAATGGGCTATCCAACGCAAAAAGAATTTTTCAAATCGGACCAGTAGTTCCCGAGATTAGCGCCAACAAACAAACAAACAAATTCTTCAGCTTTATATATTAGTATAGATGTATCTATTATAAATACAGTATGTTAACTAACAGAGGGCGTTCCCGTTAACCCGAAATAGTATAGAATACATACATGCTAAAAAAAATATTTCCATTCGAAAACAAAATGTTTTAAATTTTTTTCCAATATGAAAATATTCAATAAAAATTTTAAATTGACATGTAAAAGAAACACACTGTACACGCGAACATGAAAGACGGCAACGTCGCAATTTATTTATACATGACGACTACTATTTTGATTTAAAACAGGAGGTTTCAAATTTATTTCCAATTAGAATTTTTTTTATTCGGATTTTTTATACTTATTTTTCTATGCTGATAATTTTATTTTAATCTATTAATGATATATATTAACGAGTTGAAGGGAACGCCCTCTGTTATTTAACATACTGTATAGTATCGTTGAGTTAGTATCCCATAACACAAGTCTCGAACTTACTTTGGGGCTAGCTCAATCTGTGCAGTGTGATTTGTCCGTATATATTTGTAATATATTAGAGGAACTACGTTACAAACAATCAAAGTGAGCCCTAACGTCTATAAATAGACCGAGCCTGTGCCAACAAAAACTACCATAGATATCCATAGTAATATTATAAATGCGAAAGTACCTCTGTCTGTCTGTCCGGCTTTCACGGCAAAACTACTGAACCGATTGTAATGAAATTTGGTACACAGATAGTCCAGAGCCTGAGAAATGACATAGGCTATATGACATCCTGCTATGACCAATAGGAGCAGAGCAGTAACAAAAAATGTTGCGGATATGGGAGCGAACGCGGACGTACATATTGCTCCCATTATGTTTACGGGCGCTTATAAACTGAAGTTCACACGGGCGAAGTCGCGGGCAACAGCTAGTTTAAAAATAAACCAGGATATATGCAACGGGCATTGGTGTATACTGTAATAGGCTATTTGACAGTATGAAATTTTTTGTGATTATTTGCTTTAAATGCATAAAATGAGAGTCCTTTATGTCATATACATGAGTTTTAATAAAAATAGTAACAATTAATATATACAAAAACAGAAAAATATGTAAGACTTTTTAAATCTCGCGCCACTTATTGTGAAACGATCCGGATTGGCTAATATCACGATGACGTCATACGCGTATCAGCACTTGTTGTTGTTCTGTGTTCTCAGGTGTTTTATCGATATATTTGTACAACCCGGTAAAGAACATTATTTGTAAACCATTTTATTAGATAAACAACAACAAATAACAGATAAATACAAACACCACTGCGGAACCGAAAATCGTCTATATCGTCTTGTGACGTCACTTCCAAGGCGCGACGCCATATTGCTGAATAAAGCGTTTCGGTGGCTTATTTGAATTTTGAATTTTTATTTGAATGTATCTTACGAAATACGTGTTTAAAAAAAAAAAAACTTTTGGTGAACTTCTTAAAGGCAACCAAGTAATTCAAGATAGAAATTATAAATCTGTCAAATAGCCTATTGTAATACATGACGACGTCAGCGACGGCGGAACGGTAGAGTCGTCACCATCTTGGTGTGGTGGTAAAGGCTCCATTACGTAGATGAAGTGTTGAATTAAAGCACGAAATATACCCTCCAATCTTGACAATAATAATTTAAAAAGGCAAACCGACAGTTTCGCCGCGGACAAGTACCCCGGTCCGCGACTCAATGCGAAGTGACCGTTCGTCCTCACTTTCCAAAACGGCTCTGTCCACGTGCCGCCATTACAAAATAACGTCATAGCGTTTGCCCCACTAACTACTACAACAATCAAATAAGCAGTTTTTATTAAAATGACATCGCCATTCATGACATATAAATAAACTAGCTGTTGCCCGCGACTCAGCGTGGAGTTCAGTTAACAGCGCGCGGTGGTTCTTGTTTTTTTTTTTTTTTTATTAGTATTATTATTATAAACTAGTGCTTGACTGCAATCCCGCCTAATGGTAAGCAGTGATGCAATCGTTGATGGTAAAGCGCACTAGTTTATTAAGCCTATTCACTTAAAAACTTAGGAACAGGAAGGAAGACGGCCGTCCGACCGACGGCGGTCGGACGGCCGACCGTGACGGCGGTCCGTGGGCATGCCAAAATAAATGCCTACATTACTGCAAGGTTTCCTCAAAATCCATTAAGTAGTTTTTGCCAAAGCCGTGGTCCATTCCGAAAAAATTTAAAAAGAGCTTAGTTGATATAAAATAAGCGCCTGTTAAAACAATTAGAGCAATATCTACGTTCGCGTTCGCTCCCGTTTTCGCAACATTTTTTGTTACTGCTCTGCTCCTATTGGTCTTAGCGGGATGTTATATAAACAATGTCATTTCTCAGGCTCGGGACTATCTGTGTACCAAATTTCATTACAATAGGTTCAGTAGTTTTGGCGTGAAAACCGGACAGACAGACAGTATGGATAATTACCAGGGAAATTTCAAAAACATTATTATCTTTTGTTTTTTAGACAAAGACGATGTTAAGATAGAACAAGAAGATACCAAACCAGAAGTGGACGACAACGCCGCGGACGAGGAACAACAGCAAGGAGATGGTGATAAAAAGTAAGTCGCGAAACGAGTCACGCCTGTTCAGAGCAATTCAACCGAACAACTCAGTACTTTTGCTTTCGTGCATTTCTATAAAACTGGTACAATTAATAGGCTATTTGACAGTATGACATTTTTTGTGATTATTTGCTTTAAATGCATAAAATGAGGGTTCTTTATGTCATTTACATGAGTTTTAATGAAAATAATAAAATTTAATATACCCAGAAACACAAAAATATGTTCTGGATTTTGTTTCTCCCGCCAAATATTGTAAAACGATCCGGATTGGCTAATGTCACGATGACGTCATACGTTCATAAATACTTGTTGTCGTTGTATGTGTTCTCGGGTGTTTTAGCGTTTTTAGAAGATTTTTTAACGATATTTGGAGTGATTTGTGGTATTTTTTTGTTTTCTGACTGACAAATAAGAGATAAACACGAACACCACTGCGGAAACGAAAATCGTTTATAAGTTTGTGGCGTCACTTACAAAGCGCGACGCCATATTGCTGAATAAACATATAATGCAAAAATACAAAAATAATCACATAAGTATACTTAAGTAAATACATAATAAAATATGTATTTAATGAACAAATTCTCACTATACCTATACATTATGTTAACTAACAGAGGGCGTTCCCGTTAACCCGAAATAGTATAGCATACATACATACATGCTAAAAAAAATATTTCCATTCGAAAACAAAATGTTTTAAAATTTTTTCAATATGAAAATATTCAATAAAAATTTTAAATTGACATGTAAAACAAACACACTGTACACGCGAACATGAAAGACGGCAACGTCGCAATTTATTTATACATGACGACTACTATTTTGATTTAAAACAGGAGGTTTCAAATTTATTAACCGGCTTCAAAAAGGAGGAGGTTACTCAATTCGACCGTATATATACTTTTTTTTTTTTTATGTTTGTTCGCGCATAACTTCGTCGTTAATGAACCGATTTTGATAATTCTTTTTCTATTGGAAAGAAGACGTTCCCAAGGTGGTCCCATGATAAGGATATTAGGGTTTGATGGTGGAAGACCAGAGAAAACAAGGGGAACTTTCAAAAATTGCAAGGTCGACAAGTGCATTTCTTAGCATTTTCATTAAGTATTTTAAAGCACTACAATTTTAATAAAGGTCTGGAGTAGATCTGATGATGGAGCCGGGAGACAGTCGAAGGAACTCCTCAACAATTCACAGCAGCTACCTTATGTTTGTGCTTGAATAATTTGTATTAACAAGAACCTTACACCTAGATGGGTGGTGACTGTCATTAGGGAGCTGATGATGATGACAAAGGTCAGTTCAGGGAACTCCTAAACGATTTACAGTAGCTACCTTGTATTTGGACTCAATTCATTTATATTGATGAGACCTTTGCACCCATTGGGTTAAAATAATGGTCTGCAGTAAATTTGATGATGAAGACCATAGGCAGTTGAGAGAATACTTACGGGTAAAAATTAAAGTAAACCAAATTACGTCGTTTCCAACTATATTTGCGTCAGCTTCCCGTCTGACCGGATGCAACTGAATACATAGTACTTTAACAACTAAAAAGTGTAAAATAAAAACTTTTTTACAAAAAAACAACCGACTTCCAAAAACCACTACAAAGTGAAAAATAACTAATTTCGGAAGTCGGTGTCAAAAAACGAATATTCAAAACCAAAGACACCGATTTCCGAAATGAGTTATTTTTCACTTTGTAGTGGTTTTTGGAAGTCGGTTGTTTTTTTGTAAAAAAGTTTTTATTTAGGTATTTATATTTTATTTTCGGATAGTTTTATTTTGTACGCCTTCAAGGCAAAACATAGCACACATCTTATGATAGATTTAAATCTTTTATTTTAATACCTATATAATACAACGTGGCGCGATAATGGCGACATTAACTAAAAACACATATAATTTGTTACATTTTGGCGTCATGAAGAGATTTTATTTTCATAAAATGTTATTATTAACGAAGTTACTTAAATTTTTAGAAACTACCATTTAGAGCAACCTGTATTTAGAGAACTGTCGCGCAGCGGTCATTTGCCGGGGTCATGGATCATATCACATTTCATCAATGAAATTAAAATGAATACATTCATGCAGAAAAGAGAAAGCAGATCTCTTTGTCGGCGGCGATCGGCGCAAGCGACATCACCTCCCCTCGACCCCCTCCCTGTTCACAACACCGCGCGCCTCCGCAAATTATTAAATATTTATTTTTTGTTCCTTAGTGCTAGTAGAAGAACCCGTGTCCTTGCCACGGCTTATTACCGGCTGTGTGCATATCTTCGTCGAATACAATTTCTGTGAATGTTTTTGTGGAAAAGACGCTTACCCAATCATTTTATTAATTATTTTTTGTGTAATTAGGATAGTAATTAGATTATGGTACCGCGATAAAGACGTTTTGTTTTATTTTGGTTTGGTTATTTATTAGTGCTTGTGTTTTAAGTTCATTTAAGTTTCGAAAAGTACATTCTCTGTTGTCGCGTGATAAATTAGAGTGGAATATTGTCAGTGGTTACTGCGTAAAGTTGAAGAGGACAGTGACTTTCTTTCCTCAATTTGTTGTACTGACGAAAGCACGTTTACCAGACACGGCATGTGTAACCAGCACAATCTGCACCATTGGGCACCCAAAAGCCAAAACCCGCGCGTTTGGCGGGAGTCAGCCCATCAGTACAGATTTTCAGTAAATGTTTGGGCATCTGTTCACGGTGATATCATCATCGGACCCTCGTTTATTGATGGGACTTTGAACGGGGAAAGGTTTGTTAATTTATTAAATGATACGGTGTCAGAATACACCAACAAGTTAAACGTCCGTCAATACCAACGAATGTGATATCAATTAGATGGCGCGCCAGCCCACTCCATAACAGCAGCCAGGCAGTGGCTAATTAACACGTTTGGCGCCCAATGGATCGGCAGATTTGGACCTCGTAGGTGGTCAGCAAGATCACCAGACCTCACGCCACTCGATTTTTTTTTGTGGGGTGCGTCAAAGACCATGTTTACGCGGAGAACGTGGATTCGGTTTAACAATTACGCCATCGAATAACAAACGCGTTTGAAAAAGTGAGGGAAATGGCTTTACGTGATAATTTATTATCAAACGTGCGGGAAACCATGAAACGTCGTTTAGCTCTCTGTGTCCGCCAACAAGAAAATTTAAAATAAAAGTAGTGACTAGTGATGAACTGATGATAGTTACTTATAAGTAATAATAACGTTAAGTGAGATGTGATTAGTGTTTCTGTTTGACTATAATTAACTCCGCTGTAGGTACCATTAGTGCAAAGATCGCGCGCGCTGCCGGATTCATTGATAAAAGCAGTCAAAGAATCATATTACCGATTACGAATACATAGGTACGGTCGACAGCTGAGCAGGTCAAGCTACCCGAAACTATCAGATATTCCCAATCAACCTTGAGCCTTAATACTTTAACGATAAAGTTGAAAATCGGATAAAGAAATTTCACAGATTGTAAACTTAGCTTGGTGTGCTGTCGTCTGTATGATTTACGCTTGTGTGCCAGCCCGCTAACAAGTTCGGTAGGTACGCGAAGGGGCGTGTTCAGCTCCGAGCACCTCCGAGGTAGATAAGTAATTGCATGAATGAATTTTTGCAAGGGTGATTCCAATTTTGGTTACTTTTATATTATTTATTTTGTTTGAAAAATTTCTTTTTTCTTTTTTCGAGATATTTTAAAATATCAAATGTCATATGATTAATGGGCACTAGCACTACTCGTGTGTTAATTTAATGTCACCATTATGGCGCCACGCTGTAGAAGAAAGGCAATGCTCTTTTAATCGACGTTTAAATACATAATTATTATTTATGGAACTGTCAACCAATGATAGCTATTGTAATACGAGTGATAGTTTGTGATACACAATAGATCAGCACGAGTATTACAATAGCCGTTTGTGACAGTGGTATACTAAACTTTTTCTACGACCTTGAAATAAATAAATACAAAAAACCGTTAATGTTGACCTTTAACAATGGCGCGAAAATAACGCAGCTCGCGCAATTTTGTTTGTTCTCAAATGAAAGGCAAAGGCAATTCATCCATACAGCCAAATAACATGCGCTGTTTAGTCGTAACGCAAATAAGCGCGCCTTTTGGCATAATCATATGTTGATTTTTTGATGCCATGGCCATCAAAAAATTTAAAAGTTTCATTGTAGTACGGTTTACCTGTGTCGAAATGGTCATTGTAACACGACGCTTGGCAGAAATGAGTACTATTGAAATATGACTTATGGTTATGTATTAAGCAAATTGCCAAATGGTCGTAGAAAAATAGTGTTTAAATCACCAATGTTAGGCGGGAATGAGTTCCACAATCTTACAGCATGCACAGAGAAGGAGTAGGAATAGTAAATCGTTTTATGAAGATGAGATTTAAGGACAGCCTCCGTGGCGTAGCGGTAGCGGACGCGGCCGCTTTGCAAGGTGGCGCGATCCCCGCACAGTGCAAGTATTTATATGCATGAATATTTGCACTGGTCTGGTCGTGCCTCGGAAAGCACGTTAAGCCGTTGGTCCCGGTTGCCATACGAACATCTAGTGGCAGTCGTTACGGGTTGTTGGAGCCCTCAAAAGTCCAACAATTGGTCTAACTGCAATGCTTCGATGTCGCCTTCGGGTTGTGGAGGTCAGACGGCAGTCGCTTCACGGAAATGTCGAAGTTTAGCCATATCAGCAGTTCGACTGGTAAAGCGGACCCCAGACTCCAAAGCTGAAAAGGCTTCGGATGCGACTGGGATTAACGCTGGGATGATGATGATGATGAGATTTAAGGATGGATCTTAGGTGTGATCTACAGGGTGCGCCGTATTTATTTTACTCAATGTTCTTTGTTTTTCATCGAACTAGAACAATCTGTGTTGCTTTTCAGGGAATTCCAGATGTTTTAAGTACATATTGAATATTTACAGACCAGCAAAGAAGAAATCTAAAATGAAATCGAAGTCGTCAAAACTGAAGAGTGGTGAGGAGAAGCCGCGCCGAAGCCACAAGAAGAGGCCACATGCATGCGAGTACTGCAACCAGAAGTGAGTAGCGCTCCATCTCCTGCACACACTACTCGTGCGATTTAACTGTTCACCTCGCTAGAATGCGACCCCTCCCCCGCTTCCCCGCGCGACGCCCCGCATTCGCCGTTAGCACTGAGAAGCGATAGCATCTTAGTTATAATTGTCTAAATACAGTTTATTTTATTACTGCTTCTGTAGAGTTTTTGCTAAATCAGTTTTTTTTCATTGACTTTGTTTTAGTTTTTTACATTTTCGACGCGTTAGTGAAGCCTGTTAGTTGCACCAACATTATATTTCAGTCCATATGTATCGATTTAATTGCAAAACCGTCATGAGTAAAATGATTTGAATGAGTAAAATGATTATGACGTTCTCTTTATTAACATAAAAAAAAAAACATAATTCTCAATTTTTCGTCGTTTTTCGACATGAAGTACCAATGTAACTAAGTTATATATACATTCTAAGTATATCTTGGACACCAATGACTGATTACAAGGTGAAGGAAAATATTTTGGGGAAACTTGGACTTTAAGTCTGAAATCGCCAACCCGCATTGAGCAAGCGTGGTGATTACGCTCAATCCTTCTCTATATGAGAGGAGACCTGTGCCCAGCAGTGGGACGATTAAAAGGCTGATGATGACATAACGATCCATAGGTTCCTACACCTGAACATGTTGGAGGTACACAGACAATCCCACGCGGGCGAAGCCCTAGTGCTGCGGTGTCACTACTGCCTGCAGGAGGAACCCAACGACGCCGCGCTGCGAGCACACGAGGCGGAGCACCAAGGGGCGAAGCCCTACCTGTGCACTGTGTGTGGGAAGACATATAAGAAGAGGGAGACTATGGTGAGTACGCGTTACGACTTTAAATGTTTAAACAAGAATAAAAAACATAGACGACCACACTGCAACTATTTCTAAATGTATTTGGGAAAAAATGTGACATGGTGTAAAAATGATTGGAATCGATTCAGTTGCTTATTCTGAACAAACTATATTCAGATTTCGTATAAAGAAAAAATAACGTTGTATATCTTAAAAAGAAAAAAAACGACTACATATAGTCTAATATGGCCGCCACCGGCTGTCAGAGATACTTTCTCTCTGTAAAACAACAAGAACATACAATCTAATATGGCCGCCACCGGCTGTCAGAGATACTTTCTCTCTGTAAAACAACAAGAACATACAATCTATTATGGCCGCCACCGGCTGTCAGAGATACTTTCTCTCTGTAAAACAACAAGAACATACAATCTAATATGGCCGCCACCGGCTGTCAGAGATACTTTCTCTCTGTAAAACAACAAGAACATACAATCTAATATGGCCGCCACCGGCTGTCAGAGATACTTTCTCTCTGTAAAACAACAAGAACATACAATCTATTATGGCCGCCACCGGCTGTCAGAGATACTTTCTCTCTGTAAAACAACAAGAACATACAATCTAATATGGCCGCCACCGGCTGTCAGAGATACTTTCTCTCTGTAAAACAACAAGAACATACAATCTAATATGGCCGCCACCGGCTGTCAGATTTACTTTCTCTCTGTAAAACAACAACAACATACAATCTAATATGACCGCCACTGATTGTCACTATTCCCCCGGCAGGTGTACCACCGCAAGCGCCACGCGCCGGACAAGGAGTTCGTGTGCGACGTGTGCTCCAAGCGGTTCCCGGCCGCCTGCAAGCTCCACAAGCACCTGCTGACACACCGGCGCGACGCCTTCGTGTTGCGGTACGAGTGTCCCGTGTGTGCACACATGTTCCACACCCGGTACCACGTACACATGCATCTCAGCACGCACCAGAAGGAGGGCCTGTGAGTACTGTACATCTGTATTAATATATAAAGCTGAAGAGTTTGTTTGTTTGTTTGAACGCGCTAATCTCAGGAACTACTGGTCCGATTTGAAAAATTATTTTTGTGCGGATAGCCCATTAATCCAGGAAGGCTATATAAAATCACGCTGCGAGCAAGCGAAGCGGAGCATAACTAAACCACGCGAACGAAGTCGCTGGCGGCCGCTATTCACATATACAACTGCTTAAGATAACATTTTTATTTGCTTATACATGTGTGTGTGTGTAGAATATCTTAATTTAACAGGACTAAATATTTTATCTTCTCTCCGTTTCATAATTCATTAGAAAGAAAAATATGCAGTTAACTTAAACTTGGTTGGGTTGGTTAACAAGGGAATCTTCGCCAATGAGCAATCGACATACGTCTTCCTAGATAATCAATCACTGACTGAATGGCATGCTGTTATACTTTTATCGCGGGTTTTAAGCACGGAGAGCCAGTCAAGAAATTCCGTAACGAAGATAAAACCTAACACTCCCCACTTCGCCCGACACAGCGGTGCGGCGTTAAAGCCGTGCATCGTCTAACGTCTGAATTCGGATTTTTTTATTTGAGTCATGATCGCCAGAGCATATTAGTGCTAATGAGTTTCTTGATAGTAAATTGTTTATAAATTAAATAAATTGTTAATTTCTCACATTTGTACAATAATTTTCTTAACTCTAGCACTGATGTATACTACTCACCACACACATATACAATATGTAAAGAAAACCCTGTCCGACCCATAAGGATAATAGAGGTTAGGTAAACACTTGACCAAATATAATATAAAATTTTACGTAATCATCACAGTAACAATAATAATGAATTTTGAAATAATCTTTTTTTCCCGGGTATTAATTCCAATTTCCCCGAAATTTGGTAATTTTTAAAAACTGACAACACCATTTGTGACGGAGCGAATAGCGATGCGACCACGTGCCGCATGCCCCCCTTCACCGGGGGCGGGGCTATCGGGTTGCCTACCGCACATGCATTAAGTTACCTCGCTTTTTCGAAATAATATTTTTTTTTTTAAGTTTAGCCCGGCTTTGTAGGCATTATTAGAATCAGTTAACGATACCTAACAATACCTTCACGGATCGGACAGGGTTTTCTTTACATATTGTATACTACTAACTTATACACTACTACTTATACATGTATACTACTAACTTATCTCTTCACCACCTGGGGTTGACTGGTAGAGAATGCCTAAGGCATTAAGTCCGCCTCTGTACATATAATGTGCGAAAGAATGAATAAATGTATAATTTGCCTGAACTAGGTAGAACCTGTGCTTTAGGCGTAAAAGTGCTTATTGTATTTTTTTTATTTTGCAATAAATTAACAATAAAAGTAGTACGTAAAAATCAAGGACACAACGGAAGTATACAGTGTTATTATTAGTATCCTATTGCTTACATAGTAATATTAGATAATGCAATGATTATTATTTTCTAAATGTATTTACATACTGTAAGTAGGTCTTGAGTCTGCTCATATGATAAACCTTGTAGATAATTTACACATACACACACACACACACACCCCCCCACACACACACACACACACACACACTCGCACACACAAACACACACACCTGACACGTATTTTTATTTTTTACTCTATTTTTGTTTTTAAGCTCACTAATTGTTTTGATTTTTTGTTACTTGCTGTGATATCTTCATAATATGCTATCAAATATGTAATCATGAACAGGTGGGTACCTGGTGACCTGTATTACAGGTGTTACTACCTACCACAGGCACCAGCGATCCACAACCAAAAAAAAAAAAAAAGGTATTTCTTGTATGTAACAATTTTTTATACTTGTTTTGTTTTTTTGGCTTGTGGTGAGAAATAAACACTTTTTATTATATTATTATTATTTATTAATTAAAAACAACATTCTTACAGCTAAAATAATTCAAATTATAAATATTTAATACTCTATTTAACCTATTGTATAAAAAGGGCCCTAAGAACGTATAGAATTTGTGTGTAAATGCATATTTAGAGGTAGAGGTTGAGCTGCACACTATAGCATAGTGTTTATCTTCTGTCCTTTTCTTAATGAATGAGAAATGAAAAGGTGCACTCGATTTAAATTTAGTTTAATTTGTAAATAAAGCCAACGGAGCCACTATCGTACAATAATAATATTTACATTTTGCATTCATAAAAAGTTCGTAGAATAAAAACACCAAACAGTCACGTGTCGTCCTCCGTGGCGCGGCGGTTAATACGCCTGCCTGCGACGTGGAGGCCCCGGGTTCGATTCCCGGCCAGGTCATGATGAAAAACGGTCTGTTTTCGATTGACTTGGGTCTTGGATGTTTATCTATATACAGTATGTTAAATAACAGAGGGCGTTCCCTTAAACTCGTTAATATATATCATTAATAGATTAAAATAAAATTATCAGCATAGAAAAATAAGCATAAAAAAATCCGAATAAAAAAAATCTAATTGGAAATAAATTTGAAGCCTCCTGTTTTAAATCAAAATAGTAGTCGTCATGTATAAATAAATTGCGACGTTGCCGTCTTTCATGTTCGCGTGTACAGTGTGTTTCTTTTACATGTCAATTTAAATTTTTTATTGAATATTTTCATATTGGAAAAAATTTTAAAACATTTTGTTTTCGAATGGAAATATTTTTTTTAGCATGTATGTATGCTATACTATTTCGGGTTAACGGGAACGCCCTCTGTTAGTTAACGTACTGTAAGTATTTATTATAAAATATAGTATCGTTTAGTTAGTATCCCATAACACAAGTCTCGAACTTACTTTGGGGCTAGCTCAATCTGTGTGATATGTAAAAAAAAATATATCTCTACAAACTCTTTATTATTCTTTACAAAAATGTTTCTACGAATGATTAAAATTAATAAAACACTATTATTTCAGGATCCTAGAAGAAAATCGCAGCGAGATCCTGGCGATGGTCCTCCAGAACGCGCGGAAGATACCACGAGCCGGCGCGGGGTCGGCGCTCAGCTCGGCGCCGGCCGCCACTGGAGCACCCGGAGCCCCCGGGGCGCCGCCCCTACCGCCCGACGAGCGCTCCCGCGTCTGCAACATCTGCGGCGCCGTGTTCTCACACTTTTACTACCTGGAGGAACACCTCAAGAGCCACGGCGAGCGGATCGCCATCGCAGACCTCGACAAACCAGAAGACAAGAAGTACATCTGTCAAATCTGCAATAAAGGCTTCAAGCTACACTACTACCTCAAACTCCACAGTTTCACCCATTCGAAGGAGAAGCCCTTCATCTGCCAACAATGCGGGAAGGGGTTCATCACGAAAGGGAAACTAAAAAGACATTTGGAGACTCACACGGGCTTGAAGAAGTACCAGTGCCACATCTGCTACAAGTTCTTCACGCGCCCGAGCTACCTCAGGATCCACGTACGGACCATACATGGCACACAGGACTACAACTTCAGGTTCGACAAGAGCTTTGGGCTTGGCTCACTCGGGACCTCCGATGTCACTCAGAATACTATTTAAAACGGGCTCTTCTCTGGTACGTCTGCTGCTGACTGCTGACTTGGGCCCGTTTATACCACGACTCAGTAAACGGTCGAGTACTTCAAGCGTAGGCACCTTGGGTATAGGGGGGGTAACAGAAAGTATTGACAAAACAAGATGACGGGTTTCAGGACGGTTCTACGCCTGCAACCGCCAAAAGTACCTCGTGTGTCAGGACTGGTGCGAACATGCTGGCACGGTATCACGACAAAGGATTTTATTTTAAACCTTATTTCAATGGGTTTAGAATTTATTTTACTTTATTTCGATTGCATGATTCCGCGAAATGACGCTAACGCACCGCGCGGTTCACGTCCTTTCATTCCACGGATTGCGTCGCAGGCCATTGCATCCTGCAAGACGTATAAGTCATTTTATGTTGACGAATTATGATTGCTAAGCTAGTTGAAATAAGGTTGAAACTTGTGCAGTGTTCAATTCGACGTCAGTGATCGCCGGCCCATAAACATTATTCTGTCCGCGTTAATATACAACAATATTTTTTGTTTATGCTAAACCCAAAACACGTGTTCATATATTTTTTTTTTTGTCTGTGTATTTTTAAGTAAACAATCTATGTACAAAATTTCAAAAAGATATCATGAAAAACCACAAAGTTATGAGATTGTTATCCTACTTGGCTGTCCCAACAAAAATATGGCCCACGCTCCGCTCGCGGGCGACCGGTGCGTTGACCTCTGGCGTTAGCTGTGCGCTATGATCTACCGCAAACTGCGTGGCGCGCTCAGTAACCACACTGCAACATTTTCTAAAAGTATTTGGGAAAATATATAACATGGTGTAAAAACAGAAATAGTGTAATAACACTTCTCGCTAAAAGGATTTAATGATCCCTATCATATCTACCTGTCCACCATTATGGTTTTTTTTTCAATATGGTGGATACATGTTACATAAATGTAAAATGTTGTCTGTTTATATTGATGTTAGCTATCGATTTATAAAATCGAGTCAAATAAAAATAATCCGCCTTATTCATAAACGTTGCTTAAAGTTAACCAGTCACTAAGCTAACGCTAGCTTTATAAATAAACGCCACAGTTTTTAAGTGGTTTATTCATAAACGATCATTAAAGTTAAGTGTTGTGCAAACGTCTAAAATGTATGTTTAAATACACTTTTAGCAACGTTTATGAATAAACCCCTTACGTTAACGTTTCTAATCTCAGATTAGAAACGATGAACTCATCTGTAGCCTAATGGGCGAACACATTTTTGTCAAATGGTTGCGACTAGTTGGGATTGTTTGGACCGCAGTTGATATTATTTTAGTGTAAAATAATAAAATAAAAATGTGTTGGTTTAAAAAATATACAATATGCAAAGAAAACCCTGTCCGATCCGTGAAGGTATTGCTAGGTATCGATAACTGATTCTACTAATGAATACAAAGCCGGGCTAAACTTATGAAAACAAATCCCCCTAAAAAAATAAATATTATTTCGTATATATTCAAAAAGAGGTAACTTAATACATGTGCGGTAAGCAACCCTTCCTCGCGCGGCGGGGGGCAGGGCACGCGGCACGTGGTCGCATCGCTATTCGCTCAGAATAATACCGGTGTTGTCACTTCTTAAAAAATTACCATATTCCGGGGAAGTTGGAATTAATTCGCGGGAAAAAAAAAGATTATTTCAAAGTTCATTAGTATTGCTATCATTGATTACGTAAAATTTTATATTATATTTGGTCAAGTGATTACCTAACCTTTATTATCCTTATGGGTCGGACAGGGTTTTCTTTACATATTGTTTGACTAGCTTTCCGCCCGCGGCTTCGCCCGCGTGGAGTCTTTTTTTTTTAGATTTCCCTCGGGAACATCAAATGTTTCTGGGATAAAAGGTAGCCTATGTTCTTTCTCAGGGTCTAAAGATTGTCTGTGCCAAATTTCATCAAAATCGGTTGAGAGGTTTAAGCGGGAAAGCGTAACAGACAGACAGACAGAGTTACTTTCGCATTTATAATATTAGTATGGATTGACTTGTAAAAGTGTTTGTATAAACATATTTATGGAAATAAATCACTTATCATTTATGGCATACATTTTGCCAGTTCAACAACATTCATTGCCTTATTTACGTTGTTGAGCTGACAATCTTTTCTAACATACGAAACAATGGGTTAGGTATCATCATCATCATTTCCGCCGGAAGACGTCCACTGCTAGACATAGGCCTCCCCCAAGGTTCTCCACGACGACCGGTCCTGCGCCTCCCGCATCCAGCGGTTCCCCGCGACCTTCACCAGGTCGTCGGTCAACCTAGTCGGAGGCCTACCCATGCTACGTCTTCCGGTTCGTAGTCGCCACTCGAGAACCGTTAGGGGGTGTGAGGGGTTTAACCTAACCGACGGGTTAGGTATACATTGCTATTTTTACTTTATTCGAAACCTGAATACAGTTTGTTCAGAATAAGCAACTGAATCGATTCCAATCATTTTTACACCATGTTATATTTATTTCCAAATACATTTAGAAATTGTTGCACTGAGCGCATAACACAGCTTACGGTAGATACTAACGGTAGTAACAGTGAGACAGGGACCCCCGCGCCGCGCCGTTGCAGGCGCGGGTGGGTAGCGGTGGGTTGACCATATTTTTGTGGGGACAGCCAAGTGAGATAACAAGCTCATAACTTTGTGGTATTTCATGATATCTTTTTGAAATTTTGTACATAGATTGTTTACTTAAAAATACTGGACACGTGTTTCGGGGTTCGCAAAAACAAAAAATATCGTTGTATACTTCTAAATAATTTTGGTTGTTAGCGTATTACACAATTAGGGTGCGGGTAAACATCACTGGTATGTATGATATCACTGGTATTCCGTGGTACGGTTGTATTATAGGAGCGACGCCATTGATATAATATTAAACAGGTATGATATGCTCTAACAAATTAACCGAAATAAATGTGCCGATCGCAGCAGCAGCACACACTTGCAAATTTTTTATTCTGCGTACATTTCACACGTTGGTACAGTGTGAGTGAGATGGGGCGCAATCTAAAGCATAGAGAAGAAAAAGATGGCTAGTGTTTGTCGTTTGCGCTGTTAGTGTTTGTCGTTTGTTTTTACGAGTGTATCGAGAGTGACTAAGGCAAGAGATTACAATTATAATCTTTTGTACGCTTCAAGTTCAATGCGCTAGTGACTTATCTACCTTAGTTTAATATTATATCAATGAGCGACGCTATATGTTGTTGACTTGGGAAGCATTGCGTCGTCGTGGATAGAACAGGTCGGCCATTATGAGTGGACCGATGTCGGTACTTCAAATAGCTGTAAGTTCGGTTATGGTAAATGTTAAATAGAGTTAAGATGTTATAACTGTGAAGGTTGTTGATTTTGTAAAAATGAAATAAATTAAGTTTTGCAATTTTTGTGTTTAATTGTGAACTAGTGACCCGCCCTGGCTTCGCACGGGTGCAATGCTGATACTAAATACACTACAGAAAATTGAACGTAGTATGAAAAACATGTACATCAGAACGTTCGGCCAGTCGAGATAGGGAGCTGACTGATACGCCAGGTTTTAGCACATAGCGGCCCGCCGCTCCCGGTCAGCAAGGACGCGACGCCTACAATTTTTAAATCTGTAATATTGTTACGAATGGACCTTATGTCGATGGCATAAGGTTCAATATCGCGTGACATGCAGTGTGATACTTTTAAGCCCTATTTCCCCAGATCTAGGCATTTTCTAGGCACAATATAAAAACGCATTGCTAGACTTAGGATGGCCTATCGAATGGTACAGGTCTCAACAGTTTTGTCAACAAAGTGTCAACATCGAAATTTCCAGAAACCCGTTTCCGGGAATTACCGTAGGTACTTACTTGGCCGGTGACCTCGAAGTTATGCAGTATTATTATTACGTCTAGAGGAGTCTGGAATCACACATCACAGTCAGTCTACACTCGACTAGCGATACGAAAACAGCGACAGTTAAGAAGCGATCTTCGAGAATACCTACTGCGACAACTGTAACGAGAACTGTGAGTACTACGGGAAGTAACATCTGTAGTGTTATTGTGTGTTTACGACACGGACTTCGTGGACGTAAGAGAAGGCTTCGGTGCAACGTCAGCGACATTCTACTTGTCATCGCCTATTACCGTCTGTACCCTCGTCGTCAATAAACTTCGTAATCCTTAACCGGCGTTTTAGTACCCCTAGCCCGTAACAATATCTTCCAAAATATTAATTTAAATCATATACTGTAAAGGGCGATATAGATCTGTAATAAATCGAAAATGTATTTAATTTAGGTGTTACTTATCGACTTCGCATATAGGTAGATGAGAGATCCTGACCAGCAATAGCAATAGGCCGAGAGGGTCGATCAACCAATGAATCATGGCTGATCGATCAGAATAAAACACACAACACGACAAAAAAAAATTACTAATTAATGACCGATGACAGATTTGAATAATTTCCTGATCATATAGTAGATGTCGTGACAAGCGTCGCCAGTGGCCTCCAACCACTCGCAGAACAACTTCTCGAAGTCCATGAAGGGGAACTGGCAGAACGCCGCGCTGTACAAACATTTGAACACTGCCTTCATGTACGTAGCGAACGCGCCGACACAGAGGCAGCAGTCCTCGTTCAGCGACTTGGCCAGGGACTGCAGGGAGGGGTTCCGGCTGGAGCGCTGACGACTCTTTTTACACCAAAGGGTGAAAGAGGGTTCTTTCCTCCACCATCTTGTGAACTCGTCCTCCTGTTAACATGAAGAAGAATATTATACTGGGCCAAAATGAATTAGCTAGCGGAACTCCACAGACGTGATGGTATCGGTACCTAAATATCAACAAACTAAGAAGAAAGTCCTTTGACGAGTTTTGTTAGGTCATCGATGCACTGATGCAAAGTGGCCAGTCTGAAAAACTGACGACGGCAGCTTTACATGCTTTCTGAGGCACGGTTTTCTCGGTGGTAGGCCATAACATCGGCTGCCGGCAGAAGTTACCACCCACCAGACAAAGTCTTGCCGCCAAGCGATTCGTCGTGTTCCGGCATGATGTCTGGTGAAGCCGTACGGTGGACGGGTCTGAGCAGTTGTGTTGCGATGTGTGCCGGGTAGGATGCGCCAAATGTTGTTGTGTCGGGAGTTTGGTCGTGGAGAGTCTCCAGAGGAATCTCCCTCTAGCGCAGCATCGTTTGGTCGTGTTGGTCTTGGGTTTAACATTGCATCACCTCGCTCAACTGCCGTCATCCTTCCTATTCCTAAGTTTTTTAAGTGAATAGGCTTAATAAACTAGTGCGCTTTACCATCAACGATTGCATCACTGCTTACCATCAGGCGGGATTACAGTCAAGCACTAGTTTATAATTATTTAAAAAAAAAGACATCAACAAACTAAGAAGAAAGTCCTTTGACGAGTTTTTTTTAGGTCATTAATGCACTGTCTAAAGTGCAGTCCAAAAAAACTGAAGACGACAGCTTTACATGCTTTCTGAGGCACGGAGTTAAACGGCATTGCATCGAACTCGAATTTCATCAAAATAAAAGGTCATCTTCATTTTGTATTTTTCGACGACACTATGTGATAATAATATCTTTAACATTATAGGTACACTAACACGTATAGAACTTATACTCTATACTACTCTAAACTTATATTCTATATACTTATAGAAGATATTATTATCACAAACTTACACTTCAAAATTCGCTGAAATGTTCGATTGGGTAGTTAGCATATACAGAGTGGTGCTGACAATACGACAATAAATTAAACATCGTGTACCTCAACACATTCTCAGTCTACCCATAAAAAATCATATAAATATATCCATTAGTTTAGTCACAGGAAATTATTTTCATTTTTCACATTTTCTACATGATGTACATGTTGATAAGGAAGCGCTTACAGGTTGATGACCGCCGCATCCAGCGGTACTAAACTTTAATAATAATGGCATGAAAAAACAAGTCAATACAAGGTCGCGCTGTCGCCCACTGATCGGAGGTCATTGAACCAATATTTTAAAGGATGTTCTATTCCGTTTGCAATTTTATGCGATTTAGTTTGTTTGAAATTTTCATTTTTTTTTATTTTTGATGCTAGGTTTTTTCTATGGTTAAGGATTATTCCTATGAACCAGCATGGTTTGTGTTTTCATTTATTGTCGTATTGTCAGCACCACTCTGTATAAAGCGGCGTGATTCAGTCAGTCTACAGGACTATCGAAGCGAAACAAGCTACAGCGACATGGACAACTGAACGAGAAGTAACTTCTGTGGTGTAGTCGTGTGTGTACGATTCGGACTTCGTAACCCTTAACCGGCATTCTAATGCCCAGAGCCCGTAACAATACCTAACCAACAGTACATCAAACGTTAAGGTGGAAATAAAAAAAAATATTAGGTAATAATAATTTAAAATTGCCAGCTGTGTGACCTTTATGGGAGAGCCTATCGAACGAGTGTGTGAAGCACGAAATTTAGGTGTCATCATGGATACAGAACTTCGTTTTCACAAACACGTGTCTGAGTCAATCCGTAATTGAAGTAAGTCTATAAAAGTATAGACTTAGGATATTATACAAGGCCCGTCCCTATCTTAGTGAAGAATTGCGAGTTTTGCTTGTGGAGTCTTTGGTTTTATCTAAGTTAAATTATGCGGACACGATCTATGGTCGACGATTACTATCAAAAACTGAAAGAATGATCCAAAGACTTCAAAATGCTTGTGCACGCTTCTGTTTTAAAGTTCCCTTTAGGGGACATGTTACGCCTTTCCTCAATGACCACAACATTTTGAAAATGAAGGCTAGACGTAAACTTCACTTGGCGACGTTACTATTTGGAGTTATTAAGTCTCACTCCCCTTCTTACTTGTATGATAAGCTAACGTGGACAAGCAGGCACAGAATTGGTGAGGGGAGAAAATGTTCTCAGCAACTTTCCATCCCACAGCACAAGTCGGCGGCTTTTAGAGGCAGTTTTCACTATGCAGCTTCTAAATGCTGGAACAATATCCCTCCTCCCATAAAGTTTTGTAAACGTTCCTCGACTTTCAAATTTAAATTAAAAGAATATCTTTTATCTCATCAAAAAGAATTCGAAGATGTCCAAGCAGACGTATCTGCCATATAAGCCATCTTATTTTATTTTCTATGTTTGGTGGGGAGGGGGTTTTTCTATTTTCCGGATTTATTTATTGAATTTTAATGTTTTTAAGTATTTATTTAGGTATTAATATTTATCTAACGTATTTGTTTATAAAATTAATGTAATTTGAATTCTTATTTTATATTTGATTAATTACAATATATTTAACATATACAACGTGTAACATAAAGGGTATATACATAACAAAGGCATGGCATCTTTACATGATATCAAACGATATTTGCAGGGTTTTTTAATCCTATCTCTTTATGTTAGGAAGTTATGAGGAAAAACACCGCCTGTGATAGGCGATCATACTAGTCGCGCAGAGATATTAAAGACATTTATCGGATTTTGGCAAGTAACGTTACGGGTAACGAGTAGTTATTAACGTATGTAGTGTGCTGCCACGTTTGTTATGATTTGATTTTAAGAAACACACGAAACCGAAAATTTGGTACCAATTTTTGAGTATTTTATTTTGAGTTGAAACCCTTCCGATATCGTTTGATATCATCTAAAGATGCCATGCCCTTGGTATGTATATACCCTTTTTGTTACACGTTGTATATACACACACACTCATTTATGCATGTCACAACATTTTCATGAGATTCTGTTTAGTTTTTCTATCATTTGGATAACTATTATTATAATAAGTACATCATTTATATTATTGCGGACTGTGTTTTGTAATTCTAGCGTATGGCACTCGTGGGTTGCAGCTGAAAATCAGCGTCAGATGGTACCTACACTTTGTGTTGTCATCTGACATTATGCTGAGCTGAGGCCCTTTTGGCATTACACGCCAAGTTTCATAGTGTTAAATTTATGTTTTTGCTGTAATGTCAATAAATGCATTTTTCTTTCTTTCTTTCTTTAATAATAAGCCGCCGCCGCCGCCGCCCCGCTGCCCGCAAGATTCGAGGCAGCGGTCTAACGCAGTGACCGTTAGGCCGCTGCCTCAAATCTTGAGGACACGGACAGTCAGACAGATAAGAGTCTTGGCGAAACTATTAGGGTTCCTGATCTACGGAACCATAATATCTGAGTCAAGTAATTGTTATTTAAAATAATAATTTGTCTAAGAGGCCTCCGCTAGTTGGTTTCGGCTCCAGGTACGCCTGGAGCCATAAGTACCAAAAGTCCGGTTCCCCAGGACCTCGAGATAAGTAAAAACATACGAGTTAATTGCATTCAGGCTTTCATTCACTGAAATGCATTCAGAGACTGTCCCCTCTCTCTCACTTTGCATAATGAGTGACTTGATCTCAACAGTTTCAGCACTAAGAAGGTTAGGAGCGTGCCGGGGGAGTGTCTATTGTAATTTTGACTTTCGAAAAGTGCCGATTTTCAGCCTAATTTTGAATTATCAATATTCATTTGATTTTTGATTAAACTGTTGGTATTTGGAACTTACTTTGGCGAAAATTCCGTCACCGTTTTCGTTTTTCTTGCAATTCTGCAACAGGTTTTTTTTTTAATCACAAAATAATAATAATTATACTAATTAAGCATAGCGCGCAGCGTTTAATAAGCTACGCAATATCTTCTCGGTCTACATAACTATGTGGCTCAAGTTTTTTGACCAGTGTTGTAGTCTGTGATGACCTATGGCACCTAAACCGAAACAACAAAAAAAAAAAAAATCCTTCAACTGAACAAGCGCACAACGGTTCAGTAGAACCATTTTTTTTTTTTTGTTGCTTCTTTTATTTAGTACTTACATTATAATTCAGACTTTAATGCATGCGTGTAAGGTTGGATTGGTTTGATGTCCGACTCGGTCGTAAAAAATAATGGCTTTTTGTACTGCATTGTGATAAGAACTTTATACACTGCACTTAAGGCTGATTTTATATTAATGTATATTTATTTTGACTACTTTAGACTGCTTAACACTTGTCGCCATTTTTGATAAGAGTTTTGTTCGGGACTGTGTACCTAGTATATAAGTGATCGATGCGTGATCATTATCAGAAATAAAGACGTTCGCAGGAGAACCACAAGTTACAAACATGGCACCAAGGCACACGACACACGCTCGCAGAACAGATGGCCAATAGCTCAAAACGTTCTAGAGTGGCGACCGTGCAACGGAAGACATCGCGTTGGAAGGCCTTCCACAAGGCTGTAGGAATCAGTCATGATTGCGGGAGGTTTATATATCCAGCAGTAGACGTCTTTTGGCCGAAATTGTGGTGATGTTAATAAATAAAAGAATAATAAAGAAACATTGTAATTGATAAATTATTATTAAATGGGATCTTAGGTCTACCTCGGCAACGGATTGCCGCTATGGGATCAAGAGGCTAAAGTCCTCGCCTACATATGGGAGTGGCGAACGGAAGTATAACACATAACTCCGCTGTCGCGTGAAATCAAGGCTGCTTCGGTAGGTTTCTGATGCAGCCGTAATTTCCGGATAATGCGGGAGAAAATGCCAGGATTACATCACTGTGAGGATCGCCCTGAGGACACGGTGGAGCATACTTTGAGCACGGCAGGAAAGACCTCGCCTGGATAGGGCGGAACACCGCCGTGTCATCGTGTAGGAATACTCCGTAATAAACATCGCTGTAGGAGACGCTCTGTTCGTCGGGACACAATATCCAACTCTCGTTGCCCGGTAAGGACCAGTAGGGTAATGCAGGTTTGAGTCAACTGCGTATTGTATTCCTCGCGCCTTAGATGTCAAAAAAAAAATACCGGAAATTCTGGCAGACAAATAAAGGAACATGGGTGGGTTTTAAGCCAGTAAATCTGAATGGGGGCCGCGTCGGTGACGACTTTCGTCTTCAGGCACCCGTTATGTGACGACTTTGGCCATTTTGCTTGGATGCATCATACAAGTGTCATCTGCCCAATTCCTCGCCTTCTTTCCTTCAGCCTCGCAGACTTGGTCTTGGAGCGTATTGTGGTGTTGGGAATTGGGTCGGTGACTTCCTTTTTTATAATTATAAACTAGTGCTTGACTGGAATCCCGCCTGATGGTATAGGCAGTGATGCAATCGTTGATGGTAAAGCGCACTAGTTTATTAAGAGCCTATTCACTCAAAAAGCTGAGTGAATAGGAAGGAAGACAGTAGTTGAGTGAGGTGATGCAATGTTAAATCCAACAACGTGACCAACGATGCTGCGTCAGAGGGAGGTTGATCTGGAGATTCTCCACGACCAAACTTCCGACACAACAATATTTGGCGCATCGTGCCCGGCACACATCGCAACACAACTGTTCAGACCAGTCTTCCGTACGGCTTCACCAGACATCAAGCCGGAACACGACGAATCGCTTGGCGCAAGACTTTCGCTTGGTGAGTGGTAACTTCTGCCGGCAGCCGATCCTTCAGTTTAGATTTTTGACCAATCCAAAATTATTAATTTGAATCCTGTGTACTTACTCCCATCTTGCTTCAGGACGTCTAACTAAGGGTAGTAAGGATGGGGTGGGAGTACTACCATAACATAAAATTCCTACCTTAAGCGGCCAAGTCTCCGTAGAAACTTCCATGGTAAACGACTATGTTTTGCTCATTTTCCGCTTTTCTAATGACATTCAACGCTGCCTATTAAAAACTTAAAATTTTTCAATTGATTTGTGATCAATATACAAAATGACTATTTGAACTGTCAAATTATTTTTCTAAACGCTTTCGTACTAATTGTGAAAAAAGGATGTTTCTCAAAGAGGTCCGGTATTAATAGCACAGAACCCGGTGAGGCGACGACAGTGGGACGAACAGCTCGAGTAGCGTAACTCATTATAACAACTCTAATTTACCAAGCTCTGTGATAAGTCATAACATCGGCTGCCGGCAGAAGTTCCCACCCGCCAAACAACGTCTTACCTCAAAGCGATTCGTAGTGTTCTGGCATGATCTCTGGTGAAGCAGTACGGAGGACGGGTCTGAGCAGTATTGTTGCGAAGTACGATGCGCCAAATGTTGTTGTGTGGGCAGTTTGGTCGTGGAGGGTCTCCAGATCAATGATTGATCTGGAGACCCTCCACGACCAAACTGCCGGAGATTGATCATCAATCTCCCTCTGGTGCAGCATCGTTGTTCGTGTTGTTTGGTTTAACATTGCGTCACCTCGTTCGACTGCCGTCTTCCTTCCTATTCACTCAGTTTTTTTTGAGTGAATAGGCTTAATAAACTAGCGTTCTTAAATAAACTAGCGCGCTTTACCGCTAATGATTGCATTACTGCTTACCATCAGGCAGGATTGCAGTCAAACAGTAATCTATAAATATTAAAAAAAAACTATTTCAGAATTGTCAGTTTTTTTTATCCAACTCGACATTTCCTTGTGCAACTCTAATTTCAAAAGACAAATGTCAAATTACCGTTGATCCTTAAGAGGGAACTCTAGTGGTGCTATCTCTATACAAACGTATTCCGCTCTTTTCTTCATGGATAATGCTTTTAGAGCAATTGTTTTTTTCTACAATTTTACACCGTGATTATACGTGCCCCTATCATTTGATTTTTCCGAAACTTAATTAATAAAAGAAATATGATCAAAATTCCGAAAAATAAACCAATTTTACCGCGATGTTCAGATGACTATTAGACAAACGAGATAAGTTTTTGACAAAAAAGAAAATAATAGAGACATAGGTATACTTTTCCTCTAAATTTTGATATAAAAATTATTGAGATCAGTCGTGTTTTGAAAAAGAAAACAGTGGAATACGAAACGTCTTTTGGTCAACGTTTTTGTATGTAAAATCAGACTGATCTGCAACTGTCCTTTTTGCACTTTACCGGGAGAGGTTGGAAGCAGAGCGACGGCAATAGTTTCGCTAGAGTCCTCTCTTAAGCCACTAAGGCAACAAAGTTGAACATCTAATAAAGAAATCTGACAGACTATAGTAGCTTGATGGGCGAATAGAACTCGAAAGTCAAATAACCCTTTATGTTCTCATGGGAAATCATCAAATGACCTCCCCTGCTTTGGGCGGAGCGGAAGGGCGTGTCAGACTTTTATTGGCTAAAACCCACCCGTGTTCCTTCACATGCCTGTGTGCCAGGGCCACGGTTTCTTTTAAACCAACCCGCAACTCTGACCCAGGAGGCATCGGTCTTCGTGGACCCCGTCACGATGTGCTGACATCTTTTTGAGGCGCGTGAAACACGACGCGCCGTCGACTCGGGCTTGGTCCTTACCGGGTGACGAATGTCAAATTACCCTTGAACTTTAATGCTTTAGCCATAAAGTTGAAAATCTGTTAAAGAAAATCAACAGATTGTAATGACTTGGATGTGCTGGTCCTCTTTTGTATAAACAGTTTAAATATAGTACATTACGATATTAGTGCGTAATGATGGTTATAACATGCGAGGCGGAACTTCAGCCCGAGCCGAAGGCGAGGGTGTAATTGAGCCGAGCATGTTATAACCAATACGCACGTATATCGTACGACGTTTTTTAACACACTTGCGAGGAAACAGAAAAAGAAGTATTTTATATTTTGTTCATTTTAAATAAACTCAATCTGTGAATGCACACTGTTGCTTTCCCGCCATTAGTATTATTATTTGCCATTTCAAATATGGAACAGCGCGCAGCGCGAGCCGTGCGGCGGCGATCAGTTCCATAATTACTTGAAATGGAAAATAATGCTGTTGTGGAATTTGTATGGATTATAACTTAACTATTTGCTTTGATAACACACGCGTTTGTTATGGCCCGCTTTACATATTTAAAACCGGTGGAATTAAATCAGCTTTACGAGCAAGGGTGTTAAAAAATAAATAAAACAACAGAATTTCATAATAAACTTTTTTTTTCAAATAGCATATATTTTTACGAAATAAAAAATTACACATACATAGTAACGTAACGTATTTAAGCTATTCTTAAAACTATTCGCCCGAAGATTTGTGACGGGTACAAAGAAAAAAAATATATTAAAAACTAAAAAAATATGTTGATTTAGTTAGATAATACAAAAACTATACGTTTTTTGGGTGTCGGATGTAATAATTATCATTTTTGTGTGGACACACCCAGTGGGGCGGCTGTCGGTAACCTGGTACTACTAGAGGTGCACCCAAGGAGTCCTACAAGGTATGGAGTGACCAATTTAACACCAAAAGAAATCTTACTTTAACACATAAGATTCCAATGTATGTTAGTTGTACGACTGTTATCTGGACCTCGGGACCCAAACAGAATAGGCTATTTGTCAGATTTATAATTTCTATATTGAATTACTTGGTTGCGGTTAAGAAGTTCACCAAAAGCTTTGTTTTTAATTGTATATACGAAACATGCAAATAAAAATTCAAAATTCAAATAAGCCGCCGAAACGCTATATTCAGCAAAATGGCGTCGCGCTTTGTAAATGACGTCACAAACTTATAAACGATTTTCGGTTCCGCAGTGGTGTTTGTTTTTATGTTATTTCTCACTCAGAAAAAATACCACAAATCGCTCCAAATATCGTGAAAAATCTTCTAAAAACGCTAAAACACCTGAGAACACATAGAACGACAAGTGTTTATGAACGTATGACGTCATCGTGACATTAGCCAATCCGGATCGTTTCACAATAAGTGGCGCGAGAAACAAAATGCCAAACATATTTTTGTGTTTTTGTATCAATTAATTATTATTTTCATTAAAACTCATGTAAATGACATAAAGAACCCTCATTTTATGCATTTAAAGCAAATGATCACAAAAATATTCATACTGTCAAATAGCCTATTAGAAAGTCATAACATAAAGCGCCACTTGGTGGATACACACTTGTAATAAAAGGTTGCCTGGCAACCACCACACACACGCAAACGTACACACACACACACATGTACGTTAACGATTCAACTTGTCATTTTAACTACGCTAGACCAACTCTAGGTAATGTCAAATTGAAAAGAAAAGGTTCTTTAAAAGGAGGGAGAAAATAAAAAAATATGCTTTACAGTTTATTTAAAAAAATAAGACGATTTAAAATAAACAACATGTTATGTATGTACTGGTTCCCAGAGCATGGTTGATATAACTCGCGCAGAATATCACTTATAAGTACTTTAAGCGTGGATTATTCTGTAAAAACAATTGAGATCCTGGAGTTCTTAGTAGAGTTGTTAGATTACAAACAAATATGTCAACTGATTGGACAGACCTACTCAAGTATGTATACAGCTTCTGGCCTAGGGATGGGGGGGCAAGTCGGATTGCCTAGGGATGGGGGGCAAGTCAGATTGCCTAGGGATGGGGGGGCAAGTCAGATTGCCTAGGGATGGGGGGGGAAGTCAGATTACCGATTGGGATTACTTTGATTCGGGATCAAATTAATCCCGATCAACCAATCGATTCGATCGGGGGTCGAATTACCCCCGGCTATTTTATCTTACAAATAGACGTAAATGATCGTGTATAAGTTCCCGTTAATACTTTGGATTAGTAATTAGGGGAGTTTATACATTTTCTGCGAGACTTCTGTGGGGGCGTTTGCCCCCACAGAGGGAGGTTCTTTCCTCAAAAGGCCGGCTCAGGCATTATATGAGAATTTTAAGTTTGTTTAATCTTCTTTTTTATAATAACTGGTTTTATTACACCCAAAATAAAGTACGTACTGACGATCAAGTTATTTCAACCATACAACGGTTACGTCCGAATAGTAAAAAGAAAAAATAAGTTAAAAACTACAGAAAGTAGGCTAGCCTTCTTACATATACATAAAATGCTAACATATATTATATTTTTGTTTTATATTTAATATAATATCAATTGTACAGGAAGATCTGTCAAAAATAAAAAATATTCATAATTTAGACTTATAATTTCTTTATAATCTGCACCAAACATACATGAAATGAAAACAACAGTTTTTTTTTATCAATAAAGAGCTCAAAAAAGGCTTTTAAGATCCGTGCTATACCTACCGATCCGCCATATTGTTTCTTTTTTATGGCGGCCCAGCATTTAACCTATTTAGACTAACAGCTGACATAAATATAATAATTGGACCAAACTCCGTAGTGTCAAGTTTCCGCTTCATACAAAAATCTTCAATATCTTTATTTTAGCGACACAGCTGTTACAATCACTGTGATAAATATCCACACATTATCTGATAACAATGACAGATCTTCCTATTTACCGATATATCTATTTCAATATTATTCTTATATAAAAGCACAAATGGCGAGGGGTGTCTATAGTTAACCGATTAGATCCCCGACCAACCAACCATTACATCCACGTCCCCACTTGTGGGGAAGCCAAGCCTCCCCTCTTGGAGGGGAAGTGCTTGATGAGGGGCTGTAGTCTAGCACGCGTGGACAGTGCAGGATGGTACATGTCACATCTCTTCGAATTTTGTACCCTTGGTCATCATCAGGAAGGCCCTTTACCACAAAACTTTACAAAAAGGAGGCGTTCAAGTATTTCGTAACGCAATTTGGGGGGCAAGGAGTCTCGTAAAATCTTACGGTGCGTTACAGGGCGTGGGCGGGGGTCTTTCTTACAACACGTTACGCAACACTGTTTCTAAAAAAATTAGGGAATTAAAACTCTAATTTTTTGTAATATAAGATGGGAAAAATAGGAGAATAAAGAAGAAAAACAATTGTGTGTAGGTAAAGCCAAAAATTTATAGAAAATAAACAAAATATGCAGGTATTGCGAACTATTACACAACATTTTACGACTTTAGATTAAAATTGATCACTTGTGTGTCACGTAACGTCTAGAGAAGGGGGGGGGGGGGGGCAGAAAAACGTTACGGTGCGTTGCAAGGGAGGGAAGGGGTTCAAAAATCTCCAAAAGTTGCGTTACGTAATACTTGAACGAACCCAAATACCTGTAGACATCTAAAACCTCAGGGCAACGTTAATGCTACCCTCCTGGTGTCACATTACACCTATCATGAATGTTTTATCGAGTTTTAGACAACATTATATCCCCAATTGTATAAACAAACTTTCAGAAGTGGTTGGTTGATTCAAATAAAAAGGATTTTCTGAAAAAAAACGTGCGCTAGATGGCGCCACTTATACATCAGGCCCGGACACATGTCACAAGCGCCTAAATTTTGTATATTCATTGTAGAAATTACAGAGCTTTACTCATGTGGCCATCTTGAAAACCCTAATCTAATATTAATTGTTCAAGGTATGGTCAAATTAATCGGTTTTCTTGGACAACCCCCTCTGTAAACATGAAAGCATTATATGCCATCTAGAAAAAATAAAACTTGTAAAACAATGCACCAGTTTGTGACGGGAGTTCAACTGAAAACGTCGGTAAACCAAATATCAATACGTGTTGCAAACAGATAAGAATTAAATTTTGTAGACACTCTAAAATCATATTAATGTTCAATGCAATAGAGCTGATATTTGTCAAACATTAATTTTAATGTACTTTGCGTACTTTCTCTCCTCGCAGACTACCTTCAATACCTGAATTTCGTCGTCATCAAAACTTATGACATCTAAGCATGAGTATTTGCAGTCTTTAACCCCCTTATTCATAAACGTTGCTTAAAGTTATAACTACTGATTAGCAATTCTTTAACCATACATTTTTGACCTTTTAACGTCACTTAACTTTAATAATCGTATATGAATAAACACCACAGTGTTTAAGGGGTTTATTCATAAACGATAATTAAAGTTAAGTGACGTGCAAACGTCTGAAATGTATGGTTAAACAATCGCTTATCAGTAGTTAACTTTAAGCAACGTTTATGGATAAGGGGGTTTATTGTTGAAAGGAATGGTTCTATTATATCGTCCACACGCAGTGAGCATAAGTAGAAATGTGACTTCTCTATATGAGAAGCGCTCTCAGCGCTGCAGTGGCAACATGAACCTCTAGACCACGTACCACGTACTGATCAGCTGCCGAAGTAACACCAACGTCTTCAGTTGAACTCACACATACAGTAAAAAAAATCTAAAATTAATAAAATGAAACTCATAATTTCCGACATAAGAACTTGTTTGGCAAGGCATAAGAATTTTATTTGTTTAAATCGAACATGAATTTCGTCAAATTAATAAATTACAATGAAAAAAATCCGCCATTACAACTATTTTATAGCTTCTAAATCCTAAAACGCTCGTGCTGCTCCGAGCTAATGCTCATTTTCCCACTCAAAGTTATTCTCCGAGCTCAAAAGTGCGAAATTCCCAAAAAAATGCTCAAGTCGTGCCGAAAATGCTCAAGTTAGCAAGCACGAGCGCTAACTAACGTGAAAGTAGCAGCACTGCTTCAGGCGTCTAGCACTTAACATTTGAGCTGAACACCTGGGCGGGCCGGTGGGTGGGTGTTCAACAATTGTACAGTTATACATACAGTATGTAAAGAAAACCCTGTCCGACCCGTGAAGGTATTGTTAGGTATCGATAACTGATTCTACTAATGCCTACAACTTAAAAAATAACCCTAAAAAATAAATAAAATTTCGGACAAGAAAATGCGGTAGGCAATATATGCGCGGGCGAAAGGGGGCGGGGCACACGGCATGCGCGAGCATCGCTATTCGCTGTTAATAATAACGTCAAAAATAGTGTCCTCATTTATTAAAAAATTATCAAAATTTGGGCAAGTTGGAATTAGTATTGCTACTATGATGATTATGTAAAATTTAATATTTTATTTGGTCATGTGTTTATCTAACCTTTATTATCCCTATGGGTCGGACGGGGTTTTCTTTACATATTGTATAAGCCGCTTTGAACCTCGACTACTCAACATTAAAACAATAAATAATAATAATTTGTAATTTATCTGGTACTTTCTGTTCTGGCATTCTAAAGAAATATAATAAAAATCGATCATAGGAAGTGGTTGAGAATTTAATTTGTTATCACAAGATTTAATAAAACAAAAGGGTTAAAACTACCCCTCCAACTAAATGTGCTTGTACTAGAAGGGGTATGACCGGTTTAATCCGGTTTTTATTAGTCAAAGTGGATATGACCGGTTTAAACCGGTTTTAATTAGTCAAAGTATCGGTTATAAGCGACCTTCAAGAATCAAGTTTGTCTTAAAATTTAAAGACGAGTTCGTTATTTGTAGAAACTTTCATTTACCCACAAATGTATATAAAAACTTATAATTGATCGTACACTCAAAAAGTCAATGGAAGATATATTTTCTTGGGAAACAGGTGACAACAATCAGTTCTTGGATACGATCTAAACATACGTGATTTTGTAACAGGAAAGTCTAAAATACGAACCCGCCTCATATACAGCATGTTCCTTTAGTCACAACATTTATATGTACACCCCACCGCTACACGCTGTATAAGCTGAACGTCTGAATACGCACGTAGGTCCAGGATAAATCCTTACAATTATTAAAAAAATTACAAGTATCTGAAAGCGAGATGGCAGTGTTGATCCGAGGGATTATCTGAAACGAGAAAACAACATGTTTTGAGTATTTCGTCCAATCGAATATACCTATACTTGGGCCAAATTCGATAAAGAATAGAGGTAAACAAACCGTTGCTGGGCAACGAGTAGTTTACGCCTAAAAGACAGATGTTAGCAACCTTTTCTAAATAGATGATTTTCTTAAATGTAATAATCCTACTTCCTGCTTAATGTAACTATTTATGTTTAGATATTTACTATTAGCATAGAACGCTTAACCGATTTGAATGAAATATGACACTTGAAAGTATTACAATGCATGTATTATGCAGTTGATTTAAAAGTAATTAAAATACGCAAAATTGTATTGACAAATGCCTCAACTTTATTCATGGGTCGAATTCCACAAAATGTGTTTAATACCTGGATTTCATCCATCTTTCTTGTAGGGCTATTATCACGTAAAATTAATGTCGACTTTTTATTGGTTTTTCGAAATACCAAGTTATTATGCATGTTATTTTAGTGATTCTATTGAAATATGCTGCAATAGGAATTGTTAATAAATAGTTGTTAGCATGTAAAAGTCGATAATCATGTAAATAACAGGAGATTTGTAAAACGTGAGTTGTGATAACCCTAAATTGGTTTGTTTACCTCTATTCTTTATGGAGTTTGGCGAGAATATAGTGATTCGCGCTCATAAAAATATTTTGTTAAATCTTCTAAGCTTGAACCTCATTTTGCTAACCTCGTCGTTCTAAAAATATTAAACAATAGTCTAATCACTACCTATTATAAAACAAAGTCGCTATCTCTTTCCCTATGCCCCTATGTATGATATCTTTAAAACTACGCAACGGATTTTGATACAGGTTTTTTAATGGATAGAGTGGTACAAGAAGAAGGTTTATATGTATAATAACATCCATTAAATGATGAAGAAATACTATTATTTTTGAGGTTTCTAATGTCATGTCGTAAATCATTGATTTTTCTGCGTTTGCAGTGAAACGCAGGCTGAACCCTACGAGATTTAACAAAATAATGTACTAAATATTGTACACATTGAAAAGGTCTACAAATAAGTAATAAGTCTATCTCTTATGGATATCCTACAATAACATATTTTTGTCATTTACTTTGTACTACAAATATTGGCCAATTTTCAAAGCGATTTTTCCAATACAGCATTCAAATCAAATCAAATTTGTTTATTTCAAATGAACCAACAGTTGGTGCTTTTGAATAGTCAATGTCGGTCATTCCAAGAAAAGTGAAGCTAAATTGCACGTTCCAAAGCGTAGATCTCTATGGAGAAGAACGTGCAAGAAACTCCATGGACACTCTTTTAAAATTATAATATGGATTACATGTCTTCGTTACATATTTCTGTTGCTTCTATCATGTGAGCACAATGTATAATTATAAAAAAATAACGAAAAGATAGAAAATTAATCAAGCCCACTGGCAGCCAAGAGATGACCAGTCTCCACTGACGGCCCCCGCTCACGAGCATGACGCGCGCATCAGCCCCACTTAGCTCAACCATCTTGAAGGGAACCAAATGACCCATTAATCCTTATCCAATTTAATAGTTCTACAATTCTACATATATCGCCCGTTACAGCATATTATTAAAATGAATCTTTTAGAAGATATTACAGATTTAAAAATTGCGGGGTGTCGCATTTGCGGCGGTACCGACCGGCCGGGACGGCGGGCTGGCGGGCCGCTGTATTTCTACAACGTTCACTGTTTTTCTGTAGTGTATTTATCAGCACGCGTGCGAAAACGGGGCGGGTCGCTAGTATAATGATATGGCCTCTTTTTGTGAAGCTCAAATCTTGTCTATTTTGCACTCCTAAAAATATTATTGCTTAATCTAATATAGCTCCTCTTTTCTTCTTCTTCTTCCTCAGCCTATAGATGTCCACTGCTGGACAAAGGCCTCCCCCAAGGCTTTCCACGATGACCGGTCTTGTGCTGCCCGCATCCATCGGCTTCCCGCGACCTCCACCAGGTCATCGGTCCACCTTGTTGGGGGTCTCCCTACGCTGCGACTTCCAGTACGTGGCCGCCACTCCAGAACCTTGCTGCCCCATCGGCCATCGGTTCTACGAGCAATGTGCCCTGCCCACTGCCACTTA
The DNA here is from genome assembly GCA_017933935.1 of Sesamia nonagrioides. Taxonomy (NCBI): domain Eukaryota; kingdom Metazoa; phylum Arthropoda; class Insecta; order Lepidoptera; family Noctuidae; genus Sesamia; species Sesamia nonagrioides. Next base: position 317,909 of record JADWQK010002222.1, on the reverse strand, counting down.
AGTTTAGCGACTCGCAGAGCTATGTCGGTGACTTTGGTTCTTCTGCGGATCTCCTCATTTCTGATTGCTCCTCTTTTAGTACGCCTCAAATAATTCCTACTTTGGTGTCCTAAAAATACTAAATTAAATGTGAGCAACTTCACGGTTTTAAACGAAAAGCGAGGACTTAGACAACTTCACTGAGCAAATGAAACCGTTGGCTACGTGTGTGTGGCTCGTGGACTTGAATACGGTGCCTTGTTATCCCAACGTAGGAACGCACTACACTACTGCTTGAAACTTGCAAACTGTGGGATTATGGGGCATGGACATTGACTGAGGACAGTCCCCAATCCCACAGTTTGCAAGTTTTAAGCCCTTTTTTCTGTTTTCTGCTGGACTCCCTCCATCCTTTCGAAGGAGTACGCAGATCTTTTTCTTTCAGCTTGAGCCCCCTAATCGGCGAACACATTTTTGTCAAATGATTGCGACTAGTTGGCATCAGTTGGGATCGTTCGGATCGCCCATTGGTCCGTTCGGTTCAAATGAGCCCAACTAAACTCTGTTTTTTAATCTCGTAGAGTAAATTGACATTACGAGTGTTGGCAGTTTATTGCAATTAGGTGCAATAGTGCCGAAACTTAGCGTTCATAAAATCAAGTATCTTTTTTTACATTAAGTTATCCTGAAATAATGTGTAGGTACTTATTAAAAACGTAATAATACAAAATTAATAATGTAAATTTGACATTTGCATGTGTCAATTTACTCTACGAGATTAAAAAACAGAGTATAGTCGAAATCATTTGACAAAAACGTGTTCGCCGATTAGAGGCCAGGTGTACCTATGGCCGCGGGTGCGGGAGTGCTTACCTCTAGGCGGGTTGCGGCGTGGTGGACTTCTTCTTCTCTTTCTTCTTCTTCAGGAACGACGGCGTCCGAAGTCCTTTCTTCTTCTTCTTGTCCTTCTTGGGAGAGTCCTCGGTGGACACCTCCTTGGAGGGAGAGCCCTGGAAACCACACAATATTTGCTTCACAATTAATACTTACAGGGTTAAACTTACAGATCATTCATTTAAACATTTTTCCAACAACGTCGACAAATTCGACGGAGCCGGCTGCACGCACGAAAAAACATGACTCATGCAGCGTTACCTCGCTCTGAGGCGATCCATTTAAGGCTTTAAGCATCTGTCTCTCTCCTACTTGAGTAGGCGATGCGTCCGCGTGGACAGTTGCTATACAATAATACATTTGCATGTTTTCGTCAAGTATGAAGTGCAGTGAAACGTGAATGTGGTGTCAATTGTTTATAGCAACGATAATTGCGGTGATAGAAGTTTGAAAATGCAACCATTCCATCAGTATTTTCTTATGACGTTGTCACGTTCAACTATCGTCAGTGAACCGAACGTTTTCAAACGCCAGCCAAGGGATAGACCATCAGACACTGAACAACTATGTATCTCACCGTAATCTACAGTAATACCCCGGACTTACGCGATGGGTGGGACTGAGTGCTATCCGCGTAAGTCGAATTCGCGTAAGTCGGGGTACAATTTACAACGCACAAAAAAACACAAAATCGTAACTTATGTACCTTCGCGCCGATTCCGCACTACACGTATGTGCCTGTTGTAAACTGAACGAATAATAATGCGGGCAGGGGGGAGCCAGAAACAAACACCGCCGCTTGTCCTTGACTGTGCGGCGTTCAAACAAAAAAAAGAATAGACGAGAAAATTAAATCGCGTAACTCCGAATTCGCGTAAGTCGAGGTAGCGTAAGTCGGGGTATTACTGTACTTCAGTTTTTTTTTTTTTAAAGACCAGGTAATAAGACCAACCTCTTTACTGCTGTGTGAGAAAGTGCTCTGGTGTGCATCCGAATGGTCGCCGTTCACCGTGTGCTCGCCTGGAACGTACAAAATAACATAATTAGACAAAAATGTATAACGATTGAACGCGTCTCAACATACTGCTTGCACCAAAAAACCATAAACTAAAATATTGTAGAAACGGTTATAGTTGTAATGTCATCTGTAGTTCAAAAAATACAATGATTCCATATTTTTTCTTATACTGAACGACCACGGAATTATACTTTTAAAATTATCTACAACTATTTTCAAAAATTCTTTAGATATAAATGTATTTAATGTCTTTTGATGCAAGCGGGTCTAAATCAATATCGCAAATAAGTTCATTATTGTTATCTCTTTAAATGGAGCAAGAAACTATCTCTTAATTATTGAAATGGGATCAATAAATAACCTTTATGTCAAAAAATATTACATCATTAACTAAATAAGTTCGTACTTCAACTAGCAAAGAGTAGATTTTTTAAAGAAAAAAAAACCTTCACAATTATTAGAGACTAACATTCCCATGCCATTAAGCAAAACGTGCTCTTTATAAAAGTGCTCATTGGAAAAGTGCTCATTAGAAAAAAGGGCTCATTAGAAAAGTGTTATTGCCACTTACCTGTATGGGTTAGTACCTCGAACCGCCGCCCCCGAAACCAAGTGAAGGCTAGTGCCATGCGAAGCGCCGTATCAAAACAAAAGCAATGTGCAAACATACGGAAAATATCTTGCAAATATTTAGATATTATTAAAAAAAAATTCAATGTCCACCATTAAAAAAACATTGCAAGATATTTTTCTCTTTAGAAAAAAAAGAAGCATGAAAAAACAGACACAAAATTATTATTATTATTAAAATGGCCGACATTCTTTTATAGCTAACTGACGTAGTTTATTAGTTTCTAGGCCTAAAGCAAACTGACACTCTATAAAGTTTTCCTTTTGCTTACGAACTAAATTTAATTTCAGTACAATTGTTTCTCTCTTTATCATTAAGAATGTAAAAAAAAAAAACAGAAGATATAGATAATTTAGCCGCTATTAAAAAAATATTACTAAAAATACCTCAGACACTGACTAATTTGATAGAACCAAACTAATATTTTAAATAATACAAATAAAAGAAGCATTAAACTTAAATTTACTTTGGTAAATTAATTAAATTTAATTTAATTGGCGCCAAGGTCCGTTTAAGAGGGTTCATGACGCAATGCAATGTCGCATTTGTAGTAGATTTTTTTTTTATTTAAAGTAAAGTACAATTTTTATACAGCCAAACACTAGATCGTTGTTTTTTATAACATTTTTTTTACATTTAAATAAAAGTGTTAAGTAATAAGTACCTAATGCAATTAGAGAATTATTGACAACATATTAAATTTTAATGAGGAAATACCAAAACTAGAAAAATGTGCAAAGAAAGTTATTTCAACCTAGTAGGCTGCAAAAAATAAATTAAATATTTCACTATGTTGTTAATACAGGCTCAAATAATAAGCTAACGATACTCCGTTATGATGGAGATCGATACCTAAACACGATACGATAAAAGTATTTATGTATTTTTTTTTTGTACCAATCACGTCTGTGAAATTTACACAAAAACGACCGATTTTTTGAAACTATTAATTTAAATCAATACACTCAATAAGACTCCACAAAAATCATCAAACCAATTTCCCGCTCACCGTCACGTTTGCGGAGTTTCGCTAGCTAATTTAATTTGAATAAAGGGGGAAGAAAAGAGATTAGCCCACCACGCTTGCTTACTGCGTACACATACAACAGGGAGCTAAAGTTATAGTTTTAAAAACATAAAGATACAAACACCATAGTACCGATATACATAGGTATCGATAAATTAATATCTCCAACTGAACGATAATGGGATTTATTCATAAACTATGAACAAAAGTTAAGTGATGTTCAAACGTCTAATGTGTATGGCTAAAAAGTCACTAATCACTATCTATGGTGAAATGTCTATGGTGTTGTTAGGAACTATATCAGAAGTAAATATCAGTATAAATCACAACTAAATATCCGTATATAGCACAACTAAATATCCGTATATATCAGAACTAAATATCCGTATATATCACAACTAAATATCCGTGTATATCAGAACTAAATATTCATGTATATCAGAACTAAATATCCGTATACATCACAACTAAATATCCGTATATATCACAACTAAATATCCGTATATACCACGACTAAATATCCGTATATATCACAACTAAATATTCATGAATATCAGAGCTAACTATCCGTGTATATCGGAACTAAATATATTTAGTTATCAATATATATCGATGTATATCGGTACTACATCATCGTAGTCGAGGCACTAGCACTACACAGAAACAACACGAAGAGTTAGTTACACATATTTTAATAGCGGACAACACACACAAGGTAGAAAAATGAGTTCAAGTGAAGTAATGAAATATTACAAAGGCGATAGGACGAGTTACAATAATTATGTTTTGAGCGTTTAATGACACAATGTCACAAGTGTTGCCACATGTCATCAGTGTTGCCAACCTTGGTTTAATATTAACGACATCTCGTCGATCTTACATATTTCCGTTTAGTCCATATTTCTATACTTGATAGTACTTTAGGTGCTTCTAAAGTAAAACATCTAAAATGCTTTTTTCTTCCCGCGTATATGGCATAGGCATAGACAAGGTCTGTCATCTACGGATTCAGCTAAACTGTATTCTACTATTTTTTTAAATGGTCGATTTGCTGTATATTTAATTTGGTAGGGTTGGTAACACCGCGTCATAAAAACAAAACTCGCATTATTCTGTCATTCCTAACGAAACAGAAATCTACAAAGTTGTTTATCTCTATGAGAAATACCCGAAAAACCTTCCTAACAAAAAATCGATGCGCACAATACATATTATACCATAAAAACAAACAAATTCCAACTAATAGCAATCATTATAAAAACACTTAAAATTAAAATCGCTCAATAAAAACTATTAACATTCTCAATAAAAAAAAATGTTTCTATAAAAATACATTCTTGTTTAATTAAAATATAATTTATTTTCAATGCAGGAAGGGGTCGACGGAACTTGAGAGCGCCATTGCAAACTATAAGCGTTCAAAGGACGCATAAGTTAATAAAAACAATCAATTTACTGATATTAATAATTTAAGCACTTACCCCGTAGCATTAATTATTATTATTATTATTTTGTCGTAGGCTAAACTGTTCTACAATTAATAAAAAAAAAAACATCGGTACGCATGACTTCATCTGTGAGCCATCACGTTGCGATATGACGACACAAGTCAAGTGAAACGCAAATTCATACGAACTGTAGAGATGAGACACTTTCGTTTCCATACAGGTAATTATTACACAACCTAACAACTACAGTCGAAATTTGTGTCTTCTAAATCGTTCGGATCAAAACTCTCGGACATCCTAAACTTCGAGATGATCCTATAAAATACGGTATCTTCGAATGGCGGCCAACTCGAGTACAATCTCTTGGATGGTCGGCTGTGAAGCTCGTAAAGAAGCCGTTTCCGCGGGACGCTCGTATCGGAGTCGCCGTCCAGTTCGACGTTATCCCGCGTCGCGTACTCCATGTTAGACGTACCAGGACATGGAAAACTGACCTCGTCAGCGGAATATTCATTTAAAAGTACGCTCATTCGTTTAGTATTCTTATTAGTTTTATTTTCGTAAAATGGATTCGATTTCCCTTCGATGTCGTCATCTAAATCGATTGATATGAAGCTGGGGAGTGTGTCATCGATGCTCTTGACGGTCCGGACGACATGATTGTCGTGGTCGAGTGGCAGATGCTCGTCGAAGGAGAGCCAGTACTTGACACCACCAGAGTGTTCGGTTTGCGACATCGCTAGCACGTTTGCCTTCCTAGTGAAAGGAGATGGCACGTCTGAGCGAGCTCTTTGCTTCTTCAGAGAGTCTTTCAGTACGCTCTTTATCGGGGACTCTGTCAGTTCGAATTTCTTCGTCGTTTTTCTATTAGGAGACGAAGATCGACTCTGTGCTTCTTTAACGGTTGTATGTTTTCGCTTTCGACAACGGTCGGATTTTTCCGCGCGCGATTCTGACACTTCTACAGTTTTTTGGGATATATTGCGATATTCTGGAGAGAAAATTGGTTCTTCGTTTGGAGAAAAAGGTTCCTTGATCGGACTTAAATATTCTTCGATACTTCTGGCAGGGGATTGGGCGGAGAAGCTGGCGTAATCGTCAGTGCAGTCGAAGATATCTTTGAATTCACCATTGCCAGTGGAATGATAATCTTCATGGGAGACATCTGTCACGTTTCCTACTGTAAACGTTTCAGGTTCAAGGTTAATATTTTCTTTTATTTCTGAACTGAACGCTACGTCAGGAGTTGCAAACAGTTTTTCAGTATGTGAAGATATTATATGCTCATCTGATTGGTTGAAATCTTCATGGAAAGCGTTGTTCATGTCACTGGAGTCCATAAAAGTTTCATTAAGAACGTTCTCGTCTACGGGTCGTGATATGTCATTGATTAGAATAGATGATACTTCTTCCAAAGTATTTACGATGGCTTTATCTAAGTTGTTATTTATAAGAGCTGATTCGTCAGTCCCTGGCTTTTCTATTGCGTATGTTAGATCTGATATAAATTCCTGATCAAGTTCAATATATTTGCAGTACGACGTGTTTTCCTCGTCGGTTATATTATGAACGAGAGAGTGAATATAATGTCCTGTTTCTACTTCATCTGGAGTATTATATACTTCATCCTTGTGTTGGGGATAAACTTTGTTACTTTCCTTAACTTCGGCCGAGCTCTCATTCATACCAATATTACAGTAATTTGTTTTTATTCCTCTGCCGGTCGTATCAGTTACATTCGACACCAGAACCTTATCTATACTTTTCAATTCCACATTGTCCTTTAAAAGACTAACATATTTTTCTTCCTCGTTCTTAAGACATTGCGCGTTAAAAAAGTCCTTGATTTCATTAAAATCTTTCTCCTCACTGTGGTTTTCTTCGAAGTGTATGTCTTCATTATTCTCAGATTCCATCCAAATAGGTCGAGCAGTGAACAGTATGTCCTCAAATTCGGCGACAGTGACGACTCTCTTGACTGTCTTTTTAATGCCTTTTTGCTTCTGATGATTGATAAACATGGCTCTATCGAAAATATAATATAGTACGCCTTCAATGATTTTGTTTGCTAGACCTGTGTCTGTCTCGCTCACATCAGTGAGTACTGTTTCATTCAGGCACACGTTCTGTTCTATATCCTCGATAAGCTTTGCCATCGAGAACGTTTCATTATATTCGTCAGTAGTAAGGTCATGTTCAGGGATATTATTGTCAGGAGCGACCTTGACCTTAAGTACTAAGTCAACGACATCTATTCTATTAATAATGGCGGACAATACTTCTGACACAATCTCGTATTTCTCAAACTCTGCAGTCGAATCGATGCTATTTCTTTCATTCGAACTGAGAGTACTGGCCAAAGAATTTTGTCTCTTAACAATTTCAGCATCAGATTCATTTTCGGTTGACAATATCTCGAAGACGTTCTCATAGACGCAGTCTATCAGGTCTTGCTCGGACGGCTCGGTCTCGTATACATCGATTGCAGTTTGTATAGCGCTGGTCGTAAAGCTCTCCACGTCATTTACTGTAACATCAGAGCCTTCTTCGTTGACGGAGTAGCTCTCCAGTTTACTACACTCTACGATGAGTGATTCTGTGGTAACTTTCTGAGTAACGTTGCTCGCTATCTCTAGTTTGAGCTGGCTCGCTAAGACAGCTGTGTTGACAGCTTCACCAACTATGTTCTTCATCAGTTCCTCTTTCTTATCGTTTTGTGACAGATTTGAATCGTCCCCGTAAGAACTTTTGGATTCTTCCAAAATAGGTTCCAGTATATTCTTGATTTTTAAAGGAGATTTCTTTGCATCATCCCTACTTTTAAAATCTTCGCAATAAAAATCAATAGGTACAGAGTAGTCCCTGATGTCTTTCTCAACTAATTGTTTGACGGGACTTTCGTAAGAGTCTTCTAAGTCTGTAAAGCTATGATATTCACCTTCTATAGATTCAAGAGACTTGTTTACGTTATCTATAGAGTCAACAGCTACCAAGTTTGCGGTATAAGTGTCTACGGTTTCCCTGTCAGTACATTGTATACACATTTCAACATTATTTTCACCAACGACAACAGTTTCAGCAATTGTATCAGACGTCTCAATGACAGTCTGATTTTCTGAAGAGAAACTATTACCAATGTCTCCTATATAATTATCTTCATTAAATTCTTGACTCTCAACGAACTCGGGACCTTTCTTTTCAACTTTAAATACGGGAACTAATTTCTCTTGTACTTTAACGCAGGTAGTATCGCTGTTAGCTTCTTCTGAACACTTTTGGGGAATGTTATCGCTGGAGAAATAAATAGAGTTACGTTTTTTAAGCTTTTTAAGTTTCTCGTCTTTGTTGATCTCAAAGGCGTACGAGACGTTGGTAGCACCGCACGAGCGGCACCGGGGTATGTGGTAATGCATAGGTTCGGGATCTCTCATGTAGGAATTGATGAAACCGCTGTGGGATTGTGTTCTAAAGAGTTTTTTAGATGTAGAGCGGGGAAGGGATCTGGTCCTGAGGCTGAAGTCCGACTTGCAGCGTCCATCCCACTCTATGGAGGAAATGGAGTATAAGCTGGAGCGACTGCTCGCGTTGCCTGGCTCGTGCGCAGTGTGCGCGAGGCGTGGGGTGAGGTTCACTTTACATTTGGGTGCTTTGTGCGAGTCATAAGTGTTCACGATATGCTCGAAGTTCGTATTGCGAGAGTATTCGTGTTTGGAACGTTTGTTAGTCGAGAGAGCTTCTTTTTCATCGAATTTACCTGCAACGGGGTAGTATAGTTGTGGCGGATTCACGATTTTGTGGTGGGACACATAACAGCCGACCAATAGTTTGACAACTGTCAGTCGTGACGTCATTTGTGAATGTTTCACGGATTCGGAACAGTTGTAAATTCTCGATCGGCTGGGTGAATCAATCTATACATTTGAAAATAACGTAAGTCCTTTTTAGTAAACGCATAGATTTGAATCCGCATCTCACCTCAAAATGTGAATTAGGCAAGAGTTTCATACAGCTATAGCTAGACTACCTACAGAAAACTAATACTAAAGTCAACTGCGAGAAAATATTGAGATAACTATTACATAGATAGAGGAAGACAGTAAGAGAATAGGACTAACCACCGTTTACTGAAGGCCTGATCATTAGATTTTAACCGCGTCCTTCATCTTCGGTAGGACCGTAGGACTGTCGCCAGCGAAAGAAAAACCTGGCGTAGAGCAGTTAGGGTGTCTATTCGTATGAGTTGTGGGATTTGAGTTTTGACGGCATATTATATGTTATAAAAAATAATAGGCTCTCAGAAAAAATGGTATGCCTAAGGATTATGCTGGGATTATGGTGCGTGTTCGAACTAAAAATGAAGAAGAGAACAAAGGTAACCGACTTAGCCTGAAGAAATGTCAAGGGTAAGTGGTAGTAGGTTTGAGATGTCAAGCTTAAGTGGTAGGCTCATTGTTTGCAGAATAGATGGCCGATGGCACTGTAAGGTTCTGGAGTAACGTACCGAAAGACGTGGGGTTGGAAGGCATCCCACTAGTTGGACCAACGACCTTGTAAAGGTCACAGGAACCCGTGGGATGTGAGAAGCACAGAACCGGCCGAAGTAGAGGTGCTTGGGGGGGGATGAGGCTCTTAGAAACGGTGGTAAGCTAATGAAAGTTGTGTTATATATTAATTTTATTTTTGTCGGAGTCCTATTTCCATCAGTGGAAATAATTATGATGATAAGTAACGTTGTAAAAAGTTGTAAGTTAACGGAAGTTGTGTTAGTTATTAATTTGATTTATTTTTATCAGTGTTTGATTTATTTTTATCAGTGTTTAGTTTGTGTTTTTCCTTTTCAAGTCGCATAAGTACTTTTTATTTCTTTTGGAGCAGTCAGATGCCGAACACGCCTTTCAGAGTTAGAATAAAATATTAATTTATGTGTGTTTGTATAAACTTACTGACATCAATTAAGTCATTTATCATTGATGCTAACTGCTTTATGCTATCCTGATAGGAGAACGCGGATACGTGGTAGGGTAGCGGGAGGTGAATCACATTCCAGGGAGGTGTGGAGGTAATCTGACCTGAGTTATACAAACTAGCGATCCTTGGTACGAGACGATACACAAAATAGCATTGAATGACGATGGACCGATGAGAGAACCTTGCATCAGTAACGGTTGATGAACTAACGATGATATTGGCATGGCGGACGACACAATAAAACAACATTAAAATTCCTCACAAACCCAATGAAAGTTAGACTTCATATCAAATTTAAATGAAGCTGAGAATCAGCTCTATTCGAACGTCCCCTGACACCCTAGCTTTTCACCATTCCCTAGTGCAGCGTTTCCCAAACTTTGTTCTACTGTGACCCGATAAATTTCATACTCTTCCTTTGTGACGCAGTTAAGTTTTTGAACCCAACTAAAATCGTTATAAAACACAAATATTGCTAATATGTATTACAATACAATAATACACGCGCGGGTGTATGAAGGGCTGCAAAGTGCACGCCTTTCCCCAAAGAATTCCTACAATCCGTCCTTAGAGCGATCATTATTGTCACGTTAATCAAGAAATAAAAAATCGATCATCTCCTAGTCCTTATTTAAAGTCGCAGCATTGCTTCCGTAATGCTGCGATTTTAAATAAGTATTAGAAGATGGTCGATTGGAATTTGATCAGGTGAGTCGCATTGCGGCCTAACTACGAAATACGCTATTACCAGTAATTGGAATAAATTTGAAGCTTATTAAGCTAAACCATTGCGCCATATTTTCGAAAAATGTGTCTGTTAAACTACGTCAGTAATGCAATGAATGTTGTTGAACTGTCAAAATAAAACCCATTGGTACTGATAGTGTTACGCAATTACCTTGCCGGTGCCGGGTCGCGGCCCAACTGTTGGGAAACGCTGCCCTAGTGCTTTAGCTGGGGGCAAATGACAAGACGTGGCCCAACAAACTCCCCAGCAGCGAATACCCATAACTAACGAATAATGTGAAGTGGACCGCGAGAGTCCAACCTAACGCACCTCTGACGACTGTCTGCGGCAGTGGCGCCAAGTGTTCGCGCACCACAAGCGGAGCGCGTGACGTCACCACCACGTCGTCATGCTGTACCAGCGGCTCACGCGCCGCCGCTGTGCGGGGGACCACGTTGTATGTCAGTTACGAACAACTCGATACACGAAAATAACTCAATCGAAAACTTATCAATCCTAGGATTTACTAATCAATCACACACTGGTCCCGAATCCCTATTTCACAACTTAATTAAATTTAAGTTAAGTCCATCTTTTTCATTAAGAAAAGGACAGAAGATAAACTGTCAGTTTAGACCTGTCAAAATAGTGCGCCTCTAAAAAAATACGCCAGTTTACGTCACTGGCGTATTTTTAGTCGCCATGTTTATAATCGCGTCTAAACTGTCTATGGAGTATCTTAATTTGACAGGATTAAACTATAAGGTTATCTTCTATCCTTTTCTTAACGAATTGGAAAGAATTAGATGCATTTAACTTAAAATTAGTTTAGTTTGTTGACCAGCCATAGACTACTACATAACATAATCAGCCTAATGTTCTCACTACCGGGACACAGGCCTCCTCTCGGTGAGAGGGAGTGGGCCGTAATCTACCACGCGGGCCCAGTGAGGGTTGGTAGATGTCACATGTCTTCCAAGTTTTTGACTCTAGGACATGCCGGTTTCCTCAACATGTTTTCCTTCACCGTCTTGAGAGCAGTGGTGAAGAAATAATTTACACAAAGTATAGCTCCTAACGGTGTTCGAACTAGGGTTGTAACGGAGCTTCGCCTCCGCTTCCGTTACTGCGGAAGTTCCGCAAGAAATCGTATCTTCGCTTCCGCCTTCGCCTCCGCACAATTTTTGCGGAGTTATAACAGAGGTTTATTTACGTATTTATAAAATAAATAATGCCCAAGCTGCGACGCTCGACAACCGTCCGGCCGCGTTTGAACGCGAAATGGTCAAGAATCAACTAGTGCGAGGCGGGAATGCGGCAAACACAATTTGTTTTCCTTAATTTTCATTACAAGAAGGAAATATTCTTTTACCAAGTATACTACTGTTAATGTACGTATTTAAAATAAAAAAAAATGTTTTAATTAACCATCAATTTCAATTTTTTCTATATGTACTTTCACCTCCGCCTCCGTTAACCTCCGCATCCGCGGAGGTGACACTCGTCGCCTCCGCATCCGCCTCCGCTAACAGCCTTCGTTACAACCCTAGTTCGAACCTACGACCTACAACTTGTTAGTCGCTGCCAATACCACTGGGCCACCGCTCTCTCACATAGACTGAAAGATAAAACCAATTAACTGGTTCGAAACAATCAAACGGTCTCATCAATTCATCCAACCATAACTTAGTAATCAATCAATTAAGATCATTTTATTGAGATATAAAGTGCGTTGGGGTAAGATCGGCCTTGGGGTAAGAACGTGCAAATCAAACAACCCAGTTATTTGGCTTTTTTTTATATATTTATAACCTAGTGCTTGACTGCAATCCCGCCTGATGGTAAGCAGTGATGCAATCGTTGATGGTAAAACGCACTAGCTTATTAAGGCTATTCACTCAAAAAAACTGAGCGTATAGGAAGGAAGACGGCAGTTGAGCGAGGTGATGCAATGTTTAACGCAACAACACGACCAACGATGCTGCACCAGAGGATGATCTGGAGACCCTCCACGACCAAACCCCCGGCACAACAACATTAGGCACATCGTACCCGGCACACATCGCAACATAACTGCTCAGACCCATCCTCCGTACGGCTTCACCAGACATCATGCCGGAACACGACGAATCGCTTGGCGGCAAGACTTTGTCTGGTGCGTGACTTTATTTTGTAATGCTAGCTACATTTAGCTAGCATGGCTTTATTTATAATGCTAGCTACATATAGTCGCACGAAGACGAAGAATTTTCTAGTGCTAACTACCCGGTTGCGTGGGATTTACTTCTCAATCGGTACAATAATAGCGAATTGTTAGTGCATAATCACGTCATGTCTTTGTTCACTATGCCAAACTTGAGCAAGGAATCGCCCGATCTAATTCGACAGTTAATGGATACTGTGTTAAAGAACTTACGTGCATTAAAAATGCTTGACGAACCAACTGACGCGTGGGATACATTAATTATCTATTTAATTATGTTTAGATTTAATGCAGTCACCGAACAACAATGGGAACAATACAAACACGCAGCAGAGCTTGAGAACGAAACATTGGTACGTCAAATCTTGGTCTTGGTCGAACAAATCTTGGAATTCCTTAAAACTTGTCTGTATTTAGAGTATTACAGTGAAATAATAATGTTAAGTATATGTGATACGTAGCGCGTGCAAAGCAGTAGTAGTTCTTGAAGAAACATTTTATACGAGAAAACCGTTGACGCGTAGCTCGGTGGCTATTGGTCGATCGCATGCGTAGACGACCAATTGCTGTTAAGAAGATGGTAGCTACAGTTCTTAAGGCGAAGTTCTGCTATTAAGGCGAAGTCTGAACAGTTTTTTTAATGCTTGCTACATTTAGCTAGCATTAAAAAACATAGCCAAATAAATGGGATATTTAATTTGTACATTCTTACCCCAAGGCCGATCTTACCCCAACGCACCTTACCAAACAATCACAATCGAATAATCAATCAATCAACGACTATTAATCATCACCATTTGCCTACCTTTTACCAACATGTCAAGGTCAGCTTCTTGTCTAACCGGATACAGCTAAGTACCAAGTATAACAGACCAACTGCATATCGAATCAAAAGAAGTATTACCTCGATACTGAATGATCATTCACAAAATCAGTCAAGGAACCCATTCGTTCACTGAAACCTGCCAAACAATGCCGAAACAGACAGCCTCACCTCTGATAACGACGTGTGGAACCGGTGACATCATGCCTGACGTCACGGACGACGTCATGGGCGAGACGGGCGAGTCGTAAAACACTTCATCGTCGGACAATAGGTTCGGGTCCCGGGTCACTACTCATTAAAGAAGGCCAAATGATTTCTGTGACTCCGACGAATAACCGAAGATTCGTGTATATAAGCTTATACAGTATTGTTATCTCTTGCGCACACGTAAAATTAGAAAGAGAGGTGACAATATAGTTTATTATTGTATGTAATATTTCGTCGCTAAATATGTTTTAAGTAAAAAAAAAATATATAATTATGTTGTATAAAAAGTAAATAAATATTGAGTCTTGAATTTGTTAGTGTGCAAGAAAAATTACTAAAATAAAAGAATTAGTATAGAAAAAAGTATTAAAAGCATTTGCAACATACAAAACTAAATACATGCAAAAAAAACATCAGTCAGAATTGATTTATAGACGATTTTGTAAGGTTGGTCCTGGCAACACTCAGGAGAGGTTCTCGACGGGCAGCTTGCGTCCCCAAGAGGGTCAACGTCACCGATATCATCATCATTATCAACCTTTTTATCGTCCCACTGCTGGGCACAGGTCTCTTCTCAAACAGAGAAGGATTGAGCGTAATCACCACGCTAGCGCATTGAGCAAGCGTGGCGATTTCAGACTTAAAGTCCAGGTTTTCTCAAGATGTTTTCCTGCACCTTCAAAAGTCATTGGGTGTCCAAGATATACTTAGAAAGTACATCTAACTTAGAAAAGTTACATCGGTACTTTTCTGACCTGGAATCGAAACCGCACACTCGTACTTGAGAGGCTGGTGTTTTAACCACTACGACCGATATAGATCAAAGAATCATCAAACTTAAATGGCAATGATGGTGAATGCTGGACCAACGACCTTGAGAAACATACTAAGGTACCGGTCAAAGTCGCAAACAGTGGATGTCTTTGGGATGAAATGAACGATGATCAGACGTTGAGGGTAGACCAATGCCGTTGGGATATTTATTTACATTTAGAACAAACAAAATCGTCTATAAATCAATGTACAGCGGGATTCATAAACGCGACTTGATCTAAGTCTCCGTGGTCGCACTTCAAGATGGATACACTAAGGCGGCAAGCGAAATAAACTATTTGACAGTATGAATATTTTCGTGATTATTTGCTTTAAATGCATAAAATGAGGGTTCTTTATGTCATTTACACGAGTTTTAATGAAAATAATAGCAATTAATATATCCAGAAACACAAAAATATGTTTGGGATTTTGTTTCTCGCGCCACATATTGTGAAACGATCCGGATTGGCTAATGTCACGATGACGTCATACGCTCATAAATACTTGTTGTCGTTCTATGTGTTCTCAGGTGTTTTAGCGTTTTTAAAAGATTTTTAACGATATTTGGAGCGATTTGTGGTATTTTTTTGTTTTCTGACTGACAAATAAACAGATACAACACGAACACCACTGCGGAAACGAAAATAGTTTTTAAGTTTGTGACGTCACTTACAAAGCGCGACGCCATATTGCTGAATAAAGCGTTTCGGCGGCTTATTTGAATTTTGAATTTTCATTTGCATGTTTCTTACGAAATACGTATTTAAAATAATAAAAAACCCTTTTGGTGTACTTGTTAACCGCAACCAAGTAATTCCAGATAGAAATTATAAATCTGTCAAATAGCCTATTTGTTCCTACGTCTTTTTTTTTTCACGACGGACAGACTTAAATAAAGTTTCGTCTAAGAATACGGGTGTTAGTTAAATACAATAAATCGTGCAGTTGTGTTTAGACATTCCCATCTGTTATTATTCCTATCAATGACGCCGTATACGAATGAATATTACGCACGCGCCGCACCGCCATTTTGTCTTGGTTGTATTGTACACTAAATTTAATTTCGTAACACAATGGCGCCGATTGTTTTGTTCAAAAATTATTTATTTTTAAGTTATGTGCATCTTATTCTTTCCATTTCGTAAAGAAAAGGACAGAAGATAAAATGTCAGTTTAGATCTGTCAAATTAGTGCGCTCCTGACGTAAACTGGCGTATTTTTAGTCGCCATTTTTATAACCGCGTCTAAACTGTCTTTAATGTTTTATGGAGTATCTTAATTTGACAGGATTAAATTAAAATGTTATCCATAGTAATATTATAAATGCCAAAGTATCTCTGTCTGTCTGTCCGGCTTTAACGCCAAAACTACTGAACCGATTGTAATGAAATTTGGTACACAGATAGTTTAGAGTTTGAGAAAGGACATAGGCTATATAACATCCCGCTATGACCAATAGGAGCAGAGCAGTAATAAAAAATGTTGCGAAAACGGGAGCAAACGCGGACGTACATATTGCTCTCATTATTTTAACAGGCGCTTATTTTATATCAACTGAGGCTTTTTTTTAATGTAACGCCTCAGAGCGAGGTAACGCCGCATGAGTCATGTTTTTTCGTGCATGCAGTCGGCTCCATCGAATTTATAATACGTTGTCATGTCAAAAAAAAAAACCTTAAAGTCAAGATCACAGATGGCAAATCCTTTGAATATTTAACTTGGCATCAATGCGGTGCATACGCGATATTCATTACAGGCTGATAGGTTCCCAGAGATATTGCCTGAAGTGGCTGAGCGGTGTTCCAGTCTCCCTCACTCGTGGTGGCACCACCACCAGGTGCCTTCATCATCATCATCAACCTTTTATCGTCCCACTGCTGGGGGGTGATCGCGCTAAATAAACCGGTAAAAGTTCAACTCTTGTTCGTTTCTAATCCAGTTAAAGTTATGGTTTAGTATCGATCACATTTCGTAGGTATCGCGCTAAAATTTTAACTTCAAACTTCAACTGTAATACATTTCGTGAGATATAATAATTAACACTAAATAATTTATAAGTAAATCTAATCGTTTAAACATACGTTTGACATGGCATCATAGATGTAGGATTTCATTGCTATATCTATGCATGGCATAGAAAAAGTTAGCTTTGTTTAACTTTTTCATTTGCCAGCGGATACGTTCCAATTGCGATCCAGTTATGGTTAAACCATCTGTCTAATGGTTAGCGCGATACGAAACATAACAAAAGTTATGGTTTGGTTGCGATCCAATTCTGTTTTGGTTGAATTATTTTAGCGCGATTGCCCCCCTGGGCAGTCTATTATTTAATGACATTATTGTATTGCCATTGTTATAAAACCCGTTAGTAGAAATGATTTTCTAAAAACCAATACTCAATTTGAACATTTATTAATATGGAGTGGAGTGTCAGTGATTGAGTGGAAAGCCATAATGACGCCATTTTGTTAGTAGATTACGAAACTAGTCAAAAACGATCATTATGAGATCACTGATCGATCATTTTGAGACTATTGTAATAGCTGATTAGGGCCTCTGGTGGTTACGGGAGTATCGAATTACTGATCTCTCTCGCACCGCACTGCCACCTCCGGCAACGTGTGCCCTAAAGTGGGTACAGTGGGTACGGCAGGGGGTACAGTGGGTACGGTAGGGGTACAGTGGGTATAGTGGAGGGTACAGTGGGTACGGTAGGGGTACAATGGGTACAGATTGGAGTACAGTGGGTACAATGGGGGGAACAGTGCCCCCCCGATGGTAGATGGTGTATGGTGACGTACCTTTCGTCCGGTCGGCGTGAGCGCGTTCGGCGGCCAAGAAATCGGTTGTATCAACTAAAAAGGGACATCGCATTTACATACACATGCATAAAATAACTAGATGGTTCAGATAGTCTAAGTATAAGGTAGAATTAAACTAGCTAGCGAAACTTCATAGAGGATTGTAGTGATTTAGACTGCTTTAATGAGGCAATTTCACGAGGGATTAATCACACTTATTCGAATTTTGTCCTTCAACGATTATTTATAACTAGCTGCGCCACGCGATTTCACCCGCGTTTTTTTTAGCCAAAAGCCTTCCTGGATTAATGGGCTTTCCAACGCAAAAAGATTTTTTCAAATCAGACCAATAGTTCCTGAGATTAACGCGTTCAAACAAACAAACTCTTCAGCATTATATATGCGTACACATCAAATACTGTTATATTTTTTTACTTTAATTCACCCATATAGGTAACACGCGTCAATTTCATTAGATATCAATATCAATACACACATCAGTGAAGTTTCGTCAGCTAATTTAATATGAACTTAACTTATGAAATAAGACCGATTGAAATCAACATGCCTGTACAAGAAAACGAGCAAAGAAAAAAAAATACGTGCTATCAATATTACTGCTCTAAGATTTTTAAAATACTTGGCTATATATTTTCGATTACTATGGCATTAAATTCTACTTCCAAAGCAAAACTACTGCTGATATCTAGGTACCGAGTTTTCTACACATACAGTTTTCTTCCTAAACGACGTTTATCATAATATCACCACCACGAGTCATCATCATCTCAGCGTTAATCCCAGTCGCATCCAAAGCTTTTCCCGCTTTGGAGTCTGGGGTCCGCTTTACCAGTCCTTTGGCTTAACTTCGATATTTTCCGTGAAGCGATTGCCGTCTGACCTCCACAACCCGAAGGCGATATCGAAGCATTGCAGTTAGACCAATTGAAAATCCAAATCTGAAAAGCTTCGGCTTGCGACTGGGATTAACGCTGAGATGATGATGATTTCGAGAACCTAACATGCCATAAGTAGGAGAACTGCTTGTACATAAATAATAAAATGAATTGAGATTGATACCAAATTGTGAACATTATTCAAATCATGAGC
Source organism: Sesamia nonagrioides (assembly GCA_017933935.1). Classification (NCBI taxonomy): domain Eukaryota; kingdom Metazoa; phylum Arthropoda; class Insecta; order Lepidoptera; family Noctuidae; genus Sesamia; species Sesamia nonagrioides. The sequence continues at coordinate 299,254 of JADWQK010002222.1, read as the reverse complement.
TGATCTGAGGAGATATAAAACGACATCGGAACGCGTTTATACAGAGTGGTGCTAACAATACGACAATAAATTAAACATCGTGTACCTCAACACATTCTCAGTCTACACATAATATATATACAATATGTAAAGAAAACCCTGTCCGATCCGTGAAGGTATTGTTAGGTATCGATAACTGATTCTACTAATGCCCACAAAGACAGACAAAACTTTAAAAAAAAATCCCCGTAAAACAATAAATATTATTTCGCAAAAAGAGGTAACTTAATACATGTGCGGTAAGCATCCCCATTCCGCGGGCGGCGGGGGGCAGGGCACGCGGCACCTGTGACGTGGTCGCGTCGCTATTCGCTTACAATAATACCGTTGTTCACTTTTTTAAAAATTACCAAATTCGGGGAAATTGGAATTAATTCCCGGGAAAAAAGGATTATTTCAAAATTCATTAGTATTGTTACTATGATGATTACGTAAAATTTTATATTATATTTGGCCATGTGTTTACCTAACCTTTATTATCCTTACGGGTCGGACAGGGTTTTCTTAACATATTGTATATAAATATATCCATTAGTTTAGTCACAGGAAATTATTTTTCATTTTTCACATTTGCTACATGATGTACATGTTGATAAGGAAGCGCTTATAGGTTGATGACTGCAGCATCCAGAGGCATTAAACTTTAATGGCGAGAAAAAAGCAAGTCGATACAGGACCGCGCTGTCGCCGATCGGAGGTCAATGAACAAATATTTTAAAGGATGTTCTATTCCGTTTGCAATTTTATGCGATTTAGTTTGTTTGAAATTTTCATTTTTTTTATTTTTGGTGCTAGGCTTTTTACTATGGTTTAGGATTTTTCCTATGAACCAGCATGGTCTGTGTTTTCATTTATTGTCGTATTATCAGCACCACTCTGTATTTCCGAAGTACATGACTAACTACTAGGTACTCACCATCACTGAGCACGACCTCTGGTTGGCTACGAACAGGCGCCTGCTTGGTTTCTATTCTCAGTACACGGTGTTCTGTAAACGAATATTCTAACATGATTCTAACAACACAAGCACAACCGACTTTCAAAAAAAGGCATTATAAAGTGAAAAATTAAATTCAGCCTATTCACTCTCTAGTCTAGATTCTTCCAAGCTAGAATGCCCTTGCCCGACGAAAGCCAAGCCGGAGCAGCTGCCTCCCTCTTGCTGTATACCCTGGGTACGCCCATGCCCGCAGCTGAGCCAGTAAAATCGTATCCACCCCAACAATGACCTTTGAGTTTGTGTTGACATTACTTCTCAGAGATAGTACTAGGAAATGCCGCGGTCATCAAAACTTCTCAATCCAGCCGTCCCTTGTTGTTCTTTCCAGCACACGCCCTAAGCGGAGGTTCGTACCCCACAGGGGGTGCCTTTAATGCGTAGTCGCTCAACAGTTCTTAAGTGCCCACAGGATAGTCCGGTTACCTCTCAAGGTCAACTACGAGATGTTATAGTAAAAAAAAGGCTAGAGTGTAGTGAGTGTAGAGAGTAAAAAAATAGGCTCTTAATAAACTAGCGCGCTTTACCATCAACGATTGCGTCACAGCTTACCATCAGGCGGGATTGTGGTCACGCAAATTACAAGGGGAAGGAAAACATCTTAAACCCGCATTGAGCAAGTGTATGAGAAGAGGCCTGTGCCCAGCAGTGGGACATGAAATACAATGAGTGGTTGTGTACGTACCGTCCCGTGACTCCTCCTCGGTCTCGGAGGGCGCGCTGGCTGGTGACGTCATCTGGGCCGCACTGATCGCCTCCGACTCTGACAGGTCAGTGTCGTCTGTAAACCATACAAGTCTTACTTCACTTTAATTTTTCATTGGACTTTTAAATTATATATAGTATTGTTTACTAAATAACAGTGCGTGATTTATGTATGTTATAAAAAGTGCATACAGTAAATAATTCATAAAGAACATTGAGATATAGCAGCATAGCCTCATAATGACTTTGCCTCAAACCTCCCTCGTAGACGGTTTACGCGGCCGTCTTTTCCGACATGAATAATTCATTACAGTATAACATATTAGATAGCATAAAAAAATAACTAAAGCTTTTGTTTATTGAATTCCTAGTCCATAACGTTGCATGATTAAATCTTACGAACTTATTGATATATTGTGATGTAAAGTGAGCGCCTGAAACACAGGTTTAATAAACCTAGCTCGGGCATGTCGCTAATTTTACATGATTCTCTGTATAATAATACGTTCTGTATGACCTTATGTATATTTTTAGTCACACATAATACCTATATTTGTGCCAAACTCGATAAAGAATACAGGTAAACAAACCAATTTAGGGTTATCACACAAATGAATATCGACTTTTACATGCTAACTATTTATTAACAATTCCTATTGCAGCATATTTCAATAGAATCACTAAAATAACATGCATAATAACTTGCTATTTCGAAAAACCATTAAAAAGTCGACTTTGATTTTATGTGATAGCCCTACAAAAAAAGAAACATGGATGAAATCCAGGTATTAAAGTAGGATTAGTACATGCATGAAAATCATGTATCTAGAAAATGTTGTTAACATCTCCCTTTTAGGTGGGACAAGCCGTTGCCTAGCAACGGTTTGTTTACCTCTATTCTTTATCGAATTTGGCGCAAGTATAGTTGTTATTTAGGCAATAAGATATGTATGTATTTGTATAAGAATATTTCTGTAGCTTTTATTTTACAATGTTGTATAAGTTTTTGAATAAAGATTATTATTATTTTCTTTATTTATCTTTTTTCTCATTTAGTTACATTTTTAAATATATTGATTTAAAAAATACATACGACCACATTTAAACATATAAAAATATAGTGTTCCACCGATGACGGGAGCAGGGGGTCCAAGCTACCGGTGGTTAGGGCTCCAGAGACAGGAACCTCCTCACGATGCGAGCCGTATGGAGGAGTACGGCCTTATTATTATTACATGACATTGGCTAAATGCACAAACCGTGCGAAGCCAAAAAAGATAGAAATGAAAGTAAAATGCTATTTACAGTCGCTGCGTTGTTTCCGCTCGACGACGCGCCGGTACTCGTCGATGTCGGTGTCCGTGACGTGGTCGAAGGGGTTCCTCGCGTACGGCGCGCTGTACACGGTCGCGTTGTGTTGGTATCCGCGCTGGATGATGCCCTTCGACGCCGCACCCATCAGGACTTGCTGCAGAAGTACAACAAGGGAACAGGTCAGAGAGTGATGAAATATAATTAGCAAGTAATATAGTTGTCCCCGGAGAAGGCCCCGGGTTCAATCCCCAGCAGGTCATGATGGAAAACGATCTTTTCCTGATTGGCCTGGGTCTTGGATGTTTATCTATATGTATATGTCATCATCATCATAAACGTTTTATCGTCCCACTGCTGGGCACAGGTCTCCTCTCATACAGAGAAGGATTGAGCGTAATCACCACGCTTGCTCAATGCGGTTTGGCGATTTCAGACTTCAGCCTCATAAAGTCCAGGTTTCCTCAAGATGTTTTCCTTCACCTTCAGTCATTGGTGTCCAAGATATACTTAGAAAGTACATATAACTTTACAAAAGTTACATTGGTACTTGCCTGACCTGGAATCGAACCCGCACACTCATACTTGAGAGGCTGGTGTTTTAACCACTAGGCCACCACGACTTAGTATATATGTATCTATTATAAATATAGTATCGTTGAGTTAGTATCCCATAACACAAGTCTCGAACTTACTTTGGGGCTAACTCAATCTGTGTGATTTGTCTGTACATGTTTATTTATTTAGTTATATTTAATTATAATGACACAGTATCTCAGTAGACTACGAGTACGATCACTGCGCAAGGAGGCGCGGCTTCAATCCCCGCGCAGTGCAAATATTTGTATGCCTGAATATGAATATTTCCACTGGTCTGGTTAGTCCCGGTTGCCATACGAACATATAATGGCAGTCGTTACGGGTTGTTGAAGCCCTTGAAAGTCCAACAATTGGTCTAACTGCAATGCTTCGATATCGCCTTCGGATTGTGGAGGTCAGACGGTAGTCGCTTCACGGAAAACATCAAATTTAGCTAAGATCAGCAGTTAGACTGGTAAAAGCGGACTCCAAAACTGAAAATGCTTCGGATGCGACTGGGATTAACGCTGAGATGAAGATGATGATGGAGTAGTCAGTCAGTAGACTTACCACATGGTCGCCGGTATGCGTGTTAGCGGCGTCTTCCCCAATGAGCTTGCTTGCCTCATCCCACGTGACCCCTTCCAGGATGTGAGACTGCGGCCCGGCGCTGATCTTGTCAGCACGACGATTCTCCTTTATCTGCACACGCACCAATGTTGTTTCATTTATACACATATTTGCATATGAACTACACTTTTAAATATTACTTAAAATATATCATTAAAAATAAATTTAAAAAAACCGGCCTTATGTCAATGGCATAAGATTCAATATTGCGTGTCACGTAACTTGTAAGCCCTATATCTTGAGACCTAGGTATTGTAGAGGTACGATCTAAAAATGCATTGCTAGGCCTAAGTTGGCCTATCTAACGGTATAGGTTTCATCAATATTGACAACGAAAGGTCGACATCGAACTTACTAGAACTTCGTCTCCTGTGAGGACCTGTAATTACTTGCTTGTTGTAAACCAGAATGTACTGGAGAATCGAGCGTTATTATTATTACGTCTAGATAGATCTCGAACGTTCGATGTGCTTGCTTATACAACATGTAAAGAAAACCCCGTCCGACCGATAAGGATAATAAAGGTTAGGTAAACACATGACCAAATAAAATATGAAACTTTACATAATCATCATAATAAATACTAATGAATTTTGAAATAATCGTTTTTTGCCGCGAAATAACTCCAACTTCCTTAATATTTGGTAAATGTTTAAAAAGTGACAATATTTTCAATGGTATTATTCGTAGGTACCTTGTATGAATGAATTCACAGACGACAGCACGTCAAGCTACTACAATCTGTCAGATTTCCTTATTACATTTTCAACTTTATCTCTAAAGTATTAAGGCTCATGGTTGATTGGGAATATTTGACAGTTTAGGGTAGCTTGACCAGCTGTTGTCCGTACAATACTGGCGCCATTTTGTTTGACCGCGTGCCCTGCCTCCCGTCGCCCGCGCATGTATTGGCCACGTGAGTTACCTCCTTTTGTGAAATATTTTTTTTTTAGGGGGTATTTTTTCTAAGTTTAGCCAGGCTTTGTAGGCATTAGTAGGATCAGTTATGGATACCTAACAATACCTTCACGGATCGGACAGGGTTTTCTTTACATGTATCTGACATCGTAACGCAAACTTCGCGAAAAGGTTAGACCTCATACCACTAATACAATTAAGATAGTCATTTATTTCGTTAATGAACGGTTACAGAAATCACATTGATTAAAAAAAGTGTCGGCTCGACCTTAGAACGTTGCAAGCGTGCCGCCGTGTGGGTTTGTAGATATGACGTTGACCCCTGATGTGAACTCTATTAAATCAGCTGATAGGATAGTTTTTTGAGCTTTGTTCACATTGCGCTTTTTTGTGTAATTAGCGACTTAATTCATTTTTACTTTAAATCTTATTGGGTTATAAAAGTGTAGCAATTATGAATGGTCTAAAGTGAAAAAAACTGAATATATTTTTTTTTAATCAGGAAAAGGACTGGATCCATGGTGCTCCTTTGTGCGTCGATGTCAGATACACCCTTTTTAAGGCGGCCTGACTCAGCGCGGCAGTCAGTTTGCATTTGACTATCGAGGCGAAATAAGCGATGATCTAGAACATCTACATCGACAACTACAACGAGTACTTCATAGGACTACTTGAAGTAACTTCTGTGGTCTTGTTGAGTGCGTACGACACGGACTTCGTGGACGTAAGGGAAGACTTCGGTGCGACATCAGCTACGTCCTACTTGTCATTGCCTACTACCGACTGTACTATCGTTGTCAATAAACCTCGTAACCCTTAACCGGCATTTTAATACCCCCAGCCCGTAACAGTATTAAGTTTTCTTACCTGTTGTTGTAACGCCTTAAATTCCTTGGGGTTGGTGTTCTTGGGGACAAACTGGAGAGTGTCGATCTTGACCGGAGTGCCGGTGTGAGCTGGCGACCCATCCTGCACCCACTGCGGCCCATCATGACCCATAGGAGACAGCAGTCGTCGGAGACCATGGTTGGTTTCAACCATTTTATTCAGTCAAAGGTTTTGTAGATATATTGTTACCGTTGTTAAGGCCAACCATTTTTATCAGTTCGTGATGTTCTCAACCAGAATACAGTTGGTTATAGCCAATATAACCACGATGAGATATAATAACCATATTTTTTATCATCATTTTGATCAAAATTCCAAAATCCAGAAAATATTCCAGTTTTTTTTTTTTTTTTCAAATAATTTGTATAGTGTTTTTGTTTCATTAATATTTCAGGTTCAGTTTCCAATTCCGGTTCCGGTTCACCATTCGCGATAGAAAAAAAAGAGAAAAAGGAAAATTAGTAAAAATGTTGCCAGCATGTGTCGCAAAAATCAATGAATATTTTGCAAAAAAAAAATATCAATCGACTTCCGCTTTTAACGGGTTAGTAAAAAAGGATATTATGGTAAGGTGGCATTTATGTTTAAAGAAAAAAGAAAGGAAAAAATATAAGATTTGTGCGTAGAAGAAAAGAAAAAAATGGGAAAATAAAATGGCTCAAATTTTCTCATTTCCTGGTGGAACATCGAGCATGTACAGTACAGTTATACGCGATTCGGGCATAAGCAGAGAAACAGGTCATCCCATGCAAAGCATTTCAATTAAGCGAGACATTTTTTTTTTACAGACTATTAGGTTGTATCCTAAAAAATAATTGAATGTCCATCAGATAGATTTATAAAAAACATTGAACACGTATTTTTTATTTTTTCTTTTTTTTATTGATTTAAAATGTCGCATGACGTCACGCCGCGGTACAAAATATACCACAGCGTGACGTAATTAGCCCCCACTCCGTAACTTTAATACACTATATCTCACTAGTTTGTGGTAATTTCACAAAATAAAAACTACGGGTACTTAATTTTTTTATTATCTATAAGACGGATTAATTATTTTTTTAATATTCATACCTTGGATACATCCCTATTTACACCATTCCATTTCGACTGTCAAGAGTTCTGCTTACTCCGAAAAGGACAAGCAAATAAAAAAAAAACGAAAATTAAAGGACTAACCAAAAACGACTCGAAATTAAAAACAAATGCTAATAAAAACAGCATAATCCCCCTTATTCATAAACGTTGCTTAAAGTTAACTAGTGATTAGCGATTGTTTAACCATACATTTTAGACCTTTTATCATCGTTTATGAATAAACCCCTTAAACATCGCGGTGTTTATTCATAAACGAGTGACGTTAAAAGATCAAAAATGTATGGTTAAAGGATCACTAATCACTAGTTAACTTTAAGTAGCGTCTATGAATAAGGGGTTTTATGTTTGATTTTTATTTTAATTTCTACAAAAACATGATGAATTCACACGAAACCTAAAGTTCTCGCGTTTTGATGAAATTTCTACCATTTTTTAATGACGTCTTTCAGGTAGCACTGACATTAAGGAAAATAAGGAAGAACAAAAAACAGGTCGTGCAGGGAAAGGTTCTTAAGTTTTAACAAGTGGCAACATTCCTACCAATTTCTACCAATTTTTTGACCTCAAAACACTGTACAAACTCGATGTTACTCTGAATAAAAGTTACTCAAAACTTTATTCATTATTCAACCAGGGATAAATAATGAAATGCTGTTGATTCATAAAAAAAATATTGTCCTAAACATATTACCGGTAATTCGGACTACAAACACGGTATCCAGATATCCCGAAAGGTTAGAAAAAGCTTGAAAAGTATGAGAAGAGAAAGAAAGAAGGCATGATGACGTAATTCTTATGACGTCACTGTTGTCGAGAGTTCTTCAAAATACATAATTATTAACAACAAAAGAAGTGCGGGGCAGTTTTTTTGTCTATAGCTACATATTATAATAACTAGCGGCCGCCAGCGACTTCGTTCGCGTGATTTAGTTATGCTCCGCTCCTATTAGTCGCAGCGTGATGTTATATAGCCTAAAGCCGCGAAAAGATTTTTTCAAATCGGACCGACGGTCCATCCAATCTAGGTTTATAAAGCTGAAGAGTTTGTTTGTTTCTTTGGACGCGCTAATCTCAGGAACTACTGGCCCGATAAGAAAAATTCTTGAGTTCGCTTTTGCGTTGGATAGCCCATTAATCCAGGGGGGCTTTAGGCTATACAACATTACGATGCGACCAATAGGAGCGGAGCATATAAAAAAAAAACATATCGAAACCTACGCGGGTGAAACCGCAGAACGCAGCTAGTTATTATTATAAAACGTTGCTCCACACTAGGAATTTCAGTGTTTAAAAAAAGTGTCGGCTCGGCCTTTGAACGTTGCAAGCGTGCCACCGCGCGTGTTGGTAGGTATGACGGTGAATCCTGATGTGAACTCTATTACATCAGTTGATATGACAGTTTTTCGAGTTTTGTTGACATTGCGTTTTTTGTGTACCTAATTAGCGAATTACTTAATCCATACTAATATTATAAATGCGAAAGTAACTCTGTCTATTTGTCTGTCTGTCTGTCTGTTACGCTTTCCCGCTTAAACCTCTCAACCGATTTTGATGAAATTTGGCACAGACAATCTTTAGACCCTGAGAAAGAATATAGGCTACCTTTTATCCCGGAAAAAATTGAGGTTCCCGAGGGAAATCTAAAAAGCGCGATATAACCGAACTCCACGCGGGCGAAGCCGCGGGCGGAAAGCTAGTTTTTACTATAAAATCTTATTCAGTGATAAAAGTATAGCAATTATGAACGGTCTAAAGTGAAGAAAAAAAACTGCATACTTTTTTAAATCAGGAAAATACTGATGAAAAATTCCACGTCAGATACATTCTTTACTTTGTTTAGTAATTAGGGAAGATCATACATGTTCTGCGAGATTTCCAAAGGGGAAGGGACAGTCACAATGTGTACGCCCATGTTCATTCGCACCCCCCCCATGTGTACGCCCATGTTCATTCGCACAACCCTCCCGCCCGTGTGTACGCCATGTCCATTGCTCACCCATGTCCATTGCTTTAGGCTATTAACTATTACGCTCAATCCTTCTCTGTATGAGAGGAGACCTGTGCCCAGCAGTGGGACGGTAAAAAGGTTGATGATGATGAAACAGACAACTATACTGCTGAGGAGTTTGTTCCGGCACTTTTTCCTAGCGAAAGCACTATGAATTGGCGAAAGGTACTGTCATTTTGATATCCTAATTCGAATTAATGATTTTTAATTTTTAAATAGAGTCAAACCCTATATATAACAAAAACAATTTTATCATTTGAATAATACTCGACTTTTCAGCGCCAGTCATAGAATTACGTCTTAAATTAAAGTAATTTTATTATTAAAAAAAAATATCGTCGAAATTACCTCTTCGTTGTTAGCATCCACCCACTGGAAAACATTATTATATTAGTACAAAAATACAAACAAAAAAAAAACAACCTTAGTACGAACACGAAATATTAAAATTATCAAAAGCATTTCATTATTGAGTTGTGAGAAGCGTGAAAAATAGAAATTAGTTATTTTCATTTATAATATTTTAATTGATTCGTAACATATTTGAAAAAGCACAATATTCAAATAGAAGCTGTTATTTAGTCCCGTCGTAGCAACAACTTTTTTTTTTTTAACTAAAATAACCAATAGACATAGGGTCAAGTTAAATTAGATAGCGAAACCCCGCAGATATCTTCTTTTTCAGCCTATAGATGTCCACTGCTGGACCAAGGCTTCCCCCAAGGCTTTCCACGCTGAGCGGTCTTGTGCTGCCAGCATCCATCGGCTTCCCGCGACCTTCACCAGGTCATCGGTCCACCTTGTTGGAGGCCGTAGACATAATCTCCCTTATTCATAAACTTTGCTTAAAGTTAACTAGTGATTAGCGATGGTTTAACTTTAAACCATACATTTAAGATGTTTGCACGTCACTTAACTTTAATCTTCGTTTATGAATAAACCCCTTAAACACTGTAGTATTTATTCAAAAACGATGACTCAAGTTGAAACGTCAAAATGTATGGTTAAAGAAACGCTAAGCACTAGTTAACTTTAAGCAATGTTTATGAATAAAGGAGAATGAGTATTAATAACGAAACACAATAAAACAAAAATAATTATTTTCATGTTTTTTGTCCAAGATGTCATGGCCATCAATATAGGTATGTATACAACGTGTGACATAAAGGGTATATACATAACAAAGGCATGGCATCTTTACATGATATCAAACGATATTGGAAGGGTTTTTTAATCCTATCTCTTTATGTTAGGAAGTTATGAGGAAAACACCGCCTGTGATAGGCTACTATCATACTAGTCGCACAGAGATATTGAAGACATTTATCGGATTTTGGCAAGTAACGTGACGGCTAACGAGTAGTTGTTAACGTATGTAGTGTGCTGCAACGTTTGTTATGATTTGATTTTAAGAAACACACGAAACCGAAAATTTGGTGCCAATTTTTTGAGTATTTTATTTTGAGTTAAAACCCTTCCGATATTGTTTGATATCATCTAAAGATGCCATCATGCCCTTGGTATGTATATACCCTTTTTGTTACACGTTGTATAAGGCTAACAACCCATGCTTCAGTAACAAAATACCATCGATCGTTGAACCCAAAAAAAACACATTAAAAATATTTTGTGTTTACTTCAAAGTGTTTATAATATCGACACTCACCACGTCAACAGTTTCGCTAGCTAATTTAATTTGACCTTATATATTTAAATATTGTAGTATATTATTGTTTAAAAATAATACACACATATAACTTATATTTGGTTAAATTAGTTTCACTAATAATTACGCATTTTAATAATGAGGGTTCTAATAAAAGTTCACAACACCAGATGGCGCCACATTGACGGGAGATCTTCTATAACGACAATAGGATAGTTGACTAAAAAAACTAATTAGTCCATCAAAAATACTAGACCCGTATTTTTTCTTTTTTCATATAAACAAAAAATGAAGACGACACAGTACGTTGATAACTCGTGTGACGTCACTCCTTGCTACACTTTTAAGCAACAACAGACTTTTATATTTGTCAATTTTTTTTTATAAAACATAGAAACACACAATATAGAAAATACGGGTCTTAATTTGTTTTATTATCTATAAGATGGACTAATTATTTACTTGATTTTCATACCTTCGATACATCCCTATTATAGAAACTATATAAGTGCTATCAGTATGACAGATGCCCAGGCCTGCCGTCTCAGTTTTTTTTTATAAATTACAAACTAGCGCTTGACCGCAATCCCGCCTGATGGTAAGCAGTGATGCAATCGTTGATGGTAAGGCGTGCTAGTTTATTAAACCTACTCATTCAAAGGAACTGAGTAAATAGGAAGGAAGACGCCAGTTGAGCGCGGTGATGCAATGTTAAACCCAATAACACGACCAACGATGCTGCGCCAGAGGGAGATTGATCTGGAGACTCTCCACAGTCTCCACGACCAAACTCCCGACACAACAACATTTGGCGAATCGTACCCGGCACACATCGCAACACAACTGCTCAGACCCGTCCCCCGTACGGTTACACCAAACATCATACCGGAACACGACGAATCGCTTGGCGGCATGACTTTGTCTGGTGGGTGGTAACTTATGCCGGCGGCCGATGTTGTGGCCTACCACCGATAAAGCCTTATCTACCATCCATCTGCCATCTACTGAACGATATTTAAAGAAAAACCCTCATTTTAAGGTAGTCTCACGTTAGGTATATCAAAAAAGTTATTGCTATAAATGTAAACGGGACAAAAGACATCTTCAAATGATACACACGTTAGCATCAAGCAAATACACAGTTAAACGGATCATAATATATTAAAATTTGAATAAAACATTATTTTATATAACTTCTAAATCTTCGATGATTTCACTTTGTAAATAAAATAAATAAAAAACCCAAAATATAAAAAAAAACAAAGAACTTTTGAGCCATTTTGAGCGCTGAATAGACGAAAAAAATGCTCTGACTGTTATCATTAAATTAGCTAGCGAAACTCCGCAGACGTGATTGCGTGGTTAGTATCGATATCAAAACAAGATATAACCCAAAAATAAAATGCAAAATATTTTGAATATCAAGGTTTTGTTTAGGGAAATCGATTGTCGATAGAGTGAAGGCGATTAAAGTATTACACAGTTAAGGAGAATATCATCAACTCATACTTCAAGTAACTACAACAATACCAGCGGGCGTTGACTCCAAAAAAAAAACATCAAATTTTTTATATTATCGTGTTTATGTATCGACACCCATCAAGTCTAAAGTACCGCTAGCTAATTTAATTTGACCTTATAATTTTTACACGAAATCTTAAAACTACACACATCCATAGACTATCTGAAATATGGTTAACATAATATCTATTTTCTCTATTATAAGTTACATTAAAAGACTCATATTATTTTCCTTACAATTAAGAATATTAAGAATAAACACAATGATATTATAAGTATTTAATAAATAGGTTCAAGACAGTAGCAAGCCAATGCCAACATTATAGTTGGGAGAATAAAGGTCTCTTTGATTTGACAGACTTATAATTGGTGACAAACCAACTGCAATCTTATCGCAATGAAAATAAAGATGACTTTGCATTGGGCAAGACTATACTCAAAATGCTCTTTCAAGGAACATCCTATTCCGTTTCAACAAGTTTCCTCCCAGTGGGGGGGTGTTATATTTTTTAGAATTGTCTAGAACATTCTGGTTGCCTCACACTTGCGGCCACTGCGCAAGGAGCCGCGCCTTCGATCCCCGCGCATTGTAAATATTTGTATCGTATTTGCACTGGTCTGGTCGTGCCTCAGAAACCACGTTAAGCCGTTGGTCCCAGTTGCCATACGAACATCTAGTGGCAGTCGTTACGGGTTGCTGGAGCCCTCAAAAGTCCAACAATTGGTCTAACTGCAATACTTCGATATCGCCTTCGGGTTGTGGAGATCAGACGTCAGTCGCTTCACGGAAAATATCGAAGTTCGACTGGTAAAAGTGACCCCAGACTCCAAAGCTAAAAAAGCTTCGGATGCAACGGGACTTAAGGCTGAGATAATGATATGATAAGTTCATGGAAAAATAACTTAAATTCCTGAACAATAAAGCTCAGTCTTGTAACTTATTCAATATCACTAATCACTTTGAAATCAATTTAATTTCCATTACGATAAAGTTGAAAGTTTAACTGGCAATTTGAATTTACAGTAGATTTGACTTCGTTGTACTAATAATATCATTGCGTGAAGATATAAGAGTTCAAAATAGAAAAATAAAAATAATAAACACCAAAACCAGAGTAAAAAATATAGTAAAAATTATAGAAAAAAGATTATATTAAATATGGAATGTACTAAATTATTGAATAAGTATTAATTGTGACCTCAACACAACTTGTTTACTTCAAAAGTATGTACTAATTATTTGGCAATATTTTACTCTTCGCCAAAATGATCAACAAATGTCTGGCAGTGTTGCCAGTTTGACAGCAAATCTGGCAACACCGCACTTGGTTACACAGGCCAAATTAAACTAGCTAGCTAAACTCCGCTGACATGATGGCTAACGATATCTCAACACAATAATACAAAAAAAATAATTACTTGATGTCTTTTTAGGGGGTCAAAGGCCATACATAGGTAATTTATTTTAATTTTAATTGAGAGAATCAGTTATTGTGTGTCTTTTCTTTTATCGAAACCAGTATCCATTGTGCCCATTGTGTCACCCTTTGTAAAATATTTTTATTTATGTTCTGTAATCTATATGGTGTACATAATAAAGAGTATTCTATTCTATTCTATTCTATCGTGAAGTTTACACCAAAAAATACTGTTTTTTTAGTTGATAACCCTACAAAGAAACTTATCAAATTAATGTAAGTACTAATTTTTTGGTATTATCGTGTTGACATGTCGATACCCACCAAATCCACGGAGTTTCGCTAGGTAATATCATTTGAACCTGTTTAGTTACCACCATCGACTATACTAATGGACATGTCTTAGAGATAAGAATTGTGGAGCTCCGAAAGAAACAGACGAAATATCTTTATCTCTCTCAAAATAATCAACCATCTATGAGGAAAGAGATAATGCTAGACCGAAAGCATAGATAGATAGCCTATCTATGCTTTCTCTCACTCTTTTTAAACAAAAAAAATTACTGCAGTTTATACGCGTACGACATGTCCATCAGTATATGTCTATGGTTATCACGGTACGAGCGGCTCTTGTCTAGTTCTCAAGACTTCGACTTGCTTTAGCCACCAAAACATTTGCTTTATAATGTAATATTTCAAGTTAGTAAGTAATAATAATAATTTATTGAAGAGAAAACCGCTATTTTTAATATAAAGGATAGAATCACGACTTTTTTCTCGATTATTTGTGATGCATGTGAAAAGAAAAAACCTATATATCAATGGTAAATTACCTACCTATAAGTTGAATTATCTTGGGCAGTTGGCTAAATTAAGTAAAACAGGGTATTTGACTAAAAAAAAACTATTTAGTCCGCCAGTCAGATTTCCAAAAAATACTAGACACGTACTTTTTCTTTTTTCATATAAACAAAAAATTAAGACGACACAGCGCGTTGAAAACTTGTGTGACGTCACTGCACGCTACACTTTTTAGCGGCCATTGACGTCACCAGCCACCACTCCTGATCTTTGATGCCTTTTATATTTGCCTTGATTTATTGATTTGATAAAACAAAATATACGTATCCAATATTTTTCAATAATCTGAATGACGGACTAAATAGTACACCCCTAAACATCCCTATTGTGGAATCAGCCCAGTACTAGGAGCGGCCTGCTCTGCGTGAGTCAGTGGACCTTTTTGTTTTATGATTATAAACTAATGATTCACCGCAATCCCGCCTGATGGTAAGCAGTGATGCAATAAGTAATAATAATATAATATTAGCAAAGAAGTTAAATAAAGAATATTTTCAATATTCATATACAATATGTAACGAAAACCCCGTTCGACCCATAATGATAATAAAGGTTAGGTGAACACATGACCAACTAAAATATTAAATTATACATAAACATTATAGTAACAATACTAAAGAATTTTTTTTTTCGCGAATTAATTCCAACTTCCCCAATAATTGGTAATTTTAAAAAAAAGTGACAACACCCTTTTCGACGGTATTACTGGTAGGTACCTTGTATGAATGAATGTAAAACTGCCGGCATTTTGTTTGACCGCGTGTCCTGTCCCCCGTCGCCCGCGCATGTATTGCCATGTAAGTTACCTTCTTTTACAAAATAATATTTAAATTTTTGGGGGGATTTTTTTTTTAAGTTTCGCCCGGCTTTGTATCCGTTATTAGAATCAGTTATCGATACCTAACAATACCTTCACGGGTCGGACAGAGTTTTCTTTACATATTGTATATTAAGCCAACTGCCTACCTACTTAAATCACCAATAATATACCATTCTTCTTGATAAAGTGACATCACCAATTCCCAGTACTAGAGGTAATACTCCTACAGTTCTTTTCTCATTGCTAGCAATATTTGTTACATATAACTAGTACTCCTGCTTACCCCTCCAACTATGTCTTATGAATGGCTTCATATTAACGAACAGGTGGAAAATACGCTCAACAGGCATTCAGTTGAGCAGCTTAACTTGAGTCGCTCAAAATAAGTCGCGAAAATTACGTATGATATCTTTTCAACGTCGCTAACTACATCTACAGAAGCCCAAATGTATGAAAATGTAATTTGATTGCGAAGAACAAACCTCTTGTACAGTCCGGTCGATCGATTTTGATTTCTATTCCGTAGGCATAAAGCGTCGTCCTAATTGGCGGAGATCGCACGATGACACGATGCGTTATCTTAGTGCGATGAGTTCAAACATACAGATTTCGAGAGTGTCCTAATTTGAACCTCACAACTAATCGTGCGAGCACATATGTGGATGGTGTTAATAACGGTCGTACGATGTGCTTGATGGTGCGATCATTTAATCAAAGCAACAGATCTCTTTTGAGTGTCCTAATTGGTTACCTACGTGATGCGTCGACGCGCGAGGGGCGCTGGACGAAAGGATAAGAGCCAACACTAATGACATGCAGCACTCGGCTCGCTTGCGGCCGGACGCCATTTTTTTTTTTTTTTATGTATAGCCAGCCATCGAGCGACGGCATCACACGATGGACATCGCGCGATCTATTAGAACACCTATTAAGGTCATCGCTCGACCACTTTGATCGTGATATGAAAAACGCATCGCGCCATCGTACGATCACTCCCAATTAGGACGACGCCGCCTTAGGGTGACATTTAAAAAAAAGTGGTTATAATACCAACTATTTACAGCAGCTATCATGTGTCATGTCACCAACGCTATTCAAGTCAAAATAGGTTGAGCGGACTGTAAAAAAAGTTTATTGACCTTGTATTATTAAATTGAACATATTACAGCGACTTATATCGAGCTCCTCGATTCCCGCCTGCAGTCAACCTACTCGGCTTCAACCCTCAAATATTCTACCTTAGTGATCTTCTTCGGGTCAGAAGTGCCGGTCTCCAGTACTTCCACCTTCTGGTAAACGTTGGGTGAGTTCAGCCAGCGGGTGCGCTCGCCTGTCTTGCCCTGGCCCTTCTTCCAAATCCTGTAGAGTAGAAGAAAGTAAGTTCAAGACTTGTATTATGGGATACTAACTCAACGATACTATATTTATAATAGATAAATATATAGATAAACATCCAAGACCCAGGACAATCAGGAAAAGATCGTTTTCCATCATGACCTAGCCGGGGATCGAACCCGGGGCCTCCACGTCGCAGGCAGGCGTGTTGACCGCTGCGCCACGGAGGACGATGATGATGATGATTTAAGAGGACGTAGAGTAGCCAGCCTTTCGGTGTTCTATACTCTAGGATGCATTTTAGGGAGTGTTTTTTTTTTTTTTATAAATTACAAACTAGCGCTTGACTGCAATCCCGCCTGATGGCAAGCAGTGATGCAATCGTTGATGGTAAAGCGCGCTAGTTTGTTAAGCCTACTCACTCAAAAGAACTGAGTTAATAGGAAGGAAGACGGCAGTTGAGCGCGGTGATGCAATGATAAACCCAACAACATGACCAACGATGCTGCGCCAGAGAGATATTGATCTGGAGGCCCTTCACAACCAAACTCCCGACACAACAACATTTCGCGCATCGTACCCGGCACGTACATCGCAACACAACTGCTCAGACCCGTCCTCCGTACGGCTTCACCAGACATCATGCCGGAACACGATGACTCGCTTGGCGGCATGACTTTGTCTGGTGGGTGGTA
Organism: Sesamia nonagrioides; assembly: GCA_017933935.1. Classification (NCBI taxonomy): domain Eukaryota; kingdom Metazoa; phylum Arthropoda; class Insecta; order Lepidoptera; family Noctuidae; genus Sesamia; species Sesamia nonagrioides. The sequence goes on along the minus strand of JADWQK010002222.1, from coordinate 281,765 downwards.
ACTTACGCCGGCCGTGCGAGGGAATTGCATGATTTAATTCCCCAATCTCCATTCCACCATCGCGGACGACCCGTCGTACGGCGAGTTTCCACCCTTACGTTGTTAACACCACTACGATCAGAACGAAGCGTGACGCTCCGTGTTTTATACCGCGTACATCGAAGGACTGGAACAATTTGCCAGCGGCGGTGTATCCGTCGGATTACAATTTGAGTGTCTTCAAGGCTAGAGTACGTGGTCGCCATTCAAGAGCCTTTCTGCCCCATCGGCCATCGGCTCTACGAGCTATGTGCCCCACCCACTGCCACTTCAGAGAGCTAATCCGCTATGTCGGCGACTTTAGTTCTACCGTTCTACCTTTAGTAGTACCAGCAAGCGCAGCGTCGGACGCCCACCGATGGTGGTCGGATGACCTGACCAAAATCGAAGGGAAGCGCTGGGTACAGGCCGCGTCCAACCGCTCTTTTTGGAAATCCTTGGGGGAGGCCTATGTCCAGCAGTGGACATCATGTGGCTGAGATGATGATGAGATGAAGGCTAAAGTGAATAGGCTCTTAATAAACTAGTGCGCTTTACTATCAACGATGGCATCACTGCTTGCCATCAAGCAGGATTGAGGTCAAGCGCTAGTTTATATGATGGGGTACAGGAAGACTTCTCACCCTTGCTTGTAGAGCTCTTCTTCCTCCAGGAGATAGCCGAGCGACGACACAGCGGGCGGCACCTCCACATCGTTCTTGGGCCGCGGGACGTCGTTCTGAACATAACAGTATCACATTAGGCACTTTAACTAGTGGCTGACATTCGTTCGCGGGCCTAGGGATGATACGATATCCATAAGCTCCCCCTGGGGCAGGGGGGGGGACAGCTGCCCCCACCATTAATTACCAAACAAAGCATAAATGAGGACTTATCTCTAACTTTTAAATACACCATGCAGTAGAAAATAACAAAATGTACGATGTATTTGCCGAAAAACCGTGTCCGACTATAACAAACAAATATTACCCACGCTAAAAATTTGACTTGACCAAAGAAGTGCCGGCTTGACGTTGTAAGAGATGACATGAATGCCAACAATCTCACACCAAGGGATGCCAGAAATCGTGCAAAATGGAGGCGTATATGTAGGAAAGCGAACCCCGGGCTACAAGGCGAAAGCCGCGGATGCGACCGGGATTATACGCTGAGATGATGATGACTTAAAGTAGTCACCTGTCAGAGTATGTGACGTTGCGGTAGCAAACGCGGCCGCTGCACAAGGAGGCGAGGGTTTCATCCCCGCGCCGTGCAAATATTTGTATGCATGAATATAAATATTTGCACTGGTCTGGTCGTGCTTCGGAAAGCACGTTAAGCCGTTGGTCCCGGTTGCCATACGAACATCTAATGGCAGTCAGTAATTGGAGCCCTCAAAAAGTCCAACAATGGGTTTAACAGCAATGCTTCGATATCGCCTTCGGGTTGTGGAGGTCAGACGGCAGTCGCTTCACGGAAAATATCGAAGTTTAGAGATCAGCAGTTTAGTCTGGTAAAGCGGACCCCAGAAAGTTAAAAAAGCTTTGAATGCGACTGGGATTAACGCTGAGATGATGATGATGATGATGATGATGATGAGTCAGCAGGTTGTACCTTGACGAGCGGGTGTCGGTAGATGTACCCGGTGCGGAAGCCTGCGTTGTCCAGCATGCGCATAAGCGCCTCGAACTCCTCGCCGCCCACGCGCCACTTGCTGGCATCAGCGGGGGGCTTGCGAGACGCCTCGTAGATCTGTCCAACAACCATTTTATTACTATAAGTACACATAGGGCATCGGGTCTGGAATCCCAGGAGGCCTAGGCAGGGGTGTATACAATAGGTACAGAAGACCCTGTCCGATCCGTGAAGGTATTGTTAGGTATTGTTAACTGATTCTACTAATGCATACAAAGCCGAGATAAACTTAAAAAAAATACCCCCTAAATTTATTTTTAGGGGGTATTTTTTTTAAGTTTCTATCTCGCATAAGCGCCTCGAACTCCTCGCCGCCCACGCGCCACTTGCTGGCATCAGCGGGGGGCTTGCGAGACGCCTCGTAGATCTGTCCAACAACCATTTTATTACTATAAGTACACATAGGGCATCGGGTCTGGAATCCCAGGAGGCCTAGGCAGGGGTGTATACAATAGGTACAGAAGACCCTGTCCGATCCGTGAAGGTATTGTTAGGTATTGTTAACTGATTCTACTAATGCATACAAAGCCGAGATAAACTTAAAAAAAATACCCCCTAAAAATAAATATTAATTCGCAAAAGGAGGTAACGTACATGGCAATACATGCACGGGCCACGGGAGGCACGCGCGAGCTTCGCTCATAATAATACCGCCGAAAACGGAATTGTCACTTATTAAAAATTTATCAAATTTTGGGGAAGTTGGAATTAAAACGCGAAAAAAAAAGATAATTTCAAAATTCATTAGTATTGCTACTATGATGATTATGTAAAATTTGATATTTTATTTGGTCATATGTTTACCTAATCTTAAAAAACCTAACCTTTATTATCCTTATGGGTCGAACGGGGTTTCTTTACATATTGTATTTATCAAGTCTTTATTTATCAAGGTCCCGGTTGCCATACGAACATCTAATGGCAGTCGCTACGGGTTGTTGGAGCCCTCAAAGGTGCAACAATTGGTCTAACTGCAATACTTAGATATCGCCTTCGGGTTGTGGTCAGACGGCAGTTGCTTCACGGAAAATATCGAAGTTTAGCCAAAATCAGCAGTTAGGACTGGTAAAGCGGACCCCAGACTCCAAAGCTGAAAGGTACGGATGCAACTGGGATTCGCTGAGATGATGATGATTGTATTTATCAAGTAAAATAATAAAAGACTCGAATGTTACCTGTCGGCGCGCCTCGTCATCGAACAGTGCCAGCTCGTCCGCCGGCACGCCCGCCACACGTAGCTGGATCTCACACGCAGCTGTCAGGTTCCTGAGGACACGACCCATCAGTCAGGAAGAGGTTGATTATTTACGCCACCAATTGGCGCCACTTTGGCAAGAGATCAGGAACTGGGTGTAAAGTTCACAAATTCTCCGAAGAATGGGGAAGACCTTTGATCAGACGGGTGTTGAGAAGTTGTATGCACGATAGTTGCGCGGAAAACTCTGCTTGCGAGATGTAAGATTTTGTGTGATGTCTGAAGGACGCGTCGTTTGTAAGTGTAGATACAGCTACAGGTCATTCATTTCGACAGTGAATCTATACTAATAAGAAAACTGAAGGATTTGTTTGATTTGCTTGCACGTGCTGATATTAGGAACTTCCAGTTAGATTTAGAAGCTGAAGTAACAGCGTGCTATGTCTTTCGAAAGACTGTTAGCCAGTGGAATAGTCAAATTGGAAAAATAGTCGTTTCAGAGCCCTCAGCAACGGTAAAGCTACGAGCTAGAGGAGAACGTTGGGTCATGTACAGAAGACAGCACATCAAGCTACCACAATCTGTCAGATTTCTTTATTAGATTTTCAACTTTATCAATAACGTATTAAGGTTCAAGGTTGGGTCAAAGTTGATTGGAAATCGGCTCCCTGTCGTTCAGGTGTGACGCAGCGCAGGTACTGTCGGGGCACGGCTGCTTCGGCAAGCACCTGCGTCGCCTAGGCAGGGAGCCGGACGCTCGGTGCCACCACTGCGTCCAATGCGGGGAGAACACGGCGCAGCACACGCTCTCCGAGTGTGTAGCTTGGGAGGAGCAGCGCCGTGTCCTCACAAATGAAGTAGGAGGCGACCTGACGCTGCCGGCAGTAGGGCGGAGGATGTTCGGCAGCGCAGAGTCGTGGGACGCAGTGGAACGGGAGAGAGATCTCAACTCCCTCGCCGAGGAAGGGCGGACAACGCCCTCTTCCGTCCCCCATGAAGAGGTCCAGGGGCGAGGGACATGGAGAAGTCCCCGCCCCCTATTCGTTTTACCTCGAGACGGGGGTGCCCGGGGTGGTTTTTAGTCAATAGAAGTCTGATAGACCGCGTTGCCCACCCCAGAGCGGCGGACATGCATGCGCATTTTCCACTTCGGAACAAACAAAAAAAAAAAAGGTTGATTGAGAATATCCGACAGTTTCAGGTAGCTTGACCTGTTGTCGTCCGTACATCAGTGGGCTACCATAGGTTGGATCTCTTCATTCGTAGCGTCATTTCAACTCCGAATACATGTGAATTACGTATCATATTAATGTCATCCAAACAAAGTTCTGAATCAGACAAAAAAAAATTATAGAATTCAACATCCCAACATCATTAGTCGGGCAGTAGCCCATCAGATAAACCACCCTTCTTGTTGGAGGTTTCTTGTCTGCATTATGGAGGAGGAGTAAACATGTTCTTTAGCTGTCCTGCTGGGAACACCTGCAGGCTGCATACATACCTGGCCTGGAAGAAGGCCTCCTCCAGCGTGGCTCCGCAGCACAGGGCCCCTCCACAGCTAAGCATCAGCACTTTGGCGTGAGGACCCAGGGCGCGTACCAGCTTGTCGCGTTCCTCGTTGTCGAGGATACCTGCGAGGGAAGACACATTCATTAAAAAAGTAAAGGCACAATGAAAAAGATATTATTTTACCCAAGCAAAACATATTGTTACGGGCTGGGGGTTTTAAAATGCCGGTTAAGGGTTACGAAGTTTATTGTCAACGATGGTACAGTCAATAGTAGGCAATGACCAGTAGAACGTAGCGGATGTCGCACCGAAGTCTTCCCTTACGTCTACGAAGTCCATGTCGTACACACACAACAACAACACAGAAGTTACTTCACGTAGTCCTCAAAGTTCTCGTTGAAATTGTTGCTATAGATGTTCTCAATAATCGCTTCTTACTTGTAGCTTGTTTCGCTTCTATAGTCAAATCCAGACTGACTGCGCGTTGGCGTTACGGCGCTTAATATAGTTCAGCTGTTCGAACAATCCAGATCTGTCTAGACGTAATAATAATAGCGCATAATTTCGAGTACATTCAGCAGGTACCTGGTCTACAGGTACTTCACAGAAGATGAGTTTCTAGTAATTTTGATGTCGACAGTTCATTAACAATATTGATGAAACCTGTACCAATAGATAGGTCATCCTAGGTCTAGCAATGCGTTTTTATATCGTACCTCTACAATGCCTAGGTTACAAGATATAGGGCTTAAAAGTTACGTATGGCATGCTACGCAAAATTTAACCTTATGCCATTGACATAAGGTGTAGATGTTTGAGAGTAGTGTGACAAGCTGTTAGTACTGACCGTTGGGCACGCGGTGGTAGGCGATGTCTCCCAGCAGTGCGGCCTCGTGACACAGCGGCAGCAGCCCTCTCTTGAGCGCCGACACGGCCAGCGCCGCCGCCGAGCGCACGTGCAGCACGCACCGCACGTCCGGACGGGCCGCGTGCACTGACGCGTGCAGAGAGAAGCCTGGAACATCAATATATAAAGATAACTGAATCGTGTCTGACGGGCATCTGCCCGACGGTTGTTTTTTGTAGTATTTTGTATGACGGTCGTATGACGCATAGTTCGCATGAGGCATTGTAGATACCGGTATATGATTATCCTTACACTTATATATTACTAGCTTTCCGCCCGCGGTTTCGCCCGCGTGGAGGTCGGTTATATCGCGCTTTTTAGATTTCCCTCGGGAACATCAATTTTTTCCGGGATAAAAGGTAGTCTATGTTCTTTCTCAGGGTCTAAAGATTGTCTTTGCCAAATTTCATCAAAATCGGTTGAGAGGCTTAAGCGGGAAAGCGTAACAGACAGACAGACAGACAGAGTTACTTTCGCATTTATAATATTAGTATGGATAATTATAAATCGAAAAGCGAATTTGTTTATTTGTTCCGCTTTCATGCCATATCTACTGAACGGATTGCTTTGAAATTTTGCTGACGTAAAGTTAGAAGTCCGGATTAAGTAATAGGGTACTTTTTATCAGGAAAATATTTGATATTCCCGAGGTAAAACAAAAATATTGTTACCTCCATACCAGTTCAGTGATAGATGGCATTGTGTATCGTTTAAAACAAGGTATTATATTGCAAGCGAATATGCACATGTAAACGAATAGGCAACTTAGAAGCTAAATGGCACAATAATTAATCCCCGGAAATGAGGAATCTAAAAAGTGCGATATAACCGAATTCCACGCAGATGATGCCGCGGGCCGAAAGATGGTTTTAAATAAACAGTTTGATTTTATTACCTTCGACGTTAACGGGGAAGTTGGTAGTCCCCTGGTCCTGAACAGCACCCTGCATGTCCACCTTGACAAGCGAGGAGGCGGTCACCTCGTGCGGCAGCAGACCTCGTGGCGTGGTCAGCACGGACTCCACGGCTGTGTTGAGGCGAGCTGTTATCTGCCCGTGATTACCCGCTGGAAGCGAAAGATTTTTCTTAGATTAGTTTAATCAAAATCAAAGCATTTATTTCAAATAAACCAGTTACAGGCACTTTTGAATTGTCAGAAGGTCGGTCAGTCAGTAAGGTGAAGCTAGTCGCCCATTCCAAAGAGTAGGTACCTATGGAGAAGAACGGGCACACAACTCCATGGACACTCTTTTAAATTTTCAAGCTATTGTTACAAATATTTGATTACATCATTCATGTTCAAATCAACCGTGTGAAAACGATGCAGAAACATATTGTACACTGAGAGCGTCCATTATGGAAAACACACAAAAATCAATTCAGAAATTAAAATACGCCGTGGCAGCTAAGAGCTGACCAGTCCCCTCCGACGGCGTCCGTTCGCGAACATGACGTATGGATCAGCATCATTCTGCTCAATTATATTGAAGGGCACCTAATGACCCAACACACACGCCACCACCAGCGAGACATTTGAGTGAGTATAGTACATAGTCTCAACAGCCAGAGCACACACATAATGACTTTACTATTAATAACAGCTTAGATGCTACCTCAGCAGTGTGCGGGTAAAAAACTAGAAACGTATTCTTTTTGTTTTTTTCGTCTAAACAAAAAATGTAGACGACACAGTAAGTTGAAAAGTCATGTGACGTCACTAATTGCTACACTTTTAGCGGCCAGTGACGTCACCAGCCCCCACTCCTGATCTTAGATGCCATTAATAAGTATTTATCAATTTTTATTGATTTGATAAAACAAAATATACGTATCCAATATTTTTCTATAATCTGAATGACGGACTAAATAGAATCATTTTTTTTTTACCCAGAAAACATCCCAATTACAAAACTGCTCGCCCCGCAACGCTACCTTTGATTAATTGGTTGCAGGGCGGGGACAGCCCACGGTGTACAGGAGTGCCAACTAAACTGACACCCTCATCGTTGGATAGGCCGTCGCCGGGAGAGTTCTAAAGAACTAGGGATTTTATACTGATTTTGTATTGATCATTCGCAGATCTTTAGACTGTGGGCGGGAAATTAAAAGTCCGAAAGTCTGACCAAAAATCTTAGCAATAGGTTTCATATTACACTGGGTTATGGTGGTCAGATAGCCAGTCTTCTTCTTCTTTAGCCTATAGAGGTACACTGCTGGACAAAGATCTCGCCCAAGGCGAGGATTCCATTAACATAATCCCCACGCTTGTCCGTTGGGTTGGGGGTCGCAGTAATTTGATATTCCACAGGAGAAGCGCTGCTACCCGCTTCCCTGGTAAGAGTTCCCTTAGTCACCTCTTGCGACACCCACGCGAGGATATGGGTTAATACTATACTACTATACCATAGGACGACCCGTCACTAGGCGAGTTTCCAACCGGACGAAGCGTTTCGCTTCCTCTTTCATACCTCGTACATCGAGGGACTGGAACAATTTGCCAGCGGCGGTGTTTCCGTTGGACTACAATTTAACTCGTCAGTTCCCAGTGTCACCTGTAGGTGACGGATGTTTATAGATTTTTTTCTTCATTAAATAATATAATAAATTAATAAAAAATATATTTTTAGGATCTTAGTAAATTGTAGTATTTATGTTTTTTTTGTGGCAACACAGACGTTGTGCTAACTGTCAAATCAATTCAATTGTTTCTAACGGTTTTTCAATTTATCGGCGTGGGAGTGACATGTTCTGAAAAAACTTTGATATAAAATGTCAAAAGGGTGAGTTTTATATTTTTTCTTATTGCATGTAGTTTTTCAGTAAACAAACTAATGTAATCAGTGTGTTGCATGAATAAAATAATAATAATAATAGCAAAATTATGTGTCCAAAGTTCGAGTGTCACTTGTAGGTGACACTGGGCAATATTTGAACTAAAACTCATTTGGTGGAAATTGTATATAGTTTGTTATTGTCTTTTAGGTTGACTTTGGCTGACATTGTTGAAAAGTTGGAACATGGAGATGATCCGGGCGACATTATACTGTTCCTCCCGTTGATGGTCAGATGACTGATGAGGATAGTGGGGATGAGAATACTGCCAGTTTTGTTCAATTACCCGGGAGAATGCTAAGATCAGCAGTGGAATTGCAACCCAGAGCTATTGACGAGAATCAAACGGATTCTTCATCTGAAGATACAGAACGGACTGGACCCAGGGCAAAGAAAAAGAAGAAGAATGACGTTACAGTAATACTTCTCAGTTTGCATCGTGTGGAAAAGATGACTGTGACGAAGAAGATTTTAGCAACTGTGTAGATGAAATGAGTGCCACAGATTGTTTTGAATTATTGTATGACCACGAAATAGTTCAATATAAAGAATTAGTCTCTTCTAGCATAACACGTAACAGATTTTTGAAATACAGCAGTAGGTACTTACATTTATGTGATAACACAAATTTACCACAAAACGATAAGTTTGTAAAAGTTCGTAAATATTTCAGTATGTAAATATTTATAATTTTTATATAATTTTCCAATGAAATACGGTTTGGAGGTCCTGCAGGAGATCATTTTGAAAAAAAAAAATATTCTCAGAGACGTTGTGGATTCTTCCACGAACGCACAAGGAAAATGGAACATGGAAAATGTAATATAGGTTTACATTTGTAATGTTGGTACAAATTCCATAATAAATAAGTGTACTGTTACTATAATTAAGTATAATAAAATTTTGATAAATATAACAAAACTCTTTACTGCAATTTTTATCTCCCAAATCTATCGTATATAAACTACATGTATATACATATAATGCCCAGTGTCACCTGTGGGTGACACCCAGTTTTAAAAAAAAACCCTTCAGGATTATTTTTTTTTTATTACTATTATCTTCCTTCAAAGCCTCTAAATACAATATATAATATAGAAACAACACGTTTTTTCTATTGGTCTTGTCTTGGGAATTGAAGAGTTAAGTGTCTTCAAAGGTAGAGTGAATAGGCTCTTAATAAACTAGTGCGCTTTATCACCATCGATTGCGTCACTGCTTACCATGGCGAGATTGCAATCAAGCACTACTTTATAATAATTTGAAAAAAAAAAATAACGCTACTCACTCTGGGTCCACCCGAACAGGTCTACCAGCCGGTACACGGCGGCCAGCTTGCAGCGCAGGATCTTCTCACCCTTCTCGTATCCGACGCCCTCGATACCGCGGATGTCGTTGATGGGAAGCACACAGGCGGGACCCTGAGGGAGATCAGAGTAGATTCAGATTAGATTACCTGGACCCTCCCAATTCTGTATGCTAATTGGGTTGTATCCTAAAAAATAATTTAATGTCCATCAGATAGATTTATAAAAAAACTAGCAGCCGCCAGCGACTTCGTACGCGTGGAGTTAATTATGCTCCGCTCCTATTGGTGGCAGCCTGATGTTATATAGCCTAAAGCCTTCCTGGATTAATGGGCTTTCCAACGCAAAAAGAATTTTTCAAATCAGTAGTTCCTGAGATTAGCGCATTCAAACAAACCAACTCATCAGCTTTATATATTAGTATAGATATTGAACAAGTATTTTTTTATTTTTTCTTTCACTGAAATACTTAGGAGACATATTGATTTGAAATGTCGCATGACGTCACGCCGTGGTACAAAATATAACACGGCGTGACGTAATTAGCCCCCACTCCGTAACTTTAATACGCTATATCTCAGTAGTTTTTGGTAATTTCGACAAAATAAAAAATACGTGTCTTAATTTTTTTTTTTATTATTTATAAGACGGACTAATTATTTTTTTGATTTTCATATTTTGGATACATCCCTATAATAATTATCCCCCAGGTAAACCACGACAATATCGTGTCTTGTAGGAGCCTCTGTAACGGCTAGGAATCCAATTGTCAATCTTATGGTGAACATAATATACCTATTTTACCCCCAGGTAAACCACGACAATATCGTGTCTTGTAGGGGCCTCTGTAACGGCTAGGAATCCAATTGTCAATCTTATGGTGAACATAATATACCTATTTTGACAGTTTAAACCAAATCCAGTGAAGAGTCACAATACAACATTATTTTTATACGTGTCCAGTATTTTTATTTAAAGAATTTATGTATGTATAAACAAAAAGATATCATGAAAATCACAAAGTTATAAGCTCGTTAAGTTACTTGGTTGTCCCTAGAAAAATATGGTTAACACGCCCGCTCGGGCCTGCAGTGGCGCGGCGCGTCTGTGGCCCTAGGACACTATGATCAGCTGTGAACTATAATGTCTGCTCGGTAACCACACTGCATCATTTTTTAAATACATTTGGGAAAAAATATAACATGGTGTGAAAATGATTGGAATCGATTGAGTTGCTTATTCTGAACAAACTATATTCAGGTTCAAACCAAGCAACCAGTGAAGAGTCACAATATGCGCCGGGATGGTACCATTATATTTTTCCTTTGCATTGATGTCAGCGGTTGATTTATACAAGAATCAAGAATGAAGGGGATGACTGTTGGGAGAGAGGCTGTACTCACCCTCATACTGCCGGTGTGCAGACGGCCTCCTACCATCTCGCGGATGCGCTGCAGCAGCGGCGCGTCATTACCCTCGTGCATCTGCTGGTCCAGCACGCGCTCCAGCTCCTCGCGGAACAGCTTGGAAGACATCAGCGCCTCCACGCGCTTGCGCCGTTCCATCTCGCGGACATCCTAAAGAGAAGAATATGTTATTTGGGCCAAAAATACTTGAAATAACCTGAATAGTAAGTTGTAAACAAAATTTTTGGGGCATAATTATCGATTTCGAATTATCGATTCGAAGACAAGTTGCGTAATCTACTAACAAAATTGCTTCATTATGACATTCCTGTGGTCAATCACTGACACTGCACTCCATATTAATAAATGTTCAAATTGAGTATTGGTTTTTCGAAAATCATTTTCCTTAACGGGTTTTATTAACGGTAATACGGCAATGTCATTCTGTCACCATTCCATCTTCTTTCACCTCCACAACCCGAAGGCGATATCAAAGCATTGCAGTTAGACCAATTGTTGGACTTTTGAGGCCTCGTAACAACCCGTAACGACTGCCACTGGATGTTCGTATGGCAACCGGGACGAACGGCTTAAGGTGCTTTCGAGGCACAACCAGACCAGTGCAAATATTCATATTCATGCGTACAAATATTTGCACTGCGCGGCGGCTGACTCTTTGCGCAGCGGCCTCGTTTGCTACCGCTACGCCACGGAGGCTGTCAAAGGATCAAGAATACTCACCGCATCAATGTCTGCGGGGCGCTGCTTCATCCTCTCTTCCTCTTCCTCGTTGGACAGCGCTCCCGTGCCGTTGGGCAGCGGCTCCGTGTCTGTGTCTGCCATTGTGGGCGGCACGGCGAGGATTTCTGAAAGAGAAGAGAGAAAAATGGTTACATGGAGAACATAGAATATGGATTTTTGGCAGGCGAACAAGCGGCCAGTCCACTTGATGTTGTTGAAATCGCCTGTGGACTTCTGCTGCGCCTAAAAATGCCTTACAAGTCCGAATTTGACCACACAGTTTGCACAGTGGCTAAACGATCGACTGCTGCGCTGCAAGTCATGGGTTTGACTTCCGCACAGAACAAACATTTGTATGGCCAACAGGTTCCGTGTCTGGCTGTTTGTGTATGCCAGTTTAAATGTTTATAAGCCCATCCACGATACAGGAGCAATTCCTAGTATCTGGGCATCATTGACATTTCAATTCACTAAAGACCGTGATAGAAGAAAGCAGCGTGGGGAAATCCGAACTTAGTGATGAAAAGCACGACAGACAGATACAACTCAAAAGCATTTATTCCAATACATTCACAGACTCTTTGGAATTGCAAAGCCGATCAGTTAGTCAGAAAGTTGAAGTTTGCCATTCCAAAACGTAGATCTCAGTGGAGAAGAACCAACAAGAAACTCCTCTCTAAAATGGGCTAATAACTCCATCTTCCTGACTGACCACATAATTAGCATAATAATGTTCCCTTTGCTGAAAGACATACCTATACATATGATGTACATGCTTTCGAATATCAGTTCTAAGATACGACAGATACCTCGAGATGTAATTCTTTACCGCCTTAACCGACCGCATGACAAATTCAAAAGTGCCTGTAATTCATTTAATTGAAATAAATGCTTTGGGCTTGGCCTTTATACTGCACGGGAACAAATGCTGATAGATATCTTTTTAAAGAAGCATAATGTAGCCAAAACACCTAATGACATCATTTGAGAGGCAAAACGCATCGCCCGACCCAAATGCGCGATGGCTACGTCGGAATTGGTTAGGTATTAGTCATTGTGCTGGACCTAGTATTGTAATAGCTATTGAAACCAAATGGAGGGACCACTTAGTTGAATGGTCTGAATGATAAGTGGTCAAATAATAGAGCAACGAGAGTAGTGGTGGCCTCGTAGCGTGGTAACAGCCTAAATATGTTGGGTGCAATGGCTGAGAGATACATTCGATCCAGCTGTCTTCTCTAGCGACGCCCTAAGAAGAGGTTCGCACCCCACAGGGGGTGCCCTTAGTGTAGCGTAGTCGCCCAATCTTAATTTAGTTTTAAGTGCCCCTGGCTGGAGGCTTTAATTTTAATTAAGGCATCCACAGGAAAATCCGGTTAAGTAGTTACGGCCTCTAATGGCCACCTAGGAGACAAATTAATAAAAAAAATAAAAATAAAAAAAAAAATGGCCGAGAGATCGACTGTTGCGCTGCGTGTCGTGAGTTTGATTTCGCACGCAATACATATTTGTAACCTTCTTTCCAGGTCTTCTGTCTCTCACAGAGATCTACGTTTAGGAATGGGCAGCTTCCACTTTCTGACTAACTGTTCGGCTTGCCCTATGAATATGTTGGAATAAATGCTTTTGAGTTTTATCTATTTATTTGTTTATACTTTCGCATAATGAAAATGTACAGAGGCGGCCTTTATGCCTTAGGCATTCTCTACCAGAAACCACGGGTGGTGAAGAGATTAGAGGACAGGTGCTTTAGTTAAACAATGACAAGGAAAAGAAAAAGGCCTAAAGGTTATATTGTGAACAAATATTACATATGTAAGTTTAATTGTATATATAAAGATTCCAGAAAAGAAATGGTGAGTTTGTAAGGTTATAGTGGGTAATCTGTGTACCTACTGAACCGATTTTCTATATTCTTTTACCAATAGTAAACCACGTATGTAATTTGTGAATGTCATCGGCTACTTTCATCCCGAAAAATTAACCCCTTTATTCATAAACGCTGCTTAAAGTTAACTAGTGATTAGCAATTGTTTAACCATACATTTTGACGTTTGCACGTCACTTAAAGTTAATCATCGTTTATCAATAAACCTCTAAAACACTGTGGCGTTTATTCATAGACGTTGAATAAAGTTAACTGATGTGCAAACGTCAAAAATGTATGGTTAAACAATCGTTAATCACTAGGTAACTTTGAACAGCGTTTATGATTATAGGAGTAAAATACTAATCGGACTTCATCTACATATATCTATACTAATATATAAAGCTGAAGAGTTTGTTTGTATGTTAGTTTGTTTGTTTGTTTGAACACGCTAATCTCAGGAACTACAGCCCGATTTTTAAATTCTTTTTGCGTTGGATAGACCATTAATCCAGGAAGGCTTAGGCTATATAACATCACGCTGCGATCAATAGGAGCGGAGTATATAATAGGCCGCTTAGAACAAGTAAAAATGATTACCGCCCAACAAAGCGGGCACGAGGCAGCTAATAGAAGATCAAGACGTTGTCCTTATTAGATTCAGTCTCTCTGCCCTAGGTGCTCTCCAACGAGACACAAATTGTCCATTACCGCACGCGACGGACAATTTGTGTCCGTTTGACAGCACCGCAGTAACAATAGGCTAGGGCGGGGCGATTCATTGAACTTCCTCCCAAACCAGATGAATAGTGCTTTATAACGTATTGATTACGCAGCATTCACATGCAGTAGTCGCTCAGATTAAATCACTCTGCAGTAGCCGCCGTGAAAATGGCGCATTAAGTTTGTTGAAAATGTTAAAAACAAACTTAATAATAAAAAAACTTAACAAAGCAAAAACTCCACGTAAACAGTAATAACAATAGAGGATTTAAACTGTATTTAGAAAATTGTAACAAAGATGCTATCGCTACTCAGCGCTTACGGCGAATGCGGGGCGTCGCGGGGAAGCGGGAAAAGGGTCGCATTCCAGCGAGGTGCACAGTTAACTCGTGCAAGTTATACGTAGGCCATCATCATCATCATCATCATCAGCCCCTACTCGTCCACTGCTGGACATAGGCCTCCGTCATGGCACGCCAACAAGCTCGATCCCGAGCAGTTCTCCGCCAGCCACTACCAGCCACGTTTTACGTGGGCCATAGCTGTCGGCGATTATTCAAAGCAACCCAACCTCCAGATGATGACGTACAAAAACTATTATTCAAGCCCATTATGCCTATCCCCTTCATCCAAATACGCAGATGGCTACAAAGGTATACCTACGAACAAGCGGAGATTTGGTGGTCCTCGTCACCGGGCTGCAGGCAGTCCAGGGAGGCTATGCCATCCCTGGATGACAAGCTAACCAAAAGGCTGCTGCGCCTGGATATGAAAAGCCTACGATTGATGACGGGGATCATTACGGGCCACTGCTCGCTGAATAAGCATCTCCACACAATAGACATAACGGACAGCCCTCTGTGCAGAGCCTGCATAGAGGCTGACGAGACAGTTGCGCATGTACTCTTCGAGTGTACAGCCGTTACCCAGATTAGAAACAAAACCATAGGAGCACCAAGATCTCACACAGATGTTCTCAACAGGCTAGGGGACCTAATGGGCTTCTGGAGGGAGGTGGGCTGGCTGGAATAACCGCCAAAGGCCACCATGGTCCACGCACAATGGTCCGCTGGAGGGACTGAGTGCGGAAACCAAACCAGTAACATAGAACATAAAACTATTATTCAAACCGGTGTAGGCATCATAATCATAACCAAAATTATATTACTCCATAATTATAGAGTACAGACATCCTTGAACGTAACGACACAAAAACTTGTGCTACGTCTACAAAGAGTTTAGCAATTTTAACCAGTTTTAGGCTCGGTGAGTAGCACATTTCGTTGCCTTGGAGGGGAATGGAGCCAGATAATTTGCGAAATGGAGTTAATGCATTAACATATTGTGAAAGAGCTAAAGGTTGTCTCTTACTAATATTATAATGCATGTTTGTTACTCTTTAGGCGTAGGGAGTAGTGATGTTAAATGAAAAAAAAACAATTTGTTTTTTTTTTCATTTTATTAAAGAAAAAAATTTTATTTTTTTTTTTTTCTAGCCAGCGTTTTAGTGTAATTATAAATTCAATTTGTAATTTGTATAATAAATCAACATATTATTTATTCCTTATTTACTACTTCCAACTATAAACTACAACTAATTTTTTTTTTTTCAATTTATTCTTCATCTTTAACTTCAAACTCCCCGTACACAACACAAATATATGATTTGGGGAAGTCCCCTTTCGTTGATGTTAATATCAATGAATGTTGCCAATATTTTTTTTATGAAATTTTGGTAATATTTTATCAGAAAAGTATCGTAGGTTCAAGAATAAACCTAAGCCTTTATAATATACTATTAAGTATTTAACGGTAAATGCCATAACAGTTTCAGATTTCATGGTCTTGAAAAATAACATGGTCCAGGAAAAAACAGTTTTTTTGCAACACTAGTAGGGAGGCCTCCAATAAGGTGGACCGATGACCTGGTGAAGGTCGCGGGAATCCGATGGATGCGGGCTGCACAAGACCGGTCATCGTGAAAAGCCTAGGGAAGGCCTTTGTCCAGCACTGGACCTCTATAAGCTGAAGAAGAAGAACTGATTTGGATGAAGTTTGACACACAGTTTTGAGAGTAATGGCAATGTCGGTCTGGGTTCAAACCCACGACCTAAAACTCGTAAGTCGGGACTGTAATTTCCATTAACCAACGCGGAGGAATCATCAAGTTCCCAGTGATTACAACTTAGCCACCGTCCATATCTATGTACAGAGCGCAGCCCCCGGCCGTGACCGCTCGGGAAGCCCCGCGTGCCCCACATAGCCACTCATCATAATCTCTTATCGATCCAAAGGCTGCCATCAAAACCATCATTAGGATTCCGTAGCCAAATGGAAAAAACTGGAACCCTTGTAATTTCGTTAAGAAAACAATATCAATATCATTATCATCTCAGCTACATGAAGGCCACTGCTGGATATAAGCCTCCCACAAGGATTTAAGGTTTTTTTTTTTTTAATAATTGTAAACTAGTGCTTGACTGCAATCCCGCCTGATGGTAAGCAGTGATGCAATGATTGTATTGCAGGTAAAGCGCACTAGTTTATTAAGCCTATTCACTTAAAAAACTAAGGAATAGGAAGGATGGTGGCAGTTGAGCGAGGTGATGCAATGTTAAACCCAAGACCAACACGACCAAACGAAGCTGCGCTAGAGGGAGATTGATCAGGAGACTCTCCACGACCAAACTCCCGACACTACAACATTTGGCGCATCGTAACCGCCACACATCGCAACACAACTGCTCAGACATCATGCCGCAACACGACGAATCGCTTGGCGGCAAGACTTTGTCTGGTGGGTGGTAACTTCTGCCGGCAGCCGATGTTATGGCCTACTACCGAGAAAGGTTTTGCAAAAACTTTTACATATTTTACAGTATATTTTACATCGTTACGAGGGGACTCTAGTGATGCTTTCTCTATACAAACGTATTTCGCTGTTTTCTTCGTGGATAACGCTTTTAGAGCAATGATTATTTTTCTACAATTTCACACCTTGATTATACGCGCTCCTATTATTTGATTTTTTCAAATAAATATGATGTTTCAAAATCCCGAAAAATAACCCATTTTTACCGCGATGTTCAGATAGTTGTCTGAACATCGCGGTAAAAATTGGTTACACAAATGTGATAAGCTTTCGAGAAAAAAGAAAATAGTAGAGGCATAGGTATACTTATCCTCTAAATTTTTATACAGTATGTTAAATAACAGAGGGCGTTCCCTTAAACTCATTAATACATATATATCATTAATAGATTAAAATAAAAATATCAGCATAGAAAAATAAGCATAAAAAAATCCGAATAAAAAAAAATCTAATTGGAAATAAATTTGAAACCTCCTGTTTTAAATCAAAATAGTAGTCGTCATGTATAAATAAATTGCGACGTTGCCGTCTTTCATGTTCGCGTGTACAGTGTGTTTCTTTTACATGTCAATTTAAAATTTTTATTGAATATTTTCATATTGGAAAAATTTTAAAACATTTTGTTTTCGAATGGAAATATTTTTTTTAGCATGTATGTATGCTATACTATTTCGGGTTAACGGGAACGCCCTCTGTTAGTTAACATACTGTATTAAAAATAATTGCGATCTGTCGTGTTTTGAAAAAGAAAACAGCGGAATACGAAACATCTTTTGGTCAAAGTTTTTGTAGGTAAAATCAGCCTGAGGTGCAACTGTCCCTTTCGCACTTTACGGGGAAAGGTTGAAAGCGACGCGACGACAATAGTTTCTTCAAATACCTATTTCTCAAATTCCTCGGCACTAGAGTCCACTCTTAATGGCGCAGACTCCCTTGTTTCATCACGTCCACAGCTGGACATAGGCCTCCTTCCCTTGTCTACATTTACGTAAACTAAAATTAAGTTCAATGGACCTCATCCTTTCTATTTCACTGAGTAAAGGACAGAATATAAAATATGAGTTCAGTCCTCTCAAATTAAGATACTCCTTGGAGAGTTTAGGACTTAAAAACATGGGGACTAAAAACCATAACATAGGCTGCCGGCAGAAATTACCACCCACCAGACAAGGTCGTGGTCCAGCATGATGTCTAGTGAAGAGTACGGAGGACGGGTCTGAGCAGTTGTGTTGCGATGTGAGCCGGGTACGATGCGCCAAATGATGTTGTGTCGGGATTTTGGTCGTGGAGGGTCTCAAGATCAATCTCCCTCTGGTGCAGCATCGTTGATCGTGTTGGGTTTAACATTGCATCACCTCACTTAACTGCCGTCTTCCTTCCTATTTGCTCAGTTTTTTTATTATTTTTGAGTGAATACGTATACGGCTCTTAATAAATTAGCGCGCTTTACCATCAACGATTGCATCACTGCTTACCATCAGGCGGGATTGCGGTCAAGCACTATACTCTGTTTTTTAATCTCGTAGACTAAATTGACACATGCAAATGTCAAATTTACATTATTAATTTTGTATTAATACGTTTTTAATAAGTACCTACACATTATTTCAGGATAACTTATTGTAAAAAAACGATAAGTACTTGATTTTATGAACGCTAAGTTTCGGCACTATTTAAGAATTGCAATAAACTGCCAACACTCGTAATGTCAGTTTAGTCTACGAGATTAAAAAAACAGAGTTTAGTTTATAATTGTTCAAAAAAAATCTCAGTTGATATATAGCGTCTACTAATTTGACAGAACTAAACTAATATTTATCTATAATGTCGGCCAAATTCGATAAAGAATAGAGGTAAACAAACCGTTGCTAGGCAACGGGTAGTTTACGCCTAAAAGACAGATGTTGTTAACATCTGTCTTTTAGATAGATGATTTTCATAAAAGTAATAATTCTACTTCCTACTAATGTAAACAGTTTATTTATGTAGATATATATGAATTTCATAGAACGCTTAACCGATTTGAATGAAATATGAGATACCTACATGTAAGCTAATTTCCTAAGTAATAGGTTAATTTTATTGATACATATCCATACTAATATTATAAATGCGAAAGTAACTCTGACTGTCTGTCTGTTACGCTTTCCCGCTTGAACTCCTCAACCGATTTTGATGAAATTTGGCACAGAAAATCTTTAGACCCTGAGAAAGGATATTCCCGAGGGTAATCTAAAAAGCGCAATATAACCGAATTCTACACGGGCGAAGGAGCGGGCGGAAAGCTAGTATATTATACTTAGTCCATACTTGAAAGTATTACAATGCATGTGTTATGCAGTTGACGTGAAAGTAATTAAACTACGCAAAATCTTCTAAAATACAAAAAAAAAATTCACAATATGTGTTCAATATCTGGATTTAATCCATCTTTCTTTTTTTGTAGGGCTATCACGTAAAATTAATGTCGACTTTTTAATGGTTTTTAGAAATACCAAGTTATTATTAGGGTTGTAACGGAGCTTCGCCTCCGCTTCCGTTACTGCGGAAGTTCCGCAAGAAATCGTATCTTCGCTTCCGCCTCCGCCTCCGCACAATTTTTTGCGGAGTTATAACGGAGGTTTATTTACGTACTTATAAAATAAATAACGCGCAAGCTGCGACGCTCGACAACCGTCCGGCCGCGTTTGAGCGCGAAATGGTCAAGAATCAACTAGTGCGAGGCGGGAATGCGGCAAACACAATTTGTTTCTCCTTAATTTTCATTACAAGAAGGTAATATTTTTTTACCAAGTATACTACTATTAATGTAGGTATTTAAAATAAAAAGTTTGTTTTAATTAACCATAAATTTCATTTTTTTCTATATGTACTTTCACCTCCGCCTCCGCCTCCGTTAACCTCCGCATCCGCGGAGGTGAGACTCGTCGCCTCCGCATCCGCCTCCGCCTCCGCTAACAAGCCTCCGTTACAACCCTAGTTATTATGCATGCTATTTTAGCGATTCTATTGGAATATGCTGCAATAGAAATTGTTAATAAATAGTTAGCATGTAAAGTCGATAATCATGTAAATAACAGGAGATTTGTAAAACGTGAATTGTGATAACCCAAAATTGGTTTGTTTACCTCTATTCTTTACGGAGCTAGGCGATGGTAGAGGTTTGGTCATCCATCCACAGACAGCGGCAATTATTTAGCCGCGACCAAAAGCTAGTCTCTAAAGAATGTTACTAGGCATCCAGGTTCATGTGGCGACCTACTGGCGACGCCCAAACAGGACAAATGAGTGCGGTCGCGCGTCACATGACAATTGGGAGTGTAAGTAGTGAAACATGTCCGCCGGGTCAGTGACCTCGTGCCGACCGTCACTATCATTATTTGAAGATCGATGACGTTCGATAAATGTTATTTCCTATGATTTATTGACACTTGACACTATGTAGCCTATATGTATAATGCAGTTCTCTGAAAAAATTCTTTAGTATTCAATATTTATTTGCTTTTTCTAAGTGAACAGACTGCTGAGGAGTATCTTGCTGCACTTCTTCCCAGCGAAACCACTAAGAATTGGTGAAAAGCGAGCGTGGCGGAGGACAGGGATGTTTCCTGGGTAAAAAAAAAATTGATTCTATTTAGTCCGTCATTCAGATTATAGAAAAATATTGGATACGTATATTTTGATTTATCAAATCAATAAAAATTAACAAATATAAAAGGCATCAAAGATCAAGAGTGGTGGCTGGTGAGGTCACCGACCGCTAAAAAAGGTAGCGAGCAGTGACGTCACACGAGTTTTCAACGCGATGTGTCGTCTTAATTTTTTGTTTATATGAAAAAAGAAAAAACACGTGTCTAGTATTTTCTGGAAATCTGACTGACGGGCTAATTAGTTTTTTTTAGTTAAATACTCAATTGTCTTATGACATTACTAGCTTTCCGGGAATGTTCTGTCCATCTATAATTACAACATGAAAAAGAATATCATATTAGATATTACGTACCCAATCAATAATCCAGAATTTTATCAACTGTCAACCCTAAACCCAAAAAAATGCGCCAACGCGTCGCCCTTTAAAAAAAAAGTAAACAAAAAGAAGTATTGGTGAAAATTTTAAATTTGGAACTGGCGGAAGCGCATTCCTCGCCCGCCAGCCGTCTATTTCGGTCGTGTCTACCGTTAGCCCTAATAAATTTTTTCTTTTTTTAATTACTAAATTTCCTTTTAGGGATCGGGTGGAGGTTTTTGTTTTGACAGCTGTTAATGCGTGCTGTCGCTGTAATAACATGGTTTCATCGCGTAAGACACATCGGGCTTATGAAAGTGTTGATGTGTTAGTGAGTTTGTTTAAATGAGTAAAATCGTTTGTTTAATCTTATGTAACAACTAGCTTCTGCCCGCTACTTCTGCGTGAAATGTAATGTCCAGCCTGTCGTATTCGTTTGTTTCGGTTAATCTTAGAAACAGCACGTCAATGACTAATATGTAATTGTATTTTCATTTATTTAAGTTTGAAAATATCTTTACTTCCTTACTAATATCATAAAATGGAAAGTGAGTTTTTTTGTTTGTTCCGCTTTCATGCCGTAAAAGCTGAACCGATTGCTTTGAAATTTTGCAGACGTAAACTTAGAATTAACAGCCAGACTCTGAACTACCTTTGGGCTATAGACATATTTACGAGCTTTTAGATTTTGAGAATTAGTAAAGATGATCATTGTTTTCGGACATCACGAACGAAATCGCAGACACAGCTTGTAAACAAGATGTCAGCTAGGACACGCCAAAGCACCGGCAATAAAATATAAAAACAAACATTTCGCCATAAGTTCAGCGTGACGGCCTAATATCAATAACGGTCCACTTTCAGCGAACAGTCAATCGTTGAGTAATCGGTAGCAAGAACACTGCCTACCCCAGAGCACGTTAACTACAAGCGATCGGCCAACATTTCAATATCAGACCACAGTACATTGGAGAGTGCAGTAGGCCTAGTATGAGTTTTCATTACGAAACTCGTTCGTCCATATCGAGCGTTTGACTCATCGATTGGCCCGCTTCAGGGTTGTCAGAACTCTCAACCAATGAGAGCGCCAAACGCGCTCGATATCGACGATCGAGTCTCGTGATGAAAACTTATACTAGGCATACAGTAGATGTACTCCACATCGCCAACAAAATTTGTCCTAGCCATGTTTTCTTTTTATACAATATGTAAAGAAAACCCTGTCCGATCCGTGAAGCTTTGTTAGGTATCGATAACTAATTCGACTAATGCCTACAAAGCCGGGCTAAGCTTAAAAAAAAATCCCCCAAAAAAAATAAATATTATTTCGCAAAAAGAGGTAACTTAATACATGTGCGGCAGGACACCCTTCCGCGGGCGACGGGCGCCAGGGCACGCGACGCGTGGTCGAATCGCATAAGCGTACCGTCAAAATGGAGTTGTCACTTTTTTGAAAATTACCAAATTTCGGGGAAGTTGGAATTAATTAGCGGGAAAAAAAGATTATTTTAAAATTCATTAGTATTGTTATTATGATGATTACGTAAAATTTTATATTATATTTGGTCATGTGTTTACCTAACCTTTATCATCCTTATGGGTCGGACAGGGTTTTCTTTACATATTGTATATATTATAAGCTAGCGCTTGACCGCAGTCCCACATGATAGTAAGCAGTGATGCGATCGTTGATGGTAAAGCGCGCTGGTTTATTAAGAGCCTATGCACTCTAGCCTTGAAGACACTCAAATTGTAGTGTGACGGCAACACCGCCGCCGGCAAATTGTTCCAGTCCCTCGATGTACGCGGTATAAAAGAAGAAGCGAAACGCTTCGTCCGGACCGTAGTGGCGTTAACAACGTAAGGGTGGAAACTCGACTTAACTTGAGTCATCTTTTATGAATAGACCCCTAAAACACTAATGTGTTTTGAAACTCCCTTTGCCATATTGCCACAATATTGGCATATCAATACATACTAATATATAAAGCTGAAGAGTTTGTTTGTTTGAACGCGCTAATCTCAGGAACTACTGGAACAATTTGCTAGCGACGGTGTTCCCGTCAGACTACAATTTAACTGTCTTCAAGGCTAGAGTGAATAGGCTTTTAATAAACTACCGCGCCATACCATCAACGATTGCATCACTGCTTACCATCAGGCGGGATTGAAAAAAAGACTAATGGTACTTCTGCACTATCTTGTGGAGTGTGTGAAGGCTGGCCGGCTTGCACCTACGCCGGGTCATTGACCTATGAGTCACGGGCACTCACTTAAGTAGGAGTAAGTACCTTAGACATTTGCTTAAGAAATAAGAACTGAGGAAGTCTGAACGGTTTCCATAATTTTTGCAATACTACGGTACTTTAAGTGTTAAGTTTCGCTGTCACTAACGCCTGCTGACCTCTTAAGCCCTACGTGACATATTAACCAACTGTGGGAGTAAGTCGTGGTGGCCTAGTGGTAAAAACATCAGCCTCTCAAATATGAGTGTGCGGGTTCGATTACAGGTCAGGCAAGTACAAATGGTAACTTTTCTAAGTTATATGTATGTACTTTCTAAGTGTATCTTGAACACCAATGACAGCAATGACTGATTAAAAAGTGAAGGAAAACATCTTGAGGAAACCTGGACTTAAAGTCTGAAATCGCCAACCCGCATTGAGCAAGCGTGGTGATTACGCTCAATCCTTCTCTGTATGTAAGGAGACCTGTGCCCAGCAGTGGGACGATAAAAAAGTTGCTGATGATGATGAATAAAGTATACATAAGAGTATAAAGAACTTTATAGTCGTCGTCTTCTTCTTAACCTATAGAGGCCAACCTACAAAGGCCTCCCCTAAGGCTTTCATTCCATTGGGGGCATTGCCATAATCCCCACGCTTGTCCGTCGGGTTGGGGATCGCAGTAATTTGATATTCCACAGGAGAAGCGCTGCTGTCCGCTTCCCTGGTGAGAGTTCCCTTAGACGCCTCTGCGTAATATCTGGAACTACATTCCTCTATGGCTGATCTTTTGATACGTAGTTAAACTCAACCAATTGTACGAATGACAACAGTTCAAGCTAACCGAAACTGTCAAATATTCCCAATCAGTCTTGAAGTTTTAGAGATAAAGGGACGGGGGGGCGGGAGGGGTATCATTAGGGTCGTGGGGGCAGGGGCAAGTCAAAATTTTAGAGTGAGTAATCTTTGTGCGCTAACGTCCCACGCGGTTTGTTGGGAATTACACCATACTTTTTGTCAGTGCCCAACTGGCCACTGCGTGGTTTATTTAAAAGTTACGAGTCTTAAGTCCTAGTTTATACTTTGTTTAGTAATTAGGGGAGATCATACATGTTTTGCGACATTTCCAGGCCGTTGTCTCAAAACCAAGTCATTTATTCAAATAACGCTGAAAAAAGGCACATTTTGAACGTCAATCCATACTAATATTATAAATGCGAAAGTAACTCTGTCTGTCTGTCTGTCTGTCGGTCCTAACCTCTCAGCCGATTTTGATGAAATTTGGCACAGACAATCTTTAGACCCTGAGAAAGAACATAGGCTACCTTTTATCCCGGAAAAATTTGATGTTCCCGAGGGAAATCTAAAAAGCGCGATATAACCGAACTCCACGCGGGCGAAGCTGCGGGCGGAAAGCTATTATTACATAAGACAATCCCTCCAGCCCACCCTTCGCCTAATTGTCTTCATATAATTTGTCTCTCCATAGACATACATAATTATCTTAATTTCTATGTCCAGCAGTGGACGTATTTCGGCTGAAATGATGATGATGATGATACCAATAATCATCTTCTCTTCTTTTCTCAATGATATAAAAAAATGCACTGAACATAAATATAATTTTGTTTGTGATTAAAGCAATCGGCAATCATCCGGCCCTGGTCCAGGCCATGGTCCGGAGCGAGAGTGCATGGCAGGCCGTCACCTCCTTCTGCGAAGCAGTGATGCTGGCAAAGGAGGATGCAGAACACGTGAGGCGCCCTTACGCCACTAGCCGCCGCAGGAGACGCCCTGGTCGGGAGACAACACCGAAAACTCCCGGCCAACGAAGGCGCGGGCCTGCGGGCGGTAGCTTGCCGCCTGGTAAGGACCAGGCCCGAGTCGACGGCGCGTTGTGTTTCACGCGCGCCTCAAAGATCTGTAGGCACATCGTAACGGATTACAGGTTAGTCGACGCCCCGTCGTCAATGTCCACGAAGACCGATGCCTACGGTCAGGGTTGCGGGTTGGTTAAAAAAGAAACCGTGGCTCTGGCTCACAGGTAAGTGAAGAAACACGGGTGGATTTTAGTCAGTAAAAGTCTGACACGCCTTTCCGCTCCGCCCAGAGCGGGAGAGGTCATTTGATGATTTCCACATCGAAAACAAAAAAAGTCAATTGGCGAAACTGACCTACTCGGGCTATCCTGGCGTTTCTCCCTGAAAACATTAAAATAAACGAATGCAGGTTTCCGTGGGATAATAACCATCCTCTACGCGGCGTACTAGCATACCGAAGGCGTCATCCTCCATCTAAAATTTTACAGGCAGGTTCATGACCCCGCCACAATGGACGGTTCATCGCGTTGATTAGTGTAGTAAGTTTAATATTTGGCTGCATGCCATATGAGTCACAAGTGAATAGAGCATTCATTCGTCGATGGTGCCATGTTGGCAGTACTAACTAGAACTACTTTGCGAGTTATTATGTGAAAGATGGCAGAATACGAGCTTTGCGGAATACAGGGTTAAATTAAAGTATGTAGCTACGAAAATTCGGTCACCTTAGAGTTAGACTAATCACGATAAAAGCAGCATCGTTGGTCATATTGTTGGGTTTAATATTGCATCATCAATTGACCGTCTTCCTTCCTATTCACTAAGTTATTTAAGTGAATAGGCTTAATAAACTAGCGGGCTTTACCATCAACGATTGCATCACTGCTTACTATCAGTCGGGTTTGCAATCAAGCACTAGTTTATCACTACACACAAGATAAAGTGACTTTATTTTTATAAAGTCACTTTATCTTTCCCTATGTCCCTTTGTATGATTAAATCTTTGAAACTGCGCAAGGGATTTTGAAGCGGTTTTTTTTAATAGATAGTGATTAAAGAGGAAGGTTTATATGTATAATAACATCCATTAAATTGTGGTGAAATTTTTGAGGTTTCTAATGTGAAGTCGTAAATAATTACATTTTTTCCGCGTTTGCAGTGAAACGCAGGCTGATTTTAACCAATACAGCATTAATACTTATCCAATTTAATACCTTAAATAAATTGTTTATTTAATATAGAGCTATATCGCCCTTTACAGCATATGATTTAAATGAATCTTTTCGATCATATTACAGATTTCAAAATTGCAGGGTGTCACATTTGCGGCGGTACACGGCGCGGCGTTCGGGGCGGTTTTTTATAGAAGGTTCAGTTTTTCTGTAGTGTATAATAGTATCAGCATTGCATCCGTGCGAAGCCGGGGCGGGTCGCTAATAATTTATAAGAAAAAAAAAAGGTCTGTGTCTTGTAATGTTAATAACTTTGCATAGGTACCTAGTATTATATATAATCAAGTATATTCTAACTAAACAGACAGCTTTTCCGCTGGGGAGTTTGTTACGCTGCTTCCTCTTACCAGCGAAAGCACTTGTGATGAAGGGTGGGTGTTTTAGGGAAATTTTATGTAATATTGACTTTCGAAAAGTGCTGATTCTCAGCCTAATTTGAATAAATGAACATTGATTTTGTTTTAGTAATAGAATAGCATATTGTGTATGATAAATAATTACACCCTCCATGCCAGGTACTGCCTACAGCAGGTCAAGCTACCCTAAACTGTCAAATATAGTCAATCAGCCTTAATGCTTGAGCAAAAAAAGTTGAAAATTGGATAAAGAAATATGATAGACTAGCTGTTGCCCGTGTTGATATAAAATAAGCGCCTGTTAAAACAATGGGAGCAATATGAACGTCCGCGTTAGCTCCCGTTTTCGCATTTTTTTTTTTGTTAATGCTCTCCTCCTATTGGTCATAGCGGGATGTTATATATCCTAAGTCCTTTCTCAGGCTCTAGACTATCCGTGTACCAAATTTCATTACAATCGGTTCAGTAGTTTTGGCGTTAAAGCCGGACAAACAGACAGACAGACAGAGATACTTTCGAATTTATAATATTAGTATGGATATGGATTGTAGTTCCTTGACGTGCTATCGTCTGTACAACAAGCCGATCATTAATTACAGCTTTCAATGGTGTCGGTCGACCTGCGGAGCTGACAGTGTGCGATGAGGTCACCTTCCACGGGTGCGTATTGATATGATGGGCTCGCCCATCGTCGCCATTCAACCTGTATATTGTATTGCTATGGGGGTTCGGCCTCCTGAATTGAAACTCATGTGTTATTCACAAGCGTCATTGTATTTTAGTAGCAGCTAGCGAGACGGCCGAGGGTTGTGGGTCGATACCCGAGTTGGGTAAAGTTTTTGAGTTGTTTTTTTCTCGGTTAAGGCTTTTCGAACCGTGCGCTTTACGCTTGTGTGATTACTTCGATATAAATCCCTCTTATCTTCCTATCCTACCAATGTAATACACGTAAAAAATTATGGATAGTTAGAATTTGTTATTCGTTTAGACAAAAACCACGGAACGGATGGGGATATATTTTGGCACACGGCCGGTATATAACCAGGATTAACATATAAGACAATACCTATGTGTACAAACAAGTTTTCGCCGTTTGTTGAACATACGAACGAGCATTATCATGTTGGAGAATAATTATGTCATATCTGGAGTAGTAAACGCGCTTTTCCTCTTCCTTCTATCATTATCATCATCATCATCTCAGCGTTAATCCCAGTCGCATCCGAGGCTCTTTCAGCTTTGGAGTCTGGGGTCCGGTCCGCTTTAACTGCTGATTTTAGCAAAACTTTCGATATTTTCCGTAAAGCGACTGCCGTCTGACCTCCACAACCCGAAGGCGATATCGAAGCATTGCAGATAGACCAATTGTTGGACTTTTGAGGGCTCCAACAACCCGTTACGACTGCCACTAGATGTTCGTATGGCAACCGGGAGCAACTCTTTTCCTCTTCCTTCAATCTTCCTCCAATAATGCTTCCAATTCCGTGTCTTCGTACGATTTCAGTCTTCCACTAAGTTCTTTGTCTTCACAGTCTCTAAACTTTTGAAACCACGACAAATTCTCTCACTTAAAGCAGCTTCACAATAAACTTCTACAAGCAATCGATGAGCCTCAGCTGCAGATTTCTTCAAATTAAACAAGTAACAAAAGTTCCCGCAAATGACGCTTATTCGGCACAAAACTTGACATGCTTGCACAAAAATAAATATGTGTTACTGATACAGTCACTAATACTCTAAGTGTATGTTATTACCAGATGTCCGAACTTACGATGTCACATTTTACATCAGACGATTTCAACAAAACCTCTTAGGGAGGACATGTTTTGTAAAACGACGGAAACTTATTTATAAACCTAATACTTTTACCGCGATATTCCCAAGGGATGGAAATTCTGTTCTTTTCTTCTTCTTATCTGTCACTAGCTTTCCACCCGCGGCTTCGCCCGTCTGGAGTTCGGTTATAACGCGTTTCCAATAGAACTTTTCGAAAGTCCGAAATCAAAACTATCCTATGTTATTTCTCAAGGTCAACTCTATCTTTGTACCTAATTTCAATAAAATCAGTTCAGTGGTTTAGACGTAAAAGCGTAACAGACAGACAGAGTTACTTTCGCATTTATAATATTAAGTAGGGATTATGTGTTATTATATAGTACGTAATTAATAGATTACGTAGAAGTTTCAATAACAATGTTATCATCATCATCAACCTTTTTATCATCCCACTGCTGGGCACAGGTCTCCTCTAATACAGAGAAGGATTGAGATATACAAATTAATTTCAAACATCATTCGTAGACTAAAAAATGACACACTATGTATGGGCACAGCGTTCAGCGACCTTTCATCGACCGACCTTCATGCCGGGGGTAGTGCGGTCGTGACGCCATTGCCTTTTGGGGAGTTTCTTGGAATCTTTCTGTTTCTTTGTGTTGGAATAAATAGAGTTTATACTTGGTTTGGATGTGAAAAGGCTAAGTGTATCTATACAATCTGAATCGTAAAGGGTCTTAGCATTATGCTGAGCGATGGCTGTTTACATGTCACGGATATGTTCCCCCAACCTCTTCTTTTGAGTTCTTTCTCTGTGTCGTGTTTACCATAAATAAATATAGGTACAAAATGTAAAGAAAACCCCGTCCGGCCCATAAGGATAATACAGGTTAAAGGTAAACACATGACCAAATAAAATATTAAATTTAACATAACCATTATAGTAACAATACTGATGAATTTTGAAATAATATTGTTTTTTTTTTGCGAATTGATTCCAACTTCCCCAAAATTTGGTATAGTTTTTTGTCGATAGTATTGAGCGAAGCTCGCGCGTGGCCTGCAGCCCATGTATTCAGTTTTGCTAAATAAAAGCTCTTTTTGCTAAATGCTAAATTTTTTTAGAGGTTTTTCTTTGAAGTTTAGCAGGCATTAGTAGAATCAGTTATCGATACCTAACAATACCTTCACGGATCGGGACAGGGTTTTCTTTGTTTTTGTGTATTTTATTCATCCCTATAATCAATCAATCTACCCAGCCGCTTCCCACCATGTTAAGCTCGGCTTTCGGTCAAACCGCATATAAACAACTGAATACTAATATTTTACATGGAACGACCATGATCCAGTTACACGATGGGTAAGACGATACCCCATGCTAAGACTAGTTGTCAGGCTATTTGGGCTTCTGACCGCCCGGATCAACGGTTTAATTTGATTTCCGAGGCACTGAGGGGTATCAATATGTTAAAAAATAAGACAAAGGAAAGCTCATTGCGGGCGTACAGCGAGGACTGACGGCGGCGAGTGAACGCGTGCGTGCAGTATTGATTTCCCGGGCGCGGGCTAGTGGCGCCCGCTTGGGCCGCGCCAGATTATTGGCGCCCGTTTGGGCCCTGCTTTATTGCTATTTGCATTTACTCTTTTGTTCGTACGCTATAAAGTTCTATTGTTAGATAGTGTCTCTAATTGGAATCGACTGGTCTGAGGCAGAATTAAACTATGTTGAAATCGTTAAAGACAGATTTTTGGAATGTAGGAAACACAAAACACTTTATGCTTCGTTACTAAGTAGATAAAAAAGGAGTTCCATTTTTTTTTGTTTTCTCGCTCTATTTTCAACGTGGCAATATGTTGAGCTGAACTATACGCCACAGCTATATCTGATAGCTTTTTACATGCATTTTCTTAGCTTCACTTGTATGTTTGCTTGTTTGTTTGTCCCTCTCTAACTCTTTGGACTACGAGTGAGCAGCTCATTACTGTAAAATGTCCCACTGTTTTCAATACGTTCGTTCGTTCGTTTTTTTTTTTTAATATCTGTTTTGGGCTATTTAGCTTGGTAAGAAGCTTCGCATGTAAGTGTCTCAATCCCTCCTAAATATAATGTAATTGCTTCATAATTATTCTTATCAAAATACCCTCAAAAATTTATCAAATAAAACAACCATACAATATGCTCAATCGCTCTTTTAATCTCAAAGCGGGTAGTACAACAAAGGCTTTGTCTGATACGGCACGTTCACCCCAATTCGGTGCGCAGAGATATAGGTCAGTACGCAGCGTCTACGTGGGCTAGAGATAGTTATGTACTCTCGTGTTACTACCCGCCCAAGCACTTTGGTTTTATCGATGATGTCTCAATTTTCTCACATTCGGGAGTTTGGAAATAGCTGCATGGGTCGATCGATCTGGTTAAGCTTAGCTTGCTGAGGTAGGTCCGCGGATGGGTGCCTCAAAAACAAGGGGGTATTGAAAGGAAGCAATTAAAATCGCTGTGCATGTGCGCTGCTACAGTATGGCCATAGAATAAAGAGAGGGAAGTAGGTTATCTCCGACCCAATCCGCGATTTAATTGCCTACTGTCTTAGGGTTGTCACGTTTAGCAAAATTTTAATTCAGTGTCTATAAATTGGCAAAGGTCGGAAAGTTGACGACTGTTCACGCTTCGTCGGATTCGGTTGTCACCGAACCCGCTAACAAATATTTATAGACTAAGAGCTTATATTTAAATTATTTGCTTAGTATTTATACATATAGTCATACACAGTTTTTTTTGTATTTTTTATTTTGTAATTTATTAGTAGTTTTGTACACATAAAGGACCATATTTATTTTTATTTTTAATTAATACAAATTTATATAACACAAACATATCTATTAACCCTAAAAATCGTAAAACAACATAAAAATACTGACAACTGCCTCTTTGACTAATTATTTCTGTTGTTAAGATCTGAACTTTATTTATCTGATTCACAAATTGTCAATTAGGTACTTACTTACTTTTAATAACGATTTTATAACTGTAAGTAAGTAGTTACTATACCTACCTACAATAGGTACTAAGAAATCGGCATAACTAAATGTAAACAAAGCAGTAGAGCGCTAGCGGCAAATCAACTGACAGATCAAAAGTACCTATAATCATTGATTTGTGTGAATAATAAATTCTAGTACGAAAACAGGCCTACCTACTTCCCCTATCTGATAGAAAACTAATACAACAAGAAATAAGTAAGTTCCTAAGTGGATATCTCATCATCAAGTAAAAATTATAATCTTATAAGAATAAGTGACTTGCTTACCTTTCCTTCTCAGTAGGTAATCTGAACAGAGACAATTCTGAAATCGATGAATTAAGACACCCAAACAAACAACAATACTTTCTCCTGCGATAATTTACATTGTTAATTAATTTAGCTACGTAGTATTCTGTAATCTGTGATTTAGCGAATGTGCCGAAAAGCCGTGACGCGCGAACCTCGTTCCGTGCTAGCCGCGACTAGCGCAGTCATAGGCACTCTAATATTGTGTTTAGGTGTGCGTGCGGCGACGCATAGATACTATGGCGCACACATACAAGCCGCGCGCGGTCCGTTTGTATGAAGATAACGTACTTCCCTCTCTTTATTCTATGGTATGGCCATAACCCAGATTAGCTATGTATACCATATGTAAAGTAAACCCCGTCCGACCGAAAAGGATAATAAAGGTTTGATAAACACATGACCTAATAAAATATGAAATTTTACATAATCATCATAGTAACAATACTAACGAATTTTGAATTAATCTTTTTATTCCGCGAATAAATTCCAACTTCACGAAAATATGGTGATTTTTAAAAAAGTGGCAACTCCATTTTAGGCAGTATTGTTATGAGTGATGCGACCATGTGCTGCGTGCCCTGCCCCCCTTCACCCGCGCATATACGCCTAACGTGTTGCCTACCGCACATGTATTAAGTTACCTTGCTTTTCCAAAATATTATTTATTTTTTAGGGTTTTTTTTTTTTAAGTTTAGCCCGGCTTTGTAGGCATTATTAGAATCAGTTAAAGGTACCTAACAATACCTTCATGGACCGGGCAGGGTTTTCTTTACATATATGTTACAAATATAGGTTACAAATCCTCGGGAAACCCAGACCTCAGACAGCTGTTCTCAACAAACCAGACGACTTAGGAAACTTCTGGAGGCTGTTATAAGCTATTTGAAATGACGACCGCCATGCCCCACGTACAATGGTCCAGTTGAAGGCTTGAGTGCGGAAACCAAGTCCGTAATAAAGTACGCTCCTTTACAGGTACAAACAAACCAGCATTATGGCATGACAGCATGTCGTAATAAGGGAAGCTTCCGGTTCACGCCTCAAATAGGGTGGGGGGGACTGGGTAGTCGCGGCTCGGCGATGTCACACGAAAATAATATGCAAATTGGGTAGTGGTTTACTCCTGACCTTATTAAAGGGATTTCAGAGGCTTTTTTACACACGATTTATGCCAAAGAACACACATAACACAACGTCTGTATTATCCGACGGGTAAGGAAGAAGTATACTATATGCAGGGCTCGTAGAACCGATGGCCGATGGGGCAGTAAGGTTCTGGAGTGGCGGCCACGTACTGGAAGACACAACGTAGGGAGGCCCCCAGCAAGGTGGACCGATGACCTGGTGAAGGTCGTGGGAAGCCGATGGATGCGGGCAGCACAAGACCGGTCATCGTGGAAAGCTTTGGGGGAGACCTTTGTCCAGCAGTGGACATCTATAGGCTGAAGAAGAAGATATGCAGGGCGTCACATCCAGCTATACATATTCAGTATAAGCGGACTTCTGATTGTAAGAAAAACTTAAAAACAATACGAGGTCAACTAAAACTGGAATACCTTGACATGTAACCGTGTGTACCGACTTCAGCATGTCAAGCTACCCGAAATTGTCAAATATTCCCAATCAACCGTGAACCTTAATGCTTAGGAGATAAAGTTGAAAATCTAATAAAGAAATCTGACAGATTGTAGTAGCTTGATGTGCTGTTGTGCGTCAGTACGATACTGGCCAGCTTTCATCTGACATTTCGTTGCAAAGCTACGCATAGCTTAACACCAAAAAACCCTTCGAATCACAGTTATACAATATGTAAAGAAAACCCCGTCCGAGCCAAAAGGATAATAAAGGTTAGGTATACACATGACCAAATAAAATATGAAATTTTACATAATCATCTTAGTAACAATACTAATGAATTTTGAAATAACCTTTTTTTCCGTGAATTAATATAGCATTATTGGTATAGCAGTCAAAAGAATACGGTAAGGTGGGCAGGCTCTTTCTCTGAGATGTATGGGTTGGACTGTGGGGTAAGACAGGGAGGTCTGAGCTCCCCTCGTCTTTTTAATCTGTACATAAACAAGCTGATAGGTGAGCTCAGCAGTACCAAAATCGGCTGTCACGTGGACGGTGTTTGCGTGAACAATATTAGTTACGCTGATGACATGGTGCTGCTGAGTCCATCTATCGGTGCTTTAAGAAAACTCCTTGAAATATGTGAAAGTTATGCAGTGACTCATGGACTCAAATACAACACCGATAAGAGTGAGTGGTTGGTCTTTAAATCAGGTACCATGACCTATGAACAGCTGCCTGAAATCTCTCTCTCTGGGTCTCCTTTAGGGCGGGTTGCAAAGTTCAAGTATTTGGGTCACTGGGTCACTGACGACTTAAAGGATAATCTGGATATTGATAGGGAGCGCAGGTCGCTGGCTGTCCGTTGCAACATGCTGGCCCGCAGGTTTGTGCGCTGTTCTAAGGCTGTTAAGATTACGCTTTTTAAGGCCTTCTGCCAGTCATTTTACACGTGCAGCCTGTGGGCCACGTATACCCAGCGGGCATACTCCGACGATTACCACCCTACAAAAGTTTACACTCATCTTTTGGCCATCATTTCTTGGTCTTCTTCAGCTATCAAAAGAATGCGTTTTATAACTTAGTAAACACGGCGTAGGTATGCAGGTCTCATAATATTAGAACATCGATTGTATAACGATACGTCCGTCGTCGCAAGCGCAACGTGACCGGCCATGGAGCAAGCAGTGACTGGAGTGCTCATACCTACTCATATACAGGGTCTAATTACATATCGACGCTGGAAAGCGATTTTGTCGCATCTCGAAAAAGGCACTTTTGTTTTATTGCATAATTGAATTCAGAAAAAAATACTGGGTCGGACAGTCTGATCAACGTAATGCTACAATGTTTCTTTTTTATGATACGACGTTGACTTGTTCTAAACTTTTTTCTGAATTCAACTATGCAATAAAACAAAAGTGCCCTTTTTCGAGATACGACAAAATCGCTTTCCAGCGTCGATATATGTAACGAAACTCTGCAAAAGTTGCGGGTATCAGTATCTCGAAACAACACACGGATTCACTTGATATTTCAGTTTTAAAAATCTTTTTTTAACTTTACAGACAACACTTTTCTTTTTTAATTTTAAGCTGTCGTAGTCTACAAGCGTTTCTTTTAAATTTACCACTGTATTGAGTCGGCCCAGAATCTCTTTCTACTAATTCAAAGTAATCAAAAAGCACTAGGAGGAACGAGGGATATCGAGTCATCCGTGGTTCGGAAATCACGTTAAGCCGTTGGTCCCGGATCTTTGACAGTAATTACAGGACGTCAGAAGCCCGAAAATCTGACAACCAGTTTTTCAAAGGGCTATTATATTCTCAGTAACAGGGTTGTACAGGTCAGATAGGCAGTCGCTCTGCTATGTTAAATACTGGTCTTCAGCTGCAATCGGTTAGACTGGAATCTGAACCCAATAGATGAGAAAATGCTAGACAAATAGTTGTATT
This sequence comes from Sesamia nonagrioides, assembly GCA_017933935.1. Lineage (NCBI taxonomy): Eukaryota > Metazoa > Arthropoda > Insecta > Lepidoptera > Noctuidae > Sesamia > Sesamia nonagrioides. The sequence goes on along the minus strand of JADWQK010002222.1, from coordinate 246,416 downwards.
TAACATGCGGCCAACACAGTTATAACACTTATCACGTCATGTCTCGTGGTTCTGATTACTCAATAGCTAGCTCCATTTACTAAGTATTCCGTGACAATGAGCCTCGTTTGATGAAACAAGTATAGTATTTAAACGATGACGCCATGTTATATGGATGTTTATGCGAGTCCATGTGTTTTTAATGACATAATATTGCATATGGCCGCTTGCGAAGAGATAAAAGATATCCAATGCACATTAGTTGGGCTACACACTACGCACAATCATCATAAGTCTTATCACTAATTATAATTTCAATCCGATACGTTTTGTAGGGTATTGTTAAGTCATTGTTCTGTGTTTATTTTACTGACAGTTACCCACAGGAACTTCACTTTGTCCTTCAACGATGATACAAAGCAAATGCATAATTTAGAAAGGTTTTTCCACCCTTACGTTGTTCACACCACAACGATCCGAATGTAGCGTTACGCCTCGACTTTTATACCGAGTGTGTGGAGTACTGCAAACACATTTGGGCTGGTGCTGCTAAGTGTCACCTGGCCACTTTGGATTCAGTGGAGAGACGTGCGAAGAGGCTGATTGGTGACTCTGATCTAACTCGAGTTGGTCTCCAAAGCCTAGAGCACAGGCGTAGAGTAGCCAGCCTTTCGGTCTTCTATAGGATGTATTTTGGGAATGGGCGAGGGAATTGCATGATTTAATTCCCCCATTTCCGTTCCACCAGCGGACGACCCGTCGCACGACGAGTTTCCACCCTTACGTTGCTAACACCACTACGATACGAACGAAGCGTTTCGCCTCCTCCTTTATACCGCGTACATCGAGGGACTGGAACAATTTGCCAGCGGCGGTATTTCAGTCGGACTTCAATTTGAGTGTCTTCAAGGCTAGAGTGAATAGGCTCCTAATAATTTAGCGCGCTTTACCATCAACGATTGCATCACTGCTTACCATCAGGCGGGATCGGGGTCAAGCACTAGTTAATAAATAAAAAAAGCTGATGATGAAACTCACGAATTTTCTTCTTTTATTTTTTTTTTTGGATTTCTTTGTGAGTTATTGATATTTGTACCGGATAATATCTACCGGGTCAGCTGGTGCCACTGACCTCAAATAAACAAGTACGCTGGAATAAAATATACTATGCGAAATGACAGTCGTTTTTTGAGCTCATTTAAAGCGCCGCGCTTGAGCGTCTCAGGAACTAAAATCGACTTGCAAATGGTCTTGTATTGTTTTTGTACGTCTCTGGTGATTTGGTTGTAGATCGTGAAATAATACTTTATTGTGACTTCTTCTATCATCATCATAAATGCGCGCTATTCGCGATGGTCTCTTAAACATTCAAACATGTAAGCAGGTACTACAGAAGCAGTCCATTGCAACATGCAGAAGTAGACCGCAGTAGTGCCATTATGGCAAGGAAGACGTACTGTTAAAATTGGGCTATCAAATTCAAACTAACAAACAATCAAAAAATTTTAGCTGTTTTCACGGCAACCTCTTGCTCTTAGTAAACCAAAAGCGAAAGCTGCAATCGCAGACAAAACGCGAAGTGGGTCGACCGCCAAAAGTATACATTTAGCCGAGTTAGCTTTAAAACAAAAGACTTAATGATAGGATCTTATTTTCTCAGAGTGTTGCTTGAAGAATGGAGCGTGAGAAGGTGGCCAAAGATATCGGCGACTGCGGGTTTAGATAAATGTGTGTTGAATACACCGATCACTTATACACTAGATACAGTCTCGAACAAAACTCTTATCAAAAATGGCGACAAGTATTACGCAGTCTAAAGTAAAGTAGTCAAAATATACATTAATTTAAAATCAGCCTTAAGTGCAGTGTATAAAGTTCTTATCACAAAGCAGTGTACAAAAAGCCATTAATTTTTACGACCGAGTCCGTGGTACATCAAATATCAAACCAAATTCAACCTTACACGCATGCATTAAAGTCAGAATTGTAAAGTAAGTACTAAATGAAAGAAGCACCAAGTGCTGCGTTGTGCGCTTGTTCAGTTCAACCATTTTTTTACGCTGATTGTGAATCTAGTGTCTAAGTGATCGATGGTTGAATAGAAAAAAAAAGATGTTGTGACTCAGACGTATCGGCCCCGAGAGTCGTGAGGTTGATCCCAGGTAGACTTGCTCTTAAAACGGTAAAAAAAAAAATATGTGGAAAGCGGCATGTTCTAAGTAGGGCATAATATCGGCTGCCGACAGAAGTTACCACCCACCAGACAAAGTCTTGCCGCCAAGCAATTCGTCGTGTTCCGGCATGATGTCTGGTGAAGCCGTACGGGGGTCGGGTCTGAGCAGTTGTGTTGCGATGTGTGCCGGATACGATGCACCACATGTTGTTGTGTCGGGAGTTTGATCGGGGGGCTCTCCAGATCAATCTCCCTCTGGCGCAGCATCGTTGGTCGTGTTGTTAGGTTTAAGATTGCATCACCTCGCTCAACCGCCGTCTTCCTTCCTATTCACTAAGATTTTTAACCGAATAGGCTTAATAAACTAGCGTGCTTTACCATTAACGATTGCATAACTGCTTACCGTCAGGCGGGATTGCAGTCAAGCACTATATTATCTGTTCGCGCTAATCTCGGGAACTACTGGTCCGATTTGAAAAATTCTGTTTGCGTTGGATAGCCCATTAATCCAGGAAGGCTTTAGGCTATATAACATCAGGGTGCGACCAATAGGAGCGAAGCATAACTAAACCACATAAACGAAGTCGCTGGCGGCCGCTAGCTAAAAATATTTTTAAATACTAGCTTTCCGCCCGCGTGTTATTCGGTTATATCGCGCTTTTTCGATTTTCCTCGGGAACGTCTAATTTTTCCGGGATAAAAAATAACCTATTATTTAAACCGGACTTCTAACTTTAAGTCTGCAAAATTTCAAAACAATCGGTTTAGTAGTTACGGCGTAAAAGCGGAACAAACAAACATCCATTAATAATATTAGCAAGGATTAGCACATAATTATTAAAAAAAATAATCGCAGATATGTAACAAGTAACAATCCACCCTGGGCCCGAGTGGTGAATTATTGCCCACACCCTCGCACAGAGAAGCCTGTGTCTCAGCAATGGTATTGTTATACGATGATTATGAGACTCTTGGCTAACTGATAACAGCTACACGGTTTTTATCTAATGGCTAAATTCGAAACATCAATTGGTCAAGCTGTCTTTGGAGGCTAAATCAGTAACAACAAGAAGCCTCCAACTTGTACCAACGCGCATTGTGAAATGTTACACGCAACAACAGAGCGAACGATTTTGCCATCAAATCTAATAGAGACGGCTATGGTGATGCAATATATTTAATTATACTTTTCTGATTTATTATGTCGACACTGCCTAGCCATATTTGATTGATAGTTAAGTTGAATAGAAAATGGGTATAAAGTTAACTCATCCTCTATACAAGAGATAGAATCTCCGAAGACCGGACTCCGGACGAAGATTGATTTCAAGATGTTTTTATAAGTACATGCTAGTTTGGAGGCGCATGTTCGATCCCCACGCAGTAGAAATATTTGTATGCATGAGTATGAATATTTGCACTGGTCTGGTCGTGCCTCGGAAAGCACGTTAAGCTGTTGGTTCCGGTTACCATACGAATATCTAGTGGCAGTCGTTACGGGTTGTTGGAGCCCTCAAACGTCCAACAATTGGTCTAGCTGCAATACTTCGCTATCGCCTTAGGTTTGTGGAGGTCAGACGGCAGTCGCTTCACGGAAAATATCGAAGTTGCATGATTTAATTCCCCATCTCCGTTCCACCATCGGACGACCCGTCGTACGGCGAGTTTCCACCCTTACGTTGTTGACACAGCTCCGACCCGGACGAAGCGTTTCGCTTCCTCTTTTATACCGTGTACATCGAGGGACTGGAACAATTTGCCGGCGACGGTGTTTCCGTCACATTACAATTTGAGTGTCTTCAAGGCTAGAGTGAATAGGCTCTTAATAAACTAGCGCGCTTTACCATCAATGATCGCATCACTGCTTACCATCAGGCGGGATTGCGGTCAAGCGCTAGTTTATAACTTCAAAAAAAAAAAAAAGTTTAGCCAAAATCAGCAGTTAGCCTAGTAAAGCAGACCCCAGACTCCAAAGCTGAAAAAGCTTCGGATGCGACTGGGATTAACGCTGAGATGATGATGATGATGTTAGTTGCGCGGCTCCTCACGCGATGTGGGATTTTGCGTTACGTCTTGAATTGTAATAAAAAATTATGGCGTATATGCAGGTAGGCCAGGATCCTTATAAAAATCTTCAATCTCGTATGCTTTCTATTTACAATGATCCCTGCAACAGTAATAAATTCCACATGCAAAGGTCTGGAGGACCTCTACTCGAGCAGGAGCTCCTCGAGTCACCCCATCGAGATCCACCATCGCTCTTTTACTAAGTACTAACCCACCCATCGGAACACCAGACGTACTGCAGCCTCCCATCCACTCTAGGTTGATTCCCGATCCCGTCGATTCCAACTCAGCGCTCCAAGTTTATTATGCGAACAGCCAAAGTTTTCAACTGTCTATGTTTAATTGCACGCTTAACCCGTCTACCTTCAAAGCAAGAGGGAATAGGCATTTTCAGACCCAATCGAGGTCAAGAGCAAGCTTTTTCGGCAGACAAAAATATAACTAGCAAACAACAAAAGATCAAAATCCAGGATAGTTCCCACATAACGATAATGATGTCCAATTTGACACCGCTCGCTAAAGGACTAAATCTGTCTAAACACATCAATACATAGTATAAAACAAAGTCGCTTTCGCTGTATGTCCGTAGGTATGTATGCTTAGATCTTTAAAACTACGCAACGGATTTTGACGCGGTTTTTTTAATAGATAGAGTGATACTTAAGGAAGGTTTGTATAATAAATGCATAATATAGTAGAGAAACACTGAGAAATCTAAAAAGCGCGATAAAACCGAACTCCACGCGGGCGAAGCCGCGGGCGGAAAGCTAGTATATACTAAACCGTGTTTCCGTAACCAATCATAACAGACCTTGGCTGCTATTAACGTATGAATCAGTGTGTTGCAATATTGAGCATTTGAGCCACAAGTACGAATATTTGAGACTAAAATGTTGTTGAATTCAAAGTTTGGGATTTGCAATGTTTTTGAAGGTAAAATGTACGTATTAGACCACAATAGTCATCATCATCTGGAGTCTGGGGTCCGCTTTACCAGTCTAACTGCTGATTTTGGCTAAACTTCGATATTTTCCGTGAAGCGACTGCCGTCTGACCACCACAACCCGAAGGCGATATCGAAGTATTGCAGTTAGACCAATTGTTGGAGTTTTGAGGACTCCAACAAACCGTAACGACTGCCACTAGATGTTCGTATGGCAACCGGGACCAACGGCATAACGTGCTTTCCGAGGCACGACCAGACCAGTGCAAATATTCATATTCATGCATACAAATATTTGAACTGCGCGGGGATCGAACCCGGCCTCCTTGCGCAGCGGCCGCGTTCGCTACCGCTACGCCACAGAGGCTGGGCTGTGCTTCGTGTACTGATCAATGTTGTTAATCTTAAAACCTGTTCTTAGGAACAGGTCTTAGAGACACTTCTTATTGTTTTACTTTGAGTCTCTGCAACTTTGGGTAATACAGAATGCCCAATTGGGTTGTATCCTAAAAATAATTTAATGTCCATCAGACAGATTTATAAAAAATACTAGCTTTCCGCCCGCGGCTTCGCCCGCGGGGAGTTCGGTTATATCGCGCTTTTTAGATTTCCCTCGGGAACATCAATTTTTTCCGGGATAAAAGGTAGCCTATGTTCTTTCTCAGGGTCTAAAGATTATCTGTGCCAAATTTCATCAAAATCGGTTGAGAGGTTTAAGCGGGAAAGCGTAACAGACAGACAGACAGTTACTTTCGCATTTATAATATTAGTATGGATTGAACACGTATTTTTTATTTTTTCTTTCATTCAAATATTTAGGAAGATATACCGATTTGAAATGTCGCATGACGTCACGCCGTGGTACAAAACACACCACGGCGTGACGTAATTAGCCCCCACTCCGTAACTTTAATACACTATATCTCAGTAGTTTTTGGTAATTTCGACAAAATAAAAAATACGGGTCTTATTTTTTTTTTATCCATACTAATATTATAAATGCGAAAATAACTCTGTCTGCCTATTACGCTTTCCCGCTTAAACCACTCAACCGATTTTGATGAAATTTGGCACAGACAATCTTTAGACCCTGAGAAAGGACAAAGCTACCTTCTATTGAAAAAAAAAATTGATGTTCCCGAGGGAGAAATCTAAAAAGCGCGATATAACCGAACTCCACGCGGGCAAAGCCGCGGGCGGGAAGCTAGTTATTTATATTTCGTCTGAATATTTTATTTTTTCATCTCGTTAGTGCAATTGGATGATAACGGCATTAACATAAATTCACACTTTAGACATGATAGCATGGGTCATGTCTCACGGGCTCATGGCTCAATCGTGAGATAATTAATGTGTACCTGAAGTTTGTGACTGTTTCGTGCACAGATCAATGTGGTTAATCGTAAAACCTGTTCTTAGGAACAGGTCTTTGGGACACTTCATATAGTTATAATTTTATTTTGTTTCTCCGCAATTTTTAACTTTGGCTAAGTCAGAATCCCCAATTTCTTACGGGATTTCGGTTCAGCTAATAGTGGATTATACTCAAAGGACGACCTAGTAGCGGAGGCAGACAGCTGAATACAACGACATTGACATTAATTGACACATGACATCACACGTAATGCGGAGTCAGGGATAATGTTACGTAGGAAGAATAAGTGGCAGAATTTTAAGGAGATAACACGGTTAGTGATCAACTCCGTCTATGATATCTGCAATGCCATGACATCACGGGTACGTTCTCCCTCTCCCTTGCTCATACAATTCTGTCACTTGCTAGTGGCCGCCAGAACATGTGTCAGGAAATGAAATGAAATCGTTTATTAAGCAAGTAGGATCACTGATCACTTTTATACGTCATATTTTTTTTTTAAACTAGATGGAGCCGGCATTTCCTATCTGACTACCTCTGAGAAGAAATAGCCGAAACAAACTCAGGGATCATCGTCTTTTTTCAAGTCCAGCCAATAAAAATGAAAAATTCATAATTACGCATATTGCTTAATATTGTTATTAAGCAATATGCGTAATTATGACTTTTTATTGGCTTAGCAGAGCGAGCAGCTCAGTCGGAAGCTTTATTGTCTTCTAAATAATCTGTGATTTTATAATACCCCTTTTTACAGTCAAGTCAGTTTGAGGTTTCAAACGCGTCGTCAAAACAGGCACGAACCAGCAGCAGTGCAGGTCCGTTACCAATAAATCATTGGCCTAGCCATTTTGACCACTGCTCTCAAAACGGTAATGGATAAGTTCGTAAAAAAACCGGCACTCATCTACCAACCCGCACTGAACCCGCATGGTAGAAAACAGCCCATTGCCTCTCTCAAAGACCATTCCCTATGTCCCAGCATTGGGAACATTTTAAGCTGTTTATGCTTTGACCAGTGTGTGTTGCCAGTGATGACTTACGGAACTGAAACGTGTCGGCTCACAATGGGCCTCATACGAAGTCACACAAAGGGCAATGGAAAGAGCTATGCTCGGAGTTTCTCTGCGTGGTCGAATCAGAAATGAGGAGATCCGCAGAAGAACCAAAGTCACCGACATAGCTCTCCGAGTCGCTAAAATTAAGTGCCGATGGGGCAGTAAGGTTCTGGAGTGGCGGCCACGTACTGGAAGACGCAGCGTAGGGAGGCCCCCAACAAGGTGCATCGATGACCTGGTGACGGTCGCGGGAAGCCGATGGATACGGGCAACACAAGACCGGTCATCGTGGAAAGCCTTGGGGGAGGCCTTTGTCCAGCAGTGGACATCTATAGGCTGAAGAAGAAGAGGATGCATATATTATAAAGCGCATTGTCAAGTGATAATCAAAACCTTCCATTTAAGTAAGATATCCAGCTATATGTCGTCACGCCTTAATCGAAAGGGTCGCCTGAGATCTATGGACACTGGCCTGACACCCACACCTCTGTAATTCTGTACAAATGTTTCGCTACCAGCAGTGGTCATAAAAATAAGATAATCCAGCTTCAGTGTGACGGATTTAGTGACAATGTTGACTAGACTTATGTCAGAGTGATGTCATTGCTGAATTAAGTCAATGTCAGGTTTAACAGAGCGTGGGGAGCGGTGTCAGCGGCAGCGGTGAGCGGATGTTTGGAGACACTGTTATGTGAGAGCTCACGTGAATCTATCAACGTAACATGAGCTACGACCGGTTTCTCTACCAGAGGTGATTACACTTTTGTACGGTAAGCTGCTCATGTCGTATTCGGTCGAAAAAACTCTGCTTATCAGTCGATCAGTATAAATAAAGTACAGTGTTTTTTTTTTTAATTGAACAGTTTCGCTGTTGGGGAGTTTTTTCCGCCACTTCTTCTTCCCAGCGAAAGCACTAGGTACTGTCGATGGGTGGTAGTTTTGGGGGACTGTCTTATGTAATATTGACGTTCAAAAAGTGCTGATTCTCAGCCTAATTTGAATAAATGACTTTTGGTTTATTTTTATTTTATCAATAGACTAAATTTATGGCCTAAAGGGTACCGGAACAGCCGAGCAGGAAGGAGCCATAAGATTCTCACGTGTGCAGGTGACAGGGGATACGATACGGAGTAAGATGGGAGTCGAACCCTTGCCTATGAAGAGACAGCATTACTGCATACACACCGGAGGTCAGAGCCTTTTATGTATAGCCACTTGTGAGAGTGGCCTTGCTGTTGATTAGTCGCATGATGCCTATTTAGTTTTTTTTTTTAATTATAAATTAGTGCTTGACCGCAATCTCGCCTGATGATAAGCAGTGATGCCATCCTTGATGGTAAAGCGCGCCAGTTCATTAAAAAACTTAGGAATAGGAAGGAAGACGGCAGTTGAGCGAGGTGATCCAATGTTAAACAACACGACCAACGATGCTGAGGGAGATTAATATGGAGACCCTCCACGATCAAACTCCCGACACAACAACATTAATGAACATACGACACAAAAACAAAATAAAAATGCTCAGACACGTCCTCCGTATGGCTTCACCAGACATGCCGTAACAAGACGGATCGCTTGGAGGCAAGACTTTGTCTGGTGGGTCTCTCACATTTGTCAGCAGCCGATGTTATTGCCTGCTACCGAGAAAAAACTTGTACAATGTTCTTTACTCTTCTAAACAAAAACTCCTGAACGAAGGTACACAGATAGAACCAGGATTAGACATTCCCACAGTATCGAAAACTATACGGGTGCCGCACAGTCGTCAATGAGCATGAAGAGTGACTGAATCATCAATCGGCGCCACGAGAAATAGATCAACCATCGATCATGATAAGAAGTGCTTGAGTTGCCTGCTAAACTGAAGGATTGTTTGTTGTTAAAACCAATTTTCCTTCAATTTGTTTTTTTCTTAAAAAAAAAGGTCCTTTCCAATACACAAACTTAAACTTAAGGATATGACCCCACGCTGTTTTAAAGTTCTAAAGGAGAATGCCACCCGATGGGCCCCTAATTTGTGATAGAGTGTCAAGAATATTTTCTTATTAAAAATCAAGTCGTAATTTTATAAAACTAACTATTTTTTTTCAGAATTTCTTGTACCATAGCATTGAAAAACAAAATTAATATTTATTTTATTGAATCTAAGCTAGTTCCGCCATTATAACTTAACCTGAATGTTGCCAGGTAGACGACAGACTATCTTATTTAAATGAACGAGGTGATCGATTGAAAATATCGATAAAATATATTTCTATTCAGGTCACTAAAAGTGCCAAGATGAAGTTACAATAGTCAGTAAAAGTCTGACATTATTTTCCAATCCACCCAAAGGCAGGGGTTGTCACTTAGATGATTTTAGCTCACCGAAAAACAATTATGTTATGTTTTGCCCCATTTCCTGGTTGTGCGAATATTGAACGTCTATTGGTATCAGGTACTTTAAAGGAAATTCTTTTATTAAATTATAAAGTGTATATTCCCTTGTCTGCAAGAATTTGCCGATATCATTTAAATAGCAATCGTTGGGATGAACTAGAAGCACCATATTCCGATTTTACTGGATTTCAAGTAGATGATATTTTCAGTAAACTTGAAAAAGCTACTGAGAGACAGTTAGACTTTAATGACATAAACTCAATGGATTCTCATTTATGCCATTATTGGTTAGGACTTACTGCAGAGCAGTTCAATGAACTTTTAAATTGTAATCCTTTGTTATACAATCACTTTCCAAATCCTTCTGTTGCTCTCAGTATATTTTTAGTAAAACTCAGAACAGGTGACGGTAATCAAAGACTATCAACTCTTTTTAAAATGCCCTCTACTCTTTTTAAGATCCACATTGGAAAAAAAAAATTAACATTGTGAGAAATTGTTTAAATGAACAGTTTGTTCCTCGATATTTAGGAATAAATCGTTAGGAATAAGTCGTTTTAATGATATAAGCGCTCCAGCACAATTTCTAGACAATATATTCCTTGAAGAATAAATGTCTATTATTTTAATTGGTTGTTTTTTTTTCTTATTAAACTACTGTATAGCATTTACTATATTTTAAACTCCTTTATAATTAAGCCCTTTCTAAATAAACTACAGCTAATCATGGATGGCACAGCGATCTTACTAAGTAGCAGGGCAGTGATTTTACTTTGTCGCCTGCAGGAGATGCTGTCCTATATGGCATACATACACGTATATGTATACTAGGTACCTAGCATTTTGCCAACTATCTTGGGGTCGGCTTTTAGTCTAACCGATGCAGCTGAATACAGTATTGCTCAAAGAGTGACTGCCCATCTGACCTCCACACCTGATACACTGGGTTATAACATGTTACCTCCTGGTAAGAGGTTGTCACACTTGCGGGATTCTAGCTACTCGTAACAAGTATAAATAATGCACCCAGTATCAACAGTTTGAATGTACTAGCAGCTATCCAGGTGAAGTTTGTAATGGATGGTCACCCATGTGCAATCTGAACAAGTAGCTTAACTTAAGATATCTCCTTGTGGCTGTTGTAACGTAGCCACATGCTCCTCCAACCAATTTAGCCCTAAGTATATTTATTTCTACTGGTGCCAGCAAAAAGTACTTCCGCTGACTGCAAGGTAAACAGTTTAATATATTATTTAGCAAGAAAAGATGATATCTAATGTTTTTATTTCATTTGGGAATCAATATTAATACTAAAGATATTTTATTGTTTTAATGTAAAATGTTTTTGAAAAAATATTGTTTAATAACCTCAATTTCTTCATCAGAAAAAATTCAATAATTCTCGGAAACTAGGGTGAAAAGTTATAAATTGTTTTCAGGATCTGAAAAGGTAATTGTAGTTCTTCAAAATAAAGTTAAAACCGCCATGGCACGCAAATTTTTTCTGGGGGCCCAAATCTCCTAACAAAACGGGCATTCTCCTTTAGAGGCTTCAATTTAAATCTGTATAGAAAGTTTGCATACTTGGTTAAAATATTTATTTCAAAGTCGTCTATTACTTTGATGCAGTTATGAATTCGTCAGTGTATATAACTTATGTTTGTAGGTATTATTTCTAACTAACGGCCGCCAGCGACTTCGTTCGCGTGGATTTAGAACTATGCTCCGCTCCTATTGGTCGCAGCCTGATGTTACATAGCCCAAGCCTTCCTGGATTAATGGGCTATCCAACCCAAAATTATTTTTTCAAATCGGACCAGTAGTTCCTGAGATTAGCGCGTTCAAACAAACAAACTTTTGAGCTTTATATATTAGTATAGATTTTAATACGTGTTATATACGTGTGAAAGTCTGAGGAAAAAATTATAATCCTGCTCACCGCTAACACCGAGCGCGCTCCTCGTCAAGTGACAATTTATTAACATATTCATGAGATAACAAGTAACACACGGATAGGGTTGCCGGTAATCAATTCAAATTTCTTTGCAGCACTTTCTTTATGTACAACCTTTTCCTTTGAAACCTTTTTCTGAAGACTACACTACTCTCACTCTAGTCTTGAAGACACTCAAATTGTACTCCGACGGAAACACCGCCGTTGGTAAATTGTTCCAGTCCCTTGATGTATGCGGTATAAAAGAGGAGGCGAAACGCTTCGTCGAGATCGTAGTAGTGTTAACAACGTAAGGGTGGAAACCCGCCGTACGACGATCCGATGATGGAACTGAGATGGGGGAATTAAATCATGCAATTCCCTCGCACACTCACCAAAATGCATCCTATAGAACACCGAAAGGCTGGCTACTCTACGCATGTGCTCTAGGCTTTGGAGACTCTTTTGAATAATTGAATTAATTAAAGCGCCTGACGGGGTTCAAACCTACAATACCACAAGACCAAGGCTGCTCTCTCAACGATCAGATGTTTACAAAATCGCACAACTGCTCCATAGCATAGCATCTTATGTCTAGAAAAATTGAAACTGTCCGACGGTTTCAAATTGTTTCGTCACACTGATTATACTATACTAAGAACCTCTCCTGTGTGTTACATAAAGGTTAAATGTCATTGTCAATGTTTATTTGTTATTACCTATGGTTTAAAAATAAAGAGACTTTCATCTATGGTCGGCAGCGGCATCCATGATCCGTGATCCGCCTAGCACGAGCTGAAGTGTTGACTGTTGTCTTTTATTTATATCCTAAATATCCTCAAGCCTTCCTCGAGACCACCACACAACACTGTGTAGCTACCATGACTTTACATTACGAGACTCGATCGTCGATACCGACCACATTTGGCGCTCTCATTGTTTGAGAGTTCTTACAACCTTGAAGCGGGCCAAGCGATGAGTCAAATGTAAACTCATGGTAGCCACACTATTCTAAATACCGTACACGGTGACATGCATTAACTATGATATATTCACGCGTAACGCTCGGGCGGTGGGCAGGAAGCGCTGTAGGCAGGACGTGGTCAATTACGCGCGGATATGAGGCGCACGGGGGGCATCCGCGCGCTACGGTATATAGGGTAAAGGTAATACAATATACATAATTTTTTGTATATATATGCGAAACCCGAAACACGTGTGCATTATTTTTAAGTAAAGAATCTACTGTTACGAGCTAGGGGTACTAAAACGCCGGTTAAGGGTTACGAAGTTTATTGACAACGATGGTACAGTCGATAGTAGGCAATGACAAGAAGAACGTAGCTGATGTCGCATCGAAGTCTTCTCTAACGTCCACCAAATCCGTGTCGTACACACTCGGTAACACTACAGATGTTACTTCTAACTACTAACCTTATGACAACGACATAAGGTTCCTCCCCCAAGGCTTTCCACGATGACCGGTCTTGTGCTGCCCGCATCCATCGGCTTCCCGCGACCTTCACCAGGTCATCGGTCCACCTTGTTGGGGGTCTCCCTACGCTGCGTCTTCCAGTACGTGGCCGCCACTCCAGAACCTTGCTGCCCCATCGGCCATCGGTTCTACGAGCAATGTGCCCTGCCCACTGCCACTTAAGTTCAGCGACTCGCAGAGCTATGTCGGTGACTTTGGTTCTTCTGCGGATCTCCTCATTTCTGATTTGATCAAGCAGAGAAACTCCTAGCATAGCTCTTTCCATTGCCCTTTGTGTGACTCTGAGCCTTCGTATGAGGCCCATGGGTTATCTTCCCTGTTTCCAACAAAAATATTGTCAACGCTCCGCTTGCCCGCGGGGGGCTGTGCGTTGACCTGTAGCTTGGTACTATGGTATCAGCTGTGTTGAGCGCTCTGTAACTACACTGCAACAATTTCTAAATGTATTTGGGAAAAAAATAACATGGTGTAAAAATTATTCTGAACAAACTATTTTTTTTTTTAATGATTATAAACTACTGCTTGATCGCAATCCCGCCTGGTGGTAAGCAGTGATGCAATCGTTGATGATAAAGCGCGCTAGTTTAATAAGCCCATTCACTCAAAAAACCGAGTGAATAGGAAGGAAAACGGCATTTGAGCGAGGTGACGCCGCCACCTTAAAGTTTGATTCGGACTGCACGTGGACTCTTGGTGTTATTATGAATTTATTTTATCCGTTGATCAGAAAGCAGGAAGGATACGCTTCCTCGCACATTTATATAATTATAAAGACTTGTTATAAATGGACCTGTCTTTAAAATTAAATGATTGCTGTTACTTCCTTCATTAATATTCGAGAGTTTATTTCAAAATCTATGTGATGCCTGTGTTTACCTCTGTTCCTTTAGGCTTAAGGGGCTCATGGTTGGAAGGGTTAATCTAAGGTTAAGCTACGCACACCGAGGTCGGTTTATGGATGAGTGACTACCTATTAGATACATCGATCCCCCTCCAAGACTTTGTCTGGTGGGTGGTAACCGGCAGCCGATGATATGGCCTACCACCAGACAAATAAAGGTAAACAAAGAAAGCACGAGACTTATTTTTTTTTTAATAATTGTATACAAGTGCTTGACTGCAATCCCGCCTGATGGTAAGCAGTAATCCAATGGTTGATGGTAAAGCGCATTAGTTTATTAAGCCTATCCACTTAAAAAACTTAGGAATAGGAAGGATGACGGCAGTTGAGCGAGGTGATGCAATGTTAAACCCATCGAGCACATAACTATGCATATAATATGTGCTCGATGGCTAAACCCAAGACCAACACGACCAACGATGCTGCGCCAGAGCGAGATTGATCTGGAGACTCTCCACGACCAAACTCCCGACACAACAACATTTACCGCATCGTACCCGCCACACATCGCAACACAACTGCTCAGACCCGTCCTCCGTACGGCTTCACCAGACATCATGCCGGAACAGGACAAATCGCTTGGCGGCAAGACCTTCTCTGGTGGGTGGTAACTTCTGCCGGCAGCCGATGTTATGGCCTACCACCGAGCACCGCTTCTATTTAACCTAATAAACGTGACCAGTGACTTCGCACGAAATGGGAGTTGAGGCTAATGGTACAAAACTCCGTCACATAGAAAGATCGCGGTGTCCGAACAGTGAGAACAGACTATACTTACGCATCAGTAAAATGTCTTCCGTACACTCTCCAATTCTAAACCAATGCTGATCAGTTTATCTGCTAACACACATCAAGAAACCTCTTGACTACAGACAAAAACAGAATTCATAAAAGCCACCATTACAAAACTACGCATAAACTCATAAATAGAATATGGTGTGTTCTATTTACGATTTAAAAGGGTAATTTGTAATAAGAATTTTGAATTTCGAACACAATTTCACATTCATCGAGCGCTCTCCGCATCAACCGGATGTCTTCCGTCTTTATGTCCGCAATTAAGTTTAAATGCGATTGTAGAGCGCTAATTAATACCGTTTAACGACTATAATTAATTTTATGATTATTACATTATTATGTACATCGGTAATTGTGTTATGTAAGTTAATTGATACATTATTTATTGTTGTATAACTTATTATATTGAACATACTGGCACACTTAATTGATTGTAGTCGTGTTAACGGAAAGGACGGCTGATAACTCTGGCTGAGGTGATCATTATTATTTATTTTTAGCCTATGCTGCTGTGTTAAAGTGGGAGGCCTTGATCGTGCAGTAGCACGATAAAGGCCTGCCACTTAAGCGTATCATTTGCCTTTCCGGGGTACCGGGTCCTCCCAATTCTACTAGCACTAAGAAACAAATAAACACCATTACTCAAAAACCAGTCCATTCATAAAAACCAGCCATGGTATTTCTACACTTCTCCCACTTCAGACAAACTTCAAACCCACTAATTGCGTCGCACTACCCACTTCTGCGATGTTAAACGAAGGTAGTTCTGACTCGTTAGCGCGCTATATAAATGTTATTCCTACCCTCATCCTACCTATAACAAAAACACGCTGACTTTGAAGCTTCGTTACGAAACGAAGGGGAAAACGTAACAGATTGTTTTGGTTAAAGATGTGGTACATGACTCGTTGGTCGTAGGTGAGATTCGAACAAACCCATCTTTTCCAGACGTCTGTCCGTTTTTTTTTTGTTTTTAATGATTATAAACTAGTGCCTGACTGCAATCCCGCCTGATGGTAAGCAGTGATGCAATCGTTGATGGTAAAGCGCACTAGTTTATTAAGCCTATTACTTAAAAAACTTAGGTATTTCCTATTGGAAGGATGACGGCAGTTGAGCGAGGTGATGCAATGTTAAACCCAAGACCAACACGACCAACGATGCTGCGTCAGAGGGAGATAGATCTGGAGACTCTCCACGACCAAGCTCCCGACACAACAACATTTGGCGCATCGTACCCGCCACACATAGCAACACAACTGCTCAGACCCGTCCTCCGTACGGCTTCTCCAGACATTATGCCGAAACACGACAAATCGCCATTACATATTTTATGTAAGTAGCTATACTACTAACGTAGTTTTTTGTTTATGCGAGACCTGAATACAGTTTGTTCAGAATAAGCAACGGAATCGATTGCAATCATTTTTACACCATATTATATTTTTCCCCCAAATACATTTAGAAATGGTTGCAGTGTTAGCGTGCGCATGCCCACGCTCAGCTGACGACACAGGTCAATGAACCCAGCTCGTCCGTCCAAACGGAGCGTGGACCATATTTTTGTTGGGACAACCAACTAGGATAACAAGCTCATAACTTTTGTGGTTTTACATGATTCTTTACATAAAAAATACTGGACACGTGTTTCAGGTTTCGCAAGAATAAAAAATAATGATATATACAAAAACAGATTTCTTTTATAGATAACTAGCGGCCGCCAGCGACTTCGTTCGCGTGGAATTAGTCATGTTCAGCTCCTATTGGCAATATGTACGGCTGCGTTAGCTCCCGTTTTCGCAACATTTTTTGTTACTGCTCTGCTCCTATTGGTCATAGCGTGATGTTATATAGCCTAAAGCCTTCCTGGATTAATGGGCTATCCAAAGCAAAAAGAATTTTTCAAATCGGACCAGTAGTTCCTGAGATTAGCGCGTTCAAACAAACAAACAAACTCATCAGCTTTATATATTAGTATAGATAAGCCAGAGAATTTGTTGCTCTTAATAGTTTTTTTTTATAAGTTATAAACTAGCGCTTGACCGCAATCCCGCCTGATGGTAAGCAGTGATGCGATCGTTGATGGTAAAGCGCGCTAGTTAGTAGTTTCAAAATAGCCAAAAAGTCACTACTGTAACCAAATCAGTCTACTACATGCTAACTTTGCATTACACTGAACAAAGTGTCGCGTCTACAATTATATTGCTACTCTACGGCTGAACCGACGCCGACCGGTCGCAATCGATATCTATTATGTTTATTGCTTGTGTAGGTACTATTGTAGATATTGCAGATCTATCTTCTGTCCAGTTTTTAAACTAGGTATAGGGATTGAAAACATTTTTTTTTTATATAGAAACCTATAAAAATCGAGACCTGATATGAATACGAACGGAAAATATGTATACTAGGAGCAAACCTCGTATCGTGATGGGGTCCACGAAGACCGATGCCTCCTGGGTCAGGGTTGCGGGTTTCTTAAATGAAATGAAATGAAATGAAATGAAATGAAATGAAATCGTTTATTAAGCAAGTAGGATCACTGATCACTTTTACACGTCATGTTTATTTTTTATTTTATTTTTTTAACTAGATGAAGCCGGAAAAACCTTGCAAACAGGGGTATTATGAAATCACAGATTATTTAGGAGACAAAAAAGCTTGGGACTGAGCTGCTCGCTCTGCTAAGCAATGTTATTAAGCAATATGCGTCATTATAATGTAAATTATTGTAAACATTTTCATTTTTAATGTCTGGACCTGAAAAAAGACGATGATCCCTGAGTTTGTTTCGACTTTTTCTTCTCAGAAGTAGTGAGTTAGGAAATGCCAGCTTCATCTAGTTTTAAAAAAAATCATATGACGTGTAAAAGTGATCGGTGATCCTGCTTGCTTAAGAAACGAATTCATTTCATTTTAGAAACCGTGACCCTGGGGCACAGGCAAGGGAAGAAACACGGCTGGGTTTTAGTTAGTAAAAGTTTGACACGCCCTTCTGTTCCGCCCAGAGCGGGAGAGGTCATTTGATGATTTCTCATCCCAAACAAAAAAAGAGGCAAACCTCCTAAAGAGTCATGTTCAGAGATATTAATATCACAAATTGATCACGTGATATTATAAAGCCGTTGGTCCCGGTTGCCATACGAACATCTGTCTTATCGAATGGCAGTCGTTACGGGTTGTTGGAGCCCTCAAAAATCCAACAATTGGTCCAACTGCAATGCTTCGATGTTGCCTTCAGGTTGTGGAGGTCAGACGGCGGTCGCTTCACGGAAAATGTCGAAGTTTAGCCATATCAGCAGTTGGGCTGGTAATGCGGACCCCAGACTCCAATGCTGAAAAAGCTTCGGATGCGACTGGGATTAACGCTGAGATGATGATGATGAAATTGATCATACTAACTACACTAAGACGTCCATTCTGTCTAAAAAAGTTTTTTAATGTACAGACTTTCGGGAGTTATTTGCCCAGTTTCTTGTTTGAAGTTGTTTTAATGGATTAGATTGTCTATTGTAACCGTTAATATCTCGCGAACATTATTAACATAGCTGGCATCAATGGCAACTAAGGACACATTTTGAAAGACAAAAAAAAAGTCGGGGGAACGGTGTATGCTTATCTGTCGCGGAGTTTTAGCCGGTAAGAGTATCCATCGGTAACCCCCACTATGGAGAAAATCCGTTAGGATTTCCACAAAAGAAAAAGGGCATGCCACGGATGTTCAAATGCCCTTTGACGCGGAAAGAGTCGCGGGCATAAGCTAGTGAACTTATAAAGCCGGCTCCGTGTCGCTGTGTGGCAATCAACGTTGTTTATAGCAGTAAGCTATAGCGCCTCGGAATTAGAACATTATGTCACGCGAGCTCGCGCGCCACTCGTCCAAGTGATATATCGATGCCAATCACCTTTGAATCTATCATCGTTTGACGTTAGTTCAGGGGGCTTAGTTTGCTATTATAATAGGGATGTATCAAAGGTATGAAAAAAAAAAATAGTCTGTTTTATAGATAACTAGCTTTCCGCCCGCGGCTTCGCCCGCGTAAATTTCGGTTATATCGCGCTTTTTAGATTTCCCTCGGGAACATCAAATTTTTCCGGGATAAAAGGTAGCCTATGTCCTTTCTCAGGGTCTAAAGATTGTGTGCTTTCCGCCCACGTCTTCGCCTACGTGGTGTTCGGTTATATCGCGCTTTTTAGATTTCCCTCGGGAATATCAAATTTTTCCGGGATAAAAGGTAGCCTATGTTTTTTCTCAGGGTCCAAAGATTGTCTGTACCAAATTTCATCAAAATCGGTTGAGAGGTTTAGGCGGGAAAGCGTAACAGACAGACAGACAGACTATGTACTATAGTATGGATAAAAAAAATTAAGACCCGTATTTTTTATTTTGTCGAAATTACCAAAATCTACTGAGATATAGCGTATTAAAGTTACGGAGTGGGGGGGTAATCACGTCACGTCGTGGTATATTTTGTAACACGGCGTGACGTCATGCCACGTCATGTAATATATCTTCCTAAGTATTTGAATGAAATAAAAAATACGTGTTCAATATTTTTTATAAATTTATCAGATGGACATTAAATTTTTTTTTAAGATACAACCCTCGGTCAGTGATCTAATAATGATCAATTTTGACAAGTTTCGTAAACTACTACCAAGATGGCGTCATTATGACTGAGTGGTCAATCACTGATACTTCACTCTATATTAATAAATATTCAAAATCAGTAATAACAACAGTGCTTTTAAACTGTAGTAACAATGATGCTATCGCTACTGAGCGCTTACGGCGCGGGAAAGCGGGAGAGGAGTCGCATTCCAGCGAGGTGTGCAGTTAACTCGCGCGAATAGTACTCTCTAAACGGACTTAACAAACTAAAATTTAGCAACATCATAGTTCGTTAATAAAGTCAACAGGCAAATCAACTTAATTTACAACAACATAAGATTAATATTCGTTTAAATAGAGAAATAGCGTAATCCTGTCTTGATCATTATCAAGTCTTGAGCGGACTACTTACTTAAGTAAACTGTAGGCCTAGTATGAGTTTATTACGAAACTCGATCGTGGATATCGAGCGCGTTTGGCGCTCTTATTGGTTGAGAGTTCTCACGACCTTGAAGCGGGCCAATGGATGAGTCAAACGCGCTCGATATCGACGATCGAATTTCGTAATGAAAACTCCTACTAACCCTACTGTTCAAATAGTGGCACTTACCTAAAAGATCGTCACGAAATTTAGCTCAGCACTCTTCTTGAAATCATGCACAACACTGTAACAACAGAAAAGATAATATCATTAGTAATATAAAAAAGAATAACAACGAATAATCAGTTTTTAATGTGCCCACCGTTGGGACCTCTTCTCTGTGACTGAGAGTGGGCTATAATATCCACCATCATATATTATAATACTAGCGACCCGCCTCGGCTTCGCGCGGGTGCAATGCAAATACTAAATACACTACAGAAAAACTGTAAACGTTGTATAAAAAACATAGCGGCCACCGCCGCAAACGCTACGCGAAAATTTTCATTTAAATCATATCCTGTAAAGGGCCATATAGATCTATATTAAATCAACAATATACAATTTAAGGTATTAAATGGGATGAGGATTAATGCTGTATTGGTTAAAATCGCTTCGAAAATTAACCGATATTTGTCGTAAAAAGTAAATGACAATAAAATCGCAACAATAAATGATGAGTGCAATTTATAAAATTAATATAAATTACGTACAAATAATATAGGCAGGATAAAATAAAAAATTGGGAAAATCATTGTAAAAATATGGGATGTCAAGATTGAGGAAAAAGAGCAAAAATATAATTGTATACTTAATTATTTTGTGATGGCCAAATCCATTCTGTTTTCTTTTAGAGTAGCAGTGATAAAATAATTTAACTATTTGGATTCAAACCTACAAATCGCATGACGCGGCCGTTACAACTAGGCCACATAAATCAGTAAATAATTAAAAGGATTCCGGTACAGTAAACCACGATAATAGTTTTATTGTTACAACGCGACCGATGGCTTAGTATTTTTATCTCGTGACGAATGAATCATTGATAAAAACAGTCTAATTAGCAAATTAATTAGCTGCTATATCGAGACGAGGCAATTAGTAACCTCTGCCGCAATGGGAAACGTCATCGATTTCTCTAAAGACGTGACCAATTATCCAAGCAGGCCTGCAGGTAAGCAGAGATGCAATCGTTGATGGTAAAGCGCGCTAGTTTTATTAAGAGTGTAGCTGATATAGCCACTTCACACACAAAATGAAAACAGTGAATAGGAAGGATGACGCTAGTTGAACGAGGTGATGCAATGTTAAACCCAACAACATGACCAACGATGCTGCGCCAGAGGGAGATTGATCTGGAGACCCTCCACGACCAAACTCCCGACACAACAATATTTGGTGCACTGTACCCGGCACACATTGCAACACAACTGCTCAGACCCTCCGTACGGCTTCACCAGACATCATGCCGGAACACGACGGATCGCTTGGCGGCAAGAATCTGTCTGGTGGGTGGTAACTTCTGCCGGCAGCCGATGGATAAAAGCTGTTCGGTGTGTGGCGGTCGTTACCTCTGACCCGGTAATGCTCTGACAAAATGGTACGTTGCTGCCAAATTTGGATGTCGGAGCGCCGTCAAGCGGGGTCAATCTCCTAAAGACTCAATCTATACCAAAACGTGCAACAAAGGCGTATCGAAGCTAAGACATACTGTTGTCACTTATACACCAATTCCAAGGTCCAATCAACACTACAATAATGAATAATGATGACTCATTGGTCTGAACTTTTTGCACCGAAGTCATCCGTTCTGCTCTGAATGCTTCCGTGACGTCAGGGCTAGCCGAACCGTGACGCGGTCGGCACACTTCACCGACAATCGGCCGTTGTCTCCGGCTGCGCTTGCGATTGTTATCGAACGGCTTTTTATTGTAGTTCCTGAGATGCATTTCTTTGAATTTTGTGTTTGTATTCTTTTTTTAGGTGGTAAAAAGTCAGCCCGCAAGGTGGCGAACACGTAATAGGCTTGCATATTTCAGCACATTATTTATTTATTAAAAATTTTTGCACAAAGAAAAACATTGTACAATGGCGGACTTAATGCCTTAGGCATTAAGACATTACCACCTCACCGAGAGCTACCTATGTCTCAGCAGTGGGACGCCCAGTCCCTTTATAAGCTAATTTATACCTTTTCGGGAAACCTCTTACCTCAATCCATACTAATATTATAAATGCCAAAGTATCTCTTTCTGTCTGTCTGTCCGGGTTTCACGCCAAAACTACTGAACCGAATGTAATGACATTTAGTACATAGATAGTCTAGAGCCTGAGAAAGGATATAGGCTATAAAACATCCCGCTGTGACCAATAGGAGCAGAGCAGGAACAAATATTTTTGCGAAAACGGGAGCTAACGAGGCCGTACATATTGCTCCCATTATTTTAACAGGCGCTTATTTTATATTAACAAAGCTCTTTCGGTTCAAAGCTTATGCGGGTGAAACCGCGGGGCACAGCTAGTAAACTTATAAAGTGGATGACATTCTTAGTTCTTGTTACGTCTGCAAGATGAGTCGATCGAAGGTTAAACCGCGGTTTCGTGGATTGGTGGGCATTAATTAGGTATCTTGAGAGTGTGACTGACTTCCTAAATTAAAGTTATTTTACACTTCGTAGCATTTTTTAGAAGTTTCTGTATCACAATAGGGTAGTTGACAAAAAAAAAAAACTAATCAGTCAGTCAGATTTCCAAAAAAACTAGACACGATTTTTTTCTTTTTTCATATAAACAAAAAATTAAGACGATGCAGTGCGTTGAAAACTCGTGTGACGTCACACCTGAGTATCCTTTTTAGCGATGAGTGACGTCACCAGCCCCCACTCTGATCTTTGGTGCGTTTCATTTTAGTCATTTTTTATTGATTTGATAAAACAAAATATATACGTATCCTATATTTTATTATAATCTGAATGACGGACTAAAAGGAATCATTTTTTTTTTACCCAGGACACCATCTTACCAACAAACACATTTTATTTTTTTAAATAAAATTGCTAGATGTTACCAGGGCAAAGTCTCTGGCTACATACAGCCAATGACATCATAAAAAATAATAGCCGCTGACCGCTAACAGTCTGACTCAATACTATCTGCTCCTCCATATAGGGACGAGACCTTGTAACCCATTTCAAATCTATTTATATACTGGAGCTATGAAAGAGTAATACACAGGCATGAACTCTTCGAGTGTACAGGCGTAACCGAAATCAGAAGCAAAACCATAGGGGCACCAAGTTCTTACACAGACGTTCTCAACAGGCCAGGAGACTTAATGGACTTCTGGGGGGAGGTGGGCTGGCTGGAATAACCGCTAAAGGCCGTCATGGCTCACACACAATGGTCCACTGGAGGGACTGACTGCGGAAACCAGACCCGTAACATAGAAGAGTTATACACATAAAACAGCTTTTAAAGTAATAACAGCTCAAAACGGTCTCCAAAGCCTGGAGCACAGGCGAAAAGTAGCCAGCCTGTCGGTGTTCTAAAGGATACATTTTGGAGAGTGTGCGAAGAAATTGCATAATTTAATTCCGCATCTCCGTTCCACCATCGGACGACCCGTCGTATGGAGAGTTTCCACCCTTACGTTGTTGTTGACACCACAACGATCCGAATGAAACGTTTCGCCTCGTCTTTTATGCCGCGTACCGGCAGCAGCGCTTCTCCTGTGGAATATCAAATTACTGCGATCCACAACCCGCCTGCCAAACGTGGGGATTAAAGCAATGAAAGCCTTGGGGCCTTGGCCGTCTGGGTTCAAAGCTACGACCTACAACCTGAAAGTCGCGCCCGCACCATTAAGCCACCGCTGCTCTAACTAATATTTAGTTTGTTAAATTAATCAGCTCATGACACAAATTAAACTATTTTTGGCGCCGTGTTTCTCACCACGTCTTAAGAGGAAACTCTAGTGGTGCTATCTCTATACAAACGTATTCCGCTCTTTTCTTCGTTGATAATGCTTTTAGAGCAATTGTTTTTTTGTACAATTTTACACCGTGATTATACGTGCCCCTATTATTTCATTTTTTTCCGAAATTTAATTACTTAATAAAAGAAATCGATACTTCAAAATAACGAAAAATAACCCATTTTTACCGTGATGTTCAAAATTTGGAGGAAAAGTATACCTAAGCTTATATTATTGTTACGAATGGACCTTATGTCGATGGCATAAGGTTCAATATCGCGTGACATGCAGTGTGTCACTTTTGAGCCCTATTTCGCCAGATCTAGACATTTCCTAGGTACAATAATAAAACGCATTACTAGACTTAGGACGGCCTATCGAATGGTACAGGTCTCAACAGTTTTGTCAACAAAGTGTCGACATCGAAATTTCTAGAAACCCGTTTCCGGGAATTACAGTAGGTACTTCCGAGTGACCTCGAAGTTATGCAGTATTATTATTACGCCTAGAGGATTCTGGAATGTTCGATCAGCTGGCCTATATAAGCGCCGCGACGCCGACGCCGAGTCAGTCTACATTCGACTAGCGATACGAAAACAGCGACAGTTAAGAAGCGATCTTAAAGAAGACCTACTGCGACAATTATAACGAGAACTTCGAGTACTACGAGAAGTAACATCTGCAGTGTTATTGTGTGTTTACAACACCGACTTCGTGGACATAAGGGAAGACTTCGGTGCAACGTCAGCGACATTCTACTTGTCATTGCCTACAATCGACTGTACCTTCGTTGCTAATAAACTTCGTAACCCTTAACCGGCGTTTAAGTACCCCTAGCCCGTAACATTATTTTACCTTTTTGTCAAAAACTTATCACGTTTGTCTAATAGTCGTCCTATTAGACAAACGTGATAAGTTTTTGACCAAAAAGGTAAAATAATATAAGCTTAGGTATACTTTTCCTCCAAATTTTGATAAAAAAAAAAATTGAGATCTGTCGTGTTTTGAAATGGAAAACGGCGGAATACGTAACGTCTTTTAGTCAACGTTTTTGTAGGTAAATTCAGCCTGAGCTTCAACTGTCCTTTTCGCACTTCGACAGCAATAGTTTCTTCAAATACCTATTTTCCAAATTCCTCAGCACTAGATTTCCCTCTTAACCGTCTACGGCGTATCTTAGATTTTGAACAATGGATTCGGGGCTAGTGCTAATAACAGAGTGATCTTAATCATCAGTACAGACACCGCATACTATGCCATCAGTAATAAGTTACAGTAACATGACTCATCATCATCATCTCAGCGTTAATCCCAGTCGCATCCGAGGCTTTTCAGCTTGGAGTCTGAGGTCCGCTTTACCAGTCTAACTGCTGATTTTGGCTAAATTTCAATATTTTCCGTGAAGCGACTGCCGTCTGACCTCCACAACCCGACGGCGATACCGAAGCATTGCAGTTAGACCAAT
Source organism: Sesamia nonagrioides (assembly GCA_017933935.1). Classification (NCBI taxonomy): domain Eukaryota; kingdom Metazoa; phylum Arthropoda; class Insecta; order Lepidoptera; family Noctuidae; genus Sesamia; species Sesamia nonagrioides. The sequence goes on along the minus strand of JADWQK010002222.1, from coordinate 220,847 downwards.
AGGCTATTTGACAGTATTCAATTATTTGTGATTTTTTGCTTTAATTGCATAAAATGAGGGTTCTTTATATCATTTACAAGAGTTTTAATAAAAAATAATAACAATTATTATATCCAAAACACAAAAATATGTTTGGCTTTTTGTTTCTCGCGCCACACATTGTGAAACGATCCGGATTGGCTAATGTCGCGATGACGTCATACGCGCATCATCGCTTGTTTTCGGCAAACTTATAAACTGTTTTTCGGGGGTTTTTATCGATTTATTTATACAACCCAGTACAGCACACCACTTGTAAACCATTTTAGTAGATAACAACAGCAAATAATAATTAAAAACAAACACCACTGAGAACCGAAAACCGCTTGTGACGTCACTTACCAGGCGCAACGCCATATTGCTGATTATATCGTTTTCGCGCCTTATTTGAATTTTTATTTGCATATTTCTTACGAAATACGTATTTAAAATTAAAAAAAATACTTTGGGTGAACTTCTTAACCGCAACCAAGTAATTCAAGATAAAAATTATAAATCTGTCAAATAGCCTATTGTTGGACTTTTTGAGGGCTCCTACAACTCGTAACGACTGCCATTAAATGTTCGTATGGCAACCGAAACCAACGGCTTAACGTGCTTTCCGAGGCACGACCAGACATATATTTGCACTGCGCGGGGATCGAAACCGCGCTTCCTTGCGTAGCGAACGCGTTCGCTACCGCTACGCCACGGAGGCTGTCATATAACAGTAACATGACTTCTTCTTCTTCAGCCTATAGATCCATAGTCCACTGCTGGACAAAGCCCCCCCAATGTAACATGACTAGCTACACATAATTCCTATGATTATTTCTACAGAACAAAATAAATCTGCACTAGAACACGAAACATAACGAAACACATTCACAACTGATAAATAAAATAATTGATACAAGGTAGGGTGAACCGCCGTGTTGTCGGACATGCAATTGTTTATTTACTAGCCGCGCCCCACTTGCACCCGCATGACTTTTGAACCCGTGGGAATAGCGGGATAAAAAGTATAGTATGTCTTAATTTAGATCATGTACCACCCATGCACCAAATTTCATTCAAACCCGTTCAGCAGTTTAAGTGGGAAAGCGTAATAGCCAAATATTACAGACGACAGCACACCAAGCTATTACAATCTGTCAGATTTCCGTATTAGATATTTCAACTTCATCTCCAAAGCATTAAGGCTTAAGGTTCATCATCATCAACAACCTTTTTTTTATCGTCCAACTCTGGGCACAGGTCTCCTCTCATACAGAGAAGGATTGAGCGTAATCACCACGCTTGCTCAATGCGGGTTGGCGATTTCAGACTTAAAAGTCTAGGTTTCCTCAAGATGTTTCCCTTCACCTTCAGTCTTTGGTGTCCAAGATATACTTAGAAAGTACATATAACTTAGAAAAGTTACATTGGTACTTGCCTGACCTGGAATCGAACCCGCACCCTCATGCTTGGGAGGCCGGTGTTTTAACCACTAGGCCACCACGACACCAAGCTTAAGGTTGATTGGGAATATCTGACACTTTGGAGTAGCTTGACCTGCTGTCGTCCGTACAAAAGAAAATCTTTTCTCTATACAAAAGTTTTTAGAAGATTTAGATTATGATGACCAAGTTGTACACATTGTATTTTAGATAACCAGTCTGTATACGGGTCTGATAAAAAAACTAAATCTGCAAGCACGCCGATAAGCAACAACCGGTGCACCCACCCTCCAATAAGTGATTACATATCTACAAGTGATTCGGTATCTTATCTCGGAGTGTCCGCTCCACTTCGGAGTTATTTTCTTTGAGAACTGCTGATAATATGAGTTTCAAAGAATGAAATAAAGTGTTTTTTTTACATTGTGTCACCGTCGAACCGTGTTGAAATACATAGGTTTTTGAAATTCTGGCTCAACATGATGGTTCTTCTTCAGCCTATAGAGATCAACTGCTGGACGAAGGCCTCCCTCAAGTTGAGGGGGTTTGTCATAATCCCCACGCAGCTCACGGTAATCATAGTACTGCGCATGCCCGCGCAACAGCTGACGCCACAGGTCACCGCACCGCTCGCCCGCCCGAGCGGAGCGGTGACATTATTTTTGTTGGGACAGCCAAGTAGGATAACAAGCTCATAACTTTGTGCCTTTTCATGATATCATTTTGAAATTTTGTACATAGATTCTTTACTTAAAAATACTGGACATGTATTTCGTGTTTCGCATTAACAAAAAATAATCTATACTCTATATCTATACTAATAAATAAAGCTGAAGAGTTTGTTTGTTTGAACGCGCTAATCTCGGGAACTACTGGTCCGATTTGAAAAAATCTTATTGCGTTGGAGCCCATTAATCCATGAAGGCTTTAGGCTATATAACATCACGCTGCGACCAATAGGAGCGGTGCATAGCTAACTCTACGCGAACGATTTCGCTGGCGGCCGCTAGTATGAAATAACACTTAACTGATCAATCAGAACTGTCAAGCATCACTTCAGTACAATTTGTCAATTAATACTGAATGACAGTCGTCCGCAGTCGTCATCACGGGCGCCACCCTGAAGGTCAAATTCTTATAAATCATTGTTGACAAAGGGTATCAATTGATACTTTATATTATTTATGTTCGTGCGTCACTTTCCTGGTTGAAACTCACACAGATTATTCTGGCTGAAAGTGAATCATACAGAAAAAATACAACGACCAAGTGCGTGTCCAACTCGAAAAAAGACCTATTTTTAGTATTTATAAAGTTTTTATTGTATAACTAGCTTTCCGCCCGCGGCTTCGCCCGCGTGGAGTTCGTTTATAACGCGCTTTTTAAATTTCCCTCGGGAATATCAAATTTTTCCGGGATAAAAGGTAGCCTTGTTCTTTCTCAGGGTCTAAAGATTGTCTGTGCCAAAATTCATCAAAATCCGTTGAGAGGTTTAAGCGTCAAAGCGTAACAGACAGACAGAGTTACTGTCGCATTTATAATATTAGTATGGATGGCAGCAGAAATACTTCATTTCTGGAAATTTCTAGCTATCTCGGTTCTTGAGATACAGCTTGATAGACAGACAATGGGAGTTTTAGGGTGCGTGACCCCCCATTATCTATCGTGAATAACTTACAGACGGTAAATGAAAGACAAACATTTCCTGGGTAAAAAAAAATGATTCTATTTAGTTCGACATCCAGATTATAGAAAAAAAATGGATACGTATATTTTGTTTTATCAAATCAATAAAAAATAATAAATATAAAAGGAATCAAATATAGTGGCTGCTGACGTCACTCCTCGCTAAAAAGTATAGCGTGCAGTGATGTCACACGAGTTTTCAACGCACTGTGTCGTCTTCATTTTTTGTTTATATGAAAAAAGAAAAAATACGTGTCTATGTTTTTTTTGGAAACCTGACTGACGGACTAATTAGTTTTTTCTAGTCAACTACCCTATTGTATAACACACTACCGATTCACAATCTGAAAAAGCAAACAAATAATTTGATTTTATTTGAATTACTTTGAAGGCTAACCCATTGCTTCAAATGTTTAAAACACCCTAACATGCGTTATCAAATCAGGAATGAGGAGAGCTGCAGAAGAACGAGAGTAACTGACATAGCCCGAAGAATTGCAACACTTAAGTGGCAGTGGCACCGATGCCCGATGGAGCCCAAGGGTTCTCGAGTGGCGACCACGCACTGGAAGACGCAGCGTGGGTAGGCCCCCGACAAGGTGGACCGACGACCTGGTGAAGGTCGCGGAAAAACGTTGAATGCGGGAGTCGCAGGACCGGTCGTCCTGGAAATCCTTGGGGGAGGGCCTATGTCCACCAAAGGACGTCTATCGGCTTAAATGGTGATGAAAACCAGCGCTGAGTTCTGTTTTGAATAGGGTCGCAGCATAATGCTGAGCGACAGCTGTTTTGCGTGGATGTGACGCATATTTCCCTCAACTATTTTTTGTGTTTTTGTAAACTTTTGCGTCATGTTTATCGCAAAGAAACGTCTTTCTTTCTTTCTTATGATGATGGCCCTCTAACATGGAAAGAAATAAGATACAATAGAAGTGTGTAAAACTACAAACCCACCATCCTGTTTCAAGTTAAACAAAAATCAACTTTATTTCAATGATAAATCAAGTTAATTACAGAACGACTACTACTATTACAAAAAGTAATCAAAATGCTTGTGAACTGTATTTTGTATGAATGGTGAAGCCGTACAAAGGACGGGTCTGAACAGTTGTGTTGCAATGTGTGCCGGGTATGAAAGTACCGGGAGTTTGATCGTGGAGGGTCTCCAGATCAATCTGCCTCTGGCGCAACATCGTTGGTCGTGTTGTTGGGTATAATATTGCATCACTTGGTCAACTGCCGTCTTTGTTCCTATTCACTCAGTTTTTTTTTTAGTAAATAGGCTCTTAATAACCTAGTGCGCTTTATCATCAACGATTGCATCCCTGCTTACCATCAGGCGGGTTTGCGGTCAAGTCAAGCACTAGTTTATAATATTATAAAAGAAAAAGTATTTTTACATCAATCCAAATTTAATTACATTAATGGCAAATAAATAGCGAAGTCAGAATAGGCAATGATTTTGTGTTCCATTTGGATCATTCAAAAATTATCCGTCATCCTGCCACACTCACAAAATCCATCTCAAATGAGCACATACCTACAGCAATCGTCATGCCATAACTCGTGGAATGGTGGCTCTCAATTGACCACAAGGTCACTGCCATATTGCCGTATCATATTAGGAGATACACTCATCTTGTGCGTCTGGGATCTACAGTAGATATGTACAACGTTTAGACTGGAACTGACACATGGCGGGGTAAATGCGTAAGGCTATCACTAGCATTGACTTGTAACAGTTCAACAACATACATTGCTTTATACGTTGTTGAGCCAGATAATTACTTATGATAATGTAAATTTTTCGGTGGTAGGCCATAACATCGACTGCCGGCAGAAGTTACCACGCACCAGACAAAGTCTTGCCGCTAAGCGATTCGTCGTGTTCCGGCATGATGTCTGGTGAAGCGGCACGGAGGACGGAACTGAGCAATTGTGTTGCGATATGTGCAGGTACGATGCGTACATACATCGATGCTTCGATGTCGCCTTCGGGTTGTGGAGGTCAGACGGCAGTCGCTACACGGAAAATGTCGAAGTTTAGCCATATCAGCAGTTGGACTGGTAAAGCGGACCCCAGACTCCAAAGCTGACAAGGCTTCGGATGCGACTGGGATTAACGGTGTTATGATGATGATGTGCAGGTACGATGCACCAAATGTTGTTGTGGAGGGACTCCAGATCAATCTCCCTCCGGCGCAGCATCGTCAGTCGTGTTGTTGGGTTTAACATTGCATCACCTCGCTCAACTGCCGTCTTCATTTCTATTCACTCAGTTTTTTTGAGTGAATAGGCTCACAATAAACTAGCGCGCTTTACCAACAACGATTGCTTCACTGCTTACCATCAGGCGGGATTGCGGTCATATTAGATTATATGTAATTCTAATTATGAAAAAAAAAAACACGGCTCATGAGATATAGCCTGGTCAAAGGCAGATGACAGATAGTGGAGTCTTAGTAATATACATTTTTTCATCATCATCAACCTTTTTTTATCGTCCCACTGCTGGGCACATGTCTCCTCTCATACAGAGAACGATTGAGCGTAATCACCACGCTTGCTCAATGCGGGTTTGCGATTTCAGACTCAAAGTCAGGTTTCCTCGAGATGTTTTCCTTCACCTTGTAATCAGCCATTGGCGTCCAAGATATACTTTATTAGATGTACATTTATTCTTCTTCTTCAACCTATAGATGTCCACTGCTGGACAAAGGCCTCCCCCTAGGCTTTCCACGCTGACCGGTCTTGTGCTGCCCGCATCCATCGGCTTCCCGCGACCTTCACCAGGTCATCGGTCCACCTTGTTGGGGGCCTCCCTTCCCTACGCTCCGTCTTCCAGTACGTGGCCGCCACTCCAGAACCTTACTGCCCCATCGGCCATCGGTTCTACGAGCAATGTGCCTAGCCCACTGCCACTTAACGTTTAGCGACTCGAAAAGCTATGTCGTCTAGAGCTATGACTTTGGTTCTTCTGCGGATCTCCTAATTTCTGATTCGATCACGCAGAGAAACTCCGCGCATAGCTCTTTCCATTGCCCTTTGTGAGACTGTGTGTGTATGTGTGTATATTTATTAGATAAACTTAATCCAAGTAAAATAGTAATAAAGGATCGATTTACCGTTTAGATACAACTCCTTAAAGCGTTTTAAAAGAAGACTACTTCTTCTTCCCCTTTACAAAGTTACAGGCGCTAAATTCGTAGAGCAGCCATTATACCGTCCTGAGGGAACCCCGTACACTACATGGAGTCTATAAATAGCTGGCCTGATATAGGTAATCGAGTTCGTGTTGTTGTAACCGGAATATGTATGTTCACGCTTTTGGGAAACAGGAGGAGAGGAATAGAGGACGTCTCATTTAGTCTGTTTTAGTAAGCAAAAACGTCCATATTTTAAAATCACTCATTGAAGTTTCTTCATAATTGTCTAGTGAAACAATTTTAGTAAATTATAAAAAGGATTTTTTTTTCAAAAATTATGTTTAATTACTAGGCTTTTCGCAATTATGTTGGAGTCGGTTTCCAGACTTCCTAGATGCAGATATATTAAGTATTTTACATGGATTTTTTATACAATATGTAAAGAAAACTCTCGATCCGTGAAGGTATTGTTCGTTGACAACTGATTCTACGATTACCTACAACGCCGGGCTAAACTTAAAAAAAAACCCTTAGAAAAAGATAATTTCGCAACAGGAGGCGCAAAATGTATCGCTCATAATAATTTAATAATGTCAAAAATGGTATTGTCACTTTTAAAAAAACATTTTAATTGGTCATGTGTTTACCTAACCTTATATTACTAACTACTATTATACTTCTACTTAACCTTTATTATCCGTATGGGTCGGATGGGGTTTTTTTTACATATTGTATGTACCAGCGTTTTCGTGGAGGGACTTAGCTTTATAGCTTTACCTCCACAATCCAGTTACTTGGTACTTAATACGATTCTTTTTTCCCATTAATAACTATTAGTTGTTAAAAAGTACAAGTTAAGCCTACTTAGTTTATAGCTATAAAAAAAACTAAATTTAAGTTCATTAAAGTTTGTTTGCGAGAAATATCGGCAATCTTATAGGTGGTATTTAGTTAGAATTTCAATTCGACAAAAGAACTGTACCAAAAATACGAAGCTCTAATTCTTTAACTGCACAAGTTTTTCAAGAGCCACATACCCAAAATGCTATCTCAAATCAAGGAGGCACAATGCACCAACGGCCAAATCTTCCTTCGCCTTCACTCTCATAAAAAAACAACATCTGTCTCACTCCAGCCAGGATTTCGGATACCGGTTTTGGTTCATGTAAAAAAATAAGCGGCGAGTTTCTTATATCCCTAATTTTATTATAGTATAGTTGATAAACTAGTTTTCTTATAAAGCTAGATTTAAAAAAGGATTTAAGTAACTGCCATTTTAAAGGGCATGTAGATAAAATGTCAGTTTAGACCTGTCAAATTAGTGCGCTCCTGACGTAAACTGGCGTATTTTCAGTCGCCATGTTTATAATCGCGTCTAAACTGCCTATGGAGTATCTTAATCTCATCATCTCAGCGTTAATCCCAGTCGCATGCGCAGCTTTTTTTTTCAGCTTTGGAGTTTGGGGTCCTCTTTACCAGTCTAACTGCTGATTTTGGCTAAACTTCGATATTTTCCGTGAAGCGACTGCCGTCTGACCTCCACAACCCGAAGGCGATATCTAAGCATTGCAGTTAGACCAATTGTTAGACTTTTTGAGGGCTCCAACAACCCGTAACGACTGCCACTAGATGTTCGTATGGCAACCGGGACCAACGGCTTAACGTGCTTTCCGAGGCACGACCAGACCAGTGCAAATATTCATATTCATGCATACAAACATTTGCACTGTGCGGGGTTCGCTACCGCTACGCCACGGAGGCTGTCGCTGGAGGAGTGGCATCAGGCAGGAAGAGCATGGAGTATCCTAATCTGACAGGATTAAATTAAAATATTCTATCCTTTATTATATCTTATATCCTTTTATTAACGAAATGGAAAGAAAAAGATGAACTTAAAATTAATTTAGTTTACGTAAAACAGAAGCTGACTCAGTAACAAGAAAGATTTATCAGTTTATGCGACGCTTATCGCGGTTAAAGAAGAGTCTACAACTCCCAACAAAGCTGATTTGCTTACACTCTTCCAAAACATATTTTTTGCAACATGACTAGCTGTTAAGCAAGAAAGCTAAAAGTTCAACGATATTGATATGAAACCAGTTTTGTTTGAGGTCCGTGAACCACTGGCAGCTATCTGTTAGTCATGCTTGAAGACAGGTCGAGATAGCATTTTTTTTTTTTTTAATAGTTATAAACTAGTGCTTGACTGCAATCCCGCCTGATGGTAAGCAGTGATGCAATCGTTGATGGTAAAGCACACTAGCTTATTAAGCCTATTCACTCAAAAAAACTGAGTGAATAGGAAGGAAGACGGCAGTTGAGCGAGGTGATGCAATGTTTAACCCAACAACACGACCAACGATGCTGCGCCAGAGGATGATCTGGAGAGCCTTCACGACCAAACTCCCGACACAACAACATTAGGCACATCGTACCCGGCACACATCGCAACACAACTGCTCAGACCCGTTCTCCGTACGGCTTCACCAGACATCATGCCGGAACACGACGAATCGCTTGGGGGCAAGACTTTGTCTGGTGGGTGGTAACTTATGCCGGCGGCTGATGTTGTTGCCTACCACCGAGAAAACGAACGGAGCTTCTTTTAATGCGGTTTATGTTCGGGAATTATATCATAGTCATGGTGGCCTAGTGGTTAAGACACCACCCTCTCAAGTATAAGCATGCGGGTTCGATTCCAGGTCAGGCAAGTAAGTACCAATGTAACTTTTCTAAGTTATATATGTACTTTCTAGGTATATCTTGGACACCAATGATTGATTACAAGGTGAAGGAAAACATCTTGAGGAAAACTGGACTTTCTGAAATCGACAACCTGCATTGAGCAAACGTGATGATTGCGCTCAATCCTTCTCTGTATGAGAGGAGACCTGTGCCCAGCAGTGGGACGATAAAAAAAGATTGATGATGATGGTCGGGAGTTCACCGGTAGAAATCTGGCGTTAGGCACCTCCATGAGTCTCTCTATCTTTCTATTATAAATAAGCTTAATCCTGCGACTTCGCTCACGTGAAATACTTCTTCCCCCACCCACGCCATTCGCGATAATATTTCGTTTTCGCTAAGCGTTCTTTCTGCCGAAGCCTCGATTTACTAGGTTCCTTAGGGCTATCGCGTTTTTCTTTTTTTCAGAGATTTGCGCGTTCAAAAGTTCGCAGAATTGGTTGTAATTTTGAGATCGAAGCCAGATATCCTGACAGTTGGTGTTTTGGACCATGGGAAAAATTACAAAAAAAAACAAAAAACGAGAATAATGTTCAGTTCGAAGCATTGCACTACTCACGAGAGAGAGTTAAGGAACCCAACTTTCGAGATTAGATATTCTGACAATATTTAAGACAAATAACGGTAATATTTAGCAAAACATTTAACATGTGAGAGCTAATAGAAAAGTATTTGTATAACAAACGGACCTCAAATAAAGGTGGGTATACCACTCCACTAACAGCTATTTCTTAGCTACACCCCACTTTTTCACCTGTTTAACACTCGGTCCCGTGGAATGGGATGAAAAACGGCTGTCCCAATCCATCATTCATTCATCATCAAACTTTTTATCGTCCCACTGCTGGGCACAGGTCTCCTCTCATACAGAGAAGGATTGAACGTAATCACTACGCCTGCTCAATGCGGGTTGACGATTTCAGACTTAAAGTCCAGGTTTCCTCAACATGTTTTCCTTCACCTTTTAATCAGTCATTGGTGTCCAAGATATACTTACTTCCCAAGCCATGGACATTCTAAAAGAGATGGCTAAACAGCTGCCCCAGCTCGGTTAAACGGAAACAGGAATTTCACACCAACACGTATTATTTATACAATACTAGCTTTCCGCCCGTGGCTTCGCCCGCGTGGAGTTCGGTTATATCGCGCTTTTTAGATTTCCCTCGGGAAAATCAATTTTTGCGGGATAAAAGGTAACCTATGTTCTTTCTCAGGGTCTAAAGATTGTCTGTGCCAAATTTCATCAAAATCGGTTGAGAGGTTTAAGCGGGAAAGCGTAACAGACAGACAGACAGACCGACAGACAGAGTTACTTTCGCATTTATAATACTCGCTTTCCGCCTGCGGCTTCGCCCGCGTGGAGTTCGGTCATATCGCGCTTTTAGATTTCCCTAGGGAAAATCAAATTTTTCCGGGATAAAAGGTAGCCTATGTTGTTGGTGTTGAGGGTCTAAAGATTGTCTGTGCCAAATTTCATCAAAACGTGTTCAGAGGTTTAAGCGGGAAAGCGTAACAGACAGACAGAGTTAATTTGGCATTTATAATATTAGTATGGATTCATGAATTGTTTAGTGTTTAAAATATTCTTATACTTAACTGTCGTGAACTAATAAACATAAAAAAGTTTCTCAGTTTAGCCATGTGGAGGCATGAGGAGGAGAGAGAGTAAAGTTCACTAATCCTCCACAAAAATGGAGGATCCTCCGACCAGACGGGAGCTATGTCTAGCAGGCACTTGCCCAACGGTTGATATGGGAACTGCTAGATACTGTTAGTGTATTACGTAATCACCGCGGTGATTCAAACAAATTAGGCATGAATTGTTTACCAAATAACTTTGATACACTATCAATGTGACAGATAACCTTCCCAACTACGCTCAACAACACAAAGTTGTTTTATCGAAAAATAACTAAAAGAAGAATTTCCGATAAACTGACTACTATTTTGAGCTGGTTTTCAGATGATAAAGGACTTCCACGAGGACATGTGACACTACCAACCGGCACTGGGTCCAAGTGGTGGAGCCCCCTCCCTTTTTGAGAAAGAAGGCCTGTCTCAGTAGAAAAATACAGGCAGATTATGGTCTGATGACTATTGCAAGTACCAATGTAACTTTTCTAAGTTATATGTACTTTCTAAGCATATCTTGGAAACCAATGACTTAAGAAGGTGCAGGAAAACATCCTGAGGAAACCTGGACTTTTAAGTCTGAAATCGTCAACCCGCATTGAGCAAGCGAGTGATTACGCTCAATCATTCTCAGTATGAGAGGAGACCTGTGCCCAGAAGTGGGACGATATGAAAGTGGCTCCAACGTGAAAGCCGCGGACGCAACCGGGATAATACGCTGAGATGATGATGGAGAATAGTCAAGGAGCCGGTCGGTCAGAAATAGAGGTTAATGGTCCACTCCAAAGCGTAGTAGGTTCTTAGGAAAGAACGGGTAAGGAACAGCCCGGACACTCTTAAATCAATATATGTATATTAATGATTAGATGTTGACATACACTAAAAAGTGGCCCAATCTCTTCAGTCGATTCACAAAACCATAGCTTCACAACATCCATATCTTCGCAAGCGTAACCCCCAATCTTTGCAAAACCGGTATGGCGTGTCTCCGTCATAACGACTCTTTGGAGCAATACTTACGCAACGGTACTTACTAAGAATTGTGTAAGAATTAAATTCGCCAGTCAGCGACAGGAATAGACCCTGTGACCTTTCGTGGAGTTTAATTAGTGGTTCACAGCGAAACAAGATAATATGTAATTAGTTAAAAACTAAACAAAAATACACGATAATCTAAATCGATTAGATTAGGCTCGTTTAAACAAATCATGTGAGCCCAAACTCGAGCCCCTTATTAATAAAACATGTAATTTATTTAGATCTAAATGGTTATTGAATTATGCACCTAATCATTACAGAAATGCAATTTTTTATATTATACTAGCTTTCCGCCCGCGGCTTCGCCCGCGTGGAATTCGGTTATATCGGGCTTTTTAGATTTCCCTCGGGAATATAATTTTTTTTTTTTTCAATAATAGTTAGCCTACGTTCTTTCTCAGGGTCTAAAGATTATCTGTGCCAAATTTCATCAAAATCAGTTGAGAGGTTTAAGCGGGAAAGCGTAACAAACAAACAGAGCTACTTTAGCTTTTATAATATTAGTAAGTATGGATGACAGGTTAGTTCGGTATTAAGTTGTCATTTTTGTATTCAGAATTTAGACTTCAATAAAATTCGAAATACAAATACAGAGGCAAAGGTTAAGTATGGATGGGTACGCCACTATTGCGGCGGTAAGTCCTCTCTTTGAGACTCCTCAAAGAGAGGACTTACCGCCGCAATAGTGGCTAGGGAGGCGCCACGGCACTCTCACCCTGACGCAGGTCCTCAGCGGACACCGTAGTTTCGGGATGATCCTGTTCCGGATAAGGCGGGAGGAAACGCCAAGGTGTCACCATTGTGTGGATCGCCCTGAGGACACGGTGGAGGTTTGCCCGGCTGGTGTAGAGCACCGCCGTGTCCTCATGGCGACGATCTGTCGCGTCCGACCCTGATCCAGGTCATGGTCCGGAGGGAGAGTGCATAGCAGGCCGTCACCTCCTTCTGCGAAGCAGTGATGCTGGCAAAGGAGGAGGCGGAGCACGTGAGGGAGCGGGAATCCCAGCGCCATCTGCCTCTGCCGTAAAGAGAGACTTTACCAGCTTTACCAATAACAATTCAAAAATCTATGTCTGTGTAGTATCCTAGTATCATCTGTAAATATTAACTACACATTTAGAGTTTGATTTTTGGCAGCGGCATTACATAAAATTCATACTAATATTATAAATGGGAAAGTGAGTTTGTTTTTTCCGCTTTCACGCCGAACTACTGAACCGATTGCTTTGAAATTTTGCAGACGTAAAGTTAGAAGTCCGGATTAAATAATAGGGTACTTTTTATCTCGGAAAATTTTGATATTCCCGAGGGAAAACTAAAAAGCGCGATATAACCGAACTCCACGCGGGCGCAGCTGCGGTCGGAAAGCTAGTTAATTATAAATTATTTATGGCTTACTTAAATATATTATAAAACCGTACGTGTACTGTGTGTTGATGCAATTACTAGTTCCATCTGTCTAACCGTTTACCTTACAGACAGGGTTTGGAATCATTGATAAATAATTAAAAATCACTGTGAAATTAGCTAAGCTTATACGCGCATAATCCGTTGTAACATTCCCACGAGCCGCTTCTCTGCGTCAGGGAGCGGTTATACAATATGTAAAGAAAACCCTGTCCGACCCATAAGGATAATAAAGGTTAGGTAAACACTTGACCAAATATAATATACAATTTTACATAATCATCATAGTAACAATATACTAATGAATTTTGAAATAATCCTTTTTTCCCGGGAATTAATTCCAATTTCCCCGAAATTTGGTAATTTTTAATAAAGTGACAACACCGGTATTATAATAAGCGAATAGCGACGCGACTACGTCACAGGTGCCGCGTGCCCTGCCCCCCGCCGCCCGCGGAAGGGGTTGTTTACCGCACATGTATTAAGTTACCTCTTTTTGCGAAATAATATTTATTTATTTAGGGGGATTTTTTTAAGGTTTGCCTGTTTTTGTATGCATTAGTAAAATCAGTTATCGATACCTAACAATACCATCACGGATCGGACAGGGTTTTCTTTACATATTGTATCTAGCTCCTTTTATAACAGTTAGATCTGGAAAGTACCAATACAAAATTTCAGCCGGAAATCAGCTAAGCGGTGTTCCAATTCGAAGAGGAAGGCACGTGTGTTCAATTAAACTAAACGAAAACCTTCATAAAATCTCTCCTGCACTAGAGAATAAAAAATCATAACAAAAACCCACGTTTTTAATGAACCCGGCTCGGTTTGGTAGAATGCAACACGTAAACACACTTGAAGACTAGAGCAGCACTGTTTCCGTGGAGGGCTGGCAACGCGCCAATGACGTCATCGGTGTATGCTCAGACTAGGCTCAGTATTATACACATCTGTGAAGACTACTTTAAACGAATTGAAACGTTTTTGGAGAAGCTGGTGAACTTTCAAGATTTTTGGCTTTGCTAGACGATGGCGCCCATTTGCTTGTTTACTATGTAAAATTTAAGTTAGTTAGTTTTAAGTTCTGTCCTTTTCGTAAGAAAAAGGTGCATTGACCTTTTTCTTACGAAAAGGACAGAACATGTATCTTAGTTTAGACAGCAAGGGGGCGCGGGTTCGATCCCGGCGCAATGCAAATATTTGTATGCAAGAACATGTATATTTGCACTGGTCTGGTCGTGCCTCGAAAAGCACGTTAAGCCGTTGGTCCCGGTTGTCATACGAACATCTAATGGCAGTCGTTACGGGTTGCTGGAGTCCTCAAAAGTCCAACAATTGGTCTAACTGCAATGCTTCGATATCGCCTTCGAGTTGTGAAGGTCAGACGGCAGTCGCTTCACGGAAAATATCCAAGTTTAGCCAAAATCAGCAGTTAGACTGGTAAAGTGGACCCCAGACTCCAAAGCTGAAAGAGCTTCGGATGCAACTGGGATTAACAGTGAGATGATGATTTAATACCATAAACGTGAAAGTACGTGTGTATGTATGTTTATTACATTTTCAAAATTTGCTGAAAGGTTTTGGATCAAGTTGGCACGCAAGTGGTTTGTAAGCATGATTCTTCCTCAGCCTATAGATGTCCACTGCTGGACAAAGGCCTCCCCCAAGGCTTTCCACGATGACCGATCTTGTGCTGCCCGCATCCATCGGCTTCCCGCGACCTTCACCAGGTCATCGGCAGGCGCGTGCGCTCCATAGAGGCAGATAAGCACTGCATACCCTAATAATTTTCAAAAAAAATATATAATAATTTATAATATAGTACAATAAAATAATTTAAATACTACAAAGTTAAAGACTTCTTTAATCAGTTATTGATAATACTGCCATCTATTGGGGCTAGTGCAAACTAAACTACGCGCAACTCTGTTTGTCGCGACGACCGCGCCACATTCGCGTGGCGGCCGTAAGCAGAATCGAAATGTGCTTCTCTGACGTGTCGCTGATTCGCGTGTGTGAATAAAATTATTTGATTGTATGTGTAAACTTTTCGTGTGTTGTCTTGTAATTTCATTCGGTTTATAAGCCCAGATAAGCAGTGCTTCATTTTACGCGGCCGAATCAAGAAGTTGACAAAACTAGCACAATTGTTGTTTGTGAAAATACCTTTTTATTTTATCAGCTTATGTTGTTTGGTTATTGGTGTATTTGGTAACATAAATATATTGATTGTTTTAGGAAAGATCTGTACTTGTGATGTATATTTAGATAAATTTAAAACGGTGAATTTTTCAACGTTAACGTTATTATTTTGTTTCCCGTGTCTACCATTTTAAAACGCGGTATTGAGAATTCGTTGTTATAAAAACTTAACTTACTCAACCTACTTGCTATGAATTTCAATACTATTATACTTTATATTGTAATAATTTTCCTGAAGTTTACAAATGAGCAAAATTTAATAGTTATGATTCCAATGAGTAGCGGCATCACGTATATTTATGAAATACATAAGGTTAAAGTAGACTCCCAGATTTGTCTATATTTCTATTGAAAAAGAACTTTTTGCGATTTTAAAATGATCTTATACATATTTAATTTTTATAGAGTTATTTAAAAAAGATAGGCGCGTTGATGTAATTTATAGATAGTAAAATATTTTTTTCAGTTTTTTGAGAAATAAATTATTACTTATTTACAGTTGCGATAATAACATTTCATTGTATTTTGACAGCCTCCATGGCGTAGCGGTAGCGAACGCGGCCGCTGCGCAAGGAGGCGCGGGTTCGATCCTCGCGCAGTGCAAATATTTGTATGCAGGAATATGAATATTTGCACTGGTCTGGTCGTGCCTCGGAAAGCACGTTAAGCCGTTGGTCGCGGTTGCCATACGAACATCTAGTGGCACTTGTATAAGCACAGATATTTGGGTAGTGCATACCCTCCACAAAATCTCTGTGCACGCCCCTGGTCATCGGTCCACCTTGTTGGGGGTCTCCCTACGCTGCGTCTTCCAGTACGTGGCCGCCACTCCAGAACCTTGCTGCCCCATCGGCCATCGGTTCTACGAGCAATGTGCCCTGCCCACTGCCACTTAAGTTTAGCGACTCGCAGAGCTATGTCGGTGACTTTGGTTCTTCTGAGGATCTCCTCATTTCTGATTCGATCACGCAGAGAAACTCCTAGCATAGCTCTTTCCATTGCCCTTTGTGTGACTCTGAGCCTTCGTATGAGGCCCATTGTGAGCGACCACGTTTCAGTTCCGTAAGTCATCACTGGCAACACACACTGGTCAAAGACTTTTAGTCTTGAGACACTATAAGCATGATTAGCAATATAGTATTTATTTTATCCGGATATCCGCGAGATCGAAATTTGTGCAACTGAAACTAGTACCTATGTATGTTCGATAAATTTGTTCCCTCATCAACAACGGTTGCTGGACGGTGGCCGCTGATGATTCATCAACTCACCCCCAGTGCAGTGCTGAGCACATGACTCTCAAGTTGCACCACAACGTCCAGTTCGTTACTTTCTACCTAGTTGGCTGGCACTTCACGCCATTTTGGCAATTAAAACACCCAAACATTGGTATTTAATGTGTCTTTAACTAACTATACTAAGAATAAATAAATGAGGTGATCCGAAAGATGACCAGATTCACCGACATAGCTGAGAGGATTAGCGAGCTGAAGTGGCAACGGGCTGGTCACATATGCCGCAGGACCGACAACCGTTGGGGTAAACGAGTCCTCGAGTGGAGACCGCGTCTCGGCAAACGTAGCGTGGGACGCTCTTGGGCGAGATGGAGCGACGACATCAAAAAGGTGGCTGGCGGGAAACTGCTCAGGATCGAGCTTGTTGGCGTGCCATAAAGGAGGCCTATGTCCAGCAGAGGACGAGTAGGGGTGATGATGATAATGACTAAGAAAAAAGTTTCCGACTGGATCCGACTTTCGAATGTCGGGTACATTCGAAAGTCGGATCCAGTCGGAAACTTTCATTCAGTTAGGTCTTCAGAAAGAAAAATTGTAAGGTACGTATAACTTATAAACTTCATCATCGCAATGCACTTTCTAATGTGACTGAGTCATCCTTTGAACACTAAAGCTGACTGCCAAATGCAGATTCGAAAGCTAGATATAAAACATTGTCTAGAAAACATCTAAGGCGCGCCCATTGTCATATATGGCTATATTACTGCCTGCATTTCAGTTTGGAATGAAGCCAAGAATAGTATATAAATGTCTAGACTATTAATGTCTAGACTTGTCAAATAAAAGTACAATATGAAGTTAACCATTAATAAATTATTATTTCGCTTGAGACTTATTTTATTAAGTACTTTAGTTTTTGAACTAGGGGAAAAGTTTACTTCAGGATCAAAATTGCTTCGATTATTGAGCAGTGGAGAAGTAGCGAACTCATTAGGTTATCAAATTAATGTAAAAACGGTATTGCTATATGGGTATGAGACGCGGAAGGTCACAAAAGTCATCTCGCATGAACTAGGTCGTTGTCAACTGACGTCTTCACCTTGATCTCAGAAGCAGGCTTAAAAATCTGACAACCAGTCTGCCCGGGTAATTTGACAACTAATCTGGCCAAAGGGTGTTACTCAGTAAATAGGTTCGGATGAGGAGTAGTCGCTCCACATTAACACTGCTGTTCAGCTGCTTTTGTTTAGACTTAATGGTGGTAGGCCATAACATCGGCTGCCGGCAGAAGATACCACCCACTAGATAAAAGTCTTGCCGTCATGCGTTTCGTCGTGTTCCGGCATGATGTCTGGTGAAGGCGTACGGAGGACGGGTCTGAGCAGTTGTGTTGCGATGTGTGCCGGGTACGATGCACCAAATGTTCTCACACACTGTCTAACTGCCACCAAGCCCGCTGAGGCCCCCATACAACAAACGTGTGCTTTTTGCCTAATATTAATAATATTAAACCACGTTTGAATATCTATACTAATATATAAAGCTGAAGAGTTTATTTGTTTGAACGCGCTAATCTCAGGAACTACAGGTCCGTTGTGAAAAATTCTTTTTGCATTACATAGCCCATTAATCCAGGAAGACTTTAGGCTATATAACATCACGCTGCGACTAATAGGAACGGAGCATAACTAACTCCATGCGAACGTAATAGTAAGTCGCTGGCAGCCGCTAGTTCACTAAAAACAATATAAAAAAATCAATAAATATTAAACGGGGACTCCCATACAAACGTGATTTTTACAGAGCCTTGCAGATGACCTTTTTATTTTTCTACAGGAAAACCACAAACCAAACACAGGTTTATTTTCCTGTAGGAATCGCAAAATATTTGTCTTTCTTTGCTTCTTTCCAGTACCATCAATAACTCTGGAGAACAAGTCTGACAACTCAACACCCAAAAACAAAAAGCTTACGCACTTTTTGCTACTTTTTTCCCAGCCATTGTTCGCCAACCATTGTGAAAGATTCCAGTCTTAACTCTAACATGTCATTAGAGTGACATGCGTTACATTTGAAGGGTCAGTGACTTACTTTTTTTTAACACTGACATTGAGAGTCTTTTATACCAAGTTGGGTTTAAAAATGACATGCTTATTTTTGGAGTTTCCTCAAAAATATTTTGGATTTTAATCTAAAACGAGTCGGCTTCCGGTCTCCAGAATTCCAGACGTGGCTGAGTATCAAGGAGCATTTGGCTTTTCACCTATATGTCGGCCAAATTCGATAAAGAATATAAGTAAAAAAAACCGTTGCTAGGCAACGGGTAGTTTACGCCTAAAAGACTGATGTTAACAACCTTTTCTAGATAGATTATTTTCATAAAAGTAATAATTCTACTTCCTACTAATGTAAACAGTTTATTTGTTCAGATATTTATGATTTGCATAGAACGATTAACCGATTTGAATGAAATATATGACACAAAAGTAAGCTAATTTCCTAATAGGTTAAATGATACATATTATACTTACTTAGTCCATACTTGACTTGCATGTATTATGCAGTTGATTTGACAGTAATTAAAATACGTTAAATTTTATTGTCAAATGACTCAACTTTATTCAGTGGTTGAATTCCACAAAATGTGTTTAATACCTGGAATTCATCCTTCTTTCTTTTTGTAGGGCTATCACGTAAAATTAATGTCGACTTTTAATGGTTTTTCGAAATAACAAGTTATTATGCATGTCATTTTAGTGATTCTAATGAAATATGCTGCAATTGGAATGGTTAATAAATAGTTAGCATTTAAAAGTCGATAATCATGTAAATAACAGGATATTTGTAAAACGTGAGTTGTGATAACCCTAAATTGGTTTGTTTACCTCTATTCTTTATGGAGCTTGGCGAGAGTATAGACTATTGAACTAAACCTATGTCCCGTTGATGATACAAGGTAACAAGCGGTCGAAACTACTGATGGTATGCTTGGTGAAGAGTAGACCTCCTTAGACGTCCGTTGATACTTCAATAGCGTGTTTTTAAGTAATCATTATGGTAACACTAGACTGAAGAGGGTTCGGTGGTACGCCATAACATCGGTTGCCGGCAGAAGTTACCACCCACCAGACAAAGTCTTACCGCCAAGCGCTTCGTCGTGTTCCGGCATGATGTCTGGTGAAGCCGTACGCAGGACGGGTCTGAGCAGTTGTGTTGCAATGTGTGCGAGTACGATGCGCCAAATGTTGTTATGTCGGGAGTTTGGTCGTGGAGACTCTCCTTCTGGCGCAGAATCGTTGGTCGTGTTGTTGGATTTAACATTGCATCACCTCGCTCAATTGCAGTCTTCCTTCCCATTCACTCAGTTTTTTTTAGTAAATAGGCTCTTAATATGGGCGCGATTTCCATCAACGATTGCATCACTGCTTACCATCAGGCGGTATTACGTAACACACTACAGTAGCAATGGGTTTTTATTTCGACAGTTCAACAACATTCATTGCTTTGTATTAAGTTGTTGAGAAGACACATTGATGCATAGAGATTGATAGTATGACGCATTAAGGATGTGGGTATACATCTCAAGATTACATAATAAGTCTATAATGTTCCCAATACTGGGACAAAGGCCTCCTCTCTGGCAAAAAGAGTGGGTCGTAACGTAATCAATGACGCAGACCCAGAACGGGTTAGTAACGCCACATTTCCTCGAACGTTTGGTTCTAACTTCTAAAGCAGGACGATTTCCTCACAATATTTTCCCTCACCGTTTTGAGAGCAATACCGATGAACTACTACACCAAACGCCCTACTACTCTCTTACCCACCCACGTCCCACTGCTGGGCACAGGTCTCCTCTCATACAAAGAAGGATTGAGCGTAATCAGCACGCTTGCTCAATGCGGGTTGGCGATTTCAGACTTAGGTCCGTATTACAGAACGTCACTCAAAACTCAAGCTCTACTTAAGTCTCATTTCAAGCCATTTGATTGGTTAAAACTAGTTTTAAGTAATGCTTAAGCAGAGATCAATGCTTGAGTTTCGTTCTGGAATACGCACCTTAAAGTCCAGGTTTCCTCAAGATGTTTTCCTTCATCTTTTAATCAGTCATTGGAGTCTAAGATATATGTACTTAGAAAGTACATATTAACTTAAGTTACATTGGTACTTGTCTTACCTGGAATCAAACCCGCACATTCATACTTGAGAGACTGGTGTTTTAACCACTAGGCCACCACGACTATTCTCTTAGTAAACTTAAAATATTTCTCTATACAAGTTAGATACATAGTAATTTACCGCACGCCACGCGCGCTGTTGTGTAGACATCGGACAAATTGTCGGACACATCGTTTGTCAAAACCGGTCCGTTTTGGATGGACTGTGCATGCATACGTCCTAACGGCCGGTGAGCCGAACCAGGCTTTGTTTTACCTTTATACCAAGGCGGCGGATACAACCAACGAAATTTTTGTGCGATAGTTGTCCACTGTATTAACTTTTGACAGTCATCACAGGTAAGGGAGCGTTCAGGTATTAGGTAACGCAATTTTGGAGGTGAGGTCTCGTAAAACGCTACGATGCGTTACAGGGGCGGGAGGGGGTCTTTCTTAAAACACGTTACGTAACATTGTTACTAAAAAAATATTATTTAAGCAGTAAATTAAAACTATACCAAGTGTAAAAACTATTACAGACCTTTTTACGTCTTTAGGATTAAATTGATCACTTGAGTGTTACGTAACGTTTAGAGAAGGAGAGGGGGTACAGAAAATCGTTACGGTGCGTTACAAGGGTGGGAAGGGGTTCAAAAATCTTCCAAAATTGCGTTACGTAATACTTGAACGCTCCCTAATAAGAAGGATTAGAAGCCCGAAAGTCTGTCATGCAGACTTACCAAGGTGTATCGTATAACCAAGTATCTTTTTTTTTGGGGTAAGAAATCATCCAATGACTTCTCCCGCTCTAGACGAAGCGCGTGTCAAGACTTCTAATGACTAAAACCGGTCCGTGTTCTTTAATTTGCTTGCCTCAACCTGTGGCTCTAGTAATTGAAACCCCGTCAAACCGACGTCTTTGAGGCGCGTGTGGGCACAACGTGCTGTCAACCCGGACTTGGTCCTTAGCCTTTGGTGGCTGGGAATTCATTGCTGGCAGCTGATATCTAGCAGGGAGTTTCCTGCGGCATCTAGGGGCGCGAGGCCATTACCTCAAGCCTTCCGCCTCCGTAGCACACAGGCCTTTCTGTGAGAAAGAACGACCCAATCCATCACAGTGCAGGTTGGTATGTCATAAATCTATGATCCAGGATCTAGGACGTACCGGTTTCCTCCAAAGTTTGAATAGCGGTGATGAAATAAATCACACACAAGTGCTTGCTGCCTCCTAACCAAAAGACCACGTAAGCCGGGGTTGAAGGTGCCATTGTCTCAAAGGAGGAGGCGGAGCGCTTGAGGCAGCGGGAATCCCAGCGCCCTTACGCCACTAGCCGCTGCAGGGGTCGCCGTCGGGAAACAACATCGAACTCCCGGCCACCGTAGGCGCGGGCCTGCGGGCGGTGAGCAGTGGGCAGCTCGCCGCCCGGTAAGGACCAGGCCCGAGTCGACGGCGCGTCGTGTTTCACGCGCGCCTCAAACAGATGCCACCAGCACGGGGTCGTGCATCGTGACGGGGTCCACGAAGACCGATGCCTTGCGGGTTGTTTAAAAAAGAAACCCTGGCCCTGGCGCACAGGCAAGTGAAGAAACACGGGTGGGTTTTAGTCACTTAAAACTTTGACACGCCCTTCCGCTCAGGGCGGGAGAGGTCATTTTATAATTCCCATTCCAAACAAAAAAAAGGGTGCCCTCGCCTAATGACGAGTCCTACGCGGACGGGTATCGATTACGGAAAATTAAAACAGTCACAATATGTAGTCATGCCGATACGGGGAATCAGAATAGATACGAACTACTTGAAGTAGTAAGTTATTAAGCAAGTTTTTTCAGAGTCCATACGATAGTAAGATAATGTATGTTAAACATAACTATAGGCAGTGATACGACCGAGGTGCAGTCTGATAAGCTTTGTAACTCAATCCGTTACATGTCTGCGAATGACACCACAACTAATTGTTTCTCGTAATACTGTTATTACTATGACGTCATGCGTTCTGGACTCATCGTTGAGGTGTCGTGGTTGCCTTGCGTGGGTTGGATTCTTAGAGGTCGGGCAGTAGAAATTTCTTAGTAACAATCAGAGTCGGGAGGTATCATCAACAACCTTTTCATCATCCCACTGCTGTGCACAGGTCTCCTCTCATACAGAGAAGGATTGAGCGTAATCACCACGCTTGCTCAATACGGGTTGATGATTTCAGAAAATAATTAAAGTCCAGGTTTCCTCAAGACGTTTATTACCATTTAATCAGTCATTGGTGTCCAAGATACACTTAGAAAGTACATGACATATAACTTAGAAAAGTTACATTGGTACTTGCCTGACCTGGAATCGAACCACACACTCATACTTGAGAGGCTGGTGTTTTAACCACAAGGCCACCACGACACGGGGTGTATTTATTTTTTAATCATTAAACTTAGGTTAACAACGTGCAAGTATTAATAGTAATTTCGAAAACTGATAATTTATAATTAAAAGCTGGTCCCAAACTAGGCACTATCCTGTATCTTGGTTACCTTGTATGAAAAAAGGAATTTCATATGTTTGCATTTTATACAAAAGCAAGGTTTTATGATCCATAGTGAAAACTTAATCAATTGTTTAAAATGATTTTGCAAAATGTGTTATAAATAATCATCATCATCTCAGCGTACAATCCCAGTTGCATCCGCGGCTTTCGCGTTGGAGCCCGGGGTCCGCTTTCCTACATATACGCCTCCATTTCGCACAATCTCTGGCATCCCGTGGTGTGAGATTGTTGGCACGCATGTCATCTCTTACAACGTCAAGCCAGCACTTCTTTGGTTTATCCCGTTTGTTCCGGTTCGGCGCAGGCGCCATGGCAAGACATTTGTTACCCACGTAACAAGTTTTCGTAAAACGTGACCGTACCAGCGCCGTAATTTACCCTTAATTACCATTTCTAATAAATTGGTTGAGTCAACTACAGGTCAAAAGCCCGGCCCTAATCAAATGATTCTCACAATATTTGTATTATTAATTTATTCATTAGAATATGTGTGACTCAATCAATAATATTTTAAATGTGTTAAAAATAAAATCTATGTATTACTTGTGAGTGTGTGTCGTAAATAATTAACCCAAATTAAGATATAATGATGATTGTAATTGGATACAGATTATGATTTATCATTATTTTAGTCTAGAAAGTACTTCGCTGCTTTATACCCGTGAATTATACTATACAGCCCCCTAATTGGCGATTACATTTTTGGCAAATGATTGCGACTAGTTGGGATCGTTTGGACCGAACGGAAAAATAGGTGGTCTGAACGATCCCAACTGATGCCACCTAGTCGCAAATTCTCAATCATTTGACAAAAATGTGTTTGCAGATTGGGGGGCAGGGTGGCATCGAAGTGCAGCCTGAATGAAATTAATGTCATCAGGGGTTCATACCAAGAGAGTGAGCCATGATCCACCACACCTAGGCCTAGTGTGGGTTGGTTTTATTTCTAGTGTTTGTTCTCAACTAGTACAATGTATTAATATAGATAATATTTATCATAAACCTACTTAGTTCTGAAATGAGGTCAATGAACTGACACTAAATGATACCTACTTTGATGACATATCATTTGCTTGCACCTAGGTCTGTTCTTTTAATGGATTTTCATATGTCATCACAATGTGCTGAAACCTATATTTTTATTTCTGGATGAAATAAAAATTTGGGTTTCAGCACATTATAGACACAATATCTTTTTTTTAATAATTATAAACTAGTGCTTGACTGCAATTCCGCCTGATGGTAAGCAGTGATGCAATTGTTGATGGTAAAGTGCGCTAGTTTATTAAGCCTATTCACTTAAAAAACTTAGTGAATAGGAAGAAAGACGGCAGTTGAATTCGGTGATGCAATGTTAATACCAACAACACAACCAACGTTGCTGCGCCAGAGGCAGATTGATCTGGAGACCCTCCACCATCAAACTCCTGACACAACAACATTTGATGCATCGTACCTGGCACACATCCCAACACATCTGTACAGACCCATCCTCTGTACGGCTTCACCAGACATCATGCCAAAACATGACGAATCGCTTGGTGGCAAGACTTTGTCTGGTGAGTGGTAATTTCTGCTGGCATCTGATATTATGGCCTACCAGGGAGCACAATGTTATTTTTAATGGTCAAATAATTATGTATAGAATAGAATACTCTTTATTATGTACACCCTATAGATTACAGAAACATAAATAAAAAGATTTTACAAAGGGTGACCATTGTGTCACACTTTGTAAATGGCGGTCTTATCGCTAAAAGTGACCTTTTGCAGACAACCTTTGGATGGAATACTAAGGGGAAGGAGAAAGAAATAATGTAGGTAGACTACAGTCATATTCGTTACATAAAACTAACAAAAAAAAACACAGTTTGCAAAAATTATAATTACTGCTCAGGATTGAGCTTGTTGGCGTGCCATGGAAGGGGCCTATGTCCAGCAGTGGACGAGCACAGGCTGATGATGATGATGATACCCTTACTTACTATTTTTGGAATGGGTTGATTTAACTATAGATTAAACAACCAGTCCGAGTCTCTCTAGGAGAAAACCTAGCTACTATTTTATTAATTTAAACAGTATAATATTAACATACAGAGTACAATTCTAGATAAAACCTAACAAATACAATCTAAGTATATGAGCAATGTAAAGGATAATCAAACTATGAGGTCACATTCAATAGTAACAATAAAAAATATGCCAAGAGTAGGTGTGTTTTGATGACAGTATGATGTCATGCCTAGCCTTTTCCAACTCGGGTGGAGATGGCTTCCAGCCCAACTGTATACAGATGAATACCAGTTGCACTGAACAACAGGCTGTGTTGTCCTATTGCTGGATAAAGACCTGCATTCCCTTCCTTCTCCATCTACTGTGTCCGTAGGGCAATCCTTCAAGAAGGAGTCACACCCGGCCCACCATCGCTTTCTTGGCCGAACACACAATGGTTTGGGGCCATTGACATTCCTCATGTTAATAAAATAACGGGCTGAGAGAGTTGCTAAAACTGCCTCACTTCTACAGCTCATCAGGAATGCTCACAAGTGTTCTCATACTGTTTTTCTATGAGGAAATCACTGGAATATGTGTGGAGATTAAATCCCACAAATATTAAGACAAGACTGGTGACCTATAACATCTATTCTAAGCAACCTTTAGACTTGTACTTCAAATAATTAACGCTAAAATATTAATTACGAACTCAACGCTGCCTTTACATCGAGCGAAATAAATAGCGCAGTGATATATGAATGAATCAAAAGAGATTAGAAGTGTACGGACGATCAAATCACTGCATCAATTTTCTAGCGGCGACCAATCGCCCAGCAATTTGGCCGACTACACTCGCCGTGTTATCCTACTAGATCAAAAACACCTGAGAAGTGTGTATAAGACGTTGGATGTAGAGTGCATTAAATTCGGTCGCATTATAAAGTACCGATCTTTCGCGGTGACATCAGCTCACATTATTGAAGAGATAATATGTAATTGATTAGTGTCACGCCCAAAAAGAATGGATAAAACTTACTTTTGGGGCGTACAAATACGTTAAGAAGATATAATATAACGTGAAATCGTGATTTAGTAATGATTTTTACAACTTCCAATATCTATGGAATTTACGTATTGGAAGCTCACATGTTGTGTGCAGGATGCGTTAAAATTATCACAGAACACGGCAATACGCCAACATCAGCGATAACGATATATCTAAGACAGTACGAACTAAAAAAATCCGACCCAATTCCTCCTATTACCTGACACACCCTTTAACGCGGGTGTCGAAAAAAATTCATACCGGCATAAAACTACCGCTTTCTGAACGTTAATGTAAACAAATATGTACAAAAGAAAGCTGAACACACGCAATACTCACCGGCAGATCTCCAAGACGCGTTAAAACTCGATTTTTGAGTCACTTCACACACTTATCGGATAGCGATTGTAACTTACACTAAGCACACAAACGAGGTAACATTATATAAAAATAACATGCACAAAACGTTGTTCGTTAATTTTCAAAGCACCAGCACTACCGACATTACACAAAGAGCGTTTATTTCAATAATTCGTTCGTAAAAAAAGAATATCTCTGTAACACGCCACCGCAGAAGATCGATGTCGGCGCGAGTTTCGTTTTTTCGCCGTAGCGTCGCTGCTGTCGACTGACATAGAAAGCCACGCTTCAGATGGCGCTGTTGTCTCCTGTGTTGCAAATTTTCGAAATGAAATTACCCTATATTAATTGTATAATCAACTTTTGTGTCTTACCAATACAAATTTTTCAAAAATGTTAAGGGATACCTAAAGTAAAATCTATCTACAGAGATGTTACGGGTTTGATTTCCGTACTTAGTCCTTCCAGTGGACCATTATGCGTGCAGAGATAGCTCTTTTGCGAATCATTCTTATTTAAATTGAGCCCTGGCCCTGGCAAATAACAAACCAAAGAAGTAACTGATCTGATCACTGATGATTTAATTATGAACTTTTCGAACCCGTGACACGCAGCGCAGCAGTCGATCACTCAGCCACTGCGCCAACCGTGTAGGCATTTTTACAGTTACGTCAAAAGAACTGGCGTAAATTGGTGATAATCAAACCAAAATTGTCTGGATTCTCTTTTCTCGGTATTAAAGGCTGATCTAAGTATTGCTTTCACTAGGCCTACCATCACTGGTTAAAAGGGAACTGGAGTTTAGCAACAAGCAGTTAAGCAGCAAATTAAGTCGAACAATTGATATGAGAGAGATGAGAGACATTTGGTGTCGATATATCAATATTTCGTTACAAAATACGTCGCCCAAAAATACCTAACGGAAAATATGCAGTTAGCGACTTATCGATGTTTATTCGACAAGCCTATATTAGTAACAATGTACATAATAGCATTAATGGCATTGAAATGTCAAAATGTAAGTTTTAAACAAATAAAAATCAGGCAGTAAAAGGCAGTTATTAACGTATCACTCTGCTGACGGAAAGACAATCTTTTTTAAAACAAAATGTTTGAATTGTGCCTTTAAAGGAACGTACAGAGTACCTAAATTGTTTTTCTATTCTAACAGTATAAAAACATCTAATCCCCGGACCACGATAATAATTACTCGAATGAATACAATAAAAAAAAATGCAAAATACAGAAAAACGATATCGCTTGAATTAGGATGACAACTGTATCAAGGTCAAATGAATCAATAAATATGATCTAAATAAGTAAAGATTACTGTAACATACACAGTATCTTTAAATTTTCTAAATTACCTCAACTTAGGGAGCCACTTTTAGTACAGCACCACTGACGATCGTAGTTTCATTACTTTGTATTAGGGTTTATATTATAATGTATACGGCTAAAGGACTTTGAATCCAGGTCAGAAATAAATTAAAAAAAAAAATAGTTTCATTACACGTTGTACTAGCCCCGCACGATGATATTGCGACTGGCGGCCATCTTGGTGACGTAGTCTAACTCGCACCGTCGGTACCGTTCGCAAGTTCAGTCCGCGCTTACCCACTTACGCACATCGAATATTTTTGTTAGCTTTTTGTTTTTGTTATCCTGTTTTATTGTTGTTCTTCAGTTTTGTTGTTTAGTTTTGTTAGCTGTTACTCGTTAAAATGAGTAAGAAATTAATTAATAGTCGTGCTCGTGAAATTATAATTAAAGTGGACAATTATTTTGTTATGGAGAAAGAGGACTGTAAGTTAGTTCTTGAAAGTATAAACCATGCTTTAAAAAGTGCTTCGGACATTTTAATACCGAAGCAACTGCTTATAGTTATTAAAAATATTTTGCAAAATTCTATCAAAGTCACGGAGTGTGTGGCATGTGCCACAGGCGTTGCAAAAAATACTGGGACGAAATTGATACGAGAGCATGAGTCAGCAACAGCCAGTGGCAGCAAAATGAGAACTCCTACTAAAGGAAAAAGACAAAAGAAGAAATATTTCGACGGGTTTTCCTTAACAGCTTTAAGAAATATTATAGATTCAATGTATACGGTGAGGAGAGAAATACCCACAATGCGCAAAATCTTGGCGGCTTCAAAAGTAGACCTTAATTATACTGGTAGTGAAACTACATTAAGAAAAATAATTAAATGTGATTTGGGCTACCAATTTAAACGATGCTACCAAAAAAGACTGGCCCCAATTTAAAGACCCCAAATTCAAGCGTGGAGGGCTAAATATTAACGACGTATGAAAGAAAATTACTCGCTTGGTGAAAAATAAAAGACAAAAGACCCGTTATTTATCTCGACGAAACGTGGATACACGCACACTACACGGTAGAAAAATGTTGGCAAACAGCAACCGATGGAGTGAGATGGAACGACAGCCCCGGTCGCCGATGGATAAAGAAGTTAAAGCGGTTTTGTTGACTATGCCCTTTTAATGTTTAAAGCAGATACCAAAACGGGGGATTACTATGATCAAATGAATGCTGAGAATTTCACCAAGTGGCTTACAGAAAAATTAGTACCCAACATACCACGCAACTCCAAAATTGTGATGGACAACGCCCCTTATCACAGTAGGGATGAGAATAGGCCACCAAGTATGAACAATAAAAAACAGTTGATTGTTGAGTGGCTACAAGATCACAACATCGACTTTCCCAACGACAGTACAAAACCTGAACTGTATTTATTAATTAAACGGCACAGACCGCCGAAAAATTATAAAATTGACAATTTATTAGCTGGCAATGGCCATGAAGTCGTTAGATTACCACCTTACAACTGCGGCCTCAACCCCATTGAGTACATCTGGAACCTGGTAAAGACGAGGGTGTCAGAAAAGAATGTGTAGCAGTTGGAAAGTCGCATTGAAGTTCTGACGTTGGAGGCGTCGGAGTCAATAACTCCAGATGACTGACGAAAGGAAGTCAATCATGTTAAACGGCTTGAAGAGGAATATTGGAATAAAGATCGAATAACTGACGAGTTATTTGTCATAAATACGGCGACGACAGTGAATCGGAAACGACAGACACAGAAAGCAGTTCTGATTCGGAAGACTATATACATTTTTTTACATATTATCCTGGTTTTATTTATAAGCTGATAGATGTAGGTAGTAATTAAAACATGACTACTACACAGTGGACTCTGGTTCAATTCCCGCTCGCAAATTAACAGAAATGTAGTTAGAAAAAAATAGTATACATGTAAGAAAGATATACGAATAAGTATATTTTTCTTACGTCTACAAAAATTATTTCCTTGAAATTTTTAATAATGAAAGTTTGTTTGTCAGAATATGGGTGAGTAGGTAACCCTTAACCCTAATATTAATTTAAACATACACTCTTTATAAAGAGTGTAATAAAATTATATAATACAAATAAACCCTTAACCCTAATATTAATTTTGCATTTAACATTCTTTTGCTAGCTGTCCTTTTGTGTGACAGATGACGTCACAACGCTGTTATTGTGACAAGGTTCCATCGCAATATCATCGTGCGGGGCTTATAATATAATTATAGCAGGAGTAAACGTAAGAAAATAATGTATACTAAGGTCTTCTAAATACATTTATTATATGTATTTTATACTTCTTTTTCTTGTTATTTTATACTTCTTTTTATTTCCAGGCATATTTTACTTTTATATTGCATCAACAGGTTATGATACCATTAATTTCATATAAACGTATAAAGAAACGGAGTGTACGTTTTGTTCATATCCATTTAATTTTTTTTTATATGTGTTATTAATTTACAATTATATCTAAACGATCTATTTTAATATTTGTTTTCAAAATAGTATGTATTTTTTTTAATTTTTATGTGGTGGTATATGAATATATCAAAGAAATAAAATGTCATTTTAAGATTTTGAATTGTAACAGATTAACAAAACGTAAAACGTCGTTGAAAATCGAAGGAACGAATGCTTTTTTAATTTCATTCATTCACTATCAAAATGGCGTTGGACTAAGCTGTGCGTTATTGTTGCTTTTTGTTTTTGTAAAATTTTAAAACTGTTGACTTAAACTGAGGTAAATATTCGTCTTCTATACTTCTTACACTTTTATCTATGTAGTCAACAAATTATGTTATGTATAAATTTTGTAAATATGTTTCAACAGGTTAAAATGGGTCGGTCACCCAGCCCGCGGCGGCGCGATGACAGGCGCCGCGACCGAGAGAGAGATAGAGACCGAGATAGGGACCGTGAAAGGCGAAGGCCTCGCACCCGGTCCCGTTCGCGCTCTCTGGACCGCCGGCGGCGCACCCCGGACCGCCGGCGCAGCCCCTCGCCGCGCCGCCGCCGCTCCCGTAGTACGTCTCCAGGACCCTCCACATCATTCGTAAAGCCGAAGAAGACCTTCGGCGAGCGTCCGATAGTCACCCCTGCGGATTTAGAAGGTAAAACTCCTGAAGAACAGGAAATGCTAAAAGTAATGGGATTCTGTGGCTTCGACACTACCAAAGGAAAAAAAGTGGAAGACAACGTTGAAGGAGACGTCCACGTTGTGTTAAAACGTAAGTACAGACAGTATATGAACAGGAAGGGCGGGTTCAACAGACCTCTGGACTTTGTAGCATGATTCCTCGGTCACCGCACAGCAAGTCTCCAGCGCTTCTGCCATGTTGGTCTGTTTTAGTTTTAAGGCTGATATGTGATATTTTTGATAACTTGGTTTTATATGAATGTTACTTGTCACTTGGTCCCAAGTTCTTGGGACAAGTGAGCGGGCATCTATAGGTATGCATTATAATTCCACTTACCGAGTTAGTGGTTGAATGCAAACCTATTCAGCGTTAAATGTGGGCCTACTCAGCCTGATGCCATATTTACACTTAATTGTCAAGTCTTATTTACTGATTTTACATACAAACTAAATAATAACTTAGAATCAGTTACTAAAAACAATTAAATCTTCAAAAAATCTCTACAGTAGGCGAAAACAAGTTTGTGCGTAAGAATAATAACACAGCTAGCTATCTAAGTGGTTAAGTTGTTCTGTTGTCTGTTGATATAATATTGAAGTCAGAAAAAGAATCGAAGTTATTTTTATAACACCATTTATTACTCAAGAAGAGATAGAGTAATTTTTATGTTATTTGATCTATTTTTACCCAATTAGAATAACAATAAAACTAGAAACAAATAAAATTAATAAAAAAAATTGATTGTCGGCTTGAACTCTTCAAGCAGATAATCAATTTTTTCATGCATTAATTCTTATTGATTCTGAAGCTACTAATTTTTTTTGGTCAGTAAGGATTTACTTAAAAAAATTAATACTTTGATTTTTTATTTACATATCGATGCTTGAAAGGCAATAATATCTAAGCGACATAAATTTGTAAATTGAGTTATATACACCAAATGATGCAGAAAAATGTGGCGGTTCGAATGGTGTACATAACTTGATTTACGAATTTATGTCGCCTAAATATGATTGCCTTTCAAGCGTCGATATGGTTAAAAAAAAGAAGAATAATTTTACAACACTACTTCTTTACTTTGTATTCCATTTAAAAAATAAAATGCTCTGAGATAGTCATGTTAGCTGTTCATTAAAACATTCCTGGGAACTTTTATGATAACATTTCAGTTTATAAAGAAACTACTTCCTATACGGTCCACAATGACCATCCGGAGCCCGATTACTTTTAGCATTATGTTATAATCTCTCCCATGACTCCCCTTTGGCAATGAATGTATGTAGCTCCAAACTTGTTTTCATACAAAACCAGTTCTGTCGAATCCTTGATCTTGATAGTATCAAAAAAGAAAGTTCTTTAGACTAGCCGACAAAAGGATTCAAGTTATTAAAACTTGTTTACTGGCAATTTTCTACTTTTAAAATTTTGGCACTCGTCAGCAAAAAATAATAAGCAATGGAGTTTAGTATTGACAAAAATGCATTTTGTAAATTCCATTTATTTTTCTTTAGATAATTAATCGTGTGAGAATTATTTTCATGTTTGGGAGACAGGGTGTTTTTATTAGTAGGAGTTACACTTACTAATAAACACTCATAATCATACATACCAAAGTTGATTTGTTGTATTGTCTTAAATATCAAGATCCCTGCTTGCCTCGGAAAGCACGTAAAGCTGAAAAATTACAGCTTATTTTTTAACAGCGATTAATTGCCCAAGACAAATATTCAGAGAGATCTTAGAATGAGCCCTTTAATAACTAATTAAAACATATCTATAAAAACAAAAAGATTTATAAAATTTTGTATACATTTTTCTTTACACAAGTATGTACTAATTACCTTAGAATGTTCATATAAAACCAAGATTCCCTATCAACTTTTTTACATAGAATTAAGTGTTAAACAATTGTTTGAAATTCACATAGATTTGAGATTTATGGCTGTGATAATATAGTTTATTTTACTTTGTTTTGAAAATCTGTCTCTTCTCAGATTCAAGGCAATTTAGCACTTTGTTTTGGACATACAAATCTAAGGGCCGTATTACAGATCATTACTCAAGATTTAAGCATTGCTTAAAACTAGTTTCAACCAATCATATAGCTTCAAACGAGATTTAAGGAAAGCTTTAGATTTGAGTGAGTTTTTGTAATACGGACCTAAATGTTGATAAAATCGTTCTCATTGCGAAAGTTACGCCCATTTAGTGAAGACACATAAAACACTGAAGAAAAATTATAAAATGAGTAGTATTTTGTTAAGAATAATTCTTATTTCCTTTATATCCACTCCAATCTTTCTAAAATAGTAAGTCAGTATTCTCCTCCATTATTGCAGCCATACCTCTTAATAATTCCAACGTCTTGATGCTAAACTTCAGACCTACTTTGGATAAACAAAAGGAGGAACAAGCATAACTTATCGCCTTCTAAAAAACAAATATGATCTTGTGTCCATATCCAAAAGTACAAATTATTTTTATGGCGATATTAAACTGCATAACATATCAATTTTTGCTTATACCCGGATGCAGTCTCAAATAACCATGATTTTTAACTATGCTGGCACACATTTTGGAAGGTTTTAAAATTCTTTCTGCCTTTACCACAGAATTGTTACAGCATACTATGTATTCAAAAGCATCTTAAAATCGCCCAAACAGTAAAAGTTAATTTATCTGAAGTTTAAAATCAAGACTAATAGTTGTAAGTTAGTTTAAGTCCGTTACCGCCGTACCCGCGCGCAGCCTCCGCCCGCGCGGGCCCAGTCATGCGCTCCGGCGCACCCAAGAAACAGTTTGCAATGAGCACGGGTTGTGACGACATTATTTATGTGGTCTGTCGGGGTTTCATTGAAGGACAATGGCATAGATAATACAAATTTTGATATCTTTTTGGCCACGTGAAGGTTTCTATGTATTCTTTTAGCTGACATTTACAAAAAATGTTGCAAAGTAAAAATGACGCCTTCATTTTCTATTCTATAGTGAGCTGTATAAACAACAAAATTCTCCGCACGATTATACACTCAAAACTTTTAGATAATTTTTTATACAGCTCACTATACACCCGAAATTGCTGAACCATTTCCGATGACACTCTCCGACAGATGGAACTATAAGACTGACGCGAACCGCACTAGTTTTAAGTTATCCTCACGGCGCACCTCTAGTTAGTAGAAGATATATTTATACACACACATATACACACTCTCCCCCCCAGATTGAACCCCCTTTTTCCTCCACAATGTACAATAGTTAAGACCTGTAAGTCAGAATGTTATGTTCTTAGTAAAATCTAAGGTGAAGAAGGATTTTTTGATGATTCCGTTGTCAAATTTAAATTTAGAATATAATATTGGCAACACTGATTCGTTTTTTGAATTGTTGTTGCCAATTTAGTTACATGAAATGTTGCCATCATAAATAATGACAACTTTAAAATGTTTCACAATGTTCCATTTACTAATAATATTGCATTCTGACGTCCTGGTCTCCGATATACAATAATATACAATGGTTAAATATATTTTTTATGTATATTATTAAACCGCGCGCCGTGTGGGTGCGGGTAGCAATCGATCGTCCCCGTTCACATTGCAAGCAGTTTGTCACTACATCTGCCCTTTTGAATGAATCTCCAAAACTTACTAAATCCACAGCACTTTTTCGCACAGATAAAACAAAAAAAAATATCTCCATCACTAAAATTAATGCTTTTAAATTACTAAGCATTTCATTTAGTGGAAAATTTGCAGAAAAATATGTTTTGTATACTTAAATTGTAAAAAAAAAATAAAAGTATTTAAAAAATCTTTTTGTCACGGTACTTTTGGCGCCAATTTCGACTGTCAGGAGCCATTTTTTTTAGATTTTTTTTTTCAATTCTACAGATCGTTTAAATATACTTTACATGTTATAATATAAAATATTCAAACCTTTTTACTGTAATCATAAATCATTTCTTACACAGAAATGTGTTCCTGATATTCATTGTAACACACAAAAAAACAAAAATCTTAATTTGTTTGAACAGTTTTCATTAAACATTTTCTTAAAATAAGGTTTAAGCTGTACCCAATTACCAGTTTTGATATACCAGAGGTGGCAAAACCTATTTATCTCTTGGTTTTTTTAGCAATCTATATGATTGTATGTTGCTGCCATCAGAAACGATCAGTATCTAAATGAAGACAGGTTTTTGGGCCCAGTCATTAGTCAACACATGTATTAAAATCCTGATTTTTGTCAAAGAAATCTATAACAACGTCTATATTAAGTATTACTGTAATATCTGCAGTAATAAAAACTGAATGGAGTCATTCCCAGTGTATATACCACGAATTATTTATACTTATTTAAAATAAAAGTATGTATTTAATTTTTAAATTAAATTTAACTGCATTGCAAATCAGCATTGAAAATACAAGTATCGTTTTAGTTTTCATCAATTAAGTATTGTGATTTATCAATCCCTAAACATTGTAAGTGCCAAAGCGTAAATCTACGATTGATCAATCCAATACCTACCCGCTTTTCAGACAACACAAAAGAAAAATTACTTGTTAAAAATATTGTTTTGCTTCAAGTAATCACAGAAGTCGTGGAGGCCTAGTGGTTAAAACACCAGCCCCTCAAGTATGAGTGCTGGTTCGATTCCAGGTCAGGCAAGTACCAATGTAAGTTTTCTTAAAGTTATATGTATTTTCTAAGTATATCTTGGACACCAATGACTGATGATTACAAGGTGAAGGAAAACATCTTGAGGAAACCTGGACTATAAGTCTGAAATCGCCAACCCGCATTGAGCAAGCGCGGTGATTAAGCTCACTCCTTCTCTGTATGAGAGGAGACCTGTGCCCAGCAGTGGGACGATATAAAAGAATGATGATGATAAATCATTTTTCAAATTTACTAGTCGCTATTTTTTTTCTATGCTGATTTAGCAAAAGCGAGATACTTAGTGTAATATTTCGGTGTTTTCAAATTTTAGTTCTATCTAACGTAATCTGTACTAAATTGTATATCCTTGGTATTTTTCGCTAGACGATGTCTTCACTGTATACATTTAATATTTCTATACAGGTCAAATGGAATTAGATAGCGAAACTCTGTAGACGTTATGAGCATGCTCAACAAAAAAAATGGATTTTCATAACTCATATACCTCATTTAGCTGTTGTTGAATCCCAAGGATGACTTATATCTAGATACAGAGTCTCGAACAAAACTCTTATCAAAAATGGCGACAAGTATTAATCAGTCGTAAAGTAGTCAAAATAAATATACATTAATTTAAAATCAACCTTAAATGCAGGGTATAAAGTTCTTATCACAAAGCAATGTACAAAAAGCCATTATTTTTTACGACCGAATTTGACATCAAACCAAATTCAACCTTACACGCATGCATTAAAGTCAGAATTATAAAGTAAGTACTAAATGAAAGAAGCACCCAAGTGCTGCGTTGTGCGCTTGTTCAGTTCAACCATCCTTTTACGCTGATTGTGAATCTAGTGTATAAGTGATCGATGTTGAATCCCAAAAAAAAAACATTAATGATTTTTGTTGTTTTTAGATTCAGATACCATCATGTGTACGGAGTTCGCTATTTAATTTGACTCTGTGTACTGCATACATAGTAATTTTCTAATCGTCAAATTGCTCTTAAAGAGTGTAAACGTCTTGACCTGCTCACAGATTTTGTGTAGAAATAATCTTTGAGAGTAAATCTACCCCTGACGATAGCTACCTTCAGTACCTATTCTTGTTGGTTATAATATTACAATGTATGACAGTATGGTCATCTTTATTTATAGGAATTATATATTTTGTATCATAAATTATAGTAAGTACTTAAAAATTCAAAAAAATAATAATAATAGCCCCCTTATTCATAAACGTTGCTTAAAGTTGACTAGTGTTTCTTTAACCATACATTTTTGACCTTTTAACGTCACTTCAATTATCGTTTATGAATAAGGGGGTTAGTGTTAACTATAATATTATGAATATTATATCAGAAATACCTTCGTAGTTTAGTTGAGAAAAATTGTATATGGTGTCGACTTTAAAATAAATGTCTTAGGTTCTATTCATATTTTGATCGGCTGTAATGACATTGTATCTTTATTGTTTTGTTTTCTGTACATTTTGTGTATAAAAATTGAGTTTATTTTTGTTTACCAAGGACTCAAAATGAATAAATCATTTTGGTAATAAACACTGTATTTTATTTTACATATTTTGTTCCCCGAAATGAGTTTGCAAGGAATGTTTATTTTTAACCGACTCCAAAAAAGGAGGAGGTTCTCAATTCGTCAGAATCTCTTTTTTTTTATGTATGTTGCTCTAAGACGCCTGGACCGAATCGCGCATTTTTTTTAAAAATGATATACTGTCCAGGTGGTGGCTGTCCATCGTGTCTATTTTAGTTCGTTCATCCATCTAGTTAAGAAGCGTCCTATACTATTCAAATCAAAATCTTTTATTCAAGACCCATCCGTGTAGTCGATTAGTACACTTAAGAAACGAATGTTGAATGTGTATGAGAAAAACAATATTATCTATTCATTACGACGCCATATTGGCATGTATGTGTATCCAATGCTCCAGTACTGGACTGTCCCATCTATCAGCTGTAGTTTTCAGGATGCTATTGGGGTTGGCGCGTACCCTACGTTTGGAAGCGCAGCGCTTGCGCATGACGTGGAAGTTATCTATTGTCGTCTTTTTTTAAATAATAATTATAAACTAGTTTTTGACTGCAATCCCGCTTGACGGTCAGCAGTGATGCAATCGTTGATGGTAAAACGCGCTAGTTTATTAAGAACCTATTCACTCAAAAAACTGAGTAACTAGGAAGGAAGACGGCAGTTGAGCGCGGTGATGCTATGTACTTGCTTCGGCAGTACGTATAGGTACTAAAATTGGAACGATTCAGAGAAGATTAGCATGGCCCCTGCAGCAGATCGAGCTGCACCGAGAGGAGCTCCGTCAGGTCCTGGTGTCGGACTGGCGGCAGAGGCTTATGCGCTCTACCGTTGGCCTCGCTACCGTCGAGGCGATCCCGTCAGTACTCGACGACTGGCTCGGGAGAAGGCACGGCTCCCTGTCGTTCAGGGTAACGCAGGTGCTGTCGGGGCACGGCTGCTTCGGCAAGTACCTGCGTCGCTTAGGCAGGGAGCCGGACGCTCGGTGCCACCACTGCGTCCAATGCGGGGAGGACACGGCGCAGCACATGCTCTCCGAGTGTGTAGCTTTGTAATGTTATGTACATATTCAGATATACTTACACTTATTATTTATACTCATATTCATACTTATATATGTATCATTCATTTCCACGGTCCATAATATGCTTTCCATTATTATGAGGCTCTGTTTTGATCATATTCCACTACACCAGGACTCATTTTTCTGTTTACAGACTCAGTCCTCAACTTTACGCCTAAGTTTCGGCGACTTATTGACCCCTTAGCGTAGGAAGCCGTACCTATGCAGGACTGTATCACTTTTTCCTATCAAACACTGCACTTTTTAATTTAATACCATTTATATTTACATTGTTACAGAACATTTTCATTATTTTGACATTTTTATGACAACATTGTTGATGTTGTATCTATGACAACCTTCTCATCAAAATTCTTGTTGGTCTGCTATTTTTATTTCATAATTGTTATTCGAACTCTTTTATGGTAAAATTATTTACCGTTCCTCGTCCATATTTTCGAATATTTTAAATTTCGACCTCCAACCGTTCTGCGAGGTTTCTTTAGGAATCATCGCAGAGCAGTGGTCAGTCGAGCTCTGGCTTCCAAACAAGCCTCTTAAAAGTAGGTCTCCAGTAAACGTTGCCTCGAGAGCCCTTCTAGGGTTTTTCCTGCTGTGCCAGTCTCTATATAACTGGTGCGCCTGGAGCTGCCTGGCCCTTTGCCGCCGGAGCCTTCGACTGCTGCCGGCCTTGTGACGCCGGGGCAGTCCCTCTTCCGTAGCTGCCGCCGGTCTACCAGGGCCGCTCCTCTGTACCTGCCGCCGGTCCACCAGGGCCGTTCTTCCGTTGCTGCCGCCGGTCCACCAGGGCCGCTCCTCTGTAGCTGCCGCCGGTCTACCAGTAGCTGCCGCCGGTCCACCAGGGCCGTTCTCGTGTAGCTGCCGCCGGTCCACCAGGGCCGTTCTTCGTGTAGCTGCCGCCGGTCCACCAGGGCCGTTCTTCTGTAGCTGACGCCGGTCCACCAGGGCCGCTCCTCCGTAGCTGCCGCCGGTCCACCAGGGCCGCTCCTCTGCAGCTGCCGCCGGTCCACCAGGGCCGCTCCTCTGCAGCTGCCGCCGGTCCACCAGGGCCGCTCCTCTGCAGCTGCCGCCGGTCCACCAGGGCCGCTCCTCTGCAGCTGCCGCCGGTCCACCAGGGCCGCTCGTCCGTTGCTGTCGCCGGTCCACCAGGGCCGCTCGTCCGTTGCTGTCGCCGGTCCACCAGGGCCGCTCGTCCGTTGCTGTCGCCGGTCCACCAGGGCCGCTCGTCCGTTGCTGTCGCCGGTCCACCAGGGCCGCTCGTCCGTTGCTGTCGCCGGTCCACCAGGGCCGCTCGTCCGTTGCTGTCGCCGGTCCACCAGGGCCGCTCGTCTGTTGCTGTCGCCGGTCCGCCAGGGCCGCTCGTCTGTTGCTGTCGCCGGTCCGCCAGGGCCGCTCGTCTGTTGCTGTCGCCGGTCCGCCAGGGCCGCTCCTCCGTAACTGCCGCCGGTCCACCAGGGGCCGCCCTTCACCATCACCCATCAATCATTCATCGACATTATTCATTTTTATACTTCCATCTTGTCTTTTCTGTATACTTAATAAATACTGTCTCCCTCTAAAGTCTTTTCTTGTCGTTATACGACAGCTTGGGAGGAGCAGCGCCGTGTCCTCACAAATGAAGTAGGAGGCGATCTGACGCTGCCGGCAGTAGTACGGAGGATGGTCGGTAACGCAGAGTCGTGGGACGCAGTGGTGTCCTTCTGCGAGGACGTGATGTCGCAGAAGGAAGCTGCGGAACGGGAGAGGGAGATCTCAACTCCTTTTCCGGGCCGCAGAAGACGCACCGGGCGCCTAGGAAGGGCGGATAACGCTCTCTTCCGCCCCCCATGAATGGGTCCAGGGGCGAGGGACATGGGGAAGTCCCCGCCCCCCATTCGATGGACCCCGAGGCGGAGGCGCGCGCGAATGTCGACGCGCGCCTCTGAGGCGATGCACGGGGTAGTTTAACACCCCACTACCCCGTGCAGGAGACCGGGCCAGCACGAGGGTGCGGGGCCGTGGAAGAATTTAGACTTCCGCGGCCCCACGCGTTTGCTCGTGATAGAAGACACCGGGGTGGTTTTAGTCAGTAAAAGTCTGACAAAACCCGTCGCCCAACCCTGGGCCGCGAACATCCTTTGAAGATTTCCACGCCGAAAAAAAAGGTGATGCTATGTTAAACCAAACAACACTACCAACGATACTGTGGCAGAGAGAGATTGATCTCTCGCTCTACGGATACACTCCACAACCAAACTCCAGACACAACAATGTTTGGCGCATCGTACCCGGCACACATCGCAACAACTGCTGAGATTCGTCCTCCGTACGGCTGCACCAGAAATCATGCCGGAACACGACGAATCGCTTGGCGACAAGACTGTCTGATGGGTGGTAACTTCTGCCGCAGCGCATTAGCGCAGCACCCCATCAACACCTTGCGGGCAGGGTCGGCGGCGAGTGAGCGGCAGGATCTTATACGTAAAATCAAACGGACCGGTTCTCGAAAACAGCGGCTCGACAGCGGGGCGGTGGCGGGCAGCGAGCGGTGTACTTCTCGCTCTCGAATCTTGCGGGCAGCGAGCGGTGATCGAGTGTTATGAATAAATTTGAATCAAAAAAATGTTGCCGCCATTGTTCAGACATTTCTTTCGCGAACAAAAACAAATATCTCGTCGACACAATCGTGAACACAACACTACGCGGCTATAGTGACGCGCGATCTGCCCGCTAGTTTCGAGAACGGGTATTCGATGCCCGCCCCGCTGCCACGCCGCCGCCGCCACCGCCCCGCTGCACGCAAGATTCGCGGCAGAGGTCTTATTCAATAAGGTCTCTGCCTCGAATCTCAATAAGGCTTATTGTGTTGTACCCGGAGGGCGCTGTATGACCTCTGCGCGTAGTTGACCCACAGATTACATGTATAGAACACTGACAGTTACGACAATGACGCTATAAATTTTGTAGATTTTATTTCAGTCGAGCATCTGGTAAATCTGCGAGCCAACATGTAGCAGCGAACGGCCAACTCCATTTTTTTTTTTTTTATGTCGCTGTAGAAAATGACAATTACGCATCTCCGAGGGGTATGTGGGACTCCCCGGGAGATAGCCTCCCGGTATACCCACTAAAACCCACAGCGACAACCGACGTAGCCTTAGTGGCGGAGTCGTGGAAATCCGGCAGAGCCTGCGCTACCAATCCCCCGCCGGCGATGACCGCCTAAGAATCGGGCCCTCAGTGGTCCCTGCATAGGGAGCGGCTGGGCTGGGTACGTCTTCTTGTGCGAGAAGACGCAGCACCCAAGGGTTTTTATTAATTAGCGAGGTGTCCTTCCTCTTAGCCCCACACGCTTGCACGCATGCAAGCGGGGCCCCCAGCTCCTTTCAGTGAGGAGCCCGTGTTGTCCGACGGCGACCCGGAGTTCGGGTTGTGTCAGCTAACCTGAAGTGGTGGTCGACCCGCAGAAGTGGTCCCCGCGTCTGGCTTTGGTCCGCGCCGGTAAACCGGTAACCCCCATATCTGGGGGCCGTTCCCCTATCCGCCACCTGGGGACGCGTCCGATGGTGGGCCAGAAACTGTACACGGAGAACAGCTAACTCCCTGCGCTCACGCTCAACATCCAAACAGGTCTTTAGAAACCCAGTAGTCCAGATACTTGGATAGAAGTGTCTTGGTTTAAGGAACTTCCGCAGTTTCAACGATGGTTCTATTGAGTATCTTTGCCTGCCTAGAGGACTAGTACCTCACGTTTCTTAACATTGTGCCTGTACGCCTAGAATGAGTTTTCATTACGAAAGTCGATCGTCGATATCGAACGCGTTTGACTCATTGATTGACCCGCTTCGAGCTTGTAAGAACTCTAAACCAATGAAAGCGCCAAACGCGCTCGATATCGTAATGAAAACTCATACTAGGCCTACTGAGCCCCTGAGTCTCCGCCGCGTACCTCTCACAAATTGTAAGCAGACTTATTGCATTAATCAAAGGGCTAAGCTATTGATTAGCCGTTTGATTAATGCAATAAGCCAATGATATGGTATTCCATATCATTAGCATAACTAATATTGTTGATGCAAACTTAGTGCACATAACAGCTCTGATAGGTGTCGCTGAGGACGATGAACCGGTTTATGGCCACATTTAAAAAAAAACCCCTTGCCCCTCCATAGGAATTACTCCTGTATCGTGGATGTGTTTATAAACATATAAACTCATCATCTCAGCGTATAATCCCGGTTGCATCCGCAGCTTTCGCGTTGGAGCCTGGGGTCAGCTTTCCTACATATACGCCTCCATTTCGCACGATCTCTGGCATCCCGTGGTGTGAGATTGTTGGCACGCATGTCATCTCTTACAACGTCAAGCCAGCACTCTTTGGTCTACCTCGCTTGTTCGGGCCCGGCGGAGGCGCCATGGCAAGACATTTGTTACCCACGTAACATGCCGTATTTAATTTATTATTTTCGTAAGACGTGACCGTACCAAAGTAGGCAACCCTCTTGCAGTTTGTGTGCTATGTCACATACGCGAAAACTGGCACGGGTGTGGGAGAACATATCGACGCTTGAAAGGCAATCATATCTAAGCGACAAAAATTCGTAAATTGAGTTATATACACCAAACGACGCAGAAAAATCCGGGGGTTCGAATGGTGTATATAACTCAATTTACGAATTTTTGTCGCTTAGATATCATTGCCTTTCAAGCGTCGATATAAACTCACACAAGTAGAAAATATACCCACGACACGCAGCGCAGAAGTCACCCAACGTGGTAACGTGCTAACCGTACAGTCAATGAAGAGGCGCAGGGACTATTACTGATCCGCGGTCTTCACCCCAGGAGCTGGGTCTGCGCCACCGGGCATCGGTCCCTCGATAAACATGTTCAGCACTCTGCCACTATGAAGTTAGTTGCGTTAGTTGTCTTCAGTCTATAGAGGTTCACTGCTGAACAAAAACCTCCCCCAAGGCTTTCCACGCTGACCGGTCTTATGCTGCCCGCATCCATCGGTTTCCCGCGACCTTCACCAGGTCATCGGTCCACCTTGTTGGGGGCCTCCCTACGCTGCGTGTACCCGGTACGTGGCCACCACTCCAGAAACTTTTTTTTTTGGGTGTGAAATCATCAAATGACCTCTCCCGCTCTGGGCGGAGCGGAAGGGCGTGTCAGACTTCTACTGACTAAAACCCACCCGTGTATCTTCACTTGCCTGTGCGACGGCCAGGGCCACGGTTTCTTGTTTAACCAATCCGCAACCCTGACCCAGGAGGCATCGGTCTTCGTGGACCGCGTCACGATGTGCTGACATCTCTTTGCCACTCCAGAACGTTACTGCCCCATCGGCCATTGGTTCTATGAGCAATGTGCCCCGCCCACTGCCAGTTAATTCTAGCGACCCGAAGAGCTTTTTCTGTGACTTTGGTTCTTCTGCGGATCTCCTCATTTCTGATTCGATCGCGAAATAAAACGAGTGGTGTCATAATTTACATTTATTTCTTACTGAA
This sequence comes from Sesamia nonagrioides, assembly GCA_017933935.1. Lineage (NCBI taxonomy): Eukaryota > Metazoa > Arthropoda > Insecta > Lepidoptera > Noctuidae > Sesamia > Sesamia nonagrioides. Next base: position 176,915 of record JADWQK010002222.1, on the reverse strand, counting down.
CATAACATTTACAACACGAGTCTGTGATGGAATGTCTCAGGGAAAAGCGTCTGGTGTCTGGAACTTTTAATATTTTACATACTTAACAGTAATATAACATTGAGTATTCTTTTATTAGTGACACATATAAATTAATTAGTTTTTAATTTAACTATAAGATACCGAGGGCAACAATAGGCAGCATTCTGTCTTTTTATAAGAGATTCGGAGTTATTTCTTCGCTGTGTTGTTAGTTACAAATACGATGCAAAAAATACTGTGATTTAAAAGAATGCCCGTTAAGTTATTCGCGGGCTCTCCTTCATAGGAACCTGTTACTAACTTAGTTCTGAGCAACATGACTTCCATGGCCGTACCCAGGGAGTGGGGCAGGTGGGGGAAATGGAAATCTCGCAGAACTTGTATGAACTCCCATAATTACTAATCAAAGTATATAAAAAGGCGACTTATCCCATAAATGAAAGGCAAAGGCAATTCATCCACAAACTATCACTCATATTACATTAGCTATCATTGCTTGACAGTGGCATAAATAACTATTATTTGGCGATTCCACCATTGACTTGCCACCCCTAGGCAAAAAACTGGGTACGTCCAAGAAGACTTCTTAAAATGTATTTTAACCCGCGTCTCAAGCAATACACTGGTGCCAATAATAACCACGGGTGGCGTGACCATGCAGTTTATAGTATATGTATAACATTCAGGAAACCAGAGATATTAAATATCTACTATTTCAATGTATTTATAGACAACAGCACATCAAGCTGCTACAATCTGTTAGATTACTTTATTAGATTTTCAACCTTATCTCTAAAGCATTAAGGCTCAAGGCTGATTGGGAATATTTGACAATTTCGGGTACCTTGACCTGCTGTAGTCTGTACATATGTATGTATGTATGTATGAGTACTTTGGGACGCCAGAAGCTATGTGCAAAGTTCCAATGGAGAAGAGCCGACGAGAACCTCCATGATTACTCTTTTAAAGTAATTGACTCTTACAATGTCTTCAAATCACAGTGGATATGGGAGGATAGCGAAGGCCTGTCAAAATGTACAGACGACAGCACCTCAAGCTACTACAATCTGTCAGATTTCTTTATTAGATTTTCAACTTTATCTCCGAAGCATTAAGGCTCAAAGTTTGGAGTAGCTTAAGCTGTGTCGTCCATACAAGTACATGATAAAAATAAATAGTTTACAGATTTGTCAAAGTCAGTCTATAAGACCTACAAAGTTCTCACACTTACAAAATATAAAATAATCTGTCCAAAGGATATTTAAAATACAAAAACCAAGTGATATGGTTGCCATTACAATCACTAAGAGTTGAAATTACAATTGTTTGTGTACAACGTTATATTTTTTCCCAAATACATTTAGAAATTGTTGCAGTGCGGTTACCGAGCGCTCCACGAAGTTTACGATAGATCATAGTACTGCGCACGGCCGCGCAACAGCGGACGCCAGAGGTCAATGCACCGTTCGCCCGCATGAGCGGAGCGTTGACCATATTTTTGTGGGGACTACCAAGTAAGATCGCAGAGCACCTATTGTAGCCCTAGCACACAACACAACACAATACAATACAATCCTAATTCAAACAGGACAAGTCTTATACTTCACTCTTCTCATATTTACAAAAAAATAAAAGTTATTCTTAATTTTAAATACATAAATTAGAACAGAGATCTCAATAAATTTCAAACACTTACAAATAATAATATTTCTTGTTGTGGATAAGTAATAAGAGCCGGTGGATTGATCAGGAAAGAACTTTAAGCCATTGGTACCAGTTCAGCTGGCATCCATGGATCTTTGACAGTAGTTACGGGGTATTGAGAAGCCAGAAAGTCAGACAACCGGTCTAACCAAAAAGTATCGTATTAGGGTCAATTCGCACGTACCACGACCACCCTACGTCGCAGCGTCAAAATGTGGTCAAGCTGTGGTTAGGTGTGAATAGTGCCGCGGCGGCTTTTTGTAGTTGCGTTGTGGTACCGACTAAATATCGATGTGGTTGCGATGTCGCTGTCGCCAGCGCGTGGATGACGTCATGTCGTGGAGACGGTGCCGCCGCCGGTGGTGGCGTTGCTGTCGGATCGTGGTCGTATTACACAGGTGGTCTAAAATCTATTCACTCTAGCCTTGAAGACACAAGAAACACCGCCGCTGGCAAATTTTTCCAGTCCCTCGATGTTCGCGGTATAAAAAATTGATAAATCTATCAATTTATTGGACTGCAATATTGTTATATTATAATGTTAACCTATTTTTTGTAAATGTTTTATATTGTAGCTGTTTATTGTCCCATAATAAATAAAAATAAATGCTTATCATGTAAGATTAGTTATACAGCTATCATGCATGAACAGCATTTTGAAAAAAAAAAATAGCTATCAAGATAGATATCCCACCAACCTTCAAAGCTCTTAGAAAAAAGTAACACCAAATTGAGATCCAATCGTCATCTCAGCGTTAATCCCAGTCACATCCGTAGCTTTTCAGCTTTGGAGTCTGGGGTCCGCTTTGCCAGTCTAACTGTTTATTTTGGCTAAACTTAGATATTTTCCGTAAAGCGACTGCCGTCTGTCCTCCACAACCCGAAGGCGATATCGAAGCATTGCAGTTAGATCAATTGTTAGACTTTTGAGGGCTCCAACAACCCGTAACGACTGCCACTAGATGTTCGTATGGCAACCGAGACCAACGGCTTAACGTGCTTTCCGAGGCACGACCAGACCAGTGCAAATACCCATATTTGCACTGTGCTTGCGCAACGGCCGTGTTCGCAACCGCTACGCCACGGAGTCAAATTGAGATCCAATACAAAATAAAATTTAAAAATAAATAATTTATTTTAGGAACTTGGAAGTCACTATAGTTTATTTTTTTGTTAAATACTGATTTTCATATCATCCATTTAGTCATACGTTTCAGGTTTCTTTAGAGACACCAGCAAATGGAACTGACTACATATATTTGTGCCAAACTTGATAAAGAATAGGGGTAAACAAACCAATTTAGGGTTATCACAACTCACGTTTTACAAATCTCCTGTCATTTACATGATTATCAACTTTTACATGCTAACTATTTATTAGCAATTCCTATTGCAGTATATTTCAATAGAATCATTAAAATAATATGCATAATAACTTGGTATATTTCGAAAAACTATTAAAAAGTCGACATAAATTGTACGTGATAGCCCTACAAAAAAGAAACATGGATGAAATCCAGGTATGAAACACATTCTGTGGAATTCAACCAATGGATAAAGTTGAGGGATTTGTCAATAAAACTTTGCGTATTAACTACTTTTCAAATCAACTGCATAACACATTTATTAGGAAATTAGCTTACATGTGTGTCATATTTCACTAAAAATCGGTTAAGCGTTCTATGCAAATCATAAGTATCTAAACAAACTGTTTAAATTAGTAGAAAGTAGGATTATTACATGTATAAAAATCATCTATCTATAAAAGGTTGTTAACATCTTCCTTTTGGGTGTAAACAAGCCGTTGCCTAGCAACGGTTTGTTTACCTATATTCTTTATCGAATTTGGCTTTAATATAGTTGCTCTAGTAGTCGGAAGCGCATCTAGTGAGCGATGAGGTCCTGGGTTCACGGGTCTCTTTACATAATGTATGTCTATATACCAGATATGTATACCATGATACTGAACATTAATATCTCATTAACATACAAACTTTATTATGTACAATAGTTTTTATTTATTTATTTTATTATTATAACACACTTATATAGTACAGGGCGTGATTTCGATGGATGGGATTGGAAGGCAGATAATGACATTTGAGGTTGCAAGGCCCTTGGGCCAGGGTTGGGGGTTTGTTAAAAAATAAACCGTGCCCTGGCGCATAGGCAAGTGAAGAAATACAGGTGGGTTTTAATCAGTAAAAGTCTGACACGCCCTTCCGCTCCGAACAGAGCGGGAGAGGTCATTTGATTGTCCGGAGCAAGAGTGCATGGCAGGCCGTCACCTCCTTCTGCGAAGCAGTGATGCTGGCAAAGGACGAGGCGAACCGCGTGAGGCAGCGGGAATCCCAGCGCCCTCACGCCACTAGCCGCCACAGGAGAAGCCCGGGAGGGAGACGACACCGAACTCCCAGCCACCGTAGGCGCGGGCCTGCGGGCGGTGAGCATTGGGCAGCTCGGCGCCCGGTAAGGACCATGCCCGAGTCGACGGCGCGTTGTTTCACGCGCGCCTCAAGGAGATGTCAGCACATCGTGACGGGGTCCACGAAGACCGATGCCTCCTGGGTCAGGGTTGCGGGTTTGTTAAAAAAAAAACCATGGCCCTGGCGCACAGGCAAGTAAAAAAACACGGGTGGGTTATAGTCAGAAAAAGTCTGACACGCCCTTCCGCTCCGCCCAGAGCGAGAGAGGTCATTTGATGATTTCTCGTAACAAACAAAAAAAAACCCTATCTTTTTTTGCAAACAAAAAAGGGGGTAGCCAGACAAATCAAATAATAAGGGAGAAGCGGCATCGGAATTAATTTAATTACTAAATGGTAAAGATTCTTTAAAACTGTCCAAAACACCTTCCGCCCACCCATCTCAATAAAACCGCTATAGAATAAACACCAGTGTGTGGTACTCGCACCGCAAAACTATTACTTGAACCTCTTAATTACAATATTTCACCATACAGGATCAAATTAAAGTAGCTAGCGAAACTCCGCAGACGACGGACGACACAATATAGCTAAAAAAAGATCAGTTATTTTTTTAGGGACGAACAAACCACCTACAATGTAGGGTTGTTACTTACAAAAAGCATGATTTCAACCAATAAGAGGTGGAGGGGGGGGGGGGGGTTCAATACCCTTCACGTCTATCGTTTCGCTAGCTAATCTAAAACGAAACTGTAGACTGGTGAACAAACCGCTGCTAAAGTGAACTTGACTAGCGCACCGGTATCAATATAATATAATTCCACATTACACTGTTAGCGTCATATACCTCTGATACAATATGTAAAGAGAACCCTGTCCGATCTGTGAAGGTATTGTTAGGTATCGATAACTGATTCTACTAATGCCTACAAAGCCGGGCTAAACTTAAAAAAATCCCCCGAACAAATAAATATTATTTCGTATACTAGGCAATACATGCGCGGGTGAAGGGGGGCAGGGCACTCGGCACGCCGTCGCATCGCTATTCGCCCATAATAATACATAAAAACGATTATTTAAAAATTCATTACTATTGTTACTATGATGATTATGTAAAATTTAATATGTTATTTGGTCATGTGTTTACCTAACCTTTATTATCCTTACGGGTCGGACAGGGTTTTCTTTACATATTATATAATTCCACATTACACTATTAGCTTCATATACCTCTTATATATCTTACAGCCTGCCCTCAAGCCAGAATAAGTCACATCGAGGGTTAGAAAGAGAGCATTGTCTCTGTCACACGCAGGAGTGAGAGAGACGGCGCTCCCCAAGACGGACATTGGCGTGAAAACTTCATCAAGCGAAGGACACTGAAGTGTCACGCTCGGGTCGTTGACACAAAAGCAGGTATACTCGGGACAAGATCGGGTACACTCGACACTAGATCGGGTACACTCGGAACTAGATCGGGTATACTCGGGTCCAGATCGGGTACACTCGGCACTTTTCCTCCTATTACTCCATGTGACATATTCACGGCCTGATGAGATCCATCTCAGTTAAACTTGTACGACCTTTAAATTTATCCCTTTTTGTCAAAACCCCAAGTTAGTAAGTATACTTTACATGTGTGTGTGCAAGTGATTTCTAAAGATTCGTTCCTTGTAACCTTGTAATTATACATACTGATACTTAGCTGCATAGGTCAGATTAGAAGCTGACCTCTATACAGGGTGGATTTTTATAACGAAGCATTAAAAGCAAGTACTTTAAGTGTTGTAGCTAAAGTTTCTTTTATCTCACGAAGCGACGGGCTTCTTATTTTGATAACCAAATGTACAAACAGGAGGAGAGTGTGTGCGTAAAAACGAATAGCGTCAGGACACAACTCGCCCACATCTGAGCTCCGGCGCTTACATACAACGTAATCTTTTGCGAAATCTGAATATAGGTTGCTCAGAATAAGCAACTGAATCGATTCCAATCATTATTATACCATGTTATATTTTTTCCCAAATATATTTAGAGTGAGAACGCAGAGTGGTTACCGAGCGGTTACTATAGATGATAGTACAGCGCCTCGTGCCACAGCTGACGCCAGAGGTCAACGCCCGCGTTCGCGCGCCCGTACGAACCTTTGACCATATTTTTGTTGGGACAACCAAGTAGAATAGGAAGCTCATACCTTGGTGGTTTTTCATCTATACTAATACATAAAGTTGAAGAGTTTGTTTGTTTGAACGCGCTAATCTCAGGAACTACGGGTCCGATTAAAAAAAATATTTCTGCGTTGGATAGCCCATTAATCCAGGGAGTTAAGCCTCCCTGGATTAATCCAGGGAGGCTTAAGGCTATATAACATCACGCTGCGACCAATAGGAGCGAAGCAAAACTAACTCCACGCGAACGAAGTCGCTAGCGGCCGCTAGTTAAGATACAATGAAAAACCGCCAAGTTATGAGCTTTTGTACATAGAATCTTTACGCATAAACAAAAAATGTTATATATGTAGGGGAAAATCGTCAGGAAGGCGTGGACAAAGGTTCCGGATAATTGAGTTGTCTTCTCATCCGCATGAGCATCCATCGTGGGCGGTATTTCGAGAAGACGTTGAACAGTAACTATAGTGTGATGTTCGATTCTTATTGTTACGGATGGACCTTATGTCGATGGCATAAGGTTCAATATCGCGTGACATGCAGTGTGTCGCTTTTAAGCCCTATTTCCCCAGATCTAGACATTTTCTAGGTACAATAATAAAACGCATTGCTAGACTTAAGACGGCCTATCGAATGGTATAGGTCTCAACAGTTTTGTCAACAAAGTGTCGACATCGAAATTACCAGAAACCCGTTTCCGGGAATTACCGTAGGTACTTATTTTGTTGTCCTTGAAGTAATGCGCTATTATTATTACGTCTAGAGGAGTCTGGAATGTTTGATCAGCTGACCTATATACAATATGTAAAGAAAACCCTGTCCGACCCATAAGGATAATAAAGGTTAGGTAAACACTTGACCAAATAAAATATGAAATTTTGCATAATCATCATAGTAACAATATTAATGAATTTTGAATTAATCTTTTTTTCCCGCGAATTAACTCAAAATAAGGTAAAATTTTAAAATGTGACAACACCATTTTCGGCGGTATCATCGTTTGATTCTTTGTTGGATATTAAAATGCATAAATTAATGCTCGATGTTTGGCGGTGCTCGTTTGTGAAGTCCCGCGCGGCGGCTTGTCGGCGTACTCAAAGAAAAAACTAGTGATGTACTAATTTTTGCGTAATAACGTTTTTTTATCGCTATTAATCGAAACTTGTACCTGCAGCCTAATAGGCGAACACATTTTTGTCAAATGATTGTGACTAGTTGGGATCGTTTGGATCGCAGTTGATATAATTAACTAATGATGAGATGATGATGATGTTGATTAATTTATTATTGTACTAAATGTTTCAATGTACTGTAACATTTGTTGCAAATAAATTATTAGTATTATTAATTTTAGTGTAAAATAATGCAGGTTGAATGATTTATTGTAAAAACAGATTACCTAATGGTAAATGTACTTTCGTTTCATTATCGATAAATTACTAATAACAATATTATAACAGATAGACCTATTAGCACAGATTACAGAATACTACATATTAGTAAACAGAAAGGAGAGGGTCTTATGAAATACTTTTTTAGTAAAGTATTATAAACATTTTAACGGTCAATATCATCGACATTCAGACAGAAACTGTAATTAACACTTTGTAATGTTATTGAGTTTTGTGAAATATTGAATCCATGCATGAGATTCTGCAATACTAAATCGATACCATAATATCGATACCATAATAGTTACAAATAAATTGTATCAATCGATCCGTCGATATTTTGAGTACTTACTTACTCATCTCTATTCAAAGGACACCGCCAGCGCACCTGTGTACCTATTAAGTATTTCTATGAAATAAAAATCATAAATCATTTTACATTTACTTCGAATAAATTGGAATTATTATCAGTTTCGCGTAAACTTTCCTTCCGTAAAGACGTTTAGTGTTTTGTGTGATCAATTCGTTTTCTAACGTAATTTAAAATGCGATGTGTGAGGTGTGGTGCGATGTGGATGTGAGTGAGGCTCGTAGAGACTATGAGATCCGTTTTGTACCCCGGTCCCGTGTGATTGTGCGTTATAACGTCTGTAAAATCGCGACTACGTAACCCGCAGTGTTATTGAAGCTCATGGTGTAGGGAGACCATGCATCCACGATCCGGATATTGAAAAGTAGGTGCTCGAATTATTCAACGAGGACCCCACTGTGACACGAGAGCTAGGTACTAACCATATGGAAGTGTGGAAGGTCATGCATGAGGTCAAGTGAGTTCATGACCTATCGGTACCGCTACGGTTAAGCGCGTGACCGCGTGACCTCCCTCGCCTAGTGTTGCCTTGTAAGCTACCTGTTTTTGCGAAATAATATTTATTTTTTTAGGGGGTATTTTTTTTTAGGTTTAGCCAGGTTTTGTATGCATTAGTACAATCAGTTATCGATACCTAACAACACCTTCACGGATCGGACAGGGTTTTCTTAACATATTGTATAGCGCCGCGACGCCGGCGCAGAGTAAGTCTACACTCGACTAGCGATACGAAAACAGCGACAGTTAAGAAGCGATCTTTGAGAATACCTACTGCGACAACTGTAACAAGAACTGTGAGTACTACGTGAAGTAACATCTATAGCGTTATTGGGTGTTTACAATACGGACTTCGTGGACGTAAGTGAAGACTTCGGTGCAACATCAGCGACATTCTACTTGTCATTGCCTACAATCGACTGTACCTTCGTTGCTAATAAACTTCGTAACCCTTAACCGGCGTTTTAGTACCCCTAGCCCGTAACATTATTATTATAATTGTACAGACACTTAGATCACTTTAATATTAAGGGATTACAATGATAATCTCCGATTAAAACAGATAAGAGCCAATAGGTTAGAGCGCGTGCTTTTCCGTCGGCAGCTGTCAATGATATGACAGTCGCCACCCCTTCAAATCACGCCTACTACTCTATTCGGTGTTACCCGCTCATATTTTAAATTTACTCGAATCGAGTCGACTAAAACAATATTGATTAAATCGAGTTATGATCTTTCTTATTAGTCTTAATAATCAGCGCGCCGTCATACACAAATATATTTTTGCTTGTTTACCACTAGTTAAGCGCGCGTCGCCATGTGAGATTAAAATACTGTACAGGAAATCGTTCTTAAGACTCTTTAACTTTTTGGACAGTTGCAAACTGCATTCTGATGTGTGAACTGTGTCTGGAGCCGGTCGTCGTGTCCTGGTACCTAGAAGGGCGCGGCGTCGTCGAGGGTGTGGAGCCAGTTGAAGATCATCATGTTCCTCTCGTACTTGGACAGCGGGCGGCCTCGCTCGCGCTCCAGGTCTGCGGCGGTCAGCGCCAGGTGGGCGGCTTCTGCAACAGTAGCCGACACCACGACCTCACTTTTGGGACCACTTCCAGCACGCTATAGAAGCGTTTGCCTAAGTTTATGATGAACGTGAGAAACACAGTGCATAACTCTATTTTTCTTTCTTCAGTATATTTATCACAGAGGAGAGATTAAAGGGGGCCAACCATGGCCAGCGTGGTTTCAAGTCTGTGGGTAAGTAAGTATACATACCGGGGTGCACGAAGCGCGGCGGCACGGCCAGCGTCGTGGGACCAGGAGCACGAGACACGGCGTGCGCCGCCGCAGCCTGCACGACCAGAACAAATCATTTTTTTTTATATATTATAAACTAGCGCTTGACCGCAATCCCGCCTGATGGCAAGCAGCGACGCAATCGTTGATGGTAAAGCGCACAATGTTATTAAGAGCCTATTCACTCTAGCCTTGAAGACACTCAAATTGTAGTCCGGCGGAAACACCGCCGCTGGCAAACTGTTCCAGTCCCACGATGTACGCGGTATAAAGGAGGAGGCGAAACGCTTCGTCCGGATCGTAGTGGTGTTAACAACGTAAGGGTGGAAACCAGCCGTGCGACGGGTCGTCCGCTGGTGGAACGGAGATGGGGGAATTAAATCATGCAATTCCATCGTACACTCCCCGAAATGCATCCTATAGAACACCGAAAGGCTGGACTTTATAAGTGTGAAATCGCCAACCCGCATTGAGCAAGCGTGGTGATTACACTCAATCCTTCTGTATGAGAGGAGACCTGTGCCCAGCAGTGGGACGATGAAAGGTTGATGATGAATCCAACATAATTATGCCTATCCACTATAGCCACACAAACCCACAGCTCAAAATATTTTATTTCCCTGTTCTGCAAAAGTTTTTTTTTTTTTCGCTGTGGGAATGTTTTTCGCACCGTACTCCGAAGGGCGTGTGTGGGACTCGCCCAGCCGAAGCCGGGAATACCCACTAAACCCACAGCGGCACTCCGGCATCGCCATAGTGGCGGGGGAGTGGGAAACTAGCGCAGCCTGAGCTACCTCTCCCCCGCCGGCAAAACCTGCCTAGTAAGGCGGGCCCTCAATTGCCCCTCCTAGGGAGGGGCCGTGGCTCCCGCGTGGTGAGCGATGTAAGGCAGGCGGGGGAGAAAGCGGGCGAAATCCTGCCTTCTCCTGCCCCTACGCCGCCTGCGGAGCGCCGGAGCGAGGGGATCCTCCTCCCGCTCGCGCTCCGCGGCTTCCTTCTGTGACATCACGACCTCGCAGAAGGAGGCCATCGCCGCCCAGGCCTCCTCGCTCCCCACCGTCGCTTTGACGATGGCGGGCAGCGAGAGGTCCCCTCCAACCGCCGTGACAAGATCGCGGCGCGGCACGGCCCACGACGGGCACACCGCGAGGGTATGTTCCGCAGTGTCCTCCGCCGCGCCACAACCATGGCATGACGGTGTCTCCTCTCATCCTATCCGGTGCAGGTACCTGCCGAAGCAGCCGTGACCGGACAGTACCTGCACCAGACGGACGTTCTGCAATAGTCCTGCACCAACCCGAGGTTACCCTTGTATACGCTTACATAATGCGTACAGCATAAGGCAACACTTGGCGCCGCGCAACAGCTGATGCCACATGTCAACGCACCGCTCGCCCGCCCGAGCGGTGCGTTGACCCTATTTTTGTTGGGACAACCAAGTAAGATAAGAAGCTCATAACTTTGTGATTTTTCATATCTTTTTGAAATTTTTTATAGATTTTTTACATAAAAATACTGGACACGTGTTTCGAGTTTCGCTAATAAAAAAAATTACGTTGTATAAAAGTTGATCTTACCTCTAGCCTGTCGAGGTTGAAGTCAGACTGTGACATTCTCTCCAGCGCTCTGTACGTGGTCAGTAGTCGACGCTTGATGTAGCTCTGTCTGACCTGCGCACAGTAGCAAAAGAAATTGAAACATACAGAGTTTGTTCTATTGTATTGTTCCGGACTAGGGGTACTAAAAAGCCGGTTAAAGGTTACGAGGTTTATTGACAACGATGGTACAGTCGATAGTAGGCAATGACAAGTAGAACGTAGCTGATGTCGCACCGAAGTCTTCCCTAAGGTCCACGAAGTCCATGTCGAAAAACCTAACACTAAACTACACAAGTCACCCGATGTAGTCCTCAAAGTTCTCGTTGTAGTTGTCGCTGTAGATGTTCTCAAAGATCGCGTCTTCTCTATCGCTTGTTTCGCCTCGATAGTCAAATGCAGACTGAATGCGCGCTGGCGTCACGGCGCTTTATATAGATCAGCTGATCGAACATTCCAAATCTGTCTAGAATTAATAATAATAGCGCATAGTTTCGAGAACATTCAGCAGGTACCTACAGGTACTTCACCGGAGACGAGTTTCTAGTAATTTCTATGTTAATACTTCGTTGTCAATATTGATGAAACCTGTATCATTCGATAGGCCATCCTAGGTCTAACAATGCGATTTTATATCGTACCTCTACCATGCCTAGGTTTCAGGTCACCTGATCCCTCTAAGCCTAGACATTACCTACCATCTCTCATCACGGCCCTTTAGAGTCTCCCTAGAGATGAGTCACAGGCGCTGGGGGGTTGCGGAACTGGTATTTTAAGAGGAGCCGGGACCACCCCTAGTTTCAGGATATAGGGCTTAAAAGTTACGTATTGCTTGTACCGCAATATTGAACCTTATGCCCTTGACATAAGGTGCATTCGTAACAGTATGATATCCATATATCTCCTCAACTGCCCGCCTCTTCCCAACTATGTTGAGGTCAGCTTACAGTCTAAACGGATGCAACTGAATATGATGGACTGTATGATATTACGTTTAGCGACCATAGCGGAGAGCTGCGAGTTTCCTCTGTTAGGTGATATTCGAAGATGTATTTTGTACAACAACCTTATTTCCAAGTAAATATACAATATGTAAAGAAAACCCCGTCCGACCCGTAAGGATAATAAAGGTTAGGTAAACACATGACCAAATAAAATATCAAATTTTACATAATCATCATAGTAACAATCGACGTAAACAATCGACGAGTCAAACGCGCTCGTTATCGACGACCGACTCTCCTAATGAAAACTCATACTAGGCCTACAGGTGTAAGCTGTATAGAATGCATACCTTCTTATTGTCTGTGGGAAGCGGCCTCGGGGTCGGCTGTGCGGGGTGCGACCGCTGCGGAGACGGCAGCTGAGACCCGCCCACTGCAGACAAATATCATAGAATAAAGAGAGGGAAGTACGTTATCTTCATACAAACGGACCGCGCGCGGCTTGTATGTGTGCGCCATAGTATCTATGCGTCGCCGCACGCACACCTAAACACAATATTAGAGTGCCTATGACTGCGCTAGTCGCGGCTAGCACGGAACGAGGTTCGCGCGTCACGGCTTTTCGGCACATTAGCTTTTAAAAAATGATCACATAAACTGATAAGTTGGTATGTCTATTTATGAACAAATAAAAGACTTATATATTTCAAATTATATTTCTAAAAGTTATTTACAAGGATACGGATATATTACACATTAAAGTTTAATAACAACGCGTTTTGTAATAGTCGAAACCGAAGAAAGTAGGTATTTTTCTGTAGCTAATTTGTAATTTTGTATTAAATGTGTGATTCAATAGATGTTATGTTTGTATTATTTATATTTGTATTAATTAAAAATAAAAATAAATATGGTTCTTTATGTGTACAAAACTAAAAATAAAAATTACAAAAAAAAAAACTGACTAGTATATGTAAACTAAATACTAAGCAAATAATTTAAACATAAGCTCTTAGTCTATAAATATTTGTTAGCGGTTTGGGCGACAACCGTAACCGACGAAGCGCGGACAGTCGTCAACCCTAAGACAGTAGGCAATTAAATCGCGGATTGGGTCGCAGATAACCTACTTCCCCTCTTTATCCTATGCAAATATAGTACGTACAGTGCAATATTTAGACTAGAGACTGTATCAACAAGATCGCTCCACATATGTTCAGTAGTTGCGTCATGAGACTGTAACAACCATCCACACAAACCTTCGTTGTGTACAAAAAAGGTTGATGATAATGAAGAAGCGGGTACCTGAAGCACCTTTGTACTCAGATCTAAATAGGCTATTTGACAGTATGAATATTTTTGTGATTATTTTCTTTAAATGCATAAAATGAGGGTTCTTTATGTCATTTACATGAATTTTAATAAAAATAATAACAATTAATATATCCAAAAACACAAAAATATGTTTGGTATTTTGTTTCTCGCGCCACATATTGTGAAACGATCCGGATTGGCTAATGTCACGATGACGTCATACGCTCATAAACACTTGTTGTCGTTCTAAGTGTTCTCAGGTGTTTTAGCATTTTTAGAAGATTTTTAACGATATTTCGAGCGATTTGTGGTATTTTTTTTTTGTTTTCTGACTAACAAATAACAGATAAACACGAACACCACAGCGGAACCGAAAAGCGTTTATAAGTTTGTGACATCACTTACAAAGCGCGACGCCATATTGCTGAATAAAGCGTTTCGGCGGCTTATACCCCATCATGACATACGCCTGTGTAGTCTTCGCACACACCAAGCCCAGTCATATCCCTAAGATGCAGACACTCCAAAACCGCTTTCTTCGCAGAGCAACAAACGCCCCTTGGTTCGTCCGAAATGAGATCCTCCATCTAAATCTCAAAATCCCCACTATCCAGCAATTCATGAAACGCCTCTCCAAGCGTTTCTTGGACACAGCCGCTGAACATCACAACCCTCTGGTTGTCGCGGCAGTAAAATACACCCCCTCCAAAATTAGTAAGCTTCGCCGACCTAGGCACGTTCTCACAGACCCTGATGACCCCATTACCCACCTCCAAGAGGCCAATAGGGCCACTAGTACAAAATACAAAAGACCGACCTACCGACCTCGCCGCCGAGGTCCAACGCGATGCGTTCAACGTAGTAACAATAAGTGGTCTGAGATTAAATAACATTTTTATAATTCAAAACGATGCCTTCCACTTGTTTTACACAGTTATTATAATCACAGATATTTATTAGATATTTTTCCACAAATCTACACATAAAAGGTCTATAGACATAAAAATATCGGTTAAAACTATATCAATACATAGTATAAAACAAAGTCGCTTTCGCTGTATGTCCGTATGTATGCTTAGATCTTTAAAACTACGCAACGGATTTTGACGCGGTTTTTTTTAATAGATAGAGTGATTCTTAAGGAAGGTTTAGACTACCTTTTATCCCGGAAAAAATTGATATTCCCGAGGGAAATCCAAAAAGCGCGATATAACCGAACTCTACGCGGGCGAAGCCGCGGGCGGAAAGCTAGTCTATAATAATATATAAAACTAAAGAGTTTGTTTGTTTGAACGCGCTTTCTCAGGAACTACTGATCCGATTTGAAAAATTATTTTTGAGTTGGATAGGCCATTAATCCAGGAAGGCTTTAGGCTATATAACATCACGCTGCGACCAATAGGAGCGGAGCATAACTAACTCTACGCGAACGAAGTCGCTGGCGGCCGCTAGTATACGATAATTTGGATGTCTAATAAATTTGATTTCAATTGAAACCTGCTGTGTGCCAAATTTCATGCAAATCCGTCCAGTACCTTTGCGTGGAAGGGTAACAAACTCAAACTCATTTATTGCGACAATGGGTAATTGATATAATTCACATCGATAGGTAAAATAGTTTGGCATCTCCATAATCCGCCTGAAGACATGCAGTTTTACTTGGCGTTTGTCTCTACTTACAATTGTATATTATACACAACTAATAATCTCATAAATATAAATTCATTCAAAACAAAATAAAAAAGATATAAAAAGGTCATAAAAATAATAAATGTCAAAAATGTTATTATGGACAGGTCAATTACGAATTTATAAAGATGTCAGATAATAATTAATAATTAAAACAAGTCAAGTCAATAAGTAAGTACCAAATACAGTAATGTCATCTCTCATTATTAGATTGCATGTCATTTATAAATTCATTTACGTTGTAATAGGCTTTTTCTACGAGATTTTTTTATTTATTTTATGTTTATAGTACATTACGATATTAGTGCGTAATGATGCTCGGCTCAATTACACCCTCGCCTTCGGCTCGGGCTGAAATTCCGCCTCGCATGTTATAACCAATACGCACGGATATCGTACGACGTTTTTTAACACACTTGCAAGGAAACAGAAAAAAAAAGTATTTTATATTTTGTTCATTTTAAATAAACTCAATCTGTGAATGCACACTGTTGCTTTCCCGCCATTAGTATTATTATTTGCCATTTCAAATATGGAACAGCGCGCAGCGCGAGTCGTGCGGCGGCCATCAGTTCCACATTTACTTGAAATGGAAAATAATGCTGTTATGGAATTTGTATGGACTATAACTTAACTATTTGCTTTGATAACACACGCGTTTGTTATGGCCCGCTTTACATATTTAAAACCGGTGGAATTACATCAGCTTTACGAGCAAGGGTGTTAAAAAATATATTACAGCTTAGGCTTTCTAATAATGGTTTTGGTAGGTGATTATAAACACGTGGCGCCATACACAGTAGGTACACTGTTATTCATCAAAGCACTTTCGTGTTGAGGACAGTTAACTTTTAAATTGTGACGTTTACTTTTATAATTTTCGTACATCGCGAAATTACATCTGACAAACATTCATCCATCCATATATAATGTTATTTTTGGTTATACTAAAACTTAATACAGTTTGTTCAGAATAAGCAACTGAATCGATTCCAATCAGTTTTACACCATGTTACATTTTTTCCCTAACACATTTAGAAATTGTTGCAGTGTGATTACCGAGCGCCCCACGCAGCTTACGATAGATCATAGTACTGCGCACGCCCGCGCAGCAGCTGACGCCAAAGGTCAACGCACCGTTCGCACGCATGAGCGGAGCGTGGACGATATTTTTGTTGGGACAGCCAAGTAGAATAACAAGCTTATAACCTTGTAGTTTCTCATGATATCTTTTTAAACTTTTGTCCATAGATACTTTACTTAAAAATACTGGACACCTGTTTCGGGTTTCGAATAAACAAAAAGTAATGTGGTATACATATATAGGGAAACTTTTTTTCGAGTGCGCAAAAACAAATGGGTGGCTCAGAATCAATAACAGAACAAATTTGCATTATTAGTTTAAAATAAAAAATCATATTTTTGTCCGCCCTAAAATCAGCAAATGAGAGACACCAATTATTCATATCAGTATCGTAGTATTAGCATTTGGCCGCGTAGTGAACATGCGGGCGGCTCGGGCGCGCGGGGTTCCTGTGATGTTCCCGCCGTCCCCACTCCGCCGAACATGAATTTCATAATAAACATCTTTCGTTATCAATAACTATTTTTCTTGTACTAAAACATACCAAAGTAATAATATTTTTATCTATAAAACGTATTTAGCTATAAGTTGACAAAGTTTGCGCACTGGATAAAATTTTATCCTGTATATCCTCACAATCTTTCACATTTATAGTAGTACTAGGATTTTAAAAAGTTTGCTTCATTAGAAGAGCACAATAGTTATTTATGGAACTGTCAAGCAATGATAGCTATTGTAATATGAGTGATAGTTTGTGATACACAATAGATCAGCACGAGTATTACAACAGCTGTTTGTGACAGTGGCATACTAAACTTTTTCTACGACCTTGAAATAAAAGCAGATAAAAGATAAAAATGGCGCGAAAATACCGCGGCGCGCGCCTGTTGTTATACTCCCACAAATGAAAGGCAAAGGCAATTCATCCATACAGCCTAATAACACGGGATGTTTAGTCGTGACGCAAACACGCGCGCTTTTTGGCTTAATCGTGTGTTGATTTTTTGATGCCATAGCCATAAAAAAAGTTTCATTGTAGTGCGGTTTACCCGTATGACAATAGTCATTGTAACACGACTTGGGAGGAATGAGTACTGTTGAGATATGACTTATGGTTATGTATTAAGCAAATTACCAAATGGTCGTAGAAAAAAATATTTTTAACACCCTTGCTCGTAAAGCTGATGTAATCCCACCGGTTTTAAATATGTAAAGCGGGCCATAACAAACGCGTGTGTTATCAAAGCAAATAGTTAAGTTATAGTCCATACAAATTCCATAACAGCATTATTTTCCATTTCAAGTAAATATGGAACTGATCGCCGCCGCACGACTTGCGCTGCGCGCTGTTCCATGTTTGAAATGGCAAATAATAATACTAATGGCAGGAAAGCAACAGTGTGCATTCACAGATTGAGTTTATTTAAAATGAACAAAATATAAAATACTTTTTTTTCTGTTTCCTCGCAAGTGTGTTAAAAAACGTCGTACGATATACGTGCGTATTGGTTATAACATGCTCGGCTCAATTACACCCTCGCCTTCGGCTCGGGCTGAAATTCCGCCTCGCATGTTATAACCATCATTACGCACTAATATCGTAATGTACTATTAACGCACAGTTTAGTGTACCATTGATAATGGTGATGATAGGATTACGTGTTTCACTCACCAGCTACCCACGTGCTACAGGATCGTGACGCTGCGCTCAGAGTCAGGGCTTCTAAAGCAGCGCTCAAACCAACTTCCGATGTCGCACTGAAATTAATTATTATCATTAAAAGCACTGCTGGATAAAGGGCGTACCTACTCTCCTTCCTCTGTTCAAAGCTGCTGAGGACCAGTTCTTATTTAAGGAGTCATCATCATCATCTCAGCGTTAATCCGAAGCTTTTTCAGCTTTGGAGTCTGTCTACCAGTCTAACTGCTGATTTTGGGTAAACTTCGATATTTTTTCGTGAAGCGACTGCCGTGTGACCTCCACAACCCGAAGGCGATATCGAAGTATTGCAGTTAGACCAATTGTTGGACTTTTGAGAGCTCCAACAACCCGTAACGACTGCCACTAGATGTTGGTATGGCAACCGGGACCAACGGCTTAACATGCTTTCCGAGGCACGACCAGACCAGTGCAAATATTCATATTCATGCATATAAATATTTGCACTACGCGGGAATCGAACCCGCGCCTCCTTGCGCTGTGGCCGCATTCACTACCATTACGCCACGAAGGCTGCCTCCTCTATTCTTGTTTAAGGAGTCCAGCTCTTATTTCCATCTCTGTCTGGACTTAACTCGTGGCTTGCCATTAAGAGGGACCCATTGG
This sequence comes from Sesamia nonagrioides, assembly GCA_017933935.1. Classification (NCBI taxonomy): domain Eukaryota; kingdom Metazoa; phylum Arthropoda; class Insecta; order Lepidoptera; family Noctuidae; genus Sesamia; species Sesamia nonagrioides. The sequence goes on along the minus strand of JADWQK010002222.1, from coordinate 158,093 downwards.
CTCGTAAGTTTGGGCTGTTCCCTAATGGTCAAAGCTAGAAAGGATGCTGAAAGGGCCTTTAACCTCAATATCACCTTAGAAAACCTATCTGCTTTTAATTTGATTATGGCCAAATCACGTAAGCTATCTAGAAAAAAGAAAAGAGAAGGCTGGAGGTCTTTTTGCCATTCTTTGAGTCCTTGTTCCCCTCCTGGAGTCGTTTGGAAGAAACTTAAACTTTTCCGAAAAAGTTTCTCATCAACATCATCTCCCGCTATGTCCAGAGAAATTGGATCCCTATTTATGTCAAAAATTGCCCCTGACTATTTACCCTCTATTGAGGAATCTGGATCTAGCTCTAGTGGGTCAATAATGTCATCAGACCCATTGGATCAGCCAATCTCCATCAGTGAATTAAAATTAGTTTTAAATCCCTTTCAGCAGATGAGTGCATTCCACATAAAAATTCCACAACTGGCAAAATACCTTCTCCATCATGGTGGGATAGGGCTATTGATCGCCTGACATGCGACAGATGTATCCAGCTCAGTTACATGTTAGTTAAAAAACATAAACAAACTTAATAAAAAAAACTTAACAAAGCAAAACCTCCACAGAAACAGTAATACAGAGGATGTAACAAAGATGCTATCGCTACTCAGCGCTTACGGCGAATGCGGGCGCCGCGCGGGGAAGTGGGAGAGCGATCGCATTCCAGCGAGGTGCACAGTTAACTCGCGCGAGTAGTGCAGACGACAGCACGTGAAGGCACTACAATCTGTCTGATTTCTTTGTTAGATTTTCAACTTTATCCCTAAAGCATTAAGACTCAAGATTGATTGGGAATATTTGGCAGTTTGGGGTGGCTTGACCTGCTGTCGTCCGTACATATGGGTAGGTACCTGCGTAGCGGCTGGCTGATGTCGCTGCAGTGCACCACGTCAGCCGCGCTGAAGGAGCGACGCAGGCCCAGCTGAGCACACAGCGCCGCACAGCCCGCCAGCAGCTCGCGGCAGTTGTCCGTCGACTGCAGCGGCAGGGACGAGGACGATGGTCTTCTGTAACCAAAGAGAAGACAACTGTAGTAGGCTTCCAAGTGCCAGAAACCATGGAGGCCGTTTAAGTATTACGTATGCAAATTTTTAACCCAACGTCAGCAAAACTCTTATCCCCTATTCAACGCTTACATAATCAGGTATAATTTTGCCATTCCTGGGACACAGGCCGCCTCTATCTCACTTAAATGTTTTAGAGTGGGTATCCTTGTGCGCTACAGTCGCACAGAGATTTTGTGGAGGGTATGTATACATACACTACCCAAATCTCTGTGCTTATTTATATATGGTAAAACTTTAAAAACGTAACATAGACGTAGTTTCAATTTAGCATATTGGCGTACGATTTCGCATGTCAACATTGAATTGATGTTTGTGCGTGGCTACAATGAACATCTAAGTATGTGATTGATGATAAGAACAAGTCAAATAAATGATATCCGTGGGATGTTAGGTATTTTTTTTGCCCATATGAATACAACGAAATCATCATCATCTTCTCAGCTTTAATCCCAGTCGCATCCAAAGCGTCGGAGTCTGGGGTCATCGGATCGGAGTCAGTAGTTTGGGGGGGGGGCGCTGCTCTGACACCCCCCCCCCCCTTGGTATGCCCATACGCAATATCTTTATCATCCCAATATCATTTTTTTTTTATTCTGTAAACAAGCCAGTTTCCCTGCATTGGTTTTGTACATAGTTTCAATTAAAAAGAAGACTTACTTTAAGGCTTTGCTGTCTGGATTGGGACTGGCCACTCGTAGGGATGGGTCGGGCCCCTGTCCTGCCTGGAAAGCAATCAACAAGGAAAAAGTATTACATTTTTCTTTTTGGTAACCAACAAAATATGTCTGATCATGTATTGAATTTATGGTTGCAGTTCTAGAATCAATGTTCTTGCCAGATTATACAAAGCGGTGACGACAATGCGACAATAAATTAAACATCGCGTACCTCAATGCATTCTCAATCTACCCATAAACAGTCATATAAATATATCCATTACTTTAGTGACAGGAAATTATTTTTCACATTTTCTACATGATGTACATGTTGATAAGAAAGCGCTTAAAGGTTGATGACCGCCGCATCCAGCGATACTAAACTTTAATAATAATGGCGCGAAAAAAGCAATTCGATACAGGACCGCGCTGTCGCCGATCGGAGGTCAGTGAACCAATATTTAAAAGGTTGTTCTATGTTCTTCAGAATTTTATGCGATTCAGTTTGTTTGAAATATTTTTTTTTTTTATATTTGAAGCTAGGTTTTTTCTGTGGTTTAGGATCATTCCTATGAACCAGCATTGTCCGTGTTTTCATTTATTGTCGCATTATCAGCACCACTCTATATGTAGATGATCTCTGTATACCTTAAATAAATAAGTAATATAATAATGAAATAAGTAATAAATAAATAAATTAAAATACCTTGCATGCCAACAGCCTCAGCACCCTGGCGTCGGACGCAGCTGAGGATACGCTGAACAGCGACAAGTCAGTCGTGACAGACTCGTGCGACGGCGAGCGCGCCACCCCGCCGCGCCACGCCTCTGGCGTGCACATGTCCACTGGGAGATAAGACAAATTTTAAATGAAGAGACAGCTGTGCTGCTGGGGAGTTTGTTCCGTTACTTCTTCTTCCCAGCAAGAGCACTAGGAAGTGGCGAAGGGCGGGCGTTTTGGGTGGACTGTCTTATGATTATTGACTTACAAAACATGCTGATACTCACTCAGCCTTTTAATTTAAATCGTTGACATTAAGGAACATTTTTTCTTAAGAATTGAACCATACCAGTGGGTCTCACTAAACGCAAGACCAAATGAAGGTATTGATATCGGCCTAACTCCCACCAAAAGGATTGGACCAGGGTTAGCAATTTTTTTTTTTTAAATGTTTCCAACCCCTTACAATTACTCCTGTGATGTGGTTGCGTTTACAAACATATAAACTCACACAAGCATCCAGGGCTGGAAGGACTACTTGTAGGTCATACAAATATTTGTCCCTTGCAGGAATCGAACCTGTGACATATAGAGTAGGAGTCATTAGCTTAACCACTGCGCTGTGTAGTCAATTGTTGGAAACAGGGAGAGTGCGATCCATCTGTGCCCATTTCTCACCTATGGAATAGGTTGTTTCGTAAACCGTTGTGTTGCATCGTCAGCCCATCCTATTGAGATGTTTTTGTCTAGGGTTGTAACGGAGCTTCGCCTCCGCTTCCGTTACTGCGGAAGTTCCGCAAGAAATCGTATCTTCGCTTCCGCCTCCGCCTCCGCACAATTTTTAGCGGAGTTATAACGGAGGTTTATTTACATATTTATAAAATAAATAACGCGCAAGCTGCGACGCTCGAAACCGTCCGGCCGCGTTTGAGCGCGAATGGTCAAGAATCAACTAGTGCGAGGCGGGAATGCGGCAAACACAATTTGTTCCTCTTTAATTTTCATTACAAGAAGGTAATATTTTTTTTACCAAGTATACTCCTATTAATGTACGTATTTAAAATAAAAATTTTGTTTTAATTAACCAAAAATGAGAATTTTTTCTATAGGTACTTTCACCTCCACCTCCGTTAACCTCCGCTAACAAGCCTCCGTTACAACCCTAGTTTTTGCTCAGCTTCATTTACAAGGTCTATTATCAAAACTTGTCCAACTTTTACAGTACATCTATTCTAATATATAAATGTGAAGAGTTTGTTTGTTTGAACGCACTACTCTCAGAAAGTACTGGTCCGATTTGAAAAATTTTTTTTTGCGTTGGATACCCCATTAATCCAGGAAGCCTTTATGCTATATAACATCACGCTGCGACCAATAGGAGCGGAGCATAACTAACTCCACACGAACGAAGTCGCTGGTGGCCGCTAGTCTTACATAGAGATCTTTCTTTTTTTTCAGCATGCTTCCTAACATAAAAAAAAAATCAGCTATAGGTATTTGATGAAAATAATGTTTCAAATCAAACTGTTCAGAGGTAAGAGTCTTGAAACAAGCAAATTCCCTCTCTCGTGTTTGTATTAGTATTGATAGAAAAAAAAATGGATTTGAATTTATAGCAAAATAATACAAATAAAACATTGTTAGAGATAAATTACAATATTGTGTTTTCATAAAACTATTTTCAAACTCAAACTCATTTATTGCGATAATGGGTAATTGATATAATTCACATCGATAGGTAAAATAGTTTGGCATCTCCATAATCCGCCTGAAGGCATGCAATTTTACTTGGCGTTTGTCTCTACTTACATATACACAACGTATATACACAACTAATAATCACATAAGTATAAATTCATTCAAAACAAAATAAAAAAGATATAAAAAGGTCATAAAAATAATAAATGTCAAAAATTTATTATGGACAGGTCAATTACGAATTTATAAAGATGTCAGATAATAATTAATAATTAAATCAAGTCAAGTCAATAAGTAAGTACCAAATACAGTAATTGTCTTTCTAAAACTGAATTGACAAGCCATAAACTATGTTTAGAAGTTTTTCTATAGTCGGTTTACGAATATTAATATTTTTGTTATTGTGATGTAATAAATGGGACAAATAGAGATGCAGAAAAAGTTTTTATGTTCTTATTCTTGTGCTTATAGATTTCTTAGCAAAATAATATACTTATAATCAATAAACATTCAATTAAATACTATAATTGTAAGCGAAAAAGTAAAATTTTTTCGCTCGGCGTTTGCAATTCGCATATTTGATATTAATACGCCGTTTTCCCCTGACTTATTAAAACTTGCAATAAATATTTGAACGCACTGTAGAAATACGTTTTCAATGTTTTTCGTAGAATTTATTGAGAAAAATAAAAAAATATGCGACGAGTTTTCGGAAAAATCGGTAAACATAACAATAACAAACAATTAAACATACCGCTTATGTGAGGCTCCACGGTGGCGGCGTCTTAGACAACTGTGTAAACACACGTAAAAATGTATTATCTACTTAACAGTAGCACTACAGAATTCAATTATTCTTTAGTTTTATTACAAAATTATTTTTGCAACTCCGTTTTCTTTTAATGGCCGGATGAGTTTGACAATTGACTTATTAAAATTAGGCCGATGCGTTGCGTTCTGAAGACTGGAATAAATTATTTATCATATAAAATGTGTACGCAATAAAATCAATGATCAGAAAAATATGAGTTATTTAATTCATCTGTTGATCATGATGCGTTTTCTGTAAAAACTTTATTCTCTTTTAGAGTAAATAAAGACCTAGAGTAAAAAAATATATATTATATTGTCAATAAGATTTCTAAACGCACTAGCAGAACTTTTGAATTTAGTTGGGTAATAAAGTTAAGAAGGTTTTTTTGTATTTATTTACTTATGACTCATCATTCTCCTGCCCTTATCCCAATTTATTCGGGGTCGGCGCAACATGTCTTTTTCTTCTTAGCCATATCATCCTTCACACATTCCATCCATCGTTTCTTTGGTCTTCCCCTACTCTTATAGCCATCAACATTCATAATTAAGACTCTCCTCACGACATTCTCCTCAGTTCTCCGTAACACATGCCCGTACCATGACAACCGATTTCCACACAACTTTTCAGCTACCGGTGCCACTTTCAGACTTCCTCTTATCCTTATTTATTTACTTAATTATTTACTTATTATTTACATAAGACTATGACAATTAAAAAAATACTTAGGTTTGCATCAACCAAACATATTGCAAAAACAAATACAATACTATAACACTACAAACACATAGACGTTCAATTGAAATATTTCAGAAGGGTTACTTTGAAATTTAGGTTGAGACATCGTAACTTGGTCACATAATATTGTTTACATCATCGTAGCGACATCTAGCGGTAAAATAATTACGAATGTAACCAGCTTAAAGAGCTCTCGTATAGATGGCAGTGTACACGTCACGAGATTTCATCACAAGTTAAAATTATTCGATTTATTTTTTTCGTTCGGCCTGTTTTTTTGGTAATTTGCTTACAGAGGAAGAACCTTGACCTCAGAGCAAGATAAACTGATCCACGGCTCCGCCCAGCAGCTCGTGTTAACGTTTTTATGCTATTGCATTTCCAAGACAAAACTTCCTCATTGATTTGCGATTAATTTGAATGAATGATATGAATACTATCAAATAACTCCAATTCGTTGCAATAGTAGGTGAAAGTAATATTTCATCGCTAAGTACCACAGAGTACTTTTTATAAGTACTTTTGAGCGAACATTTTTGGGTGAATACAAATTCACCCAAAAGTGTTCGCTATCTATTATATAGGTATCTACTATTATAAAATTTTAATAACAGAACCAGTAAATCAAGGGACAGCCACGTGTTTCGATACTTTTTATTGATTTGGTACGAATTCCAGGAAGATGACGGTCAAATGTTGACAAACTCGGATATCGCTCGCTTAGGAACGGCTTACATGACGAGGGAGTTAAAAGATGTTTTTATTTTGAGAAGAAAATATTATTACTTTCTTACATACTTTATTGTTCAATTGTCAAAATGGTTGATTTACATTCATTTAAAGGTAATATTTACATAACAGACTTAAAATAATAATATGTACTACACAGCACATAAAGTTGTTACACTGCAATATAGTACTGTCATTAATTTTCAACTTTATTGCTACAGCAGTAGGATCGACATTGATTGTTAAAAATAATTACAGTTGGGTAGCTTTCTGGAGTCTGTACTTGTAAAACAAAACAGATAGTACCTACCTATGTACTTATAATTAACTTTCTCGGTCGAGCTAGAATGTTAATAAATCTTTATATGGACTACAGTAAGTCAAGCTATCTGAAACTGTCAAATATTCCCAATCAATCTTGAGCCTTAATTATATTGCGATAAAGTTGAAAATCCAAAAAAGAAAGACTTACAGATTTAGATTACAGTAGCTTGATATGCTCTCAGACAGCTGTACGGACAAGCTTGACATGCTGTCAATCGAAGGACTAAAACAATTCCACTTTAGCGGTCTTCCCGTCTGATTACAATTTAAGACCAGAGTGAATAGTCTCATAATAAACTAGTGCACTTTACCATCAACGATTGCATCACTAGTTACCATCAGGCGGCATCGCGGTCAAGTCTAGTTCTTCTTCTTCTTCTCAGATTATAGAGGTCCACTGCTGGACAGAGGCCTCCCCCAAGGCTTTCATTCTACTGGGGGACATGATATAATCCCCACGCTTGGCAGGCCGGTAGGAGACCGCAGTAATTTCTTATTCCACAAAGCGCTGCTGCCTTCCCTGGTGAGAGGTCCCTTAGTCGCCTCTTACGACACCCACGGGACGATATGGGAGGTTACTATTCTAAGCTCGGTACCACACGGTATACAAGTCTAGTTAAGCATATTAAAAAAAAATCATCAGCATCATCAGCAACCTTTTTATCGCCCCACTGCTGGGCACAGGTCTCCTCTCATACAGGGAAGGATTGAGCGCTTAATCACCACGCTTGCTCAATGCGGGTTGGCGATTTCAGACTTACAAGTCCAGGTTTCCTCAAGATGTTTTCCTTCACCTTTTAATCAGTCATTGGTGTCCAAGATGTACTTAGAAAGTACTACATATAACTTGGAAAAGTAACATTGGTTCTTGCCTGACCTGGAATCGAACCTGGAAATGAGAGGCTGGTGTTTTAACCACTAGGCCACCACGCCTAAAAAAATTCCAATAAAAAAAAAAATTAACTACTGAACCCTTCGTGCGCGAGAGTGTAATTAAATGATTTGTCAGAATCAGAAACGATTGTTAACCGAGTACAATAAATAGTATTTAAATCGATTGGTTTCCCTCCATGTGAGTCGATGTCAAACGTAATACCAACATACAAGTATAAATTAATAGTGTTGTGAATACTTTAGCAGCGGAATGGTTGGTACGTTTTGTTAGGTTGCCGCTATACATCGGAAACCGGACTTGTTGGCGATCGACTGGAGTTCTTTTTTAACACAATTTAATTCGATATTTGAATTGTTTTTTTTTTTTTAATTAAGATCGCTTTTATCGTTTTTATATTCAAGCCTTTTAAACATGAATTATGTAACCAATATTTTTGTAAAGTTATTATTTTGTGTGAAATTGAAAAGTCTCCATGGAGTTTCTTACCCAAACTTCTTTGTAGATATCTATAGAGTGGTGCTGACAATACGACAATAAATGAAAACACAGACCATGCTGGTTCATAGGAATAATCCTAAACCTAAGAAAAAAACCTAGCATCAAAAATAAAAAATAAATAAAATTTCAAACAAACTAAATCGCATAAAATTGCAGACGGAATAGAACATCCTTTAAAATATTGGTTCAATGACCTCCGATCAGCGGGCGATAGCGCGATCCTGTATGGACTTGCTTTTTCGCGCCATTATTATTAAAGTTTAGTACCGCTGGACGCGGCGGTCATCAACCTGTAAGCGCTTCCTTATCAACATGTACAACATGTAGAAAATGTGAAAAATGAAAAGTAATTTCCTGTGACTAAAGTAATGGATATATTTATATAATTTTTTAATGGGTGGACTGAGGATCTGTTGTGGTACACGATGATTAATTTATTGTCGTATTGTCAGCACCACTCTGTATAGGTCTTCCACTTCTTCTTTTTTCAAGGTGAGATTCAACCTCAACTCTTGATCAATGGCCACCAATTATAGAATTTTTTTGAAAATTTTATATCACAATAATGGCGGATATCGCCAATGACAGTTGAAAAAAACGGCCGCGTGAATCGTCTATGAGGGAGGTTTGAGGCAAAGTCATGATGTGGCCACTATGCTGCGATATTTCAATGTTCTTTATGAATTATTTACTGAATGCACTTTTTACTACACAAATCACGCGCTTTTATTTAGTAAACGACACTATAAATCATTTTAAAACTCCAATGAAAAAAGCGCTTGACACTCACCTTTCCCGTGATGAAAAAAAAAGATGATAGGTCTACGCTTTCGTATCCCAAAGACGAAACAATGACGCTGGTTATCTACTGACGGTGAGCGTTATCAAACTGACTGACCGACCCATTGGTATTCCTGAAGGTGTTTGTAATATGTTTACTTGAAATAAAAGCTTTAATCAAATCAAATCAAATCATTTATTTCGGAAAATATCCATAGTTAACAACAAAAGAGACTTAACAAAACACAAACTTATAAACTAATATACCTGACAAAAACAAACAAGAACCTCACACGGCAGTAATATGTCTGCCGCATTGCTGGATGTAAAGACAATCCAGTCGGTTGGCAATCATCGCGAGGACGGTGTTGTCGCTGCCCCGCACTCTGTGCACCAGAGACGCGCACCGCTTACGCATTGTGGCGTGAAAGCAGTCGGTACGAGCCTCTGCGAACGTGCCAGAGGCGCTACAGTGGCGGGGCAGCCTCAGCACCGCCCTAAACGCATTATTGAACTGGACGCGGAGGATGCTATATGCTGCACGGGTATAATCAGCCCACAGGCTGCACGTGTACAGGGACGTACAGTAAGCTCTAAAGAGCGTTATCTTTACCTCCCTCGAACAGCGCACAAACCTACGCGCTATCATATTACCCCTAACTGACAACGCCCTCCGCTCCCGCTCAATGTCCAGATCGTCTTTCAGGTCAGCTGTAAGAATGTGACCTAAGTATTTAATTTGCATCACCTTCTCAAGCGAGTCTTCTCTTCTGAGTATGAGTTTTACGTACCCGATAACGTCTAATATTCAAACTTTTCCACCTATTCAGAAACAGAGTAGGTATTAAACATGGTGTAATGAGTACGTACGTAATACATACATACATTCTCCTGCCCTTATCCCAATTTATTTGGGGTCGGCGCAACATGTCTTTTTCTTCCATACATCCCTATCAGAAGCCATCTCGGCAGTCACCCCCTTCTTAGCCATATCATCCTTCACACATTCCATCCATCGTTTCTTTGGTCTTCCCCTACTCTTATAGCCATCAACATTCATAATTAAAACTCTCCTCACGACATTCTCCTCATTTCTCCGTAACACATGCCCGTACCATGACAACCGATTTCCACACAACTTTTCAGCTACCGGTGCCACTTTCAGACTTCCTCTAATGTACTCATTTCTTATTCTATCCATTCGTGTAACACCACACATCCCTCTTAGCATTCTCATCTCGGCTGCATGCAATTGCCTTTCATTCATCCCTTTCGTTGCCCAACATTCTGATCCATACAAGACAGCAGGTCGGATCATGGTTTTATATATTTTCCCCTTCAGTTTAAGGGGAATGCGGGAGTCGCAGATTGTTCCCGTGACCTGCCGCCATTTCATCCACCCAGTGTTAATTCTGTGCTTAACCGTCCGATCTATTTCGCCATCGCTTTGCACGAGTGAACCGAGATACCGAAAGTCGGAGCAGATTGGGAGAAGTGCGCCATCAAGCGCTATGGCTCCAGAAGTGGAGAGACCGCCGAAATCGCTCGTATATTCGGTTTTGGTTCTGCTGATTTTCAAGCCGCCATTCTCCAGCTTCTGTTGCCATTTCTCCAATCTGCTCTGGATCTCAGGTCCATCTTCACCGACGAGAACAATGTCATCGGCGAACAGCATGCACCAGGGTGCCTCCTCCTGGATGTCCGACGTACGTAATAATAATAAAAAACTGTAGTTACATACTCGCTGTGTACTCACCTGTATGAGACCGGTGGGGTAATTTTGTAATACGCTAGGTCTTTAGTAGTAATGGATTTCATTTTGACAGTTTAGTAACATTCATTGCGTTATTTAAATCTTTGATCAGATACGTTTTTCATACATACGGAGCAATGGATTAGCAATTTTTCAAAATGATTCAAATTTTTAGTAATGGTGCAGTTTTATGCAACGTTATTTATTGTTGACAGTTTGTTCAGAATAAGCAACTGAATCCATTCCAATCATTTTTACACCATGTTATATTTTTTCCCAAATACATTTAGAAATTGTTGCAGTGTGGGTACCGATCGCGCCACGCAGCTTACGGTACCTGCATGCGCAACAGCTGACGCCAGAGATCAACGCACCAGTCGCCCGCCCGAGCGTAGCGTGGAGCATATTTTTGTTGGGACAACCAAGTAGGATTACAAGCCCATAACTTTGTGGTTTTTCGTGACATCTTTTTGAAATTTTGTACATAGATTCTTTACTTAAAAATACTGAACACGTATTTCGAGATTCGCATAAACAATAAATAATGTTGTTTAAAACACATTTATCATCACCTCAGCGTTAATCCCAGTCGCATCCGAGGCCTTTTTTCAGCTTTGGAGTCTGGGGTCCGCTTTACCAGACTATCTGCTGATTTTTGGCTAAATTTTGATATTTTCCGTGAAGCGACTGCCGTCTGACCTCCACAACTTGAAGGCGATATCGAAGCATTGCAGTTAGAGCAATTGTTGGACTTTTAAGGGCTCCATCAACCCGTAACGACTGCCACTAGATGTTCGTATGGCAACCGGGACCAACGGCTTAACGTGCTTTCCGAGGCATGATCAGAGCAATGCAAATATTCATAATCATGCATACAAATATTTGCACTGTGCGGGGATTGAACCCGCGCCTCCTTGCGTAGCGGCCGTGTTCGCTGCCGCTACGCCAAAGAGTCTGTCAATGTTGTATAACACATTATTACTACATATCATATAATATTGCTAGTCAAAATGAAACCCATTGCTACTGACAGTGTGTTTTGTAATAACCATGCTGGTCATAGTCCGAAACTTATAGATTACAGAAGTGTCTGCCACAGTAACTACTTATACATAAAACATGGTATACGTATAATTCCAACGCCACAGTTGCAGCGGTACAAAGTCTACAAAGCTTCATATGTACTGCACATCAAGATACCACAATCTGTCAGATTTCCTTATTAGATTTACAACTTTATCTCTGAAGCATTAAGGCTCAAGGTTGATTGGGAATATCTGACAGTTTGGGGTAGCTGGACCAGCTGTCGTCCTAACATGTTTATTCCCATCGCTACTGTTACACACAGAACGTGTTGTCCGTCTGTCTGTTTAATTTAAGTAATTTAATTAATAATACCACACTTAATACTAGTGACGTCAAAATTCAAAGTCAAAATTTAAAATCGAAAGCCGTTCTTAGATAAATGCCCTTTGGGCACGCCACAATCATCTCATCATCTCAGCGTATAATCCCGGTTGCATCCGCGGCTTTCGCGTTGAAGCCCTGGGTCCACTTTCCTACACTTACTCCTCTATTTCGCACGATTTTTGACATACCGTGGTGTGAGATTGTTGGCACGCATGTCATCTCTTACAACGTCAAGCCAGCACTTCTTTGGTCTACCTCGCTTGTTCCGGCCCGGCGGAGGCGCCATGGTTAGACATTTGTTACCAACGTAACATGCCGGTTTTCGTACGACGTGACCGTACCAGCGTAGGCGATCCTCCTGCAGTTTGTCTGCTATGTCACGGACACGGAGACTGCCAAAGATGCGGGAGTTCCTGATGCGGTCTTTCCGCGTAACTCCATACACATCTACCGCAGCATATTCATTTCCGTGACACGCAGCTCCTGCTTGTGTCGCTCAAGCACAGGCCACGCCTCACTGCTGAGTTTTTTTTGGTCTGGATGGGATATCATTAAATGACCTCTCCCGCTCTTGGTGGAGCGGAAGGGCGTGTCAGACTTTTACTGACTAAAATCCAACCGTCTTCCTTCACTTGCTTGTGCGTCAGGGCCACGGTTTCTTTTTAAACCAACCCGCAACCCTGACTCAGGAGGCATCGACCTTCGTGGACCCCGCCACGATGCGCTGACATCTCTTTTTAAAAAAAAAAAATGTGACAACCTGAGAAAATTCCAAAATTATATTTCGTCTGTAAAAACATCAAATACGATCGTAGAAATAAGCCCTAACTTATGAAAGGACCTTGAGAGATATGTATAGCAGCTTTTAAGATCAACGATTTAGGCCTTTTTCAAATAGGTACCTATACAAAATCCAAATTGAATAAAGAATAGACGCAAACAAACCGTCGCGTTTATTTGAAAATAATTAAAATACAAAAAATTGTATTGACAAATGCCTCAACATTCTTCATTGGTTGAATTCCACAAAATGCGTTTAAAACCTGGATTTAACTCATCTTTCTTTTTTTTTTTATAAATTACAAACTAGCGCTTGACTGCAATCCCGCCTGATGGTAAGCAGTGATGCAATCGTTGATGGTAAGGCGTGCTAGTTTATTAAGCCTACTCACTCAAAAGAACTGAGTAAATAGGAAGGAAGACGGCAGTTGAGCGCGGTGATGCAATGTTAAACCCAACAACACGACCAACGATGCTGCGCCAGAGAGATATTGATCTGGAGGCCCTCCACAACCAAACTCCCGACACAACAACATTTCGCGCATCGTACCCGGCACGTACATCGCAACACAACTGCTCAGACCCGTCCTCCGTACGGCTTCACCAGACATCATGCCGGAACACGATGAATCGCTTGGCGGCATGACTTTGTCTGGTGGGTGGTAACTTACGCCGGCGGCTGATGTTGTGGCCTACCACCGAGAAATAGATTAATTGTAGAGCTATCACGTAAAATTAATGTCGACTTTACTTTTTACCAAGTTATTATGCATGTTATTTTAGTGATTCTATTGAACTATGCCGCAATATGAATTGTTATTAAATTAAATAATTTATTAATTAATTATTATTAGTTAATTAATTAATTTGTTATTGTTATTTACATGATTATCGACTTTTTACATGCTATTTATTAATAGCATGTAAAAAGTCGATAATCATGTAAATAACAAGAGTTCTTTTTTTATTGAGACAAAACCCGCCACGCATTTCCCAACCCACTGCTAATCCTGAAAGCCAGAATAAACAGTGGAGACCGCCAGAAAAACGCCGAGCAATGAAGCTCGACGAGTCCCGGAGAAACGATTCAACTGTCTTGGGTCTGTGTTGGTCTTGGGTGTCTTTTTTCTTACTCCTCCGCTATTATTTTCTGATTAATTTCGTTGAGGGATAACAGGAGATTTGTAAAACGTGAGTTGCGATAACCCTAAATTGGTTTGTTTACCTCTATTGTTTATCGAGCTTGGCGTTGAAATAGTATGTACTCGATCCAACTCTGTACATATAATATTTTGATACAATGTAAAGTTGTTACAAATAGCCGATGATTATGTACGTATGTAATGTTTATGTCTTGTGATGAATGTCCTGAGAATATGGGAACAATAGAAATACGATTAACATAAAAAAAAATCAGGGAAAGAACATGCGAATAGGGATGTTTCCTGGGTAAAAAAAAAAATTATTCTATTTAGTCCGTCATTCAGATTATAGAGAAATATTGGATATGTATATTTTGCTTTAACAAATTAATAAAAATTGACAAATATAAAATGCATCAAAGATCAGGAGTGCTGAAAGCCTTCCTGGATTAATGGGCTATCCAATGCAAAAAGAATTTTTCAAATCCGACCAGTAGTTTCCGAGATTAGCGCGAACAAACAAACATACAAACAAACTCTTCAGCTTTATATATTAGTATAGATTAGTATTAGTATAGATTAATAATTATGTACACACAAGAAAATACATAAAGATAAGAAAAAATAATATCTTTTAATAATCTACTTTTTACACAATTGCCCCAAAAAAAATTTTTTTTACCAGTATCGGGATTCGAAGTCCCTTCATATCAATCGGCAGCCAAATGCTTAACTAACAGTTCCACCGACCAATCAATGACAAAAATAAATAAACCACAAACGATGACTCCATTCATTTTTCTAACAACTTGGCTACTTACCGTACACTACGATTTTAAAATTAAAAACTTTAATGGATATGTGTGTGTGATTGCGGCTGTGTGTGTGCGTAGCTTACATAATATATAAGCTGTCAGTTTATGCGGGGTTGTGTTTGTGTGCGAAGGTGTGCTTGAGTGAGTCAGGGAAAGAATGTTGTGGATAAGGCGGTGATAAAATGGATTTATTTTAAAATTGTTTACTTATACTGTTGCTACGTTAGATAAATTAGAAATGTATTTCGTTACTCGAAAGTTTAGATAATTAAAGATAAAGATAAAGATTCATTTATTGCGTAACTGTGTACATATTGATGTTATTTAATTGTGTAAATACAATGCTTTGGCTCAACAGTCTATCCAAGTCGGACTTGTAATATCTAAGAAATAAAAGATTATAAACAATACGACAAGTCTAAATTACATTATTACTTTTTACCAAAATATTCATTTAAATTATAGAACACATTATCAATTAAAAATTTCTTTAACATTGTTTTATATATATTTCCATTTAAACCTTTAGTTTTAAATACATCTCTCTACGATTCAGTACTATGCATTTTATATATTGTCTTGATACATTTTTTCTGGAGAATGAAAGTGAGGAGTATGGATATTGTACGTTAGTCGAGTTCCCCCAGTAAATAAGACCATAACTTAAAAAGGGATAAACATTTCCATAATAGGCACTTCTAGTGATATCAACATTTGTGGTTTCTGTTAAGATAGATAATGCATAACAAGCACAAGATATTTTTTTATTTATTTTTGCAATATGCTCTTTCCAATTCAAATGTTGATCTATCATTATAATTATTATAATTAAAAATATTTAACTTCATTTGTACAATCACTCTGTGTTACTTAAAATGAATCATTGACAAAACAGTAAGCAGAATGCAAGAAAGAAAATATTTGAAATAAAATAACAGATAATTTTCATAAGTTCAGAGTGAGACCTCGGTCTCAATCTACTTGGAAAAAACTACCTAAAAATACCTGTAAATGTTTTAGTGATAAACATATTCACGACCAAAATCACTTTTTCACACAATCACAAATCTAGATATTATCGTACCTATGTATTTTAATAAAAAATAATAATAAATGATTTAAAAAAAGTAATAATGTCATCGTGAAAAATTAGGTGAAGTGAGTTTATAGCGTCAATCTTTAGTTGGAATAAAAACTCACTGCACGGTGACTTTATGTAAGTTTTCACGACGATGTGGTGAAAGAATCATAATGCTGTAGATAAAACATGTAAAATGTGAATGGTATGTCCATCCTACGCTAGCGCCTGCTCGGGTATTGTACTTGATTGTAGCGCGAGTGTCGGCGAGCGGAATGCAAACTAAACTGTTCAGGGTTGTCACCAAATGTTATTATTATTATTATCAAGGATTTAGTGCGGATTCTGTAAGTTTTTGTTTTAAAAAAGGGGGTTTTAAAGCTATTTTCTTGTCATTTCATTACTTGATTTGTGACAAAAAAAAAAATTAAGACGGGGTGCCTTCGTCCAGCAATGGGACCCCAAGTATGCTAAGAAAGAGAAAAAATAAACTATGAAGTTAGTAACGGAGACATGGTATGTTAAAAAAGCTAAATAAAGTATGTATATGTATAACAATGTATCAGAATATTTATCTATTTTATGACATTTTTAATATGTACATCATTTTTAAACTATGCTATATACTTTATTTTTAAACTACACTTCTTTTTTTTTATCTCATCTTTAATTTTAGTTTAAGTATTTTTTTCCTCTAATTTTATGTATATAGTGCAATATGGTGATAACATAAAATTAATACAATTTTTCCAATTAATACAGTTTATCCATATTTGCAAATATGATTTTGAAAAACGATTGCCTGTTATGTGAAACGTTGTGTTGTTAAAGTTTATGTGACATTTAAAAATTCTAATTATTCAGCTCTTTTATATAGAGATGTTAAGTTTTTGTCGCCGAAATTATAGCTCTTATTTTATTTTTTATTTAAGCTTTTTGTGCGAGAAGATTAAATATATATACATATACATTAATAATTAAACTATATTAAGCAAAGAAATACTTACTTAAACTCACCCAGACTAAGCTTTAACTAGTAACTTAAAATAATAACTTACCCTAGTAACTTAAAATAATAAATTGTACCGCAGAGCAACCCTACGGATATATTAGTGCGCACACATGCACAACGATGTTCGCACACACGCGCACACGTCCCGCGACGTCCGGACACACACGCAGACATACACACCACACGAATTAGGGTCGTTGTGTTCCGGTGTGCTGGGAAAGTAGGATAAGTAAGTTTTTGAATATTTTGTTTAAAAACATAAGCTTCGTTGGAATGGGAGTCAAAAGCGGGACTACTGGGCATGAGGTCCTGCACGGTCATTTCGTAACACTACGAGTAGCAATGGGTTACATTCAAATCAAATCAAATCATTTATTTCAAATAAACCAGTTACAGGCACTTTTGAATTGTCAGAAGGTCGGTCAGTCAATAAGATGAAGCTAGTCGCCCATTCCAAAGAGTAGGTACCTATGGAGAAGAACGGGCAAGAAACTCCATGGACACTCTTTTAAATTTTTAAGCTATTGTTACAAATATTTGATTACATCATTCATGTTGAAATCAACCGCGTGAGAACGATGCAGAAATATATTGTACGCTGAGAGCGTCCATTATGGAAAACATACAAAAATCAATTCAGAAATTAAAATACGCCGTGGCAGCTAAGAGATGACCAGTCCCCTCCGACGGCGTCCGTTCACGAAAATGACGTATGGATCAGCATCATTCAGCTCAACCATATCGAAGGGAACCCAATGACCCAAAACACACGCCACCATCAGCGAGACATTTGAGTGAGCATGACATACTCTCAACAGCCAGAGCCCAATTAAGTCAATAAAAAAGACTAACCCAACAAATAAATGCCTTACAGCACATTCGTACATTGTGCTCACACGTTTGCCATGCAATTATACAATACTAAGAAATTGAATCTACACAATGCTAAGATGGTTTTGTCCAAGGTTCAGCAGCTCCAACAGTGTTCCCGAATCTGTGGAAAGTTTAGCTCCTGTGCAGCTGTACAAGTGCCGAACACCTCTGTCAGCGATACAATTCCGTAACGTACAATATGCTTGGCTACATAGTGTGTAATACAGGCTTTGAATAAATAACATAAACAATTACATATTAAAACTACAAGAGGAAAAATCAAAGAACAATCATTGTATAGAAATCGGACGCAGCTCAAGCCCAAGCCTTTTTGTCCTCAATATAATCCTTCACACTATAAAATGCTTTCTGACACAACTTACGTTTAATGAAGGATTTGAATTTATTCAGGCTTAGATCTTGAACCACCCACCACCACCATTTTGAGGTCATTCATTGCATTATTTATGTAGTTGAGTAAACAAATTTTTCAAAGCGCTCATGGAGCTATAAATCACCAATATGCTTCAAATTTATTCATATTGATAGTAACAGATCGGTAATTATTTATAATATACATAACTTAATATTATTGAAGAATGATTTATTTAAGTTATTTAATTATTTCTTTTTAAATAACGCCTTTGATTGTTTTTTCTGTTGTTCTTATGTTTTCAACTGTTATAAGATGCGTCTTCTTATAAATTTATACACATAAGGAGATGTGACGCATGGTTCCCGCAACCATTTAATTTTAATTTGTGTTTTATGTTTTTTCTACATCATGTTTCCCGCAAACAAAAAAGATTTTCTTTATGTTTTTATTCTCCAATAAAAAACTAATTATTCTATTGAGCTAGCAAATATGTCATAACATAACACATATTTGAAAGTTTAGTTTTGGAACTTTAGGTTTGGAACTGGCTCACAGAAAATTCATAGATTAAGACAGGAATATTTAAATTAAACAAGGTTAACAAACACTATCTAAAATCTATGTCTGTGCGAGGACAAAAAGTTACAATGTATTTATTTAAAAATGACCCATGGTTTGAAAGAATGCAAATATCATTTTCCTTTCGAATATTAATAGTTTTTCGCACTTTAATAATGTATAATAAAAATAAATGAGATATTGTTTAAATAAATAATAACTTATTTTTCATTGAAAATTAAAACAAATATATCCTCTATCTAAAAACTGCTAAAATGATAACAAAATCTAGGATGTTATTATTTCATACTTACTCCGGTTTCCCAGGCAGCCGTAGCCCGTTTTTTATTACGCTAGCTAGATGTCCTTACATATACTACATTGTTTAGATTATTATACAGTTTTTGTACGAATTTTACCAAAAAAATCTTTATAAAAACACCTTACCTTATTCATAGACAGTGTTTGCTGATGTTTTGTAAAAAAAAAACATTTTTTGTTTTGAACATCCTAAAGTATATCTAGAATTAGCATTAACATTGTAAAAAAAAAACGCGGGATTAACACAATTTTTTTTTTTTACAATTTTGTACAAATTCCACTGCCTCCGAGCAACCAAAAAACAAAAAAAAAAATTAGCCATCTTTTATTTTTATTTGGTTCCTAGCAATTTTAATAAAGAACATACTAGCTGTGCCCGC
Source organism: Sesamia nonagrioides (assembly GCA_017933935.1). Taxonomy (NCBI): domain Eukaryota; kingdom Metazoa; phylum Arthropoda; class Insecta; order Lepidoptera; family Noctuidae; genus Sesamia; species Sesamia nonagrioides. The sequence goes on along the minus strand of JADWQK010002222.1, from coordinate 138,645 downwards.
GACATTGTTCCTGTTCGTGGCGGTTAACCAATAAAAAACCCATCAAAATTCAGTCTAGCCTTTACCCAGATTACCCGGAACAAATAGACAAAAAAACAAAATATAAAATAATATTTTTTACAAAACTTCCAGTATACTTTTATGTTATGTGTTTAGTAAAAAGGTATTATTTTTTTTATTTTCTACTTACAGATTTGTAAAAAAAATAAAGGTTATTGATCTGATTCTTAGTTCCGGAGTCGTCAACAGAGAAAGGGCCACCCTCTGTCCAAAGGGGTGTGTGTCGAGCTCGAGGATGGTGACTCAGGGAGTTATCGAGGACATGCATAGTATATTGATTAAGTAAATAAACACATTTTACTGCCTTTTACAACATGTAAAGAAAACCCCGTCCGACCGGATAATAAAGATTAGGTAAACACATGACCAAATAAAATATGAAACTTTACATAATCATCATAGTAACAACACTAATTAATTTTGAGATAATTTTTATTTCCGCGAATTAATTCCAACTTATTATTAAGAGCGAATATCGACGCGACCGCGTGCCCTACCCCCCTTCGCCCGCGCATGTATTGCCTACCGCACATGTATTAAGTTACCTCTTTTTGCTAAATAATATTTATTTTTTAGGGGCTATTTTTTTTTTAGTTTGGCCCGGCTTTTTTGGCATTAGTGCCTGTTATACCTAACGATACCTAACAATACCTTCACGAATCGGACAGGGTTTTCTTTACATATTGTTTAAATCTACTTACAGGATAACATTCTGCTTTATAAATAAATATTGACTTTTAAATGTTAACCAATTTAAGAATTGGGACCCCTTTTATAACAAAAAAAAAAATACGTCTGGGAAAGTGTATGTTAAATAACAGAGGGCGTTCCCTTAAACTCGTTAATATATATCATTAATAGATTAAAATAAAAATATCAGCATAGAAAAATAAGCATAAAAAAATCCGAATAAAAAAAAATTCTAATTGGAAATAAATTTGAACCTCCTGTTTTAAATCAAAATAGTAGTCGTCATGTATAAATAAATTGCGACGTTGCCGTCTTTCATGTTCGCGTGTACAGTGTGTTTCTTTTACATGTCAATTTAAAATTTTTATTGAATATTTTCACATTGGAAAAAATTTTAAAACATTTTGTTTTTAAATGGAAATATTTTTTTTAGCATGTATGTATGCTATACTATTTCGGGTTAACGGGAACGCCCTCTGTTAGTTAACATACTGTATATGGTAAAAACGTATTTAAAAAAATTAACAAAATTGTTTTCTCTTTACGCAAAACCTGAATACAGTTTGTTCAGAACAAGCAACTGAATCGATTCCAATATTTTTTTACACCAATTCTATATTTTTGCCCAATTACATTTAGAAATTGTTCCAGTGTGGTTACCGAGCTCGCCCCGCAGCTTACGGTAGGTCATAGTACTGCGCACGCCCGCGCTACAGCTGACGCCAGAGGTCATCGGCCGCGTTCGCCCGCCCGAACCTAGCGTTGAACATATTTTTGTTGGGACAGCCAAGTAGGATAACAAGCTCATAACTTTGTGACTTTTCATGGTATCTTTTTGAAATTTTGTACAAAGATTCTTTACTTAAAAATACTGGGCAATTGTTTCGAAAGAAAATAGTGTTGTTGTTGTTTTTTTTTTATTATTATTATAAACTACCCTCTTGAGTGCAATCCCGCCTGATGGTAAGCAGTGATGCAATCGTTGATGGTAAAGCGCACTAGTTCATTAAGCCTATTCACTTAAAAAACTTAGGAATAGGAAGGATGACGGCAGTTGAGCGAGGTGATGCAATGTTAAACCCAAGACCAACACGACCAAACGATGCTGCGCTAGAGGGAGATTGATCTGGAGACTCTCCACGACCAAACTCCCCCACACAACAACATTTGACGCATCGTACACGCCACACATCACAACACAACTGCTGAGACCCGTCCTCCGTACGGCTTTACCAGCATCATCATACAGCATGCCGGAACACGACGAATCGTTTGACGGCAAGACTTTGTCTGGTGGGTGGTAACTTCTGCCGGCAGCCGGCCTGTTATTTATTGCTTGTTAGTCCGTCTGTTTGTTAGACTAATGTCCGTAAAATCTGGACCGATTTTGCCAGCACTTTCACTGGTGATACAAGGAATTACTTTAAATTGTTTTAGAAAATAGATTACCGTATTCTATTTACCAGATACCAGATGGGTTAGATACCAGAAAATAGATTACGGTTCCGCTCAATGAAACAAAAATGCCGTCCAATTGGACTGTGGGGGGTGAGACAGAGAAAAGAGAGGGGGAGAGAGATTTTACCTGTATCTACAGTAATATCTCCTTTTTTTTTGACGCTTTGGTAATGCATTTACGCACCATACCCCGAAGGGCGTGTGTGGGACTCGCCCGGCCGAAGCCAAGAATACCCACTAAACCCACAGCGGCATAACGACTTCACAACGACGGCACAACGAGTGGCGGGGTCATGGGAAATCGGCACAGCCTGAACAACCAATCCCCCGCCGGCGATTCCCGCCAAAAGGCGGGCCCACAATGGTCCCGCCATACGGAGGGTTCCGGACTGGGTACGTCTTCTAGTGCGAGAAGACGCAGCAGCCAAGGGTTTTTAGCGAGGTGTCCTTCCTCTTAGCCCCACTCGTTTGCCCGATAGCAAACGGGGCCCCCAGCTCCTCTCAATGAGGAGCCCGGGTTGTCCGACGGCGACCCGGTGTTCGGGGCACGTCAGCCACCTGGAGTGGTGGCAACTCGCCGCACGTGTGACCGCCGAAGCGGTCCTCACTTCTGGTTTTGGTCCGCGCCGGTAAACCGGTAACCCCCTTATCTGGGGCCTCTGGGGGCCGTTTCCCTATCCTACCTAGCCAGAAACTGCACACGGAACAGTAATATTTTTCTCTCCGATTCATTAAGAAAAGGATAGAAGATAACCTTATAGTTTAATCCTGTCAAATTAAGATACTCCATAGACAGTTTAGACGCGATTATAAACATGGCGACCAAAAATACGTCAGTTTACGTCAGTAGCGCACTAATTTGACAGGTCTAAACTGACATTTTATCTTCTGTCCTTTTCTTAAAGAAATATAAAGACAGAGATGCACTGAAGTTTAATTTAGTTTAGTTTAGTTTGAGATCAAGGGAATAGGGGGCACTGTCAAAAAATACCAAAATCTTAGACGTGCTTAGACAGCGTAAAAATCTAACAAAAACTTGAGTAAGACAAAACTCATGGTATATTGAAAATTTGTAACTAAACCATAAAAATTATCGCTTTTATCGATGTGTGTGTGTGTGTGTGGAGGGTGTGTCTGTGTGCGCCTGTTGCTACGCAACGCCCACACACACAAAGGTAATTTGTTGGTCTTCAAACTCAGGGTTGTCGTGATAAATAGGTTTTTTTTTTATATATTTTATTTATCTTTTTGATAGATTCTTTAATCCAGACTAATATTATAAATGCGAAAGTATCTCTGTCTGTTTATCTGTCAGTCTGTCCGGGTTTCACGCCAAAACTACTGAACCGATTGTAATGAAATTTGATACACAGATAGTCTAGAGCCTGAGAAAGGACATAGGCTATATAACATCCCGCTATGGCCAATAGAAGAAGAGCAGTAACAAAAAATGTTGCGAACGGGGGCAAACGCGGACGTACTTAATGCTTCCATTATTTTAACAAGCGCTTATTTTATATGAACACGCGTACGGAGTCGCGGGCAACAGCTAGTATTTTATAAGTGTGAGGACTGATGAGTTTGTAGGCTTTTTATTTTTTTGATCTTTAGATCATTCCTTATTTTATCAAGTATCTGGTACTTGTTGACAGATCGACGCAGTCCATCAATATCTACTGTGATTTGAAAACTTTGTAAAAATAAATCTATACTGTATCCACCTTATTCATAAACGATGTTTAAAGTTAACTAGTGATTAGCGATACTGTAACCATAAATTTTAGACGTTTACACGCATTGATAAAATATTAAACTAACGTAGATATGTCACTAGCGCACTAAAAATGAAGCGTACAAAAGGAGGTAAGTCCTGTATCTCGCTTTAGTCACTCTCGATACACTCGTAAAAACAAACGACAAACACTAACAGCGCAAACGACAAACACTAGCCATCTTTTTCTTCTCTATGCTTTAGATTGCGCCCCATCTCACTCACACTGTACCAATGTATGCCGAATAAAAATATGCATGTGTGCTGCTGCTGTGTTCGGCACATTTTTTTTGGTCAGTTTGTTAGAATATATCGTATCTGTTTAATATTTTATCAATGTTTACACGTCACTTAACTTAATCATAGTTTATGAATACACCCCTAAACATTGTGGTGTTTCTTCATAAAGGATGATTAAATTAAGTGACGTTAAAAGGTCATAAATGTATGGTTAAAGAATCGCTAATCACTAGTTAACTTTAAACATCATTTATGAATAAAAGGTTAAACTAATATATGTATAAAGCTGAAGAGTTTGTTTGTTTGTTTGTACGCGTTAATCTCAGGAACTACTGGTCCGATTTGAAAAATTATTTTTGCGTTGGATAGCCCATTAATCCAGGTAGGCTTTAGGCTATATGTATAACATCACGCTGCGACCAATAGGAGCGGAGCATAACTAACTCCACGCGAACGAAGTCACTGGCTACCGCTAGTCATACTATATATCTAGTAAAAACCTGTAATTTTGATATTGCAAGTATTGAATTGATTGCAAAAGTCAGTAATATACTTAGTCATTGGTTTTCTGTCAATTAAATAAAATTTTATTAAAAATCCAAGACTTTTTTAACAAACTACAAATTAATATGAACTACTAGCGGTCAACGCGCCTGCCTGCGACGTGGAGGCCCCGTCTTCGATCCCCGGCCAGGTCATGATGGAAAACGATCTTTTCCTGATTGGCCTGGGTCTTGGGTGTCTATCTATATATATATATATATATATATATATATATATATATATATATATATATTATAAATATAGTATCGTTGAGTTAGTATCCCATAACACAAGTCTCGAACTTACTTTGGGGCTAGCTCAATCTGTGTGATTTGTCCGTATATATTTATTATTTATTTATTATTAATATATCCGACGACTCAGTACAGCAACCTAGTAGTGTTATTATTAGTTAAGTAGTTGTATTATTAGTTTGTTTAGTATTAGTGAACCATTTTGAAGCGAACTGCTCATCCATTGCTCCATATCTTCGAAAGAGTATCTACTCAACAACGTAAATAACACAATGTATATTATTAAACTGTCAAAATGTAACTCCATTGCTGTTGATACTGTTTTACGCTTACGTAATAGGCTATTTGACAGTATTCAATTTTTTGTGATTTTTTGCTTTAATTGCATAAAATGAGGGTTCCTTATGTCATTTACATGAGTTTTATTAAAAAATAATAGCAATTAATATATCCAAAACACAAAAATATGTTTGGCTTTTTGTTTCTCGCGCCACACATTGTGAAATGATCCGGATTGGCTAATGTCGCGATGACGTCATACGCGCATCAACGCTTGTTTTCGGCAAACTTATGAACTGTTTTTCGGGGGTTTTTATCGATTTATTTGTACAACGCGGTACAGCACACCACTTGTAAACCATTTTATTAGATAACAACAACAAATAATAAATAAAAAAAACACCACTAAGAACCGAAAACCGCTTGTGACGTCACTTACGAAGCGCAACGCCATATTGCTGAATAAATCGTTTGCGCGGCTTATTTGAATTTTGAATTTTTATTTGCATATTTCTTACGAAATACGTATTTAAAATTTAAAAAAATACTTTCGGTGAACTTCTTCACTGCAACCAAGTAATTCAAGATAAAAATTATAAATTTGTCAAATAGCCTATTACCCTCTGGTGGCAGCACATGCTTATAATTTGGTAATTAGAATAAAGAAGAAGTTGAGAAACTAATAAAAACGGACATCCGAGTCACAACAAACAAATCCTAATCTTAAACAATAAAACACACAGAGCACAGCATCCATTGATATAATATTAAACAGATATGATATGCTCTAACAAATTAACCAAAATAAATGTGCCGATCGGAGCAACAGCACACACATGCAAATTTTTTATTCTGCGTCATTTCACACGTTGGTACAGTGTGAGTGAGATGGGGCGCAATCTAAAGCATAGAGAAGAAAAAGATGGCTAGTGTTTGTCGTTTGTTTTTAAGAGTGTATCGAGAGTGACTAAGGCAAGAGATTAGAATTATAATCTTTTGTACGCTTCAAGTTCAATGCGCTAGTGACTTATCTACCTCAGTTTAATATTATATCAATGGTGTTACTAAATTACCCTCAGGTGGCTCCACCTACCTCTAGTAATTTGGTAAATAGGTTCAAAAACTAATAAAAACGGACATACTAGTCACAACAAACAAATCCTAATCTTAAACAATAAAACACACAGAGCACAGCATCAGTAACAGTAACATGGCACACAAGTTATTAACATTCATTATTATAATCCGCAGCCCTGACGCACACAACCACCTCCCGTGTGTACACGCACACACACACAACACGGACATATGAAACCGAATGCTTGTCAAACTAAATGGATACGGTAGATAGGGCTGCACCGGTAAACCTAAATATCGATATCGATTCATACGAACATCTAATGGCAGTCGTTACCTACGGGTTGTTGGCGCACTCAAAAGCCCAACAATTGGTCTAACTGCAATGCTTCGATATCGCCTTCGGGTTGTGCAGATCAGACGGTAGTCGCTTCACGGAAAATATCGAAGTTTAGCCAAAATCAGCAGTTAGACTGGTAAAGCGGACCACAGACTCCGAATATTGAGCTATTATTATACATAGTAATAATAGCTCAATGACTCCAAAGCTGAAAAAAAGCTTCCGATGCGACTGGGATTAACGCTGAGGTGGTGATGATTGTTAGTATATTTTTTGGGATTTATTTTATTTGACATGTTTTTATTTTGAAGAATCTAAATATAACGTAGCTGATTATAAATATTGATTCAGTATCGTATGTCACGGAAGATGTTATAAACCGTTTTGCAGAAGATCCTTCAAAATTACTTCTAAGTAAAAGCGACTTAGATGCATGCAATTAAATCTAATCTATGCAGTTAAATTTGCTTTTATTTATTCAACTACCTATAAATCAGGATCATTAGCGTTAGTAAAAAAATAAGATTTTAGGAAAATTTGTCCGGGGACGATTCGTCCTGAAAAATGTGACTTGCTCTCCAAATGCCTTTTTATTTTTATTTTTTTCCCGAAGGTGGAAAAATCCTCACGTACTATCCTATGGTCGGGGACGCGGAAGGGTGTGCCGGATTCTTACCGGTTAAAAAACCACCTAAGCGTTGCATAAAGATCCAGACTATAGTAAGAACTTATTTATTTTAAGTCCGACTTACAAAATTAGAAGCTTTTATGTAACAAATAATTGTTTATAAAAATAATTCACATAATAATATTTTTATAAACAAAACATTTAGAAATAAGTAACGTACTTTAGTAATTAGTTAGAAAAACATAATACCGTAAAATATAATAAAATATAAAATAAAAAACCGACCAAGTGCGAGTCCAACACGAAGGGTTCCTTACGATTATCTTAAAAAACGGCAAAAAATCACATTTGTCCTTTGGGAGCCCCTTTAAATATTTTATTGCCCCCTTAAGTTTTTTTTGTTATATCGGCAACAGTAATACATAATCTCTGCAAATTTTAATTGTCTTGCTATTACGGTTTATGAGATAAAGCCCGGTGGCAGACGGACGAACGGACAGACGGACAGCGAAGTCTCATGAGTACCGTTTTACCTTTTAGGTACGGAAGCCTAAAAATTCACATGGAATCGTTCGCGGCCGCCATCTTCATATTACATATGAAAATGGCGGCCGCGAACGCGCTTGCAGCGCCTCTACCGGTGATTCATGTAAATAGTTTACGATATGATCAAATAATCTTGACTACTTCATTAAGTAGTCGCGCGTTTAGTTGGCCACATCGAGAAACGATGTTTTCGTTGATCTGCCTGAACTATATCAAGATATGGGCTGTGCCCAATAGACAGGCAAAATACCATTTCATGAATTACTTGAGCATTTTATGAAATTAGCAAATCTACGACTTTCGACCCAGCCGTCCCTTACTGTTCTCTTCAGTGAACCCTAAGCCGAGGATCGTCTGGAGTTGAAAAAAGACGATGATCCCTGAGTTTGTTTCAGCTTTTCTTCTCAGAGGTAGTCAGTTAGGAAATGCCGGCTCCAGCTAGTTTAAAAGAATATGACGTTTAAAAGTGATCAGTGATCCTACTTACTTAATTAACGATTCCATTTCATTTCATTAGCGTGTAATCGCTTAGTTTTTAGTCACCCCTGGCTGGAGGCTTTAAATTAATTTAAGGCAGCCACAGGATAGTCCGGTTAAGTAGTCACGACCTCTCAAGGTCAACTACGAGAAAGAAAAAGAAAAAAATGTGCCAACAACATAAATATATCGATAGTTTCACGAGAACATCGACAAGTCCCGCTCGGAGCGCACTTCACTTGGAGAGCTTGCGCTATTATTATTATTAGCAGCGATAAGGCGCGTACACACTGAGGACTATTTTGAAATATTATTAGTACGAGTGTAATCTCTGTTAAATACTGAATACTGTGCCGGCTACCTGACAGCTTATTTATTATTGATAATAATTAATAATGATAATCCATACTAATATTATAAATGCGAAAGTAACTCTGTCTGTCTATCTGTCTGTCTGTTTCGCTTTCCCGCCTAAACCTCTCAAGCGATTTTGATGAAATTTGGCACAGACAATCTTTAGACCCTGAGAAAGAACATAGGCCACCTTTTATCCCCGAAAATTTGATATTCCCGAGGGAAATCTAAAAAGCGCGATATAACCGACCTCCACGCGGGCGAAGCCGCGGGCGGAAAGCTAGTAATTAATAACTTTATTTATTCTTTGTTTCAGTTTGGACGGCCGTCCGCGTCGTACGGCCAGTTTCCACCCTTACGTTGTTGACACCACCACGATCCGAACGAAGCGTTTCAGCTTGTATTTTATACCGCGTACATCGAGGGACTGGAACAATTTGCCAGCGGCGGTGTTTCCGTCTAACTACAATTTAAGTGTCTTCAAAGTTAAAATGAATAGGATCTTAATAAACTAGTGCGCTTTACCATCAACGATTGCATCACTGCTTACCATCAGGCGGGATTGCAGTCAAGCACTAGTTTATCCATACTAATATTATAAATGCGAAAGTAACTCTGTCTGTCTGTCTGTCTGTTACGCTTTCCCGCTTAAACCTCTCAACCGATTTTGATGAAATTTGGCACAGACAATCTTTGGACCCTGAGAAAGAACATAGGCTACCTTTTATCCCGGAAAAATATGATGTTCCCGAGGGAAATCTTGAAAGCGCGATATAACCGAACTCCACGCGGGCGAAGCCGCGGGCGGAAAGCTAGTAACTTATAAAAAAAATGAGAAGAAATCTAAACATTACGATTCACATCATCATCATCATCAACCTTTTATCGTCCCACTGCTGGGCACAGGTCTCCTCTCATACAGAGAAGGATTGAGCGTAGTCACCACGCTTGCTCAATGCGGGTTGGCGATTTCAGACCCAAAGTGCAGGTTTCCTCAAGATGTTTTCCTTCACCTTCAGTCATTGGTGTCCAAGATATATTTAGAAAGTACATATAACTTTAGAAAAGTTACATTGGTACTTGCCTGACCTGGAATCGAACCCGATTCACATACATATCTACAAATCTACACAGGATGGCGATTTTGTCGTTTCTCGAAAAAAGGCATTTTTTTTTTATTGCATAATTGTATTCAGAAAAAAATACCGCGTCCGACGCGACGGTCCGATCAACATATTGTTACAATGTTTCTTTTTTTGATACGACGCCATGTCATAGAATAAAGAGGGGAAGTAGGTTATCTGCGACCCAATCCGCGATTTAATTGCCTACTGTCTTAGGGTTGACGACTGTCCGCGCTTCGTCGGTTACGGTTGTCGCCCAAACCGCTAACAAATATTTATAGACTAAGGTCCGTATTACAGAACGTTACTCAAAACTCAAGCTCTACTTAAGTCTCGTTTCAACCCATTTGATTGGTTGAAACTAGTTTTAAGTAATGCTTAAGCAGAGATCAATGCTTGAGTTTCCTTCTGTAATACGCACCTAAGAGCTAATGTTTAAATTATTTGCTTAGTATTTAGTTTACATATACTAGTCAGTTTTTTTTTTTGTAATTTTTATTTTTAGTTTTGTACACATAAAGAACCATATTTATTTTTATTTTTAATTAATACAAATATAAATAATACAAACATAACATCTATTGAATCACACATTTAATACAAAATTACAAATTAGCTACAGAAAAATACCTACTTTCTTCGGTTTCGACTATTACGAAACGCGTTGTTATTAAACTTTAATGTGTAATATATCCGTATCCTTGTAAATAACTTTTAGAAATATAATTTGAAAAATATAAGTCTTTTATTTGTTCATAAATAGACATACCAACTTTGCAGTTTATGTGATTATTTTTTAAAAGCTAATGTGACGGGCAGCCGTGACGCGCGAACCTCGTTCCGTGCTAGCCGCGACTAGCGCAGTCATAGGCACTCTAATATTGTGTCTAGGTGTGCGTGCGGCGACGCATAGATACTATGGCGCGCGCACACATACAAGCCGCGCGCGGTCCGTTTGTATGAAGATAACGTACTTCCCTCTCTTTATTCTATGGCCATGTTGACATTTCTAAACATTTTTTCAGAATTTAATTATGCAATAAAAAAAAATATTGCCTTGTTTCGAGATACGATAAAATCGCTTTCCAGCGTCGATATTGAAAAGAGAAAATCCAACAATCCTACGAATCCATACTAATATTATAAATTCGAAAGTAACTCTGTCTGTCTGTTACGCTTTCCCGCTTAAACCTCTCATTTTGATGAAATTTGGCACAGACAATCTTTAGACCCTGAGAAAGGACATAGGCTACTTTTATTCTAAAAAGTGCGATATAACCGAACTTCACGCGGGCGAAGCCCCGGGCGGAAAAATAGTAATATGATAAACGTGAAAGTTTGAGAGGATGTATGTATGTATCTATGTATGTTACTCTGACATACAAAAACTCCTAAACGGATTTTGGATTTGACAGTTTTATACCAGGAAGAACACATGGATTTTTTTTTTATCTAAATATTCCCACGGGTTTGAACGCTACGCAGGTGAAACCGTGGTAAACAACTGGTATGTTACAAATATAGTTTAAAAAACTAAAAAATCATGCCTTTAAAAGATATCAAACTAAAAAGTTAAAAATAATCTTAAATAAAAGCCTGAGGCGCTTTGTGCCATAATTTTTGTATATTAAGCGCATCACGCTTTTTTTTAAATTATTTTTAACTTTTTAGTTTGATATTTTGAAAAGCATGGTTTTTTAGTTTTTTAAACTATATTTATTTTCAACTTTTTAGTTCGATATTCTTTTTTTAAAGAAAACGAACGATCGGACGTATTGAAAACGGTGGGACATTTTAAAGTACCTAATGACCCGCTCACTCGTAGTCCAAAGAGTTAGAGACGGACAAACAAACAAACAAGCAAGCAAACACACAAGTGAAGCTAATAAAAAGCATGTTATAAAAGTGGATCCAGTCTTTGTGATCCCATCACATGCAGTTGTATAAAATAACAGAATTAAAACATTTTATAGGTGACATGCATGGGTGATGGGCGTACCCAGGGAGGGGACAGGTGGGGGGGCAGCCCCCGGAAAACATGTATTCAACTCCCCAAATTACTAATCTATACTAATATATAAAGCTGAAGAGTTTGTTTGTTTGTTTGTTTGTGCGCGCTAATCTCAGGAACTACTGGTCCGATTTGAATTTTTTTTTGCATTGGATAGCGCATTAATCCAGGAAGGCTTTAGGCTATATAACCTCCCGCTATATCCAATAGGAGCAGAGCAGTAACAAAAAATGTTGCGAAAACTGAAGTCAAAGCGGAGCGTAACTAACTCTACGCGAAGTCGCTGGCGGAGGCTAGTTAAAGTATAAACGGGGACTTATAGAGGATCATTTGAGTCTATTTACCTTACACAATACACTACATACAAATCCCTCATCAACCTTTTTATCGTCCCACTGCTGGGCACAGGTCTCCTCCCATACAGAGAAGGATTGAGCGTAATCACCACGCTTGCTCAATGCGGGTTGGCGATTTCAGACTTTCGACTACATACAAATACCTAAAGTTTATGTAGATGTGCTCGGAGGCGCGAGCTTGCAGGCATCTCGCCAAAGATATGTCAGCACATCGTGAAGGGGTCCACGAAGACCGATGCCTCCTGAGTGACCTGAGTCAGGGTTGTGGGTTAGTTAAAAAAATTAAACTGTGGCCCTAACCTACAGGCAAGTGAAAGAACATGGGTAGGTTTTAGTCAGTATAAATCTGACACGCCCTTCCACTCCGCCCAGAGCGGGAGAGGTCATTTGATGATTTGATATCCTAAGCAAAAAAAATGGCAGATGTATTCCACTGTGACAGATGTTAGGTTAGGTCGGTCATACTCGAGGACGTGATGTCGCAGAAGGAAGCTGCGGAACGGGAGAGGGGGATCTCAACTCCCTTCCCGGGCCGCAGAAGACGCATCGGGCGCCGAGGAAGGGCGGATAACGCCCTCGTCCGCCCCTCATGAATGGGTCCAGGAGCGAGGGACATGGGGAAGTCTCCTATTCGATGGACCCCGTGGCAGAGGCGCGCGCGAGTGTCGGCGCGCGCCTCCGAGGCGATGCACGGGGTAGTTTAACACTCCACTACCCCGTGCAGGAGACGAGGCCCGGACAGACCGGGCCAGCACGAGAGTATGGGGCCGTGGAAGAATTTAGACTCCCGTGGCGCCACGCGCGCTCTTGACAGAAGAGACACCGGGGTGGTTTTTAGCCAATAGGAGTCTGACAGACCCCGTCGCCGGCCCCAGGGTGGCGGACATCCATTGAGGATTTTCTACAACGGAACAAAATAAAAAGGTCATGCTCACGCGAATTCAATGCTTTCCCCCATCAAACAAAACTGCTCAAAGTCGCTGAAGTACTCATTCATTTCAAAAATTGGACCGTTTCCTCATAACAACAACACACACGAATGAACAAGCACGCGTGGGTTTTAGTCAGTAAAAGTCTGACACTCCCTTCAGCTCCGCCCAAAGCGGGAGAGGTCATATTATGATTATTTCTAATCATAAACAAACCACGACGGACGTACGTAGGATCATACGGAGGACGGGTCTGAGCATTTGTGTTGCGATGCGCCTAATATTGTTGTGTCGGGAGTTTGGTCGTGGAGGGTCTCCAGATCAAACTCCCTCTGGCGCAGCATCGTTGGTCGTGTTGTTGGGTTAAACATTGATCACCTTTTTTTTTTTTTTTGACGCTGTGGTAATGCATTTACGCACCATACCCCGAAGGGCGTGTGTGGGACTCGCCCAGCCGAAGCCGGGAATACCCACTAAACCCACAGCGGCACAACGACATCGCCTGAGTGGCGGGGTCATGGGAAAATGGCACAGCCTAACTACCAATCCCCCGCCGGCGATTCCCGCCTAGGGCGGGCCCACAGTGGTCCCTCCACTCCACAGGGAGGGGCCGGGCTGGGTACGTCTTTTTGTGCGAGAAGACGCAGCAGCCAAGGGTTTTTTAGCGAGGTGTCCTTCCTCTTAGCCCCACTCGTTTGCCCGGAGGCAAACGGGGCCCCCAGCTCCTCTCAATGAGGAGACCGGGTTGCCCGACGGTGACCCGGAGTTCGGGTCACGTCAGCCACCTCGAGTGGTGGCCGACCCGCCGCACGTGTGACCGCCGAAGCGGTCCCCGCATCTGGTTTTGGTCCGCGCCGGTAAACCGGTAACCCCCATATCTGGGGGCCGTTCCCCTATCCGCCACCTGGGGACGCGTCCGATGGCAGGCCAGAAACTGCGCACGGAAACATTGATCACCTAGCTCAACTGCCGTCTTCCCTCCCGTTTTTTAAGTGAATAGGCTTAATAGACCAGCGCGCTTTACCATCAACGGTTGCATCACTGCTTACCATCAGGCGGGATTGCAGTTAAGCACTAGTTTATAATTATTAAAAAAAAGGCACATTTCTCGCCGATGTGTCCACGCCCTTACCTCGTGTCATTGCGACGTATCTAAACTCTGCTACCAAGGTCTTAGTAAATTAGTATTTAGCCCAGCGATGGGCAAACTAGGGTAAACATCTGTTTAGTAAAGGATTTGAAATGAAATCGTTTATTATGCAAGTGACTTTGATTCTTCTGCGGATTTCCTCATTTCTGATTCGATCACGCAGAGAAACTCCGAGCATAGCTCTTTCCATTGCCCTTTGTGTGACTCTGAGCCTTCGTATGAGGCCCATTGTGAGCGACCACGTTTCAGTTCTGTAAGTCATCACTGGCAACACACACTGGTCAAAGACTTTAGTCTTGAGACACTGTGTTATCTTGTCCAACAAGGTGGACCAATGACCTGGTAAAGGTCGCGGGAAGCCGATGGATGCGGGCAGCACAAGACCGGTCGGCGTGGAAAGCCTTGGGGGAGGCCTTTGTCCAGAAGTGAACATCTATAGGCTGAAGAAGATTATGCAAGTAGGATCACTGATCACTTTTACACGTCATATTTTTATAAACTGGATGGAGCCGGCATTTCCTAACTGACTACCTCTGAGAAGAAAAGCTGAAACAAACTCAAGGATCATCGTCTTTTTTCAAGTCCAAACATTAAAAATGAAAATGTTTACAATAATTTACGTGATTTAACAAAAACAGTGTTTAAAATGTCATAATTGTAGCATAATTACGCATATTGCTTAATAACAATGCTTAGCAGAGCCAGCAGCTCAGTCCCAAACTTTTGTTTGATAATGATGGAATTGAGCTGTTTTTGAGTTTTTAGTTTTAGGAAAGGGCGAATGACCCACAAACTAAACTAAAATTAAGTTCACTTTTTTATAAACCAGTGCTTGCCCGCAATCCCGCCTGATGGTAAGCAGTGATGCAATCGTTAATGGTAAAGCGCGCTAGTTTACTAAGAGCTTCTTCACTAAAAAAATCTGAGTGAACAGGAAGGAAGACGGCAGTTTAGCGAGGTGAAGCACTGTTAAACCCAACAACACGATCAACGATGCTGCGCCAGAGGCAGATTGATCTGGAGACCCTCAACAACCAAACTCCCGACAAAACAACATTTGGCGCATCGTACCCGGCACACATCGTAACAAAACTACTCAGACCCGTCCTACGTACGGCATCACCAGAGATCATGCCGGAACACGACCATCGCTTGGCGGCAAGGCTTTGAAGGATATCTTCTTCAATATGATTCAGATTGTTCTTGATATGGTTTGTTTGTGCTATCTGCACGTCTCGTATACATATACTTACTGTATATTTCTTGCCATATCGCTGAAGACCTTCGTTTTCCTAATCTATCCTATTGATATAATAAACGTGGAAGTTTATACTCGCTTGTTTGTTTATACGTTTACTGATCTTTTAAGCAAAAACTACCGAACAGAATGTAATGAAATTTGACACACATTTGTGGTTTGTGACCAGGATTACCTAGGATACTTGGTTTATATCCGACAGACAGTTGACAGCCTCCGTAGCGTAACGGTAGCGAACGCGGCCGCTGCGCAAGGAGACGCGGGTTCGATCCCCGCGCAGTGCAAATATTTGTAAGCATGAATATGAATATTTGCACTGGTCTGGTCGTGCCTCGAAAAGCACGTTAAGCCTTTGGTCCCGGTTGCCATACGAACATCCAATGGCAGTCATTACGGGTTGTTGAAGCCTCAAAAGTCCAACAATTGATCTAACTGCAATGCTTCGACATCACCTTTGAGTTGTGGAGGACAGACGGCAGTCGCTTCATGGAAAATATCGAAGTTTAACCACAATTATCAGTTAGACTGGTAAAGCAGACCCCAGACTCCAAAGCTGTGAGAGAAGATTAACGCTGAGATGATGATGATGATGATGACTTAGTTTTTATCCGAATATTCCCTGGAATCGAAACTTATCCGGATGAAACCGCTGGGTGGGGCTTGTTCAATCTATTTAGTGTTATGAAATATCGCCATATATTATTTCTCCAAGATCTGAAACCGTTTTCTCCCTTTTTCTCTCTTTCTATCGAACCAATCTGAACGTCCGACCCACCAATCGACAGATATTCGTCCCTGGTACCATGGAATACTATTTTCAAATTATTCCGCTTCACTGTTTATTTATAAAATCAATAAACCATTTTGTACTTTGTACGATTTCCCCTTCATTTCCCATACTTTCTTTCCCCTCAAGCGGTATAGTGCGAATTTTGCGCACGGGTCAGCTAGTCATAATTAATTAGATTATTATATTTTTCTCCAACACCATAATTGGGAACAATATTCCTAATCCATTGCTTCATAAGATTGAAAAATTTGTCAGCTCAACAACGTAAATAACGCAATGAATGTTGTTCTATTGTCAAAATCACCATCACTATTGATAGTCCCCCTTATTCATAGGCGTTGCTTAAAGTTAACTAGTGATTAGCGATGGTTTAACCATACATTTTAGACGTTTTCACGTCACTTAATTTTAATCATCGTTTATGAATAAACCTCTTAAACACTATTGTGTTTATCTATAAACGACGATTAAAGTTGAGTGATGTGCAAACGTCAAAAATGTTTGTTGAAACATTCGCGAATCACTAGTTAACTTTAAGCAACGGTTATGGATAAAGGGGAGTAAGTTTCGCAATTACTCTTTTGGACATTTGCCTCCCCCAAGCGCCACTACTTACTTCGACCGGTTCTAGCATCAAACGGGTTCCTGTAGCCTTCACAAGGTCGTCAGATCACCGTATATCACCAGCCCCATTAATCGACGAACACATTTTTGTCAAATGATCCCAACTAGTCGCAATCATTTAACAAAAATGTGTTCGCCGTTTAGGGGGCAGGCCTTCCAACTTTACATCTTCATGCGGTCGCCACTCCAGTGTGGCTATCATCAGTTTTAATTACGAAGACTCGATCGTCGATATCGAGCGCGTTTGACTCATCGATTGGCCCGCTTCAAGGTTGTAAGAACTCTCAACCAATGAGAGCGGCAAACGCGCTCGAAGCTTATGATCGAGTCTCGTAATGAAAACTCTTGGTAGCTACTCCAGAACCTTTCGAATCCATCAGCCAGCTGTTCTGCGAGCAATCTACAGACGACATGACAGCACATCAAGCTACTTGTCAGATTTCTTTATTAGATTTTCAACTTTATCTCTAAAGCATTAAGGATCAAGGTAGATTAGCTCGCCGCCTCGTAAGGACCAGGCCCGAGTCAACGGCGCGTCGTGTTTCACGCGCGCCTCAAAGAGATGTCAGCACATCGTGACGGGGTCCACGAAGACCGATGCCTCCTGGGTCAGGGTTGCGGGTTGGTTAAAAAAGAAACCGTGGCCCTGGCCGTCGCACAGCGCGTCGGAAAAATATACAAATTACTAACTTTAGGTATTATACAACGTGTAACATAAAGGGTATATACATAAGAAAGGCATGGCATCTTTACATGATATCAAACGATATTGGAAGGGTTTTTTAATCCTATCTCTTTATGTTAGGAAGTTATGAGGAAAAACACCGCCTGTGATAGGCGGTATCATACTAGTCGCACAGAGATATTGAAGACATTTATCGGATTTTTGCAAGTAATGTGACGGGTAACGAGTAGTTATTAACGTATGTAGTGTGCTGCCACGATTGTTATGATTTGATTTTAAGAAACACACGAAACCGAAAATTTGGTACTAATTTTTTGAGTATTTTATTTTGAGTTGAAACCCTTCCGATATCGTTTGATATCAGTAAAGATGCCATGCCCTTGGTATGTATATACCCTTTTTGTTACACGTTGTATAGTTACTTATAAAACATCGTCGTACCTATAACTGAACATTTTCGTCGTGCACCTACCATCTATGCAAATAAATTTTATAATTATTACTACTTTAAAATGTCTTTAACACATCTCGAGGCCTTTAGAAGGCGTATGAGAGGCTAAAGCTAGAGGCCCCTTAGACAATTTTAAGTGATGAGGAGATCTAACCTACGATTATCCATAAAGGGTGTATCTGACATCGACGCACAAACGAGTACCATGGATCCAGTACATGATTCTGAACCCCCAGTGGTGGAATTTTTCGTCGGCTTTTCATGATTTAAAAAAAAGATATGTATGTAGTTTATTTCACTTTAGACCGTTCATAATTGCTATACTTTTATAACCCAATATAATTTTAAAGTAAAAATTAATTAATTCGCTAATTACACAAAAAAAGCGCAAAG
This sequence comes from Sesamia nonagrioides, assembly GCA_017933935.1. Lineage (NCBI taxonomy): Eukaryota > Metazoa > Arthropoda > Insecta > Lepidoptera > Noctuidae > Sesamia > Sesamia nonagrioides. The sequence continues at coordinate 120,157 of JADWQK010002222.1, read as the reverse complement.
TGAACTCGAAAAACTATCCTATCAGCTGATTTAATAGAGTTCACATCAGAGATCAACGTCATACCCACAAAACCGCACGGCGGCACGCTTGCAACGTTCAAAGGCCGAGCCGACACAATTTTTTAAACACTGTGATTTCTGTACCCGCTCATCAACGACACAAATGACTATCATAATTTTATTAGTGGCATGCGGTCTAGCCTTTTCGCGAAGTTTGCGTTACGATGTCAGATACACCCTGTAGGTATATTGCTCTATGCAAGTGCACTCAAGGACCACCCCGGATGGTACTGGAAAAATAATTTTAAATCTTAATCATCTAAACACAAGGTTTTAAGTGGTTATGGTGGTGACTGGTGAGATTGAACTATGGAAGAACCATGTCCTCAGCCTGAACAATGTTATATATTTTTTTAATAATCATAAACTAGTGTTTGACAGCATTCCCACCTGATGGTAGGCAGTGATGCAATCGTTGATGGTAAAGCGCACTACTTTATTAAGAGTCTATTTACATGTTATTCGTACATATCATAATATGCACAGATAAATTGGCAGGGGGTTGAATGATCGCCCTGAGGACACGCTGGAGCATACGGTGGAGGTCTGCCCGGCTTGGGCGGTAGCGACGATCGCCTAGGCTCTCTCGTGTCCGGCCCAAGTCCACGCAAAGGTCCGGAGCGAGAGTGCATGGCAGGCTGTCACCTGCACCGCAAAACAATGATTCTGGCAAAGGAGGAGGCCTTCACGCCTCTAGCTACCGTAGGAGACGCCCTGGTCGGGAGACAACATCATTTCCCGACCATAGTAGGCGAGGGCCTGGTCCTTACCGGGCGGCGAGCTGCCCACTGCTCACCGCCCGGTAAGGACCAGGCCAGAGTCGACGGCGCGTTGTGTTTCACGCGCGCCTCAAAGAGATGTTAGGACATCGTGACGGGGTCCACGAAGACCCCGAAGGTTCAGGGTTGCTGATTGGTCAAAAGGGAAACCGTGGTCCTGACGCACAGGTAAGTGAAGGTACACGGGTGGGTTTTAGTCAGTAAAAGTCTGACACGCCCTTCCGCTCCACCCAGAGTGGGAGAAGTCATTTGATGATTTCCTATCCATACCAAAAAAAGGGGTTTAATGACAAAATGGGGTTCAATGAACCGTCATTGAACCCCACAGGAGTGTGGCAACTATCGCGGTATAAAGGTCATGTCCCACACCATGAAGATCTTTGAGAGGATTATAGACTCCCGGATCCGGCAGGAGTGTGCTGTCTCGGAGTGTCAATGTGGGTTTCGTCCAGGGTACGGAACCATGGATCCTATCTTCGCTCTAAGGATCGCCATGGAGAGATACAGATCGAAGAACACGCCTCTGCATATGCTCTTTCTTGATATGCAGAAGGCCTTCGACTGTGTCCCTCGGGGGGTGATCTGGTGGGCACTGAGGTCCAAAGGGGTGCGACGTCAGGGCATTTATTTCCACAGCTTGGGCAAAATGGCGTGAGGTGACGGGTGTCATTTGTGACCCCAGAATGCCGGTTAAGCTTAAGGGGCAGGTCTAGGGTTGCCATTTTTTTTACAAGGAATAAAGTATATTCAGATCTCTGAAGAATATGAAACAGTATTTTAGAAAAATGAAGAGTATTTTATTTATTAAATTTTTTACATACATATTTTTTGTAACTCTTCGCACAAATTACTACATTTAAATCGTTTTTGAATAATCCGTATAAGTATATCGACAGGGACACTCGGAAAGAAGGAACGAACGTGTAAAAAAAAGCTCATTCGTGTCAAAGTAAAAGTAGGAGGTCGTACCAAGAGGTTGGCAATTTGGCATACCTGAACCATATGTCGAGAATTGAAAAATCGGTACGTTCATGAAAGAGAATCAGGCAGAGAGGTATAATACTGCTCAAAACAGTATAGTTGGCAACCCTAGGCAGGTCTATAAGACCATCATTAGACCTGTTCTCCTGTATGGCAGTGAGGCGTGGCTTGTGCTTGAGCGTCACAAGCAGGAGCTGCGTGTCGCGGAGATGAATATGCTGCGGTGGATGTGTGGAGTTACGCTGAAGGACCGCATCAGGAACTCCCGCATCCGTGGCAGTCTTCATGTCCGTGACATAGCGGACAAACTGCAGGAGGGTCGCCTACGTTGGTACGGCCACGTCTTACGAAACCGGCATGTTACGTGGGTCACAAATGTCTTGCCATGGCGCCTCCGCCGGGCCGGAACAAGCGGGGTAGACCAAAGAAGTGCTGGCTTGACGTTGTAAGAGATGACATGCTTGCCAACAATCTCACACCACAGGATGCTAAAGATCGCGCGAAATGGAGGAAATTGAGTAAGAAAGCGGACCCCGGGCTCCAACGCGAAAGCCGCGGATGCAACCGGGATAAACGCTGAGATGATGAAGATGATGAACAAAAAAGGGGGTTTAATGAGCAAGTCTTATTCAAAAATGGGTGTGTTGCGACAAAGGGACAATGTCCTGAGATGTTTATGTAGAGCGGCTATCGAGACAAACCCGGAAGTACGATCAAGATTTTGATTAAATTTGGCACAGACAATCTTTAGACCCTGAGAAAGGACATAGCCTACCTTATATTGAAAAAAAAAATGATATTCCTGAGGGAAATCTAAAAAGTGCCATGTAACCGAATTCCACGCGGGCGAAGCCGTGGGCGGATAGCTATTGTCTGATATTTTAACGTTGCATTCATTATTACTTGAAAATATCGTAATCGAAAGTTGTCATGTGTTGACATATTTTTACTATCCACAACTCACATAATTGGGCAGAGATTATTCGGGCGATGACGAGTAAATATTGATTAGGTAAGTTTAATTATCGTTATTCTGCGCACGCGCTTATCGTCCAATACGAGTCTCTGAATTAACGCATTTTTAACATCGACAACAGCGTCACAAGATAGGACTGCGAACAGATTTACTATTCTCATAGAGAGTCCAGTATACACATCGAGTAATACACTATTACTGTAAAAAAAAATAAAAAATAAATATAAACTTCTGCTTGACCGCAATCCCGCCTGATGGTAAGCAGTGATGCAATCAGCAAAACGATGGCAGTCGAGCGAGATGGTGCAATGACAACTGCTTAGACCCGCCCTCCGTACGGCTTCACCAGACATCATGCCGGAACACGACGAATCGCTTGGCGGCAAGAATTTGTTTAGTAGGTGCTAACTTCTGCCGGCAGCCGATGTTATAATAATTTATTTGCATCAGACAATTGTCCATAGTTTTTCGTAAAAACACATACACAAAACAAGACACATTTAAATTATTTATGAACTATTAAAAACATACATATTATAACATTCCAAAAATAAAATTAGACTGAAAAACTCATTAATACATTTAAGAATTATGTTATGTCAGAATCATTAAAAAACAAAATATAAAATTTAAAAATAAAATAAAATACCAAAATCAAAAATAAAATGTCTTTATTATATTATGGCCTATAAGCCCCGCACGATGATATTGCGATGGAACCTTGTCACAATAACAGCGTTGTGACGTCATCTGTCACACAAAAGGACAGCTAGCAAAAGAATGTTAAATGCAAAATTAATATTAGGGTTAAGGGTTTATTTCTATTTTAAAATTTTATTACACTCTTTATAAAGAGTGTATGTATAAATTAATATTATGGTGGGTTTATTTGTATTTTATAATTTTATTATACATACACTCTTTATAAGGAGTGTATGTATAATAGTGTATCAATTTTGCATTTAACATTCTTTCGTAGGTATACCTACTCACCCATATTCTGACAAATAAACTTTCATTAAAAATATACCTAATCGTATATCTTTCTTACATGTATACTATTTTTTTCTAACTACATTTCTGTTAATTGGCGAGCGGGAATTGAACCAGAGTCCACTGTGTAGTAGTCATGTTTTAATTACTACTTACATCTATCAGCTTATAAATAAAACCAGGATAATATGTAAAAAAATGTATATAGTCTTCCGAATCAGAACTGCTTTCTGTGTCTGTCGTTTCCGATTCACTGTCGTCGCCGTATGTATGACAAATAACTCGTCAGTTATTCGATCTTTATTCCAATATTCCTCTTCAAGCCGTTTAACATGATTGACTTCCTTTCGCCAGTCATCTGGAGTTATTGATGCCGACGCCTCCAACGTCATAGCTTCAATGCGACTTTCCAACTGCTCCACATTCTTTTCTGACACCCTCATCTTTACCAGGTTCCAGATGTACTCAATGGGGTTGAGGTCGCAGTTGTAAGGTGGTAATCTAACGACTTCATGGCCATTGCCAGCTAATAAATTGTTAATTTTATAATTTTTCGGCGGTCCGTGCGTTTAATTAATAAATACAGTTCAAGTTTTGTACTGTCGTTAGGAAAGTCGATGTTGTGAGCTTGTAGCCACTCAACAATCAACTGTTTTTATTGTTCATACTTGGTGGCCTATTCTCATCCCTACTGTGATAAGGGGCGTTGTCCATCACAATTTTGGAGTTGCGTGGTATGTTGTGAGTTTGTAGCCACTCAACAATCAACTGTTTTTTATTGTTCATACTTGGTGGCCTATTCTCATCCCTACTGTGATAAGGGGCGTTGTCCATCACAATTTTGGAGTTGCGTGGTATGTTGGGTACTAATTTTTCTGTAAGCCACTTGGTGAAATTCTCAGCATTCATTTAATCATAGTAATCCCCCGCTTTGATGTCTGCTTTAAACATTAAAAGGGCATTGTCAACAAAACCGCTTTAACTTCCCGCATGAACTATTATCCATCGGGGGCCGGGGCTGTCGTTCCGTCTCACTCCATCGGTTGCTGTTTGCCAACATTTTTCTACCGTGTAGTGTGCGTGTATCCACGTTTCGTCGAGATAAACAACGGGTCTTTTGTCTTTTATTTTTCACCAAGCGAGTAATTTTCTTTCATACGGCGTAAATATTTAGCCCTCCACGCTTGAATTTGGGGTCTTTCGATTAGGGCCAGTCTTTTTTGGTAGCATCGTTTAAATTGGTAGCCTAAATCACATTTAATTATTTTTCTTAATGTAGTTTCACTACCAGTATAATTAAGGTCTACTTTTGAAGCCGCCAAGATTTTGCGAATTGTGGGTATTTCTCTCCTCACCGTATACATTGAATCTATAATATTTCTTAAAGCTGTTAAGGAGAACCCGTCGAAATATTTCTTCTTTTGTCTTTTTCCTTTAGTAGGAGTTCTCATTTTGCTGCCACTGGCTGTTGCTGACTCATGCTCTCGTCTCAATTTCGTCACAGTATTTTTTGCAACGCCTGTGGCACATGCCACATACTCCGTGTCTTTGACAGAATTTTGCAAAATATTTTTAATAACTATAAGCAGTTGCTTCGGTATTAAAATGTCCGAAGCACTTTTTAAAGCACGGTGACTTACTTTCAAGAACTAACTTACAGTCCTCTTTCTCTTTAACAAAATAATTGTTCAGTTTAATTATAATTTCACGAGCACGACTATTAATTTCTTACTCATTTTAACGAGTAACAGCTAACAAAACTCAAGAATAACAATAAAACAGGATAACAAAAACAAAAAGCTAACAAAAATATTCGATGTGCGTAAGTGGGCAAGCGCGGACTGAACTTGCGAACGGTACCGACGGTGCGAGTTCGACTACGTCACCAAGATGGCCGCCAATCGCAATATCATCGTGCGGGGCTTATACCAGAAAAATTTTACCCATTTTGAAGCATATTGCCAATCTATATCATCATATGTTCGAAAAAAGTATATGCTCATCAAAGTAAATAACGCAATGAATATTTTTGAACTGTCAAAATCAAAACCATTGCAACTCCTCAGCGGAACATCAAATATTTGGTGCTAAGACATTCCGGTTTTTTCACGTTTTCTTTCATCGTTTTAAGAGCAGTTGTGATGAAATAATTTTTAGATGAAAAAGCGCCTGATGTTAGACTACGACTCGGAAGGCGCGGCCATGATGATAGACATAACAATTAGCCTAAAATGTCCCCAGTGCTTGGACACCACCCACAGACCAGACTCAGCGAACGTGGTAGGCCATAACATCGGCTGCCGGCAGAAGTTACTACCCACCAGACACAGTCTTGCCGCCAAGCGATTCTGATGAAGCTGTCTGGTGAAGCCGTACGGAGGACGGGTCTGAGCAGTTGTGTTGCGAATAGTTGCGATGTGTGCCGGGTACGATGCGCCAAATGTTGTTGTCTCGGGAGTTTGGTCGTAGAGAGTCTCTAGATCAATCTCCCTCTAGCGCAGCTTCGTTGGTCGTGTTGTTGGGTTTAACATTGCATCACCTCGCTCAACTGCCGTCATCCTTCCTATTCCTTAGTTTTTTAAGAAACTAGTGCGCTTTACCATCAACGGTTGCATCACTGCTTACCATCAGGCGAGATTGCAGTCAAACACTAGTTTATAATTATTAAAAAAAAAAAAACGTAGAATAAACTGATCGACTAATCCGTGCAGACGTTGTTGCTTCGCCCTTCCAATGAATGTAATGACACGAATTGCAATTACAGCTGACGTTAAAAACTGCCCTCTCAGTGGACTTTATGGTTGTTTCGAAAACCCTATTAGCTTAAAATAGCCTATCTAGCACTGCAGATAAAATATAAACTTATGAACTAACTTACTTACTTATCTATGGATGACAGCTGCAGAATAATAGCGTAACACACTATCAATAGCAATGGTTTTGATTTTGACAGTTCAACAACATTCATTGCGGTATTTACGTTATTGAGTAGACATATTTGGGGCCATATGGAATAATGGAATAGCAGTAAGTTTCAAAATGATTCCAATCGATAGTAAAAGAGTGTGACGTGACAGCCTCCGTGACGTAGCGGTAGCGAACGCGGCCGCTGCGCAAGGAGGCGTGGGTTCGATCCCCGCGCAGTGCAAATATTTGTGTGGATGAATATAAATATCTGCACTCGTGTGGTCGTGCCTCGAAAAGCACGTTAAGCCGTTGGTCTCGGTTGCCTTACGAACATCTAGTGACAGTCGTTACGGGTTGCTGGAGCCCTCAAAAAGCCCAACAATTGGTCTAACTGCAATTCTTCGGGTTGTGGAGGTCAGACGGCAGTCGCTTCACGGAAAATATCGAAGTTTAGCCAAAATCATCAGTTAGACTGTTAAAGCGGACCCCAGACTCCAAAGCTGAAAAAGCTTCGGAGGCGACTGGGATTCACGCTGAGATGATGATGAATAATAGGGTGTGACTTAATTAGGGTGCAGGCCAAGCTAAGCGAAACTGTCAAATATTCCCAATCAGCCTTGAACCTTAATGTTTTAGCGATAAAGTTAAAAATCTAATAAAGAAATTTGACAGATTAGCTTGATGTGCTGGCGTCTGTATATACGTATTTGTCATTCTGTATACATTGCATTATTGTGGTTATAAAGTCTATACTATTCATAACTCTATGTTCTATGCTGTGTCTGATACATTCACACACAAACACACATGCTGGATGTGGGAGTGTGTGTTTGTCAACTTGCTACGTTTTGGTCTGTAGTATCTATGTGGATGGTAGACATTTAAAATAATTCTATAACATTATAATTAACTGCCTTTTTGTTGAGGTCAGCCTCCAGTCTGAGTGGCTCCAACTGAATACTAGTATTTTAAATGAAGCGACTGCCTGTCTGAACTCCTCAACCCAAATACTGGGTGTTACCATAGGCGTACCATTGAGGGGCAGCTGGCCTTCTGCTCCCCTGGAAATCACGGAGAACTTTTCAACCCCGCACTTGACTGGCTTGAAATGATTTTAAATATTTTTTTTTTTTTAGTTTGGCGCTAGTTATGACATTGTGCCAATTTCATTTCTAGGCAATGTCACGTAATGAATTATTCATGTCGAAAAAAACGGCCGTGCGAACCAAACACTAGGAGAAAGATTTGGTACAAAGCCATGATGTGGCCACTATGCTACAATATTTCACTGTTCTTTATGAATTATTCACTGAATGCACTTTTTATTACATAAATCACGCGTTTTTATTTAGTATACGACACTATAAATAATTCAAAAGTCCAATGAAAAAAGAGCGTGGCACTCATCTTAGCTTCCCGCCAAAAAACCGATTTTAAATAATTACCTTCCTTCTTCTTCTTCAGCCTATAATGCCGGGGCTACATTAGCGGGCTACGGTGATGTATGTGGCCGGGTACATCGTTGCAACGCAATGTATTCGTGCGCAGACGATGTAACATCGAGGCACTGTCAATAAAGTGGCGCGCTTCAAAGGACTTGTCGCGACAATATTCGCTGGAATGGCCACACGTACGTCACTTTAGGGTCGTCCAGACTTTGAAGCGTTAATGCATTTCTTTTTCGTTGTATTTGTTTTGTACACATGTAACAAATAATAATTTACTGTCATATACAACGAATATTCGCCGTAGGCCGCTTTATGAATCTTCGCCCGTCAATGTAGACAAGTACATCGTGTATGTCCGACAACGGATATTTTACGCGCCAACGCGATACGAATCTTCGCCCGCTAATGTAGCCCCGGCATAATAGAGGTCCACTGCTGCACAAAGTGTGCTTCACCATAAACGGTTGCATCACTGTGAACAGGCGGCATCGCGGTCATCATCATCATCATCAACAACCTTTTTATCGTCCCACTGCTGGGCACAGATCTCCTCTCATACAGAGAAGGATTGAGCGTAATCACCAGGCTTGCTCAATGCCAGTTGGCGATTTCAGAATTAAAGTCCAGGTTTCCTCAAGATGTTTTCCTTCACCTTATAATTCAGTCATTGGTGACTTAGAAAGTAGATATAACTTAGAAAAGTTATATTGGTATTCGCCTGACCATACTTGAGAGGCTGGTGTTTTAACCACTAGGCCACCACGACTTCATCCCACGATTCCCACGATTCCATCGCAGTCATGCACTAGTTTATAGCATTGAAAAAATGTGGTTTTAACAGCATTTGAAATTAGTTTAGTTTAGTCTCGGTGGTAGGCCATAACATCGGCTGCCGGCGGAAGTTACCACCCACCAGACAAAGTCTTGCCGCCAAGCGATTCTGATGAAGCTGTCTGGTGAAGCCGTGTTCCGGCATGATGTCTGGTGAAGCCGTACGGAGGACGGGTCTGAACAGTTGTGTTGCGATGTATGGCGGGTACGATGCGCCAAATGTTGTTGTCTCGGGAGTTTGGTCGTGGAGAATCTCCAGATCAATCTCCCTCTAGCGCAGCATCGTTTGGTCGTGTTGGTCTTGGGTTTAACATTGCATCACCTCGCTCAACTGCCGTCATCCTTCCTATTCCTAAGTTTTTTAAGTGAATAGGCTTAATAAACTAGTGCGCTTTACACTCAACGATTGCATCACTGCTTACCATCAGGCGGGATTGCAGTCAAGCACTAGTTTATAATTATTAAAAAAAAAAAAAAAGTTTAAGTATACAGCAGGTAGGTAAGTGGATTATCAGATCATTTATTTTATATCATTCTGTATAATAAAGGGTGTATCTGACATCGACGCACAAACGAGTACCATGGATCCAGTACATGATTCTGAACCCCCCAGTGGTGGAATTTTACGTCGGCTTTTTCATGATTTAAAAAAAATAAATGTAGTTTTTTTTATTTGACCATTCACAATTGCTATACTTTTAGAACCCAATAAGATTTTAATGTAAACATTAATTAATTCGCTAATTACATAAAAAAGCGCAATGTAAACAAAACTCTAAAAACTGTCTTATCTGCTGATTTAATAGAGTTCACATCAGGGATCAACGTCATACCTACAAACCCGCACGGCGGCACGCTTGCAACGTTCAAAGCCCGAGCTGACCTTTTTCTTTAAACACTGTGAATTCTGTAACCGCGCATTATCGACATGAATGACTATCATAATTTTATTAGTGGCATGCGGTGTAGCCTTTTCGCGAAGTTTGCGTTACGATGTCAGATACACCCTGTATAAAAAACATAATTTTTTGTTATACATATGAAACCCGAAACACGTGTCCAGTATTTTTAAGAAAAGAATCTATGTAAGTACAAAATTTCAAAATAATATTATGAAAAACGACAAAGTTATGAGCTTGCTATTCTATTTGGTTGTCCCAACAAAAATATGGTCATAGCTCCGCTCGGGCCGGCGAGCGCGGTGCGTTGTCCTCTGGCGTCAGCTGTTGCGCGCGCGCTAGTACGTGACGCGCTTGGGAACCACACTGCAACAATTTCTAGATGTATTTGTGAAAAAATACAATATGTAAAGAAAACCCTGTCCGATCCGTGAAGGTACTGTTAGGTACCGATAACTGATTCTAATAATGCCCACAAAGACAGGCTAAACTTAAAAAAAAATCCCCCTAAAAAAATAAATATTATTTCGCAAAAAGAGGTAACTTAATACATGTGCCGTAAGCAACCCCATTCCGCGGGCGGCGGGGGGCAGGGCACGCGGCACCTGTGACGTGGTCGCGTCGCTATTCGCTTATAATAATACCGGTGTTGTTACTTTTTTAAAAATTACCAAATTTCGGGGAAATTGGAATTAATTCCCCGGAAAAAAGGATTATTTCAAAATTCATTAGTATTGTTACTTTGATGTTTTTGTAAAATTTTATATTATATTTGGTCAAGTGTTTACCTAACCTTTATTATCCTTACCGGTCGGACAGGGTTTTCTTAACATATTGTATAACGTGGTGTAAAACTGATTGGAATCGATTCAGTTGATTATTCTGAACAAACTGTATTCAATATTAACTATAATAACGTTGTATAATGAAAATTAACAATTTAAAACCAAGAAAAAAAATTCAAACGAATTGTATAATTTTAACATGTTTTGCTTGAATCAGTCTATTTATTAAAAAAAAAAAAGTCGTCCGTCACGACCTTAGACAATAAAAATTCAGTTACAAAAAAAAATCACGTCGTATCCACATTTTGCTAACGAAATGGGAAGACATTCCGGTTTGCACGCACACACGCAAACACTCACTCCTACAAAGACACAAACAAAATTGAATGTGTTCCAATCTTGGCAAATATATTTTGCTGGTGATAAAATAGTTTTCATACGATTTTGAACCTTACACAAACGAGATAGAGGTGGTGTATTTTTTTGGTGTCTGTAAAATAAGGTTGAATGCACATATCTCGTGTATTTAAGTTGCTTCCAACAATAAAGGTTAAAAATTTGTAAATTAGTTGGAAAATTAAGGATTAGTATTTATTTATTTCATTGATTTGAATTTTATTTTATTTTTTTCCACATTTTGGGAAATCAGCAGAAGAACGAGAGTAACCGACATAGCCCGAAGAATTGCAACACTAAAGTGGCAGTGGGCTGGACACATTGCCCGTAGGACCGATGTCCGATAGGGCCGACGGGTTCTCGAGTGGAAGATGCAGCGTGGGTAGGCCCCCGACAAGGTGGACCAACTACCTGGTAAAGGTCGCGGGAAACCGCTGGATGCGGGAGGCGCAGGACCGGTCGTCGTGGAGAACCTTGGGGGAGGCCTATGTCCAGCAGTGGACGTCTTTCGGCTGAAATGATGATATTATGGGTTGCCGAAGTCTGAAGATAAATATTTTTTTCTTAGAAAATGTTACTGATAAAGGTGATGTTCCATATCCCTTTGTTCCATGGACATTAATTCCAGTTTCCTAATATCGAAATTGTCTTCAAGTTTATCAGCTTCAAGGGTTACATTTAGGCATTTACAAACACAGAGAGCCATGTTGTCCGGAAGCATTTTTTTTTTTTTTAACTGGCACTTGACCGCAGTCCCGCCTGATGGTAAGCAGTGATGCGATCATTGATGGTAAAGCGCACTAGTTTATTAAGAGCCTATTCACTCTAGCCTTGAAGACACTCAAATTGTAATGTGGTGGAAACACCGCCGCTGGCAAATTGTTCCAGTCCCTCGATGTACGCGGTATAAAAGAGGAAGCGAAACGCTTCGTCCGGGTCGCAGTGGTGTCAACAACGTAAGGGTGGAAACTCGCCGTACGACGGGTCGTCCGGCGGATGGGGGAATTAAATCATGCAATTCCCTTGCACACTCACCAGAATGCAACCTATAGAAGACCGAAAGGCTGGCTACTCTACGTCTGTGCTCCAGGCTTTGGAGACCGTTTCGAGTTAAGTCTGGGTCGCCAATCAGCCTCTTCGCACGTAACAATAAAAAAAATATACAATATAAATAAATATTCAAATATATATAAATATTCAAATTGTGACTACAGTAGCGACAACTTTCAGATAAACGCATCAATTAAATTAACTATTAGATTTTCTGTATTTTTTTTTTGTCTTGACGGTTAGCGTAGTGGTCAAGCTATTGACTACTGCGCTGCGTGTCGCGGGTTCGATTCCCGCATGGAAAAAACATTTGTATGACCTACAAGTAGTTTTTCCGGGTCTGGCTGTTTGTATAAATGAGTTTATATCGACGCTTGAAAGGCAATCATATCTAAATGACAAAATTTCGTAAATTGAGTTATATGTATACACCATTCGAACCGCCAGATTTTTCTGCGTCGTTTGGTGTATACAATATACGACCGATAAGGATAATAAAGGTTAGGTAAACACATGAACAGATATAATATAAAATTTTACATAATCATCATAGTAACAATACTAATGAATTTTAAAATAATATTTTTTTCCCGCGAATTAATTACAACTTTCCCGAAATTCGGTAATTTTAAAAAAGTGATAACACCATTTTGACTGTACGCTTATGCGATTCGACCACGCGTCGCGTGCCCTGCCCCCCATTGCCCGCGGAAGGGTGTCCTACCGCACATGTATTAAGTTACCTCTTTTTGCAAAATAATATTTATTTTTTAGGGGGATTTTTTTTTTAAACTTTAGTCCGGCTTTATCGGTATTAGTAGAATCAGTTATCGATACGTAACAATACCTTCACGGATCGGACAGGGTTTTCTTTACATATTGCATAACAAAATTTACGAATTTTTTTCGCTTAGATATGATTGCCTTTCAAGCGTCGATATGTTTGTAAACGCACCTACGATACAGGAGAAATCCTTAGTGCAGGGCAACATTTTTTTAAATAAAAAAAAAATATTTATCTTATCTATCTATCTTTGAATAACAAACCCATCAACAAATATACAAAAACTATGCAAATATTACATTTAAACACGCTATTTATCTAATCAATCCACCCCAGACATGTAGCAAAAAAGAACACAGAAAAAAAGGCGAACCCATACGACTAAACTAGTCTATGATATGTTTTTGTATGCAAAATGAACGAACAGGATAGACTGAGAGCGAGTGAGAGGGAAGGCAATAGTCAGACAAAGGTGTGTGAGCGAGACGGATATATAATTAAAAGTTTTGTCGCAGCGGCTTTCCGAGGGTACGCTGGAGTAGGACAAAGAAAACTGTGGAGAATGTTTTTTTCTATAGTTATTTTGGTATTATAGTTTTTTTATTACAATATTTTAAACTAGCTTTCCGCCCGCGGCTCCGCCCGCGTTTATGTCGGTTATATCGCGTTTTAAATTAAATTTATTTAATCCTCCAAGACTTCTAACTTTACGTCTGCAGAATTTCAAAGCAATCGGTTCAGTAGTTACAGCGTGAAAGCGGAACAAACAAACAAACAAACTCACTTTCCCATTTATAATGTTATTAAGGATAAGTATCTACTGTTCATTTATTCCCAATTTTACTTCAATGTATAATAAACTATTTCTGCCCCGCGGTTTCACACACATTAGGAATACAAAGATAAAAACTATTCTATAAGTATGTTATAAAACATCTGTGTGTAAAATTTCATCAACATCCGTTCAGTAGTTTTAGCGTGTAAGTGAAACAAACATACATACAAAATTACACGTTTATAAAATTAGCAGGACTTTTTTTTAGCAGGATCAGGATGCCTAGTATGAGTTTTCATTATGAGACTCGATCGTCGATATAGAGCGCGTTGGGCGCTCTCATTGGTTGAAAGTTCTTACAACCTTGAAGCGGGCCATTCAATGAGTTTTTGGAGGTACACTCCTAAATAAAAGTCGTGGATACCGGAAAAACAGTTTAATCACTATCACAATAATTATAGGCGTAACTTGGCGCTAGTTAACAATGGTAGGAAAAACACTGGGAACACTGAGATGAGTTATGAGAGTTTAAAGTCTACTCTGTAATAACGACTGCTTGTCGTAAGGTTTGTATACGTACTGCCTGGTGCAAGCCGCAAGTAGAGTTATGTTTATTTAGTGTCGGAAACATTAAGTGTTGAGGGTTTTAATATTAACTAGTCATCATCATCATCCCAGCGTTAATCCCAGTCGCATCCGAAGCCTTTTCAGCTTTGGAGTCTGGGGTCCGCTTTACCAGTCCAAATGCTGATATGGCTAAACTTCGACATTTTTCCGTGAAGCGACTGCCGTCTGACCTCCACAACCCGAAGGCGACATCGAAGTATTGCAGTTAGACCAATTGTTGGACGTTTGAGGGCTCCAACAACCCGTAACGACTGCCACTAGATGTTCGTATGGCAACCGGGACCAACGGCTTAACGTGCTTTCCGAGGCACGACCAGACCAGTGCAAATATTCATATTCATGCATACAAATATTTGCACTGTGCGGGGATCGAACCCGCGCCACCTTGCGCAGCGGCCGCGTCCGCTACCGCTACGCCACGGAGGCTGTCAAAATTAACTAGTTTAGCTTAGTAATTTAATATTAACTAGTGTTGTGACACAATACGCCACAAGTTAAACGCGCTCGATATCGACGATCGAGTCTCGTAATGTAAACTCATACTAGGCCTACTGATACACAATGTATTGAACACTGGAACAAAACTATGATTTGCCGAATACCCTTTTGTATTTTTATCAATAAAATAACTTCTTTAATCGCTATCTTACTTGATGATAACAAAACATCAAGAATGATTTAATGTACAGTTAACAGCAGGTCAAACTACCCGAAACTGCCCAATATTCCCAATCAACCTTGAGCCTTAATGCTTTAGGTATAAAGTTGAAAATGTAATAAAGAAATTGGACAGATTGTAGTAGTTTTGATGTGCTGTCGTCTGTACAACTATTACAGCGCACATTTCAAATAAATATTTGTTTTTACCTTTACGATTACTATTGAGATAAGCATTTTAATTCACAAAAATAACGCACGTATACGTAAAATAGCACTTTTTTAATGTTATAAGGTAGTGCTTAACTGCGATCCCGCCTGATGTAAGCAGTAATGCAATAGCTGTTGGGAAAGTAAATTAGTTTACTACTAGCCTATTCACTGTAGCCTTAAAGACACTTTAATTATAATCGGAAACATATAAAAAATATATAAAACCATAAAGATAATCAAACAGCATTTGGTAACACTTTCTATTATGCCGGGGCTTCATTAGCGGGCTACGGCGAATATTCGGGCTACAGCGACGAATGTGGCCGGGTAAATCGTTGCAATGCAATGTATTCGTGCGCAGACGATGTAGCATCGGGGCACTGTCGGTAAAGTGGCGCCCTTCAAAGGACTTGTCGCGACAATATTCGCTGGAGTGGCCACGCCTACGTCACTTCAGTGTTCTCCAGACTTTGAAGCCGGACTGACGTTCTTTTTGCATTTTTTTTTTTGTACACATGTAATAAATAATAAGTTACTGACATATAACGCAAAGCCACTGCTTCCTCCATCGTCTCAGCAGCACAACTAAACAACGAATATTCACCGAAGGCCGCTTTCTGAATCTTCGCCCGCCAATGTAGACAAGAACAGACCGACAACGGAATCTTCGCCCGCTAATGTAACCCCCTGCATTAGTGAAAGAATATTAGTGATCCGCGAACAAGTTGTATAACTCTGTCACAGTAGCAAACAAATCAAATTTACTAGAGATCCAAATTATTTTACTTTAGTTAGTGATTGAAGTCTCCTGTTAAGCAAATAATGGCAGTGCATTTTTTTTCTTTCTTTCGTTAAGAAAAGGACAGAATATAGCATGTTAGTTTAGATCTGTCAAATTAGTCCGCGCTTGACGTAAATCGATGTATTTTTGGTCGCCATATTTGTAATAGCGTCTAAACTGTCTATGGAAAAACTTATTTTTTATTTTTCTTCGCAATCCCGCCTGATGGTAAGCAGTGACGCAATTTGAGCCTATTCACTCTAGCCGTGAAGACACTCAAATTGTAGTCCGACGGAAACACCGCCGCTGGCAAATTGTTCCAGTCCCTCTTTATACGCGGTGTAAAAGAGGAGGCGAAACGCTTCAAACAAATCGGCGCCATTGTCCTTTAAAATAACTTGTAGTAATTGGTAATGTGGCAATAAGGATGCTGTTCTAATAGAGATAAACTTTTACAAATAAATTAAGAATTTTTTTTTTTGATAATACAAATTCAGGTCTTTATAATACGAATATTTACAGGCATAGACGCCATTTTGGCAAACTTACTACCATCTGTCAACTTTCTATAATAGATTTTCAACTTTACTGCCATTATTAGGAGTAGATGCGCATCCCTGATGACGCGTGTTCGCCGCAGAAACAACAGTATTCCCAGTGTGTTCAAGGATCAGTGGGATTCTCCCATGTGGCAGAGGTGGATGCAGCTCCACGCTAAGTTTTAAAATAATTTTATGTGTCTGCAACCTACTAACACTAGAATTTAAGTAAAATTGTTACTAACCTTATGGACTTCGGTCTGAAATAAAAGTATTCTATTAGGTTCAAGGTTGATTGAGAAAATTTGACATTTACAGGTAGCTTGATTTATTAACGTTCACATTCAATTTTACATTATCGTCATCATCTCAGCGTTAATCCCAGTCGCATCCGAAGCATTTTCAGCATTGGAGTCTGGGGTCCGCTTTACCAGTCTAACTGCTGATATGGCTAAACTTCGACATTTTTTCGTGAAGCAACTGCCGTCTGACCTCCACAAACCGAAGGCAACATCGAAGCATTGCAACTAGACCAATTGTTGGACTTTTGAGGGCTCCAACAAACCGTAACGACTGCCATTAGATGTTCGTATGGCAACCGGGACCAACGGCTTAACGTGCTTTCCGAGGCACGACCAGACCAGTGCAAATATTCATATTCATGCATACAAATATTTGCACTGTGCGGGGATCGAACCCGCGCCTCCTTGCGCAGCGGCCGCGTCCGCTACCGCTAGGCCACGGAGGCTGTCAATCATTCACACATTCAATTTTAAATGACACAAGCAAAAAAAAGCCCGATAAAATATAGATACATCTTCTCTACTCCACAGAATCCTCTGTTCCGTTTTTACAGAATATATTCCGATGAGTTCCGTTTATACCCTTCTTAACCGACTGCGAAGAGCGAGGTGTTGTGTTTGTTGGTTATTTCCTGTTAATTTACTTAGCTGTCAATTAAGTTGCAACAGATATACAAAAAAACATTTCGGATTCACAATTTTTTTTTCACAATATTTTGATTTCAGAGAGTGTACATGGACTTTGGTTTTATAGAAATAAGTATTTCAATGAAATCAAAGGCCTTTGGAATGACAAATTTATCTATTACTAATATATAAAGCTGAAGAATTTGTTTGTTTGAACGCGCTAATCTCAGGAACTACTGGACCGATTTGATAAATTATTTTTGCGTTAGATAGCCCATTAATCCAGGAGGGCTTTAGGCTATATAACATCACGATGCGACCAATATGAGCGGAGCATATAAAAAATACATATCGAAACCGTGCGGCGCAGCTAGTCGATTATCCATACTAATCCATACTAATATTATAAATGCGAAAGTACTCTGTCTGTCTGTCTGTTACGCTTTCCCGCTTAAACCTCTCAAAGTCTCAACCGATTTTGGTGAAATTTGGCACAGACAATCTTTAGACCCTGAGAAAGAACATAGGCTACCTTTTATCCCGGAAAAAATTTGATGTTCCCGAGGGAAATCTAAAAAGCGCGATATAACCGAACTCGGAACGACGGCGACGGCGGAAAGCTAGTAAGATAATAATAATAGGATTTGTATACACTATAGTAAGATATTTTTATCTTGTGTGTTCATAGCTTAAGTTTCAAAAAAAGCTGTGTCCGTGTATACCTGGCAGTCATTAATGTACAGACGACAGCACACCAAGCTACTACAATCTGTCAGATTTCCTTATTAGATTGTCAACTATATCAGCAAAGCATTAAGGCTCAAGTTTGATTGGGAATATTTGACAGTTTAGGGTAGCCTGACCTGCTGTCTTCACAACTGTTTTTTTTTTATAATTATTGTTTGACAGCAATCCAGCCTGATGGTAAGCAGTGATGCAATCGTTGATGGTAAAGCGCGCTAGTCATTGAGCGATTGGCTGAAAAACGAAAGCAAACATGATTATCGACAAAGAATGCTACAATACAATACAACGTGTAACAAAAAGGGTATATACATAACAAAGGCATGGCATCTTTACATGATATCAAACGATATTGGAAGGGTTTTATAATCCTATCTCTTTATGTTAGGAAGTTATGGGGAAAAACACCGCCTGTGATAGGCTACTATCATACTAGTCGCACAGAGATATTGAAGACATTTATGGGATTTTGGCAAGTAACGTGACGGGTAACGAGTAGTTATTAACGTATGTAGTGTGCTGGCACGTTTGTTATGATTTGATTTTAAGAAACACACGAAACCGAAAATTTGGTACCAATTTTTTGAGTATTTTATTTTGAGTTGAAACCCTTCCGATATCGTTTGATATCATCTAAAGATGCCATGCCCTTGGTATGTATATACCCTTTTTGTTACACGTTGTATATTATAACTAGACGCCGACGGGCTGATTGTGGGCACAGAAACAGTGGGAGTGACTTTTGTTTTGACAGTTCAACAACATTCATTGCGTTATTAACGTTGCTGTGCTGACAATTTTGCCGAACATAATACGCAATGGATTAGAAATATCATACGAAATTATTTCGAATTGTGAATTAATGTGAGTTACAATATTAGGATGCTTTTAGAATTGAATTGATATATGGGGGTTAAGGAAATAGAAAACTATCTAAACGGTTAGCGCAGTGGTTAAGCTATTGACCGCTTCGCTGCATGTCGCTGGTTCGGTTCCCGCACGGAACAAATATTTGTATGACCTACAAGTAGTTGTTCCGGGTTTGTCTGTTTGTGTATGTGAGTGTATATGTTTGTAAATGCACCAACGATACAGGAGAAATTCATAGTATGGGCAACGTTTCATAAAAAAACAAAAAATGTATGTAAATAGGATTAAGTCTTGTACAACTAAATATTATTTATTACTAGCTTTTCGCCCGCGGCTTCGCCCGTGGCTTCGCCCGCGTGGAGTTCGGTTATATCGCGCTTTAGATTTCCTTCAGGAACATCTTTTTTTTTTTTCAATAAAACTTGGCCTATGTCCTTTCTCAGGGTCTAAAGATTGTCTGTGCCAAATTTCATCAAAATCGGTTGAGAGGTTTAAGCGGGAAAGCGTAACAGACAGACAGAGTTACTTTCGCATTTATAATATTACTAGCTTTCCGCCCGCGGCTTCGCCCGCGTGGAGTTCGGTTATATCGCGTTTTTAAGATTTCCCTCGGGAACATCTAATTTTTCCGGGATAAAAGGTAGCCTATGTTCTTTCTCAGAGTCTAAAGATTGTCTGTGCCAAATTTCATCAAAATCAGTTGAGAGGTCTAAGCGGGAAAGCGTAACAGACAGACAGACAGACAGAGTTACTTTCGCATTTATAATATTAGTATGGATTGTAAATATAGTATATACTACTAGTATTATTGTAATATTAAAAAGCAGAGGAATTTTGTAGATACGAAACTAGATATATTTTTTAATGTTTAATCCTATTTAATAAGATAAGAGTTTTTATGTTAATTACTTAATCACACAAAAACTACTGAACTGATTTGGGTGAAATTTGACACAAAAGTAGTTTATAACCAAATTTAACACAAACGATACTAGTCGTGGTCTATGTGGACAGATTCGTTCGAAACTAAATTAATATAAATATTCTGTTAATTAAATTATTGTTTATGGATTAATTTCAGAAATTCGCAGTCAATACTGAGATTGTGAATTAAAAGAATTATTTTTATAACTCCTTACATAACAAAAAACATTAAATATAAGTTAAAACAACCATTTTAAGTGAAAATTATTTATACTGATACAAGGAGAAGGAAAACATCTTGAAGAAACCTGGACTTGTAACTCTGAAATCGCCAACCCGCATTGAGCAAGCGTCGTGATTACGCTCAATCCTTCTCTGTAAGAGAGGAGATCTGTGCCCAGCAGTGGGACGATAAAAAGGCTGGTGAAGATGATGATGAAGGCATATTTAAAGAAGGAAAGTTTGTTTTGTTAAAAGTAATACTTATATTTTTAATTTTCTTATTTATTGTATATGTCCTTTATACCGCATTAGGTTAAGCAATCTGTATTGCTAGAATAGAAACTAGCACGCTTTACCATCAACGATTGCATCACTGCTTACCATCAGGCAGGATTGCGGTCAAGCATAAGTTTTTTTTTAATAATTATAAAATCATAAGTAAAATTATAATTATAATATAAGATGGTAAGCAGTGATGCAATCGTTGATGGTAAAGCGCACTAGTTTAGTAAGCCTATTTACCTACTTAAAAAACTTAGGAATAGGAAGGATGACGGCAGTTGAGCGAGGTGATGCAATGTTAAACCAACACGACCAAACGATGCTGCACTAGAGGGAGACTGATCTGGAGACTCCACGACCAAACTCCCGACACAACAACATTTGGCGCATCGTACCCGGCACACATCGCAACACAACTGCTCAGACCCGTCCTCCGTACGGCTTCACTAGACATCATGCCGGAACACGACGAATCGCTTGGCGGCAAGATTAGTTTATAATTATTAAAAAAAAAAAAAATAGATGAATATATGTATGTGTTTGTATTTAATTAAATATTCTACATAAATACACTTCACTTTGCCCTCTATTGCAGTCTTGAACATAACTGGCAAAAATTGGATGTTGTGAAGATAAATAAGAGAAAAAAGCTTTACTTAAAAAATCATAGAAGTAAATAAAATATTAATATATATATAAGTAACGTGCAATGTACGAGGACTAAACAGCAATTTCAACCAAATGGATACGACACGCGGCGCGAACACACTACACGAAATATTGTCGATGATAACGTAATTATTATTATTACTTTGTCCATGATTAGTTTTGCCTATAATTTTATATTAACTCATATTTTTTTGGGTTTTTAATTGAACTTGTCCTAAAGTACGACTGGAGAAACATAATCGTATGTTTTTTTTTGACAAGTTTCAAGGAAATAGTGCAATATTTAACGAGTTTTATTTTCGGTCATAAATCTTATAACATATCATCAATTACGTTAGTCTGCTTCGAACTGAGCAATATTTACACGTTTAAGTAAAACTACTAGCTCCTAAACAGAAAAATAGACACTTTTTCGACATTAACTTCATAAAACAAATATATTCAATTTCATCTTCGCAAAATCTTCCAAAAATACACATAGTCAAAGACGATAGACACAAAATAGAACAAAAATATAAAATTTATTCCGAAATATTAAGTAAAATGTAACAATAATATATAAAAACAAGGTGAAGTTTTCGCCCCGTGCGAATACACTGACCCGTACGCCGCTTGCTTCAGCAAATGAATGTGTACAGACATTGTACACACTGCGTATGCTTTTGTTCTATTAAATATGAATTATTTTTAACAAAAGAAAATATTAATGAATTATAATTAGTTTTCTTTTTCGATACTATTATTTATTAACTTATATTAAATACTACATATTTAGATTTTTTAATTTTATTAAAATCATGTGAGTAAATACATACCATACATATTGAAGTCAAACTTGGACGTGTGACGTTTAAGAACACTTCGTACATGAGAGAGAAGAAAGATATGGCTCTCTCTTTCTCACACTAATTTCTAGTTCTTTATTTTTTATTAGACTCACGTGTAATTTTTTTAGTATTTTTAAAACTAGATATTATGTTTAAAACAGGTTTTATGGAGTTCTATTTATCTATAGGCAGAATGTTGCCTTTCAGACATTTTCTTTAGCACTTTGTTATAATTAATTAGTTATGATGAAAAACTACATTTTGTTTGTACTTCCGTTGCTATGGTAACATACCTTACTTTTTATTAAAGATATCTATAGAATTTTAAATTCAAGACTTAGGACGTCTCCTAGAACCATTTTATTGTAACCAGAAGCTTCCATTTCCTTCTATAAAAACCTTGACATCTACACAATCTAAAAGTATCTACTCTAAGACAGCCATAAAATAATTGCCGCCAATTTTTTGACAGCTGTCACTGTCATCATATCTTTTTAAATAATTGGCGCCAATATTTCGTCAGCTGGCACGGCTTACAATTTTTTTTTCTACTTGCTGCATAGGTAGGTATGGGAGATACAACCAAAGAGGACATATTACAACAATATAATTAAACATAATAAATTGAATTGATGTGTTAAGTAGGTGGTAAATTTTTCCTTCCAAAGGTCGACACGGTACCTATATGTATGTATTTATTGCTGCATCTGAATAAACATGTGCGTTCTTCAAGTTATTAATGTGTGGAGTTTTAAACATACATTTATGTATTACTATCTGTGCCTCGCGGTTTTACCCGCGTAAATTCAGATCCCCTGGGAATATCCGGATAAAAACTATCCTATATATCAATCCTGGTTATAGGCCATCTGTGTGCCAGAACTATCATATATGTTAGTTCTGGTTATACGCCATATTTCATCTAAATCCGTTCAGTAATTTTGGCGGGAAAGAGTAAAAGACATTCATCCATACATAGACAAAAGTGACATAATTCAATTAATATACTGTTTGTTTGTTTGAACGCGCTAATCTCAGGAACTACTGGTTTGATTTGAAAAATTCTTTTTGCGCTGGGTAGCCCAATAATCCAGGAAGACTTTACATCACGCTGCAACCAATAGGAGCGGAACTGTATAACTAAACCACGCGAACAAAGTCGCTGGCGGCCGCTAGTAAATATAAAAAAAGAACACATTTAGGCATCAATGAACTCGTCCGTATTGCTGTCACCTGGAGACGTGCCCAGAACACTGGTAGACACTTCCATCGTCCTTTTTCTTCTTACCTGCTTATCCCCCCTTTCAAACAAGTCGTACAGATCATCGGATAAGTATAAAGGTATTGTTAAACCAAGATTGTTTACATTTTACACATACAAGCCAACAGACATGTAGATTTCTTGTTATAATACTCGTCACGATCACTTTACTGACTCATCCAGTAAGTTCTGTAGTCGTATTTACTCTTGCCTTCTTTGACAAAATGGGTATACTTCAGGTACATGTCTACCTATCCCTACGGGAACGCAATGCGTGATGCTATTTTATGTCGTAGTTGTATTTTGAAGGATGTCTTTAATCCACTGCTTCTAATGTTCGATAATTTGCTTCTAAAACAACGTAAATAACGCAATGAATGTTGTAGAACTGTCAAAATGAAACCCATCGCTACTGTTAGTGTTTTTTTTACACAATTACCCCGATTGATTTTTTGTATATGTTCTTTGTCGTTTCATTGGTAGAATTTCCAAGTTTGAGGCCAAACTTCCGTAAACCTTCGACAATCTCGATTAGATTCGGCAAATAAGTCATAAAAAAATATATTATTGTTTAAAAACAGCTAAATTTACGTTAAAATCCCTATTAAGTAACAAACTTTAGTTGATTTTGGCATATTTGAACCAATAACCTTCAATTATATTAAATTAGAGAAGAATATTCGAGCGACCGAACATTCAAATTCGTCGGCCATATTGGATTTTTGAAATCAAAGCGCCAATCTTACTTCAAAATTAATTTAGTGAAGGAATCGATTACAATCTCTAACAAGTATCAATAGTAAATCGATTAGAAATCGTAACTCGTGTGCATTTCAATAGCATTTTGCGGAAATCCATAGGCTAAGCTAAAAATAAATTAACTAAAATACCGGACAGTCTATAATATGAGAACATAGTATATGCTCGACTTGCAGAAGGTTTATGAAGAATATTCCTTGAATTAAAACGGTTGATATCCAAATCGCGTTGTTGGAGATAAGTAAAAAATACAAGGTGTAGCAATATTCTTGTTCTTTTGATACAGAAAAGTCTTAAAAACATCTAAAATTCCTGTGGACATACGCATTTAGCGTAAAAGTGTTTGATGGCGTTTCAATATACGAATCGATTTCAATAATTTTCGCCGTCAAATTCTTCATTAAGTCGCCTGCCTTCTTTCCAAGCGCGCAAACTTGAAAAAAGTCCGTGAAGCACGATTAATCACATTTCGAATCATTTTGAAGGCATTACTCGAAATATTTTTCATCAGTGTAAAAGATTTTTGTTCAACTGTCAAAATGGAACCCATTGCTCAAATCTTAGTGTTTTGCGCAATTAACCTGTTAATCATAATTTAACGCTTAAGTAAACTAAAATTAAACACTTAACTGCTCATCTTATAGCGGATGTCATAATTTACCAACTAGAAAAAAAAATTGGTACTAGATAGGTTAAGGTCATGGCTTTGAAAATATAATAACACCCTGCATTTTTTCCCATAACATACAAAGAATCTACTTAGTAATAATAACTACACATTTAAAATAAACGTTTCCTACTTGAACAGACATTTTTAAAAACGAAAAATAAATTTGTTCAAAAATTTTGAAATTCAAATAATACGCCCTTTAAAATACAATTTATCAATGAATTTGTACCGGGTCTTAAACTTTTTTTAACATTATAAACTATTTCTTGTCCACAACTTCGCCTGATGGTAAGCAGTTATGCATTACTTTAGTAGAATTACCCAACACACCTTATTATTTTCGAGAAGGTAAGAAATGTCATATCGTCCGCTATACTTACAACACACTAGTTTTCGGCCCGCGGCTTCGCCCACGTGGAGTTCGGTTATATCCCGCTTTTTAGAAAAGGTAGCCTATATCCTTTCTCAGGGTCTAAAGATTGTCTGTGCCAAATTTCATCAAAATCGATTGAGAGGTTTAAGCGGGAAAGCGTAACAGACAGACAGACAGAGTTACTTTCGCATTTATAATATTAGTATGGATAACCACCTCAACATATCAGAAGTGTAACACTGATCGAATATAAGGAAAGAATACAAAGAAATATTATGTTTGGCAGAACAAGAAAGAACACAAAACAATATCATTATTAATCTTTTTAAATTATATGTAAATATTTTTGATATTATCTGTGAAATTAAATACTTAGATAATAACAATAATCAACTTTATTGCTAAAGAATTAAGGCTAAAAATTGTTTGGGAATAGTTGATGGTTTAGGACAGTTTGACCTGATGTCATCCGTACCTATGCAGAATATGCGCAAACTGTGATCAAGAATGGTGTAACTAATCTTGTTTTATTTAATACTAGCTTTCCGCCCGCGGCTTCGCCCGCGTGGAGTTCGGTTATATCGCGCTTTTTAGATTTCCCTCGGGAACATCAAATTTTTCCGGGATAAAAGGTAGCCTATGTTCTTTCTCAGGGTCTAAAGCTTGTCTGTGCCAAATTTCATCAAAATCGGTTGAGAGGTTTAAGCGGGAAAGCGTAACAGACAGACAGACAGACAGACAGAGTTACTTTCGCATTTATAATATTAGTATGGATTTTGTTATAGCATGTTCGCCTTTATTCATAAACCTTGCTTAAATATAACTAGTGATATTTATTAATGATTAGCGACTGTTTAGCCATACATTTATGACTTTTGAACATCACTTAAATTTAATCATCGTTTATGAATAAACCCCAATGTGTCTGTCGCATCATATTGTGCACAATGTTTGCTTTGTATCTTGCTCTTATTGTTTTTAAGTTATTGTGTAACAATTGTAGATAGGCCAATAAATTAAATAAATTAAAATATAAAAAAAAGCTTTGAACTTAATTTTTTCTTAAAAATTAAAAGTACGAAAAAGGATTACCTGGTAATCTCTTTCTCTTGCATGTACTATGACAATCTTTATTTACGTAAAAAATATGTATAGAAACCGTTCCGTTTGTGTGCGTGCAAATCTTAGTGTGAGTGTCAGGGCTGTCACGAGCATTTTGGTTTATTTATTTTTTTAATTATAAATTTTCTTCGAGTGAATAATGATAAATTTGATTTCGACATTCATTTAGTTTGCTTGACTTTGCTTGAGGTCGGTTAAGCAATTATTTTGTTGGTAAGTCATTTAAAAATGTCTTAACTTCGCATAGTAACAGGTGATTTAAGTATCGGAACAAGTATGTATTATTAACGAAAACAGATTAATATTAGACTTTACAAAGCATCATCATCATCATCAGCAATGAGTCTAATTTAGGTACCCT
Source organism: Sesamia nonagrioides (assembly GCA_017933935.1). Lineage (NCBI taxonomy): Eukaryota > Metazoa > Arthropoda > Insecta > Lepidoptera > Noctuidae > Sesamia > Sesamia nonagrioides. The sequence goes on along the minus strand of JADWQK010002222.1, from coordinate 93,663 downwards.
AAATTAGACTCATTTAAGAAGATAAGGATAATTAAATATTTTATAGTCGTACTTCGTTCATGGGTTAAAATAATAACACATTTACATTCATGCGACTATGTTGTAATCAAAATTCGAAATCTCCACCAAAGGAAATCTTTCTTTTTTTTTTTCAAAAAATGTCTTCGACTAAAGCAAACGTTTAACGCAATACTAATTGTCTTTTAAATTAAAAACGGCAGTAGTTTAGCAATTATAGTCAAAATAGTAAGAAATAAAATGCAAAATTAAATTCAAAATCAAAAAGCAGCCCTGCCAAGTCAGCGTGTGAGCGGGTAAGAGAATACGAAACCAACACAGATACGGACTGGCCGCGTGCCGATATGGCCGCGCGCGCTTCCAACATAACGCGCTCTCGTGTTTTGCCTCATATCTGTCGAAATACGCCATATTGTTTTATTGTTCACTATTATTTATAATAACCACAACATTTTACAAATATTCAAAGTGATTTTTACGTCAAAACGCCAACTTAACGGATTATGTCAAACAATAATGTCATCGTTACTTTATTGATAATTTGTAATATTTATCTCGTTTTATCACGATCGGCGATTCGTTACGGACGTGTGTAATTTAAAAATCGGGAAATATGTTTTATAATTAAATACGTTGTATACGTGTGCGTGAGTGTTGTTTCTAAAAATATTACGTTGAAAAATAACTGTTTTGTACTCAGTGTTGTGTTTTTTAATGCAATGTCTACGGTGAACGTTTAAAATAAGAATGCATTTAATGTTGCCATTGTTTAAAAAAAAAAATATTTAGCGAAAATGGATGTGTTTGTGCAGTGATATGGATTATCCTTTGTGTTTCGGATTGTAAAAATGGATAAACCCTCCTTCAAGGTATGGCATAATGATTTTTTTTTACCTTTTCCTCAGATAATCTTCAATGATTAATTCAACAAGAGTAGTCAAATACAAGTACTTTTAATTGCCTACATAATTTGCATATTTATTTAATTATCTCTGGTTTGAAAATAGATTGTTAAAATTTTATGAATGGATTACTAAAAGCTTATAATTATAATGATCTGTTTAGAGTGGTCAGATAATTATTGGCAGTCAAAATACTCGAGTCAAACGAGTGACGTCACCCATTGTCTAGTTCTTAGGACGACTCCTCACTGCGCGGGTTTCTTCTATTGTTTTCATAAAAAAACTTAACGATGAACTAATTTTTATTTTAAATTTTAGTGGTTTATTTTGGTAATTGACGGTTGATATTGGTTTTAGACATTTAAAAGTTAAGAAAATGATATTATTGTTACTTCCCCTACCCTACCGGTCCGCCATATCAGCAAGTTAGTGTTGTGGCGCAATGATAAAATAATCGATATCGATGTTTCGAAACTTCAATTAAGTTCCACATTTTTATGATTTGTATTCACTTTGTTTGAGTTTATGGTCTTGTATAGTCGATTAGTAATAGATGATATATCGAGGTGTGTTATTCTTGGCACATTTTTTTTTCTGGGACATTATCCGAATACTGAAATGAAGAATTCTCGTATTATTTTGATCGTTTTTTAATCAACAGTGATTATTTACAAACGCGATCAATTTTGAATAACAGCTACTTAGATAACCAAAATTGACATTAATTTCAATATTTTAATGAGACACGATTAATTTAAAATGTTTAATGAATATTCTTCTATTAAGTTATTAACTTATTAACGATAGCAGGTTTGTTTCTAGATGACATACTTTACTTATTATTCTATTTTGTATAATTCTACTAAAGGTTATTTTTGAACGGACGACGAGAGTATATTTTTGTTCAGCGACGCTTGAGTAGGTCATCTTGGTACTAAATATTTAAATCGTTGTCTAAATAAAGTTAAAGCGACACAGTTTTCGACTACATTTTGGTAACAATTTTTAACTTTATCTTTCCCACTGGTGGTCAAAGGTCTCATAGTCGCCTAATCTCTTGCAATTTTTATTTATTTGCCTAATTTAACTATGACTATGCTAAAATTTAAGAGTACCTATGACCTTGTGCATGTCAGTGTGTGATTTTATTTAGCTTCAATTTGTTATCGCTTAACACGCAAAAACTAAGAAAATTATCAAGAATCTTTGAAAATTTCATCCTTGAGTTTGTTTCTCTGAATCAAATTCATAAGTATTAGCTGACCAGCTACATTTTTGTCCATTTTGAAAGCATCCGCCAACGCAGCGCGTGAACACTTCGGGTAATCGACGACCCATAAACTCTAAATTAGAACATCTATTTATAAAATGCAGTGTCTCTCACTCTAGGACTGGTTTATTGCCGTTTAGTTTAATTTATTGAGCTATTGTTTAGTTAGTTTAAATAAACTGCTGAGTGTAGGAACCATTTTGTTTTTATTTAATTATGGCCATGTGGCAGTTTTGATGATTTTCTTTCTTTTACTGTTCTGCATAATTAAAATAATTAGTCATAACTGTACCTTGGACGTCTTTGTTATCCCTGAATGAATCTTATCAGCGTTACAGATCTGAAATATTAATGTGATTTTTATATTTGATTACTTTGTTATACTGTTTGTTGTACGCGTGACGACATTTTTCAAGCTTATATTTCCAGTTTCAACTGACTTCGCATTATGTAGGCTTTTCGTGCAATCAAAAGTCAATTTATAATGGATATGTATAGCTTTATATGTCGTAGTGTACTCCGCGAGATTATTATGCTAAGTGTAAATATTTATTAAGTAAATGACAATGTAATCGTATACTGTACCTTAATTATTTAACGGCTGACTTTTAAAGAAAAAATGTAGTGCAGTGCAGGTGAAGCCGCGTCGTAGTAACAGTTAAATTTAACCTTAGCAACAAAATAACACTGTTCTATCTGTTTGATTACGCAACGACGAGTGGAATCGTGACAAACTAATTTGATCTTTAACTGTAAAGACATAAAAATTAAAGTATATTGTCGCGTTACTTTTTACTTTAACCTAAGTAGCCCAATAAATCATTTTGGAAGCGAGTTTTGTTTGATAGTTTACGTAGAATATTCTTTTTTTTTTATAATTATAAACTGGTGCTTGACCACAATTCCGCCTGATGGTAAGCAGTGATGCAATCGTGGATGGTAAAGCGCACGAGTTTAGGAAGAAGAATCTGCAAGAAATAATTAGGTGTACTATAATCAAATAGGTACATACGTACCACTGGCCTTTTGCCATGTTTTTATAAAAAAAATGCAAGTAACTGCGATAATATTTTTTTTTATTTTTAATTACTACTGCATTGCATAATTATTCGTAAATATTATCGGAATAGGGTTGTTGACTTATTTTTAGTTTTTTTCTTTTTTAAACACTAGTCATTAGTCCTGTATAGTAGGTCCGTTTAGAAACATTTAAACATATATGCACAAGCACAAAGAACCTGAAACGGCTGAAACGTAACAACTAAAAATATTTGTTTCGTGCGGGAAGTGAACCTGCGACACGCAGCGCAGCGGTCGATCTTACAAGTACTACGCCAACGTCTGTTTTAAACATATCTGTTAACTACTTACATCATCATTCTCCTACCTTTATATTATGCCAATTTATTTAGAGTCGGCGCGACACGTTTCGTTCCATATTTTTTATCAGACTACTCAGTGCCACCTTTCCACCCATATTATAATCTACTAGCGGCCGCCCCATATTAATCCACAATTAAATAGGTACTATTAATTTATTTGGATAAGGATTAATATTTGTTTTTTTTATATGCTCCGCTCCTATTGGTCGCAGCGTAATGTTATATAGCCTAAAGCCTTCCTGGATTAATGGGCTATTCAACGCAAAAAAAAAAAATCAAATCGGACCAGTAGTTCCTGAGATGAGCGCGTTCAAACAAACAAAGGAACTCTTCAGATTTATACATATATTAGTATAGATTATATAATGCATCCAGCGTTTCTTTGGTCTTCCCCTACTATTATAGCCGGAGACGAATGTTTGGATATACTCAAAACTGTTCTCACGACATTTTCCCCATTCGTCCGCACAACATAATTCATTCTCAAAGTTGGCAGCAATCCGCTTAGGTGTTAGTTGTATTTATAGCTAGATAACTATGTGTAGATACTGAATGAAATAATTAACTATACTAATAAATGCAAAAACTAACTTAACTTACGTTGTTAACACCACTACGGCTTCCTCTTTTATACCGCGTACATCGAGGGACTGGAACAATTTGCCAGCGGCTGTATTTCCGTCGAACTACAATTTGAGTGTCTTCAAGGCTAGAGTGAATGGACTCTTAATAAACTAGCGCGCTTTGCCATCAACGATTGCATCACTGCTTACCATCAGGCGCGATTGCGGTCAAGCACTAGATTACCTATCCTTACTAATATTATAAATCGGAAAGTGACTTTCTTTGTTTGTTTGTTCCGCTTTCACGCCGTAACTACTGAACCGATAGCTTTGAAATTTTTCAGAGGTAAAGTTAGAAGTCCTGATTAAATAATAGGGTACTTTTTATCACGGTAAAAAATTGATATTCCCGAGGGAAATCTAAAAAGCACTATACATATGTATAACCGAAGTCCACGCGAGTGAAGCCGCGGGTGGAAAGCTAGTAATTTTTATAAAAAAAAGTTTCGCTTTCATTCGGAAACGTGAACAATGCCAGCATTGTTTGACCAAGTTTTCCAAATAATCACACTTTCTCAAAATTATCGACATTAAGTATTATATCGATATATTTTACGCCACAGCGCACTATCTCGGGGCCATCCTTTGTCATTAAAAGCCATTTTATTCTATTTTTTTTTTCAATAGCAAAGGCAGTTCTGTGCATTCTGCCGATAACGGTGACGAATTTTACGTGGAAAAAAGTTAACTTTGTTTATGGCGCAAACATTTCGGTGCCAATGGTTTCCTTACAGATGATGAGAAAAAAAGATAATTTTGTTACAATACTGTATGTTAGGATTGACAGCCTCGGTACCAGCGTAGCGGTAACAAACGCGGCCGCTGCGCAAAGACGCGCGGGTTCGATCTCCGCGCAGTGCAAATATGTATAATTGTATGCATGAATATGAACATTTGCACTGGTCTATTTGCATTGGTCCTGGTTGCAATACGAACATCTAATAGCAGTCGTTACGGGTTGTTGGAGCCCTCAAAAGTCCATCAATTGGTCTAACTGCAATGCTTCGATATCGCCTTCGAGTTGTGGAGGTCAGACGGCAGTCGCTTTACGGAAAATATCGAAGTTTAGCCAAAATCAGCAGTTACACTGGTAAAGCGGACCCCAGACTCTGAAAAGCTACGGATGCGACTGGGATTAACGCTGAGATGATGACGATGACAATAGATTCACAGAAAACATTTTATTTCAGACCTGAGTCCATAAGGTTAGCAACAATTTTACTTCTAGTATTAGTAAGTTACTAACAAAAATATAAGTCACATTATATATAGGTATACAATATGTAAAGAAAATCCCGTCCGACCCATAAGGATAATAAAGGTTAGGTAAACACATGACCAAATAAAATATTTTACATAATCATCATAGTAACAGTACTAATGAATTTTGATATTATCTTTTTTCCCGCGAAATAATTCCAACTTCCCCAAAATTTGGTACTTACTTAATTTTTAAAAAAGTATATAACAACAGTTCACCATTTTGACGGTAAGTAACTAAGTATTATTACAAGCAATGCGCTCACGTGCTACGTGCCCTGCCCCCGTCACCCGCGCTTAGATTGCCTACCGCATGTCCGAAATAATATTATATTTTTAGTGTTTTTTTTTTTTAAGTTTATCCCGGCTTTGTAGGCATTAGTAGAATCAGTTATCGATGCCTAACAATACCTTCACGGATCGGACAGGGTTCTACTATACATAGCGTGGAGCTGCATCCACCTCCCGAACATCAGGGAATCTCTCACCTATCCGCGATCACATGAAATATATTCGTAACTTCAACAGCACAGACAGCCTATATTTCCAGCTCCTTCGTTCCAGGGCTAAAGTAGACTTGCCGTTTGTTTTCTGCAGGACCTAATTAAGACTATACATCATGTGTGAAAATTTAGAATAACAAAAAATCATCATCACCTCAGCGTTAATCCCAGTCGCATCCGTAGCTTTTCAGAATCTGGGGTCCGCTTTACCAGTGTAACTGCTGATTTTGGCTAAACTTCGATATTTTCCGTGAAGCGACTGCCGTCTGACCTCCACAACCCGAAGGCGATATCTAAGCATTGCAGTTAGACCAATTGTTAGACTTTTGAGGGCTCCAACAACCTGTAACGACTGCCATTAGATGTTCGTATGGCAACCGGGACCAACAGCTTAACGTGCTTTCCGAGGGACGACCAGACCAGTGCAAATATTCATATTCATGCATACAAATATTTGCACTGCGCGAGGAACAAACCCGTGCCTCCTTGCGCAACGGCCGCGTTCGCTACCGCTACGCCATGGAGGCTGTCATGAGTAACAAAAAATATGTATACTTACGTAAATACGTATAGCGAGTATTGTTCTTAATACCACTACGATCCGTGCGAAGCGTTTCGTACGGACTACAGCAGCAGGTCAAGCTACCCGAAGCTGTCAGATATCCCCAATCAACCTTGAGGCTTAATGCTTTAGAGATAAACTTGAGAATCGGATAAAGAAATTTGAAAGATTGTAGTACCTTGATGTTTTTTTTTTATGAATTATTAACTAGCTCGTGACCGCAATCCCGCCTGATGGTAAGCAGGGACGCAATCGTTGTTGGTAAAGCGCACTAGTTTATTAGAAGCCAAAAAAGTGTGCTGTCGTCTGTACATCGAAGGACTGTAACAATTTGCTAGCGGCGGTATTCCCGTGTGTCCCGTCATCATTACAATAGCGATGTATCCAAGGTATGAATGAAAATCAAACCGTTGTGTCACCCTTTGTCAAATCTTTATATTTATGTTTTTTTAATCTATATGGTGTACATAATAACGAGTATTCTATTTTATTTTATATTTAAAAAAAAATTGACCGTCTTATAGATATAAAAAAATTAAGACCCGTATTTTTTATTTTGTCGAAATTACCACAAACTACTTAAGCATATTAAAGTTACGGAGTGGGTGCTAATTACGTCACGCCGAGGTATATTTTGTACCACGGCGTGACGTCATGCGACATTTCAAATCAATATATATCTTCCCAAGTATTTGAATGAAAGAAAAAATATGAAATAATGTTTTCAATATTTCTTAAAACCTATCTGATGGACATAAATTATTTTTTAGGATACAACCCAATTTAAGTGTCTTCAAGGCTAGCCTAGCTTTAAACTAGCGCGGTTTACCATCAACGATTGCCTCGCTGCTTACCATCAGGCCGTATCTCGGTGAAGCACCAGTTTATAAAGTTAAAATGTAATTCAGTGTCTGTCTGGGACCTCCTAAGTCTCGTCTGTTACCACCCAGCCTCCGCTCTAAAAATCAATGCCTTGTTGTATGTTATACTTTTAGAAATAATCCGGGTAAAGTTTGGGAAGCTGTGGCATGAGATCGCTAAACCAATATACGGGTGTTACATTAGAGGATGGGGTTGCGAGGTAGGGTTGCGCGCCAAGGGTATTACAATAGAAAAAAATAAGCAAAAAAAGTTACGTCCCGCGGTTTCACCCGTATGAGTTTTGATCTCGTAGAAAAATCCGGATAAAACCGATAAAAGTATCCTATAATTAATCCGTCTTTTTTTTTTAATAATTATAAACTACGGCTTGACCGCAATCGCGGCTGATGATAAGCAGTGATGCTATCGTTAATGGTAAAGCGCGCTAGTTTATTAAGCCCATTCACTTAAAAAACTTAGGGAATAGGAAGGAAGACGGCAGTTGAGCGCGGTGATGCAATGTTAAACCCAACAACACGACCAACGATGCTGCGCCAAAGGGAGATTGATCTGGAGACCCTCCACGACCAAACCTCCGACACAACAACATTTGGCGCATCGTACCCGCACACATCGCAACACAACTACTCAGACCCGTCCTCCGTACGGCTTCACCAGGCATCATTAGATAGGCTTTCGCTCTATGTATCAAATTAAATAATTTAATTATTTTCAAACATGGGCCGGTGAGACTCTCCCCTCTTACGTAGGTGAATAAGAGTCCAGACCCACTTTGGTTTATTTATTACTAATATTACGCTAAGCTGTACTTGCATACTAACATCATATATGGAAATATTGGAAATTTATATATTTTATCTATTACTTTAATATACCTATATGTATATAAAGCTGGAGGGTTTTTTTTACGCACTAATTTCAGGAGATACTGGTCCGATTTGAAAAATTCTTTTTGTCTTGCATTGCCCATTAATCTAGATAGGCTTTAGGCTATATATAACATCACGCTGCGATCAATAGGAGCGGAGAAATCGCCAACCCGCATTTAGCATGCTTGGTGATTACGCTCAATCCTTCTCTGTATGAGAGGAGACCTGTGCCCAGCAGTGGGACGATAAAAAGGTCGATGATAACTAAGTCCACGCGAAAAAAGTCGCTGGCGGCCGCTAGTCTATACTAACATATATAAAGGTGATGAGTTTGTTTGTTTGTTTGAACGCTCTAATCTCAGGAACTACGGGTCCGATTTGCATAAATAATTAAATACTAGACACGTATTTTTCTTTTTTCATTTAAACAAAAAATGAAGACGACACAGCGCGTTAAAAACTCGTGTGACGTCACTGCACGCTACACTTTTTAGCGGCCAGTGACGTCACCAGCCACCACACCTGATCTTTGATGCCTTTTATATTTATAAATTAACTTATTGATTTGATAAAACAAAATATACGTGTCTAGTATATTTTGGAAATCTGACTGACGGACTAGTTTTTTTAGTTAAATACCCTATTACGGTTAATTACGAAATTGCGCAAAAAGACTGGTCTCCACTGAAATTGACCGCTGTTGACCGATATGTGGTCTGGAGAACTATATTTATACTTACCTATACTAAAAAATATACAGGGTGTATCTGACATTGTAACGCATACTTCGCGAAAAGGCTACACCGCATGCCACTAATAAAAGTATGATAGTCATTTATGTCGTTAACGAACGGTTACAGAATTCAGAGTGTTTAAAGAAAAGTGTCGGCTCGGCCTTTGAACGTTGCAAGCGTGCAGCCGTGCGGGTTTGTAGGTATGACGTTGATCCCTGATGTGAACTCTATTAAATCAGCTGATAAGACAGTTTTTCGAGATTTGTTTTCATTGCGCTTTTTTATGTAATTAGCGAATTAATTAATATTTACTTTAAAATATTATTGGGTTATAAAAGTATAGCAATTATGAACGGTCTAAAGTGAAAAAAACTACATATAATATATTTTTTTAAATCATGAAAAAGCCGACGTAAAATTCCACCACTGGGGGATTCAGAATCATGTACTGGATCCATGGTACTCGTTTGTGCGTCGATGTCAGATACACCCTTTATTTAGTGTTCATTAGTATACATGGTGTTGTATAAAATCATGTGTTTTTTTAAATGAACAGTCAGCTCTGCTGCTGGGAGTTTGTTCCGCCGCCTTCTTCTTCCCAGCGAAAGCACTAGGAAGTGTCGAAGGGCGGGCGTTTTGGGGGACTGTCTTATGTAATATTGACGTTCAAAAAGTGATGATTCCAGCGAAATTTGAATAAATGACTTTTGATTTTTTGATTATGTACTATTGACGAAGCATCCAGGATCCCACAAGAGTACTTAAATAACTTCCAATCCTAGCTACTATAAAAACAAGTAACTAGAGAAACTCACAATACTCTTTTAATCTTCCGCAGTTGGTTAAATCCGTGCCAACCCTGAACCAAACCGTAGTTCACGGTCGTTTATTGTGAAAGCACTACGAGCGACAGAGAGAAAACCGCCTCCGTCCCCCTCGCACATTACCTACCTAGCTTTGTATAATATGTCAGAGGGTACCGAAAATATGTTTTAAATGAAAAACTTTTTTTAGAATAATTATGTATACCTACTAGCTTTCTGCCCGCGGCTTCGCCCGCATGGATTTCGGTTATATATCGCGTTTTTTAGACTTACCTCGGGAATAAAACTAATTAAATGACGATTGATCAGTTTTCGACCGGAGATGAAAAATGATTAAATTACTAAAATGGCTATTAAAAAATAAGGGTTGATCGTAGAAGGGTGATAATTTAGGATTGTATGTATTTTTGTATGTTGTATCATAAAAAAATAGAAACTAAAAATTTTGTCTAAAAAATAAAAAAAAAATAGGGGTGGTCTACCCCCAACATTTAGGGGGATGAAAAATAGATGTTGGCCGATTCTCAAACCTACTCACAAAATTTCATGAGAATTGGTCAAGCCGTTTCGGAGGAGTATGGGAACGAAAACTGTGACACGAGAATTTTATACAATATGTAAAGAAAACCGCGTCCAATCAAAAGGATAATAAATGTTAGGTATACACATGAACAAATAAAATACGAAATTTTAATTAAGCATCATAGTGACAATACTAATGAATTTCGAAATAATCTTTTTTTCCCGGGAATTAATTTCAATTTCCCCGAAATTTGATAATTTTTAAAAAAGTGACAGCACCGGTATTATTGTGAGCGAATAGCGACGCGAACACATCACAGGTGCCGCGTGCCCTGCCCCCCGCCGCCCGCGGAAGGGTTGCATACCGCACATGTATTAAGTTACCTCTTTTTGCAAAATAATATAATTTATTTTTTTAGGGGGATTTTTTTTTAAATTTATCGAGGCTTTGTATCCATTAGTAGAATCAGTTATCGATACTAACAATACCTTCACAGATCGGACAGGTTTTTCTTTACATATTGTATATAAGATTTACTTTTGGACTAGAATAGGTATTAGGGCTTCATAGCAACGCAAGACTGTTACCATCTCAACATGAAAGTTTAAATGAAGTCATTAGTGTTCAGGTTCAGTTTGTTCTTTTAATTTAATTTCATTTCCATTTTCAATATTTTATTAATTTTAATACTGTTAAATCATAATTCCTTGTTAAATTAATCTCAATAATAGGGATGATGGATGTACTCGATCGTCGATAACGCTGACAGCCTCCGTGGCGTAGCGGCAGCGGACGCGGCCGCTGCGCAAGGTGGCGCGGGTTCGATCCCCGCACAGTGCAAATATTTGTATGCATGAATATGAATATTTGCACTGGTCTGGTCGTGCCTCGGAAAGAATGTTAAGCCGTTGGTCCCGGTTGCCATACGAACATCTAGTGGCAGTCGTTACGGGTTGTTGGAGCCCTCAAAAGTCCAACAATTGGTTTAACTGCAATGCTTCGATGTCGCCTTCGGGTTGTGGAGGTCAGACGGCAGTCGCTTCACGGAAAATGTCGAAGTTTAGCCATATCAGCAGTTGGACTGGTAAAGCGGACCCCAGACTCCAAAAGCTGACAAGGCTTCGGATGCGACTGGGATTAACGCTGGGATGATGATGATGAATAGGGATGTATCCAGGGTATGAAAATCAAAAAAATAATTAGTCCGTCTTATAGATAATAAAAAAAATTAAGACTCGCATTTTTTATTTATTTTGTCGTAATTACCAAAACCTACTGAGATATTAGCGTATTAAAGTTACGGAGTGGGGGCTAATTACGTCACGCCGAGGTATATTTTGTACCACGGCGTGACGTCATGCGACTTTTTAAATCAATATATCTTCCCAAGTATTTGAATGAAAGAAAAAATACGTTTTTAATATTTTTTATAAATCTATCTGATGGACATTAAATTATTTTTTAGGATACAACCCCATTAATATGATTGTTACTTAATTGATTAATATTTAATTAGAATTTATATGCAAATGATTATTATTATTATTTTATGTTTTTTTTTTGTATAATTTCTCGCCTATTGTTATTTAATTATTTTTTGTATGTATGCTTTTCAATTTTAATATCAATTAAGTTTTAATTAAGTGTGTACTGTAAACCGTTTTTTTTTGTGATGCGGATTTAACTTTTAATTAATTATTGCACTTGGAAGTGTTACTGAATCTCTGTCAATCTGTGAATCTGTGTCATTAAATCATAATAATGTACAGTGTAAATAATTGTTGGTTAATCTAACTAAATAAATAAAAAAAGTCATCGGCGTCCCCAGCTTCTGACCTAAAGGCGACAAGTCATGGGAAAGGGGGACAATTTTTTAGGGCCAAATCATCCCCAGCTACTTATTTTGTCTTACAAACTAACAAGCGGAGTTTTGGCTGGAAACTCAAGCTGAGGGTCACGCTCATTTTTCATTCTTCTTCTTCAGCCTATAAATGTCCACTGCTGGACAAAGGCCTCCCTCAAGGCTTTCCACGATGACCGGCCTTGTGCTGCCCGCATCCATCGGCTTCCCGCGACCTTCACCAGGTCATCGGTCCACATTGTTGGGGGCCTCCCTACGCTGCGTCTTCCAGTACGTGGCCGCCACTCCAGAACATTGTTCATTGGATTTTTAAAATTATTTACAGTGTTGTTTACTAAATAAAAGTGCGTGATTTATGTAGTAAAAAGTGCATTCAGTAAATCCATACTAATATTATAAATGCGAAAGTAACTCTGTCTGTCTGTCTGTCTGTTACGCTTTCACGCTTAAACCTCTCAACCGATTCTGATGAAATTTGGCACAGACAATCTTTAGACCCTGAGAAAGAACATAGGCTACCTTTTATCCCGGAAAAATTTGATATTCCCGAGGGAAATCTAAAAAGCGCGATATAACCGAACTCCACGCGTGCGAAGCCGCGGGCGGATAGCTAGTATTTCATAAAGAACAGTGAAATATCGCAGCATAGTGGCCACATCATGACTTTGCTTCAAACCTCCCTCGTAAGACGGTTCACGCGGCCGTCTTTTTCGACATGAATAACTCATTACGTGACATTGGCTAAATGCACAAACCGTGCGAAGCCAAAAAAGATAGAAAAGGAAACTACACAAGCACATTTATATGAAACACTAGCTTTCCGCCCGCGGCTTCGCCCGCGTGGAGTTCGGTTATATCGCGCTTTTTAGATTTTCCCCTGTAACATCAAAATTTTCCGGGATAAAAGATAGCCAATGTCCTTTCTCAGGGTCTAAAGATTATCTGTGCCTAATTTCATCAAAATCGGTTGAGAGGTTTAAGCGGGAAAGCGTAACAGACAGACAGACAGAGTTACTTTCCATTTATAATACTAGTATGGATTAGGTAGGTAGTTGTAGTGTTCGACGGCGCGTTGTATTTCATGCGCGCCTCAAATAGATGTCAGCACATCGTGACGGGGTCCATGAAGACCGACGCCTCCTGGCTCAGGGTTGCGGGTTGGTTAAAAAAGAAACCGTGGCCGTCGCACAGGCAAGTGAAGAACCACGGGTGGGTTTTAGTCTGTAAAAGTCTGGCACGGCCTTCCGCTCGGCCCAGATCGGGAGACGTCATTTGATGATTTCCCATCCCAACAAAAAAAAAAGTATTGGTAGCGTAGTGTGTAGGGTAAATAGACGCAAATGATCCTGTATTAGTCCCCGTTTATAACTTGATCAGTAATTAGGGGAGTGCATACGTGTGGCCTAGTGGTTGAAACACCAGCCTCTCAAGTATGAGTGCGCGGGTTCGATTCCAGGTCAGGCAAGTACCAATGTAACTTTTCTAAAGTTATATGTACTTTCTAAGTATAACTTGGACACCAATGACTGAAGGTGAAGGAAAACATCTTGAGGAAACCTGGACTTTAAGTCTGAAATCGCCAACCCGCATTGAGCAAGCGTGGTGATTACGTTCAATCCTTCTCTGTATGAGAGGCCTGTTTACCCAGCAGTGGGACGATAAAAAAAAAGGTTGATGATGATGATACGTGTTTTGGGAGATTTCCATTGGGGCAGTGCCCCCCTGCCCCAGGGTACGCCGCTGGATGAAGTTGGTTGCTATTCCAATTGATGCTAGAGAGAGACTCACTCAAGCACTCAGCGTTAATCCCAGACGCAACCGATGCTTTTTTTCAGCTTTTGGAGTCTGGGGTCCGCTTTACCAGTCTAACTGCTGATTTTTTGGCGAAACTTCGATATTTTCCGTGAAGCGACTGCCGTCTGACCTGCACAACCCGAAGGCGATATCGTAGCATTGCAATTAGACCAATTGTTAGACTTTTGAGGGCTCCAATAACCCGTAACGACTACCATTGGACCGGCAACCGGGACCAACGGCTTGACGTGCTTTCCGAGGCACGACCAGACCAGTGCAAATATTCATATTCATGCGTACAAATATTTGCGCTGTGCGGGGATCGAACCCGCGCCTCCTAGTGAGACCGACCGGCTTCCAGAGGCCGCGTTCGCTACAGCTACGCCACGGAGGCTGTCAGCTTTATATATTAGTATAGATAGATAATTATTGGTCACCCATCCATTGAATGACCTCTGCAAGTGTTGCTTAACTTTGTATCGACCCTTGCGTAAGTTGTCAATCTTTAAAGCCTATGCGGGACATTTAATTCAGGGCTTTTTTTTCCATAATAGGGTAGTTGACTAAAAAAACTAATTAGTCCGTCAGTCAGATTTCCAATAAATACTAGACACGTGTTTTTTCTTTTTTCATATAAACAAGAAATGAACACGACACAGTGCGTTGAAAACTCGTGTGACGTCACTGCACGCTACACTTTGCGACCAGTGACGTCACCAGCCACCACTCCTGATCTTTGATGCCTTTTATTTGTCAATTTTTATTGATTTGATAAAATATACGTACCCAATATTTTTCTATAATCTGAATGACGAACTAAATAGAATCAATTTTTTTTACCCAGTAAACATCCCTATTATAAACTAGTACATGACCGCAATCCCGCCTGATGGTAAGCAGTGATGCAATCGTTGATGGTAAAGTGCGCTAGTTTAATAAGAGCCTATTCACTCTAGCCTTGAAGACACTCAAATTGTAGTCCGACGGAAACACCGCCGCTGGCAAATTGTTCCAGTCCCTCGATGTAAGCGGTATAAAAGAAGAGGCGAAACGCTTCGTTCTCGAAACTCGCCGTACGACGGGTGGGTGATGGAACGGAGGTGGGGAAATTACCTAAATCATGCAATTCCCTCGCACACTCTCCAAAATGCATCCTATAGAACACCGACAGGCTGGCTACTTTACGTCATGAAATTTAATTCTGGACTAAAAACCGGTACATTTGGCAAGGCTGAATAGCTCCCAAAAATAACCGAGAATTCTGCTGATCCTGCAACATTTGACACTAATATGCTGACGTTACCTTACGGGCCATATTCGGCAATAGACTTACCATATTTTATGAAAACCATCGCTCAACTAACAAACAAGGCGGAACCGACACACTTATACCTGTCTCTCTCACTCGTACCGCACCGTCCCCCTCCCACCACGCTGCCTCAATTTTATACTTATTGATTCAGAGTCGAAACTCTTTGAAAGTACCGTTAGCATGTTAAGTGTGTTTTTTTGGGGTTTTGTTTTTTATATTTTTATTGCAGCCTGTTTTTTTTATTGCAATTCATTGATATAATATTAAACTAAGGTAGATAAGTCACTAGCGCATTGAACTTGAAGGATACAAAAGATTATAATTGTAATCTCTTGCCTTAGTCACTCTCGATACACTCGTAAAAACAAACGACAAACACTAACAGCGCAAATGACAAACACTAGCCATCTTTTTCTTCTCTATGCTTTAGATTGCGCCCCATCTCACTCACACTGTACCAACGTGTGAAATGTACGCAGAATAAAAAATTTGCATGTGTGTGCTGCTGCTCCGATCGGCACATTTATTTCGGTTAATTTGTTAGAGCAGATCATATCTGTTTGATATTATTAAATATCAATGTTGCAATTTAGTTGCGATTGCTGAAAATGAGGGGATTGCTATGTGTCTGTTATATTTTGTACTAGCTTTCCGCCCGCGGCTTCGCCCGCGTGGAGTTCGGTTATATCGCGTTTTTTAGATTTCCCTCGGGAATATCAAATTTTTCCGGGATAAAAGGTAGCCTATGTTCTTTCTCAGGGTCTAAAGATTGTCTGTGCCAAATTTCATCAAAATCGGTTGAGAGGTTTAAGCGGGAAAGCGTAACAGACAGACAGACAAACAGACAGAGTTACTTTCGCATTTATAATATTATAGTATGGATAATTAATATGAGCGTATATTTTTTTATTTTTATTAGATTCTCAGCTTTATCTTTAAAGCGTTAAGGCTCAAGGTTGATTGGGAATATTTGACAGTTTCGGGTAGCTTGATCTGCTGTCGTCCTTACGTTCGTAAGAAGTGAAACTTTTTATGATACTTATACATGTATAATATACTATTTATAACTTTACAGACATGGTTAGATAAGGTTTAAGGAAAATAATTAATGTTTACTACAATGACAGTCATATTTATTAATAGTTGCTAATACTTACGACCTAATATTGAGGTTAAAATTAAAAAACCGGCCAAGTGCGAGTCGGACTCCCGCACGAAGGGTTCCGTACCATTATCTTTAAAAACCGCAAAAAAAAAATGTACGTTTGACAAACACGTTTGTTGTACGGGAGCCCCCTTTCAATATTTATTTCAATTTAGTTATTTATTTTTAATTTTAAGTAATATACTGTGAACATTTCAAGCGTCTATAGATCTATTTCCGTTATTAATATGGAGAAAAAAAATCACGTTTGTTGTATGGGAGTACCCCCTTCAATATTTTGTTTTTTTTTTTTTTATTTTTAGTATTTGTTGTTATAGCAGCAACAGAAATACATTCTTCTTGTCTTCTTCCCGTGCCTCTTCAATCCTGAAGGTTCACCGTCAGCTTCTTTTACTCGGTCTTGTCAACGGCGAGTCGGAACAGTTTTTCGACTGAAGTAATGCCGGTCCACTCCCTGATGTTACGCAGCCACGACTTTCTCTTTCGTCCAGCGCGCCTTTTTCCTTCTACCTTGCCCATCATAATGAGTTGGAGTAGCGCATATCTACCGTGTCGGAGCACGTGGCCGAGATAATCTATTTTGCGTTAGAAATACATAATCCCTGAAAATTTCAACTATCTAGCTATTACGGTTCATGAGATACAGAAGGGCGGACAGACGGACAGCGAAATCTCATTAGTAGGGTTCCGTTTTACCTTTTAGGTACGGAACCCTAAAAACAACTTCTGTTGTATGGGACTTCCTTAAATATTTATCATATTCACTTTTTAGTATTTCTAGGTATAGCGTCAACACAAATACCTACATCACCTGTCAAACAAACTTCAACTACCTAGGTATGACGGTTCATGAGATAGTCTAAAACTCGCGCGATTTAACTGTGTACCTCGCTGGAATGCGAACCCTTTCCCGCTTCCCCGCGCGGCGCCCCGCATTCGCCGTAAGCGCTCAGTAGCGATAGCATCTTACAATAGTCTAAATACAGTTTAAAATCCTAGTTGTTATTACTGTTTCTGTGGAGTTTTTGCTTCATTGTTTAGTTTTTTTTTTATTAAGTTTGTTTTTTACATTTTTGACGAGTTAGCGAAGCCTGTTGCACCAACATTACATTTCAGTCTATATGTATCAATTTAATTGCGAAACGTCATGAGTAAAATGATCTAAGTAATATTATGACGCTTTATCATCAAAACGCCCTTTTATTAACCTTACCTTAACCTTACCTTAACCTTTTATTAGCCTTTTATTAAAAATACATGTGTTTTTGGAGTTTACTCCTTAAGAATCGATTTTCATATATAAGGCGCCCGGTATGAGAAAAATCCGAGGGGTAAAACCTACTAACGAGTAACGAATTTTAAGCGTTACTATTTTAGTGCGCACCTTAGGTGCGCAACTTTCTAATCTAAAAAAGTGGCATTATTATCTTTTTACAACTATATTTTGTTAGTTATTAAGATAATGTTATATTAAAAAAAAAAAAAATATAATAATTAAAAAAAAATTATAAAAAAGGATTTTATTATCAACTTTCTTAAAATTGGTTAAAATTTTCATAAATATGCATTTATAATTTTTTTAATTTTTTATGATTTATTTTATAAATAATTTTTAAAATAATAATTATTTCCTTTTTTTTTTCTATTTTTTTTATTTTTTTTTTTCTCGTAGTTAAGGAGTAAACTCCAGTCGTGCGTCGGAGCTGACACACACTTTTTTTTAACATAATTCCCATTTTTTACAAACGGTACCGTCCGAATGACGTCACAGAGCGAGGTGCACAGTTAACTCGCGTGAGTTATAGTGACAGAAAGTGGAGTCGGTGTACAGAACTCTAATAAGCGGTGTGTGAAGTCGGAGACACCAGGTCGTCGTCATAATCATCAGTCCACAACTGGACACTCCTATTGCACAGCTGGCCTCTCCTATTGCACGCCTTTCAACTCGATTTTCGGAAAGTCTCATCCAGCTGCTATCAGCCACAACGGCCGTAGCTATAGCTTTGACAAAGGGGCTCCAATGTAAAAACAGAGCTCTAAAGCCAATTAAATCTATCATTTACAAATTAAATATTGCTTGCGATTATAGCACGCAAGTATAGTCGCGACTCGCCGGTAATCTGTAATAGTTAACTTGGGTTACTCTAAGTCCAAGTCAGAGGACCACACTCACCGACATAGCTGAGAGGATTAGCAAGCTGAAGTGGCAGTGGGCTGGTCACATATGCCGCAGGAACAACAGCCATTGGAGTAAACGAGTCCTCGAGTGGAGACCGCGTCTCGGCAAACGTAGCGTGGGACGCCCTTGGGCGAGATGGAGCGACGACATCAAAAAGGTGGCTGGTAGTGTTTGGCGGAGAACTGCTCAGGATCGAGCTTGTTGGCGTGTCATGGAAGAGGCTTATGTCCAGCAGTGGACGAGTAGAGGCTGATGATGATGATGATGGTGACTCTTAATTCTAAGTACCAACTTAAAATAACTTAAAAATTAAGTTAAATTGCAGAATACGAATGGGGGGCCCACCCTGCGAATATTAACGCTTAATTTATTTAAAATGAATGTACTATAATTGACATTGTTCAGCGAAATGGCTTTTTTCATAGTAGGACACCAATATTCGGTTCATCCTGTGTCCGATCTGATCATTGGAATGCGTCACTTCGCTTATTTGAGAGCTGGGAGCTATGTCAACAACGATTGATTCGGCAGAAGACCGGAAATAATAAGAAACACTTAAACAAAAGAAAATTAAAGGTCACTTTTTTAATTACACATTTTTATGCCAACGGTGTTTTGTCAAACGAATCTCCGGAGGTTAGCGTTGTCCACGATTTTATACGCTGTTCTTGTAAGGTTTTTTACTTAATTTTGCCTCGAGTACATAATTATAACTAAGCCTTTTATACCTGTTGGGGTCTGTTTCCGGTGTAACCAGCAGTATCTGATAGGGAGTTAGTCAACTGGGTTGTGTAGAGTGAGATAAGCAGTTGTCCCAAGTTCTAACCAGGTTAGACACTTTAATTATCGTCATCATCAGTATTTTAGCAAGAAGAAGTTTCTTGTTAGGCATAGGTGTCCCGCAAGTACCGCCACTCGGACCAACTCTTTGCTTTACTAGCGCTGTCTAACGTTACATGTTCCGGTACGCGGTCGCCACTCCGTAACATTTCGGCCCCATCGGTACCAAATTGTTTTGATTTGAGAAATTACTATTTAAGTATAATGATATTTATTTGGGCTAGCTACTTTCTAAGTATATCTTGGAAACCAATTACTGATTAAAACTTAAAAGATGAAGAAAAACATCTCGAGGAAACCTGGACTTTAAGTCTGAAATCGCCAACCCGTATTGAGCAAGCGTGGTGATTACGCTCAATCCTTCTCTGTATGAGAGGAGCACTGTGCCCAGCAGTAGGACGATAAAAGTTTGATGATGATGATGGGCTAGGTGTATGTCAATGAGCTGAGGGGCAAAATAACCACACCACAAAGTGGAGGCCTTTTTTTTTGTGGTTGGAATCCTCATAGGATGTCCGCCGCCCTAGGGTGGGCGACGGGGTCTGTCGGACTTTTACTGACTAAAACCACCCCGGTGTCTCTTCTATCACGAGCGCGCGTGTGGCCGCGGAAGTCTAAATTCTTCCGCAGCCCTACACTCGTGCTGGCCCGGTCTGTCCGGGCCTCGTCTCCGGCACGGGGTAGTGGGGTGTTAAGCTACCCCGTGCATCGCCTCAGAGGCGCGCGCTGACACTCGCGCGCGCCTCCGCCTCGGGGTCCATCGAATAGGGGGCGGGGACTTCCCCATGTCCCTCGCCCCTGGACCCATTCATGGGGGGGCGGAAGAGGGCGTTATCCGCCCTTCTTCGGTTCGGTTCGGTAGATGGTAGTGCGAGATGGACAAAATATATGACCAGTCTACTTTAGCCCTGGATCGACAGACCTGGATGTCATGAAGAGAGGCCTTTGCCCAGCTGTGGGATGTTGGAAACTAACACTAAAGTAACGGTCAGTGAACTTCCTAATTTGATATGGCGCGATGGCGCAGGTTTTCAATTTCATCATGCACCTTTATAGCGAAGTTGTTTCAAACTCGAGAATAAGTTGCGACATTTCGGTGAATTACAGGAAGCCCAACAAGTATCAATGGTTCAGAGTTTCAGGAAGCAGTGGGCTTCAACACGTTCCTGTACCTCATTCCAAAATTTAAATGTTTTATTTGGCAATGACCATTATGGGGACTTTTAAAATGCTAGAAGCTTGGCGCACGGTTCTAATTGTATACATACCCCTTATTCATAAACTTTGCTTGAAGTTAACTAGCGATTAGAGATTCTTTAACCATACATTTATGACTTTTCAACGTCACTTAACTTTAATCGTCGTTTATGAATAAATACCACAGTGTTTAAGGGGTTTTTCATAAACCACGATTAAAGTTAAGTGACGTCTAAAATGTATGGTTAAACAAAAGCTAATCACTAGTTAACTTTAAGCAACGTTTATGAACAAGGGGGGATAGTGTACAGGGTGAAATGGTCGACTTAAGGGGTCATCGCCTATCTCACCCTCAGGCCTCAGGCCAAGTGGTTTTTTAACGACTTTTTATTGTTTTACAAAAAAAAGAACCAAATTTTACATTCAAATACAAATATTATTTCGTATATTAAATAGTTATTATTAACATATAGGTAATACTAGCTGTGCCCCGCGGTTTCACCTGCGTAAGCTTCGAACCGAAAGAGCTCAGTTGATATAAAATAAGCGCCTGTTAAAATAATGGGAGCAATATGTACGTCCGCGTTTGCTCCTGTTTTCGCCACATTTTTTGTTCCTGCTCTTCTCCTATTGGTCATAGCAGGATGTTTTATAGCCTACGTCCTTTCTCAGGCTCTAGGCTATCTGTGTACCAAATTTCATTACAATCGGTTCAGTAGTTTTGGCGTGAAAGCCGGACAGACAGACAGCGATACTTTCGCATTTATAATATTAGTATGGATTACTTATTTTGATAATTGTGTATCGTTTTATTAAAAAACTAGGCGACAAATGTCACTAATTTTGTACATAAATGTATTATGTACAAAATTAGTGACATTTGTCGCCTAGTTTTTTTTTAATTCACTCGCAAAAGTAAAACTTGAATTAAAGCTGTACATGTTACAGCTGTTTCTATGTATGGTTATAAAAAAAACAAAAGCTACTGGGATCTTCTCCAGTCTATCCTCTTGCTGATGATGTGCCACATGAATGCACATGAACCATGAAAAAGCAGATGATATGGATGTGACCTTCAAAATCAATAACTACCATATTTTTTTTATTAGACCATGTCTTCAACTTTTTATTCTTGTTGCAGCTGGTGGGTGCCCCCTGCGGCCAACATGGCCAGTACACATTTTACAAGGCTCTGCGGCTAACAGGATCCTCAGAGAAGATCATAGCCATCGGAGACTTCTTCTTCGTCAAGGTCTGGCAGGATTCCGAGCTGGTTTCCATAGGTAAGACTCTGAAGCTGACATTACTGATGTTCATCGTAGCGAATAGGTATGATGAACTCATGAACCGTCCATTTTTTTTTTATATAGCATCTCATAGTTGACCTCGAGAAGTCGTGACTACTTGACAATGGTTTATCTTTGCTAAGAAGCGGTAGTGGCTTAAGCAGCGTGGGTAGGCCCACGACAAGGTTGACCGACGACCTGGTGAAGGTCGCGGGAAACCGCTGGTCGTCGTGGAGATTCTTGGAGGAGGCCTATTTTTTTTTAATAATTTTAACTAGTGCTTGACTGCAATCCCGCCTGATGGTAAGCAGTGATGCAATCGTTGATGATAAAGCGCAGTAGTTTATTAAGCCTATTCATTTAAAAAACTAAGGAATAGGAAGGATGACGGCAGTTGAGCGAGGTGATGCAATGTTAAACCCAAGACCAACACGACCAAACGATGCTGCGCTTGAGGGAGATTGATCTGGAGAATCTCCACGACCAAACTCCCGACACAACCACATTTGGCGCATCGTACCCGCCACACGTCGCAACACAACTGCTCAGACCCGTCCTCCGTACGGCTTCACCAGACATCATGCCGGAACACAACGAATCGCTTGGCGGCAAGACTTTGTCTGGTGGGTGGTGACTTCTGCCGGCAGCCGATGTTATGGCCTACCACCGAGAATGTATATCCAGCAGTGGCCGTCTTTCGGCTGCAATGATGATGATGATGAGTATTGGGTTAGTGGTAGCGGCGCGATTTACGATTTGTATGACGTGGGTTCGAAACCAGTCGGATGCTTTATTTTGTGTAAATAATTTCATCACCACTATTCTCAAAACGGTGATGGAAAACATCGAGAGAAAAGATGTACCAGGAATTAATATTCTAGGACTTGTGACATCTACAAACCTCAAACTTAACTATTTCAGTTTATTGTTAACGGATTCGTGATTAACGGGTTCGATTCGGAGAGTGTGCGGGTTCAATTCTAAGTCAGGCAAGTAACAATGTAACTTTTCTAAAGTTATATGTACTTTCTAAGTATATCTTGGACACCAATGACTGAAGGTGAAGGAAAACATCTTGAGAAAACCTTGTCTTTATAAGTCTGAAATCGCCAACCCGCATTGAGCAAGCGTGGTGATTACGCTCAATCCTTCTCTGTATGAGAGTAGACCTGTGCCCAGATGATGATGATTAACGGATTGACACTTCCGTAAAAATAGCCTTAGTGATTATTATTCCAGCGACCATATACCAAAGACATTAAAATTATATTTACAAAATCTCTTTGGCATATACTTATGTTAGTTGCAGCTGAAAGTCAGCGTCACATTTTTTTTGTGTAGATTGGAAAGCGGAGCGGAAGGCCGTGTCAGACTTTTACCGACTAAAACCCCAGCGTCAGGTGTTACACATTTTTTTAGTATGGATGGGAAATCATCAAATGACCTCTCCCGCTCTGGGTGTAGCGGAAGGGCGTGTCAGACTTTTACTGACTGACTAAAACACACCTTCCTTGTATTCCTTCAAATGCTCGTGCGCCAGGGCCACGGTTTCTCTTTTGACCAACCCGCGACCCTGGCCCAGGCATCGGTCTTCGTGGACCCCGTCACGATGTGCTGACATCTCTTTGAGGCGCGCGTCCTTACTGGGCAGCAAGCTGCCCACTGCCTATAAGCCCGCGCCTGTGATGGCTGGGAGTCCGATATTGTCTACCGACCAGAGCGCCTCCTACGGCGGCTAGAGGCGTGAGGTAGCTGAGATTCCCGTTCCCTCACGCGCTCCGCCTCCTTCTTTACCAGTATCACTGCTTCGTAGAAAAATGTGACTGCTTGCTATGCACTCTCGCCTGGACCAGAGCCGGACGCGAGATCGCTGCAGATCGCCGCCACGAGGACACGGCGGTGCTCCACCCAAGCCGGGCCTCCACCGTATGCTCCACTGTGTCCTCAAGATCAGGTGTTACACCTTGTGTTGCCATCTGACATCATACTGAACTGAGGCCCTTTTCGATAGGAAATGTGGCCCTGGCCCTTGCACAGGCAAGTGAACAACCACGGGTGGGTTTTAGTCAGTAAAAGTCTGACACGCCCTTCCGCTCCGCCCAGAGCGGGAGAAAGTCATTTAATGATTCCCATCCCAACAAAAAAAAGCCAATTTGGATTTTTTAAAATTATATTTTTATAATTTCAGGGTCATTTTAATTGATAAGAATATTGTGTTATCAACAGGAGAACTCCAACTACTATGGACAGACCGGGTTTCAGACCAGACTCTGGTCAGTCTCCGTCTCTACTTCTTGCCAGAAAACACACCCGAGGGGAGGAACCAGCATGGAGAGGTGAGTCCTAGGATTAAAGAAAGTTTTTATAGACGCCGCAGCGTGACTGTATCGTGATGAACTTCGACGCCAAGGTGGACCATAAACTAATTTACATGATGACTGACTTAACTCTCAATTTTTAATATTTATTTTTGTAAATTCCATTAAAGTTATGAGACTGAATATTTTATACACAAATACAAAGTCCATGGAGATTCAATAGCAACAAATGAAATCAAGGACATCAACTTATTTTTTTGGAAATTTTTGAAATTATTCCGGTTGTAATTTTGCAAACATTTATTAAAAAACAAATCGTTACTCGAAGAATACGAAAGATCGTACAATATACAAAGGGCTGATTCAGATACGATTCAACCAATTTTTTATATATTTTTTTACGTATAAAAAAACATAATGTTTTATAATACGCTATACATAGATTAATTTTATTAGACACCATGTAGCGGTACATACAAAAGCCACAAAAACGAACAACGCGTTATACTGACGTCCTGAAGTCACAAGAATTCTACATCTCGCAAGCAAAGTTTACCGTACAACTAGCATACATACAACTTCCCAACATCTACCATTGGGCAAGTGCCCGCCAGACATAACACCCGTCTGGTCGGAGGATCCTCCCTTTTGTATGGAGGTTGAGTGAACTTTACTCCTTGTTCCTCATGACTCCACACACCACAAAATTATGTAAAAAAACACATCAAATACTACAAAATGTACAATTGCGGCTTTATTATTTTCTAAGATCTCTTATCATGTATTAAGTACTTGAAAGTGTTCTGACACTTCTGTCGTTAAATATTCATCTGACAATAACACATTATTTGTCATAAAAGCGAAAAGGTTCTGAACCACGCACCGCTTACCAAATTCGTTAATAAAGCGACAATGGAAAAACATAATTTGTAAAAATTCTACTGTCTTTCAAATCATGGTTCATGAGATAAATGCCTGATGACAGATAGATAGTGAAGTTTTTTTTATATACAGTATGTTAAGTAACAGAGGGCGTTCCCGTTAACCCGAAATAGTATAGCATACATACATGCTAAAATAATATTTCCATTCGAAAACAAAATATTTAAAATTTTTTCCAATATGAAAATATTCAATAAAAATTTTAAATTGACATGTAAAAGAAACACACTGTACACGCGAACATGAAAGACGGCAACGTCGCAATTTATTTATACATGACGACTACTTTTTTGATTTAAAACAGGAGGTTTCAAATTTATTTCCAACTAGCTTTCCGCCCGCGGCTTCGCCCGCGTAAATTTCGGTTATATCGCGCTTTTTAGATTTCCCTCGGGAACATCAAATTTTTCCGGGATAAAAGGTAGCCTATGTCCTTTCTCGGGGTCTAAAGATTGTGTGCTTTCCGCCCGCGTCTTCGTCCGCGTGGTGTTCGGTTATATCGCGCTTTTTAGATTTCCCTCGGGAATATCAAATTTTTCCGGGATAACAGGTAGCCTATGTTTTTTCTCAGGGTCCAAAGATTGTCTGTGCCAAATTTCATCAAAATCGGTTGAGAGGTTTAGGCGGGAAAGCGTAACAGACAGACAGACAGAGTTACTTTCGCATTTATAATATTAGTATGGATTAGAATTTTTTTTTATTCGGATTTTTTATGCTTATTTTTCTATTCTGATATTTTTATTTTAATCTACTAGCTTTCCGCCCGCGGCTTCGCCCGCGTAAATTTCGGTTATATCGCGCTTTGTAGATTTCCCTCGGGAACATCAAATTTTTCCGGGATAAAAGGTAGCCTATGTCCTTTCTCAGGGTCTAAAGATTGTTTGCTTTCCGCCCGCGTCTTCGCCCGCGTAAATTTCGGTTATATCGCGCTTTTTAGATTTCCCTCGGGAACATCAAATTTTTCCGGGATAAAAGGTAGCCTATGTTTTTTCTCAGGGTCCAAAGATTGTCTGTGCCAAATTGCATCAAAATCGGTTGAGAGATTTAGGCGGGAAAGCGTAACAGACAGACAGACAGACAGAGTTACTTTCGCATTTATAATATTAGTATGGATTAATGATATATATTAACGAGTTTAAGGGAACGCCCTCTGTTATTTAACATACTGTATAACTAGCTTTCCGCCCGCGGCTTCGCCCGCGTTGAATTCGGTTATATCGCGCTTTTTAGATTCCCCTCGGGAGTATAAAATTTTTCAATAAAAGGTAGCCTATGTGCTTTCTCAGGATCTAAAGATTGTCTGTGCCAAACTTCATCAAAATAGGTTGAGAGGTATAAGCGGTAAAGCGTAACAGACAGACAGACAGAGTTACTTTGGCATTTATAATATTAGCTTTCCGCCCGCTGCTTCGCCCGCGTGGAGTTCGGTTATATGGCGCTTTTTAGATTTCCCTCGGAAATATCAATTTTTCCGGGATAAAAGGTTGCCTATGTTCTTTCTCTGGGTCTAAAGATTGTCTATGCCAAATTTCATCAAAATCGGTTGAGTGGTTTAAGCGGCAAAGCGTAACAGACAGACAGACAGAGTTACTTTCGCATTTATAATATTAGTATGGACGGATAATTATGTATAAACTAGTGCTTGATTGCTTGGCTGGTAAAGCGCGCTAGTTTATTAAGAGCCTATTCACTCAAAAAAACTGAGTGAATAGGAAGGAAGACGGCAGTTGAGCGAGGTGATGCAATGTTAAACCCAACAACACGACCAACGATGCTGCGCCAGAGGGAGATTGATATGGAGACCCTCCACAACCAAACTCCCGACACAACAACATTTGGCGCATCGTACCCGGCGAACATCGCAACACAACTGCTCTGACCCGTCCTCCGTACAGCTTCATCAGACATCATGCAAGTCTTAGAAATAGTACAGAACCCTAAAGAAAAAAATATGCTAGCAAATGCCACCCCCAAACCCTCAAAAAATGTATCGGTTCTTTTATGCCCACAGTTCTAACGAACACCTGTATAAACTGCAATAAATAATTAACAACCCGGAAACCCAGACTATAATAGAAATGAAGGCAGAATCGATTCACCAACTCTGGGCAAAGCGGGCAGAGTCAGATGACCCACTCTTGCCCTCTGGGTCAGTCGCATAGGTCCTATATTTATAATATACTTTAATCAGTACCTATCACCCGTCAGCGGCCACTGTGAATTAAGTTCATAGTAGACCCATTTTAAGCTAGATTTGTTGATGATTAATGTATATTTTATCATTTAAAAAACCGGCCAAGTGCGTGTTGGACTCACCCACAAAGGGTTCCGTACCATTCATTTATTAAATTAAAGGATTTAAGTTATTTTTATGAAAGATTGCGCTGTAATAAGCGGTTTACGATTTACGAGGTATTAAAAAAAAACTGCTTACTAGATCTCGTTCAAAACAATTTTCGTTGGTAGTTTTTATAGTAATGTACATAATTTTTTTTAGATGTTTCATTTTCTTGTTTTAGAAATTAGAGGGGGAAGGAGGCAACTTTTTTCCACTTTGGAAGCGTCTGTCACGCAAACTATTCGGTTTAGAAAAAAAATATTTTCGATTCCTCGATATAATTTTTGAAGACCTATCCATACATACCCCACAGCCACACGCATGGATTTGATGAAAAAAAAAAATTAGTTTTAATTCTAAGTATGGGGAGCCCCCAATATTTATTATGTTTTTTTTTTGTTTTTGCATCAAAATCTTAATATGCGGTTCACAGAATACATCTATCTACCAAGTTTCAACAGTATAGCTCTTATAGTTTCGGAAAAAATGGCTGTGACATACGGACGGACAGACGGACAGACAGACATGACGTATCTATAAGGGTTCCGTTTTTGCCATTTGGCTACGGAACCCTAAAAAATCCGGCCAAGTGCCAGTTAGACTCACGCAACGAGGGTTCCGTACTATGTAAGAATATGAATAGTTTCTCGAATAATCTCGAATATTTTTTTCCCTTTTTTGCTTTTTCTGGGTTTGTTTTTTGATCATGGAATTTAATTTTAAGGTAAAAATGTGTTGATTTTGCTTTATTCTCATAGCTTAACGTTCTGTTTCGAATTATATGGTAAATATAACCTTGAATTTTAAAAGCGGTCATGATAAAGTGTTTGGAAAAACATGTAAAAACTTATTCCTATGTTGTCGATACTACGTTAATTAAAAACTATGCAATCCATACTAATATTATAAATGCGAAAGTATCTCTGTCTGTCTGTCCGGCTTTCACGCCAAAACTACTGAACCGATTGTAATGAAATTTGGCACACAGATAGTCTAGAGCCTGAGAAAGGACATAGGTTATATAACATCCCGCTATGACCAATAGGAGCAGAGCAGTAACAAAAAATGTTGCGAAAATGGGAGCGAACGCGGACGTGCATATTGCTCCCATTATTTTAACAGGCGCTTATAAACTGAAGTTTACGTGGACGGAGTCGCGGGCAACGGCTAGTAGCATAATAATTAGGATATTCTTCGTTCGCGTGGAGTTAGTTATTTGAACATTTTATTTTAACCCCAAAATATACAGCATACATTTTAAATTTTTGTTGTGCTCCGCTCCTATTGGTCGCAGCTTGATGTTATATAGCCTAAAGCCTTTTTGGATTCATGGGCTATCCAACGCAAAAAGGATTTGTCAAATCGGACCAGTAGTTCCTGAGATTAGCGCGTTCAAACAAACAAACTCTTCAGCTTTATAAGCGACCCGGCCCGGCATGGATCGAACCGAATCATCCTTTTTATCGTCCCACTGCTGGGCACAGGTCTCCTCTCATACAGAGAAGGTTTGAGGATTCTTGCTCAAGATGTTTTCCTTCACCTTGTAATCAGTCATTAGTGTCCAAGATGTACTTAGAAAGAACATGTATCTTAGGAAAGTTACATTGGTACTAGCCTGATCTGGAATCGAACCCGCACACTCATACTTGAGAGGCTGGTGTTTTAACCACTAGGCCACCACAACTATAGTCACTAGGCCACTACGACTACAAAAATAACGTAATTATTAATTATTAACTGCGGAACCCTTGACAATAGCACCACTAACCCTAAAAGATTCGTTTAAAATAAGTGAAGCTCAGAAATCGAGAGAGCGCTGCAAACGTGGCCGTGTGCCGTCTCCCTCGCTCGCTTACGTTGCCATAGTGTTGTCTCGCTCTAATCCCTATTTGGTAACACCAACTATTTCATGGATGAAATTACTGTTCGCGTGTGGTGTTGGTCATAAGCGACAGCGGGAGCGATTTGTATTGTTAAAATATTTGTGAAGAAAAAAGGTATAGAAACTTTTTTTGCGTTGTTTTTTTTGTAGTTTTGTATCAATAAGCCGACCCCATCGAAGTTGAGAACAGGCAGAACAGACTGATTGAATTGAGGGAGATTTTATATTATCCTTAGCATAAATTAGAAAATAATTAATCCATACTAATATTATAAATGCGAAAGTAACTCTGTCTGTCTGTCTGTCTGTCTGTCTGTTACGCTTTTCCGCCTAAACCTCTCAACCGATTTTGATGAAATTTGGCACAGACAATCTTTGGACCCTGAGAAAAAACATAGGCTACCTGTTATCCCGGAAAAATTTGATATTCCCGAGGGAAATCTAAAAAGCGCGATATAACCGAACACCACGCGGACGAAGACGCGGGCGGAAAGCACACAATCTTTAGACCCCGAGAAAGGACATAGGCTACCTTTTATCCCGGAAAAATTTGATGTTCCCGAGGGAAATCTAAAAAGCGCGATATAACCGAAATTTACGCGGGCGAAGCCGCGGGCGGAAAGCTAGTAGCAAATAAACGGCATCCTTGTACTCTGATCTTAATTTTGTCATATCTTTATGTATTTTGTTATGTGTAAATAAATAATTAAACATATTTCACGCAGATAAACTGCGGGTACAAGCTTGATTTTTACTAAGAAAAATTTATGGTCTGAGATTAAATAAGATTTTTATAATTCAAAACGATGCCTTCCATTTGGTTCGTTATTTTACACACTTATAATCACAGATATTTATTATATATTTTTCCTCAAATCTACACATAAAAGAGCTATAGACATAAAAAAATCGGTTAAATCTATACTAATGTATAAAGCTGAAGAGTTTGTTTAGCCGCGCTAATCTCAGGAACTACTGGTCTGATTTGAAAAATTACGTTGTTTCGTTACGTTGGATCGCCCATTAATCCACGAAGGCTTTAGGCTATATAACATCACGCTGCGACCAATAGGAGCGGGGCATTTATAATAAAACGCGGGTTAAACCGTGTGGCGCAGCTAGTAAGAAATAAAAGATCAGTAGCGTAATTACGTAACACGTTATCAGTAGCAATGGGTTTCATTTTTTTTTTTTTTTTTTTTATAAATTATAAACCATGGTAAGTAAGCAGTGACGCAATCGTTGATGGTAAAGCGCACTAGTTTATTAAGAGCCTATTCACTCTAGCCTTGAAGACACTCAAATTGTAGTCCGACGGAAACACCGCCGCGGGCAAATTGTTCCAGTCCCTCGATGTACGCGGTATAAAGATCGTAGTGGTGTTAACAACATTAGAGTGGAAATCGCCGTACGACGGGTCGTCCGATGGTGGAACGGAGATGGGGGAATTAAATCATGCAATTCTCTCGCACACTCCCCAAAATGCATCCTATAGAATACCGAAAGGCTGGCTACTCTACGTATCTACGTGTCTATAGTTCAATAGACGCTCTGTAGTTTGTAATAAAAATCACAGATTAATAATAACCGGAGATAATGCCTGATTGATTCCCCCGGGCGCTGGCATGCTCATGTCATTGCAATCTTCTGACAGAGTGGTATGGAACAAAACAATTTTCTTCTAGAAGTACCTAACCAAGGATGAAACAAAAAAGTGTTAAGAGTAATTAATGTTATAACAATTCTACGAATTTCTAAATGAGATGACAGTTGATTTGAAATTTTTTACATCTATTGACATTTTTTATGATTCTATTTAATTTTTTAAATTAGTATTTATGCTATATTTAAATTGAGCACGATTGTTATGTAACGTCGTTGTGTTGGCAATGGTAAAACTTTGAAAAAATCTGACCAGAATTAGAATTTTTATAATCCATCCCTATAAAGTGCGTATGTTTGTATGTCTGTCTGTATGTATGTGCCCGAAGTTGCTCAAAACCCTCACCACTATAGATAATCATATAGATCTGGATGCGCTGAGTTCAAAAAAACTATTTTTTTTTTTCTTCAACGCCGAAGGCGCGGAATCTCGGTCCTATATATTAAATCCCATGTATTAAGGAACTCTATGACTATCAACTTGGTACAGAACCTGACTGAGCTGCTATGAAGAAATTCCAAATAGATTTTATTATAAAGGGTGTATCTGACATCGACGCACAAACGAGTACAATGGCTCCAGTACATGATAGTAGTGGAATTTTTCGTCGGCTTTTTCATGACTTAAAAAAAATATATGTATTTTTTTTTTTAGTTTAGACCGTTCATAATTGCTACACTTTTATAATCCAATAAGATTTTAAAGTAAAAATTAATTAATTCGTTAATTACACAAAATAGCGCAATGACAACAATACTCGAAAAGCTATCTTATCAGCTGTTTTAATAGAGTTCATATCAGGGATCAACGTCATACCTACAAACCCGCACGGCGGCAAGCTTGCAACGTTCAAAGGCCGAGCCGACACTTTTTTAAAACACTGTGAATTCTGTAACCGTTCATTAACGACATAAATGACTATCATAATTTTATTAGTGGCATGCGGTCTGGCCTTTTCGCGAAGTTTGCGTTACGATGTCAGATACACCCTGTATAAATTATAAACTAGTGCTTCACCGCAATCTCGCCTGATGGTAAGCAGTGATGCAATCGTTAATGGTAAAATGCGTTTATTAAGCACTGAAATTGTAGTCAAACGGAAACACCGCCTCAGGCAAATTGTTCCAGTCCCTCGATGTACGCGGCATAAAAGACAAGGCGAAAAACCTAATAACATTTTCCTGACACAGGAATCGAACTCCAGGCTTTATACTCAGCAGTAGGATTGCCCTGAACACGTTTTATCGGATTTAAGGTCGAGTACGTTTAATACTTGAATATTATTCTTATGAAGGTATGTTAATAGTGAAGCCTGGAGTTCGATTCCTGTGACATGACAGTCGATATACCACCTGATCGATCGAGGAATAATCTTACCGTGATTGAACTGAACTCTGGACTGTCAGTGTCAATCTGTTAGCATTACTTGAAATTACGTTCAATTCACTTCACTCATTCCAATCGCAATGATAATAATAATTGTAATCTAATACACCTTTACCTATCCCTAAATTACACGGAACCCATTAAAAAAATAAGTCAATCCGGAGCTGAACATGAAACTTAAAAAGACAAAGAAAAAAATCCATATATATTTGTTTTCGCTTGTACCACAAAGCCATACCTATTGCCGGACATACGCATGCGATATTCGCTCTTATGTTTGCGGCTTAACCGCGAGATTCCCTTGTATGGTCGCGAAGTAATTTTGTAGGACGTTATGGGGATTTTTGTACTAGGATCAAATAGTTTTGGTCTTGTATTTTTTTCTTTTAATAAAGGTTGTTTGCCCTTAGTAGATTTCCTTTGTGCTGTAATTAATTATATTATATGAGTGTAATAAAATTCTTTTCGAAAGTTGTTTGATATGAAATTATGAACTTACTAGCTTTCCGCCCGCGGCTTCGCCCGCGTAAATTTCGGTTATCTCGCGCTTTTTAGATTTCCTTCGGGAACATCAAATTTTTCCGGGATAAAAGGTAGCCTAGGTCCTTTCTCAGGGTCTAAAGATTGTGTGCTTTCCGTCCACGTCTTCGCCTGCGTGGTTTTCGGTTATATCGCGCTTTTTAGATTTTCCTCGGGAATATCAATTTTTTCCGGGATAAAAGGTAGCCTATGTTTTTTCTCAGGGTCCAAAGATTGTCTGTACCAAATTTCATCAAAATCCGTTGAGAGGTTTAGGCGGGAAAGCGTAACAGACAGACAGACAGACAGAGTTACTTTCGCATTTATAATATTAGTATGGATTATAATAAGTGTAATGGGGCTGCCTGGAAAAAAGATTTTTTGTGAAATATTTTTCAGGTTTATCGAAGCTTCAAGTGTTATTAGCTTATGTAAGTAATATTCGCGCACGAAGTGTTTCTTACCATTATCTATATGATCTATATTCTTACTAATATTATAAATGGGAAAGTAAGTTTGTTTGTTTTTTCCGCTTTCACGCCGTAACAACTGAACCGATTGCTTTGAAATTTTGCAGACGTAAAGTTAGAAGTCCAGATTAAATAATAGGCTACTTTGTATCGCGGAAAAAATTGATATTCCCGAGGGAAATCTAAAAAGCGCGATATAACCGAACTCGACGCGGGCGGAAAGCTAGTTATCTATAAATATCCTGTCTTTTGTATAGTAGCCCCCTTTGATATTTATTTTATTCTGTTTTTAGTCATTGTTTTTATAACGGCAACAGAAATATATAATTATCGTCTGCTAAAATTTCAACTATCTTGCTATCACAGTTCATGGAAAGCCTGGTGACAGACAGAGTCTTACTAATAGGAGGTTTATCTTTCCTTCACTGTTTTTTTTTTTAATTCACAATGTTCTATGTCAGAGAAACTTTAATTTGTCCATTAATTTACTTACAATTAATAATTAAAACATGCATATCTACTTGTCATAGTTTATTAAGTGCGTATTAAAATAATAGTACGTTAATATTATTAACATTTTTTTTTTAACTCATTGCCCCTCTCTAGGAATTACTCCTGTATCGTGGGTGCCTTTACAAAGATTTCAACTCACATACACCAATAGTCAACGATTTTGTAAAACATACAACAGGCTGTACAAATAATATAATAATTTGTAGTTTAATTTACAATATTTTTAATACATATAAGGAAGAAACTATACGAAACGAATACCTAACTACCTAACTTCTATGTATTATTCATACTGGTCGAAATTATTGTTACATTTTATTAAATTGCGTCACTTCATCCATGTATAGAAAATAATGTTAATCTTTTTATCTGACTGCAGCGAAGCTTGGCAAAAGGCGTATGTCTTTTTCTTTTATTTTTTTTTTTCATAATCATAACAAGAGAAAACAATTACTCCTAGTGCTTAAGTTTTTAATGGGTCATCTTCATAATAAAGTCCCTATTAAGATGACCCATCATAATTAAAAATGATGTAACAATCTACAAAGTTCAATAAAACGAAGAAAGAAAGAAAAAAATCATTAAAATAAAATACTATAAATACATTCAATAAGAATAAAAACATAAAGATCAAATAAAAAGTGAAAGTCGGATGTGAGAAATTAGCTCGAAAGTTTGCCTCACGTCAAAAAGGCCCAGTTCAGAAAAATGCCAGTTACAAGTGCCAAGCTGGTTTTCAACTGGACCTGGTACACAATATCTCATATCAGTGCCCCTTTGTTTCCGCAATAGTATGCAAAGATGAGAGAGAGAGAGGGAGAGAGAATATAATTTATTTTTCATCCCTATATTTTAATCACGTTATAAGTGTCGTTTAATAGACAACAAACCAATTAACATCAACCAGACAGAAATCCAGATTACTGAGAAATTCCAAATGAAAAGTGGAGTAATAATAATAACTGCAAATATCAAGAGTGGTCGGTGCAGTATACAATACACTAGAACTGCGACGCGCCATGTGACGACTTTAGAGCTAGGGACGCAGTGGAGTCGAAAGTATACTAAAAATATTTGAATTTATTTTAAACTAAACTGTTTTTTATCATTTGGATGGGTATTGATTATTAGAGAAACCTTTTATTTTGTTTCTAACCACTACAACTATTAAAGTAAAACTGTAATAACCTAACATAACTAAAATATTGCGTCGAAATATTTCACCGCATCGGTGTCGGCTGGAAATTTTATAAGGATTAACATAGGCTTAAATTTATTTTCGATAAATAATTGGAGTTCCGTACGAAATGAAAACTCATGAAATCCATTTTTTTTTTAACATATACGCGAACGAAGTCGTAAGCGTTATGCATGTTTTGGGTTTAAATTTTAAAATGTTTACTGCAAGCTTTTTTATGTTAACAGAACTTTCTGTTAATATAAAAAAGCTTGCAGTAAACATTTTAAATTTTAAACCAAACAATTAAACTATAAAAAATAATAATAATTAAACTATGTACTAGTAATGAATTTCATATACACTTGTATATGAAATTCATTACTAGTACATAGTTTAATTATTTTTATTTATTCATTTATTTCAGACAATATTATAGTCCATAAATTCAACTTACAATATGTAGCTGTAATTATGTAGTTTAAAAATTTATTCAATCTTGGTAATACGTATAAATTATTTACTCTAAGAACAAATCTACATAATTTAAATTATTGATAAAATAGTTTATTTAGTAGTAAAGTTTGTAATTTATGGTAGGTAACTAGGATAGGTAGTATTTATTATAGTACACCCACATTTTGTTAGTTTTGCTTTATGCATGTTGCAGCCAATTGGTTTTATTACCCGAAAGATGTACACTGATGGACATAGACCTCCTCCGAGCACTCCCACTTCTACGGATTCCGTGCTTACCGTATTCAGCGAATTCATTCAATCAGATTTTTAAAATAATCCAAGAATTTACAGTTTGGTGATAATCGCGAGTTTCGAGTGTCCCTAGGTATAACGTTTATCTTATCTTTGAGTTCATACGCTGTGTAAATAACTGATAACACTGGCCGTTATGTACAGGCGAGTGATTAAGTGGAACCATATTTCATTCTTTTGTACGTATTTGTTTTGGTATTTCGTGGTTAATTGTCGATTCGCACAGATATACTCGCCCGAAAAGTGCGAATCATCTCTTTTACCTTCTAAATTAATGAGCGTTATCCCTAGAAAAAAAAAACCGGCCAAGTAAGAGTCACGTGCACGAATGGATCCCGTATTATTAAGGATACAAAAAAGAACTTCTTTTAGTATTTGTTGTAAGCTGCAACAAGTACATAATTTCTGTTCCCTACCTGTTTGCTATCCCGGCTCATGAGATACACGCTGGTGACAGACAGACAGACAGACAGCGAACTCTTATTTGTGAACATATGTCAAATTGACATAGTGTAAGGTGTTTTACATGATATAGGTAGATTCTCTATTGTGCACAGAACCGTTCAAAAGTATTATTATATTTAATACGGTACATTTTAACATGCGTTTAAATATTACGATTTTGTAAACTTTTACATCATTAATAAAATCAATAATAATAGGCACATGCAGTTGCGGAAAATACTGTATGTTAAATAACAGAGGGCGTTCCCTTAAACTCGTTAATATATATCATTAATAGATTAAAATAAAAATATCAGCATAGAAAAATAAGCATAAAAAAATCCGAATAAAAAAAAATTCTAATTGGAAATAAATTTGAAACCTCTGTTTTAAATCAAAATAGTAGTCGTCATGTATAAATAAATTGCGACGTTGCCGTCTTTCATGTTCGCGTGTACAGTGTGTTTCTTTTACATGTCAATTTAAAATTTTTATTGAATATTTTCATATTGGAAAAAATTTTAAAACATTTTGTTTTCGAATGGAAATATTTTTTTTAGCATGTATGTATGCTATACTATTTCGGGTTAACGGGAACGCCCTGTGTTAGTTAACATACTGTATGTGCCACAACCATAAAAACGCTAGCTGACAAAAATGGCTGAAAAATAAATAAATCATATACTTGTCATCAGTCTATATCAGTCCACAACAGGACATAAGTCTCTCCTGTGCGCCACTTTATTATCTTTTTAAATCATTTTGATTGCTAATCCATTGCTCCATTTATTCTAAAATATGTTTGCTCAACCATTGTTTATTGTTTACTAGCTGTGCCCCGGGGTTTCATCCGCGTAAGCTTCGCACCGAAAGAGCTCAGTTGATATAAAATAAGCGCCTGTTAAAATAATGGGAGCAATATACAATATGTAAAGAAAACCCTGTCCGATCCGTGAAGGTATTGTTAGGTATCGATAACTGATTCTAATAATGCCTACAAAGCCGGGCTAAACTTAAAAAAAAGTCCCCCTAAAAAAATAAATATTATTTCGAAATAGCGAGGTAACTTAATGCATGTGCGGTAGACAACACGTTAGGCATACATCCGCGGGTGACGGGGGGCAGGGCACGCGGCACGTGGTCACATCGCTATTCACTCCGTCACAAATGGTGTTGTCACTTTTTAAAAATTACCAAATTTTGGGGAAGTTGGAATTAATTCGCGGGAAAAAAAGATTATTTCAAAATTCACTAGTATTGTTACTATGATGATTATGTAAAATTTCATATGTGATTTGGTCATGTGTTTACCTAACCTTTACTATCCTTACGGGTCGGACAGGGTTTTCTTAACATATTGTATACGTCCGCGTTTTGTCCCGTTTTCGCAACATATTTTGTTCTTGCTCTGCTTCTATTGGTCATAGCGGGATTTTTTATAGCCTATGTCCATTCTCAGGCTCTAGACTATCTGTGTACCAAATTTCATTACAATCGGTTTAGTAGTTTTGGCGTGAAAGCCGGACAGACAGACAGAGATACTTTCGCATTTATAATATTAGTATGGATTATTGAACTGCGGAAATGAAATCCATTGTAGGAACTAGATTATTTACGAAATCTAACAAACGTTCATATAAAATTGTTTATCAGCTAAAACTACTAACACGCCTTTCCATTCGGCTGTACGTATGACGACACATCAGCATAAGCCAGACAGCTAGTATAAATTGAATTCTGACTGTAAGATGCTTAAACAACGTTTTGTCAGCTGAAACTAGAAAAAACAGCGTCTTATGTCGTCGCGTGTACGAGTAATAATCGCAATGATATATTATATATGTCGTCCAAAACTGAAATAACTTTTTTGTGACAAGATAACTAGGGTAACAGATTCTCAAACTTTTTTTGTAGGTCAATTTGAACGTTTGTTTTCATTGAAGATGACTTGTTACTGAGTAGCATAACAAATAAGCGTCAGCTGTAATTTTTATACAGTTTTTTTTTTTCTTACTTACCTTGTTTGGAAGAAAGTTCTCTGCACACTTGAAAGAGAGCTAGGCCAAGTGTCTTTAAGGCTAGAGTGAATAGGCTTTTAATAAACTAGCGCACTTACCATCAACGATGGCATCATTGCTTATCATCAGGCGGGGTTGCGGTCAAGTACTAGTTTATCATTATTAATATTATAAATCGGTAAGTGAGTTTGTTTGTTCCAATTTCACGCCGTAACCACTGAACCGATTGCTTTGATATTTTGCAGACGTAAAGTTGGAAGTCCGGATTAAATAATAAGGTACTTCTTATCCCGAAATATTGATCTTTCCGACGGAAATTTAAAAAGCGTGATATTACAATTTGAGTGTCTTCAAGGCTAGAGTGAATAGGCTCTTAATAAACTAGCGCGCTTTACCATCAATGATCCCATCACTGCTTACCATCAGGCGGGATTGCGGTCCAGCACTAGTTTATAATTTATAAAAAAACCCGATAAAAATCCTTTGTTACGTTCAAATATCTTTAGTTGGCACTCCTCTCCACAGATTCTCAGTTAAGCAATTATTTACCAGTGACGCGGCGCTCGGGCAGGGCTGCCAACCAACAGATTATATTTTTTAATGATGCCAACATTTGAATTTTGGATAAAGTAGTATGTGCCACGGAACCCAGGTTCACTTGCTTATTTGAAAGCACTTGCAGATCTTCTCTTTTAGTGACAGGAACTGTTGATAAAAAGAAATATGGTTGTTCGTACTTTGTCAAGCTCTTGGTGTCTATTATTTCGTACTAGCTTTCCGCCCGCGGCTTCGCCCGCGTGGGGTTTGGTTATATCGCGCTTTTTAGTTTTCCCTCGGGAATATCAAATTTTTCCGGGATCAAAGGTAGCGTATGTTCTTTCTCAGGGTCTAAAGATTGTCTGTGCCAAATTTCATCAAAATCGGTTGAGAGGTTTAAGCGGGAAAGCGTAACAGACAGACAGACAGACAGAGTTACTTTCGCATTTATAATATTAGTATGGATTACTCAGTTAAGTCGTTAATCCGTTGGTCCCATACAGACATCTAATGCCAGTCGTTACGGGTTGTTGGAGCCCTCAAAAGTCCAACAATTGGTCTAACTGCAATGCTTCGATATCGCCTTCGGGTTGTGGAGGTCAGACGGCAGTCGCTTCACGGAAAATATCGAAGTTTAGCCAAAATCAGCAGTTAGACTGGCAAAGCAGACCCCAAGATTCCAAAGCTGAAAAAGCTTCGGATGCGACTGAGATTAATGATGATGATGATGATTTCGTCATCAGCCCCCTAATCGGCGAACACATTTTTGTCAAATGATTGCGACTAGTTGGTATTAGTTGGGATCGTTCGGACCGCCCATTGGTCCATTCGGTCCAAACGATCCCAACTAGTCGCAATCATTTGACAAAAATGTGTTCGCCGATTAAGGGGCAGTTCATGATTATCGTCATATTGACATTACTTATGTAATATTGACGTTCAAAAAGTGCTGATTCTCAGCCTAATTTAAATAAAAGACTTTTTAATTAGATTTTTTTCAAATAAAAAATGTCGTCCTCTTCATAATATTAAGTACTAGCCGCACCACGCGGTTTCTCCCGCGTAAGCTTCGATATGATTTTTTTATATGCTCTGCTCCTATTAGTCGCAGCGTGAAGTTATATAGCCTATAGCCTTCCTCGATTAATGAGCTATTCAACGCAAAAATAATTTTTCAAATCGGACCAGTATTTCTTGAGATTAGCGCGTTGAAACAAACAAACGTACAAACACACTCTTCTTCAGCTTTGTATATTAGTAAATAGTAATAGATATCAGCATAAAAATCCAAGGTCTTATTCCCAGTGTTATTCCTCTCATGTATGAGTGCGCGGGTTCGATTCCAGGTCAGGCAAGTACCAATGTAACTTTTCTAAAGTTATATGTACTTTCTAAGTATATCTTGGACACCAATGACTGAAGGTGAAGGAAACATCTTGAGGAAACCTGGACTTTAAGTCTGAAATCGCCAACCCGCATTGAGCAAGCGTGGTGATTACGCTCAATCCTTCTCTGTATGAGAGGAGACCTGTGCCCAGCTGTGGGACGATAAAAGGTTGATGATGATGATGATTCCCGGTTATAAACCATCTGTGTGCCAAATTTTATCCATATCCGTTCAGTAGTTTTTGCGTAAAAGAGTAAGAAACGTACATACATTCTCACAAACTTCGGCATTTAGTAGGATACTTAAAGGCATAAGATTTGTTCGTTTATAGTGTTTTTACTACAAACTGTTACCGATTCTGACGCTGTTACAGGGAACTTTCTTTCGGTACCTTCACGCTTCACTGGTGGAGGGGTGGGCAGAGCAGTAACACTAGCTACAAAAATGGTAAATTATCTAATCACTAATGAGTGACCAGGGATTCAGTTGAGCGAAAGTGTTAATTAATTGGAAGAAAGAAAGAAGCGTTTATTGGAAATACTGCAAAATAAATACACCTTCATCATCAACTTTTAATCGTCCCACTGCTGGGCACAGGTCTCCACTCATACATAGAAGGATTGAGCGTAATCATCACCCTTGCAAAATGCGGGTCAAAACAACTTAATGGTATAAATATACAGGGTGTATCTGACATCGTAACGCAAACTTCGCGAAAAGGCTAGACCGTATGCCACTAATAAACTTTTGATAGTCGTTTATGTTGTTAATGAACGGTTACAGAATACACACTGTTTAAAAAAGTGTCGGCTTGGCTTTTGAACGTT
Source organism: Sesamia nonagrioides (assembly GCA_017933935.1). Lineage (NCBI taxonomy): Eukaryota > Metazoa > Arthropoda > Insecta > Lepidoptera > Noctuidae > Sesamia > Sesamia nonagrioides. The sequence continues at coordinate 52,485 of JADWQK010002222.1, read as the reverse complement.
GCAAGCGTGCCGCCGTGCGGGTTTGTAGGTATGACGTTGATCCCTGATGTGACCTCTATTAAATCAGCTGATAAGATAGTTTTTCGGGTTTTGTTATCATTGCGCTTTTTTATGTAATTAGCGAATTATTTAATTTTTACTTTAAAATCTTATTGGGTTATAAAAGCATAGCAGTTGTGAACGGTCTGCAGTGAAAAAAACTACATATAATTTTTTAAAATCATGAACGCATCCCGCTACCCTGACCCTCCTGGGTCAGGGTTGCGGGTTGGTTAAAAAAGAAACCGTGGCCCTGGCGCACAGGCAAATGAAGAAACACGGGTGGATTTCAGTCAGTAAAAGCCTCATACTCTCTTCCGTTCCGCCCAGGACGGGAGAGGTCATTTGATGACTTCCCATCCCAAACAAAAAAAGGTTTCCCAGTAATTCATATCATCAGTAATTCAGTATCTTCCAAAAGGTGACGAAGGGTTTTACCAATACAATGGGCGGAGGCGTCCTCCTGTCTACTAACTACAGGTGCAACTTGGAATACCAATTCCTTTGCCAATTTATTTTGGCAGTATTCTTCATTCATTATCTTTAGTTAAATTCCAATCGTGAGGCGGCCTCTACTTCCACTCTACATATCCGGATTACTCGTCACACTGACGTTATCCAACATAATGCATCGCGCTAGTAAAGTTTACCGCACGACTACCATAAAGGGCGTCTCTGAAATCGACGCACAAACGAGTACCATGGATCCAGTACATGATTCTGAACCCCCCAGTGGTGGAATTCTGCGTCGGCTTTTCCTGATTAAAAAAATTTATATGCAGTTTTTTTTTTCATTTTAAACCGTTCATAATTGCTATACTTTTATTACCCAATAAGATTGTAAAGGAGAAAATAATTAATTCGCTAATTACACAAAAAAGTGCAATGTGAACAAAACACGAAAAACTATCCTATCAGCTTGATTTAATACATCAATATTGAGTTCACATCAGGGGTCAACGTCATTCACACAACCACGCGCGGCGGCACGCTTGCAACGTTCAAAAGCCGAGCCGACACATTTTTACAAACGCTCAGCCGACATTTAAATTGTAGGCCGACGGAAACCGCTGGCAAATTGTTTCAGTCCCTCGATGTACGCGGTATAAAAGACGAGGCGATACGCTTCGTCCGGATCGTAGTGGTGTCAACAACCTAAGGGTGGAAACTCGCCATACGACGGGTTGTCCGATGATGGAAGTTAGCTAACAAGGTACAATATCTGTCTGACCAGAGGAACCTCCCTTTTTCTATGGAGAATGGAGTGTGGAGAGTGGACTTTGCTCCCTGATCGTCATAACTCTGGAATGCAATATACATATAGTCCTCTTTAGCACGAGTAATTCAAGAACAAGTTACAGTCCCGGGTCACCATGTGTTCTCGGTATGTTAAGTTGGTCACCCTTCCTCGTACTAACCGCGGTAAGTATAGCTTAACCTGATCAATCGACCGGGACGGCTGTTAATATTTAGCCAGGGGGTTTACAAATCATCATCATCACCATCTCAGCGTTAATCCCGGTCGCATCCGAGGCCTTTTCAGCTTTGGAGTCTGTGGTCCGCTTTACCAGTCAAACTGCTGATTTTGGCTAACCATCGAAATTTTCCGTGAAGCGACTGCCGTCTGACCTTCACAACCCGAAGTCGATATCGAAGCATTGTAGTTAGACCAATTGTTGGACTCTTGAGGTGTGAGACCCCAAACGACTGCCATTAGATTTCCCATAACAACCGGGACCAACAGCTTAACGAGACACGACCAGACCAGTGCAAATATTCATATTCATGTATGCAAATATATTTGCTCTGCGCGGGAAACGAACCCGCGCCTCCTTGCGTCTCTCGCGCTTTACAAATATAGAATACTAGCAGCCGCCAGCGACTTAGTTCGCGTGGAGTTGGTTATGCTCCGCCTCTATTGGTCGCAGCGTGATGTTATATAGCCTTCCTGAATTAATGGGCTATCCAACGCAAAAAAAAATTTCAAATCGGACCCACAGTTCCTGAGATTAGCGCGATCAAACAAACAAACTCTTCAGCTTTATATAGAAGTATGGATAATAATAATAATATGACATAGAACATCGCTGGCAAGGACGATACCAAGTTTTTATTTTTGCCTGCGTGAGCCATCGGAATCGAAGTCAGCTGTATTCGTAGCTGTACTGGTAGCAAAAAAGTTTTGAAAATGATTTTTAGGTCTTTTTTTTTTTTAATTATATTTGGTTTAAATTGCCAGCTTAACGGCCTTGTTGACAATGCAAAGTATTCTTGATTGGTTTATTTGAAAGTTTTATTTCACAACTAGCTTTCCACCCGCGGCTTCGCCCGCGTGGAGGTCGGTTATATCGCGCTTTTTAGATTTCCTTCGGGAATATCAATTTTTTCCAGGATAAAAGGTAGCCTATGTTCTTTCTCAGGGTCTAAAGATTGTCTATGCCAAATTTCATCAAAATCGGTTTTGAGGTTTAGGCGGGAAAGCGTAACAGACAGACAGACAGACAGAGTTACTTTCGCATTTATAATATTAGTATGGATAAAATTATACACTGTATAACCTGCCATACCTGTCCTGGAAGAGATAGACATACATATGTGATCCCAAAAACAAACATTTCATCAGGACTTTTAAACTCCCATGTAAAAGGGAGCGAACCTCTTCGTCATCATCAACCTTTTATCGTCCCACTGCTGGGCACAGGTCTCCTCTCATACAGAGAAGGATTGAGCGTAATTACCACGCTTGCTCAATGCGGGTTGGCGATTTCAGACTTAAAGTCCAGGTTTCCTCAAGATGTTTTCCTTCACCTTGTAATCAGTCATTGGTGTCCAATATATACTTAGAAAGTACATATTATAACTTAGAAAAGTTACATTGGTACTTCCCTGCCCTGGAATCGAACCCGAACACTCATACTTGAGAGGCTAGTGTTTTAACCATTAGGCCACCACGTTCACCTAACATTATATTATAATACTGTCGTATGTTTTTGCTATCGTTACCACCGTCCTCCGCTACGTACATCAGAATAACTTCGCTGACTCAAACTATACACTCGAGCACAAAAGTGTTAAGTATTATAATACATTAGATGTTAAAGCATGAAATCATTTTAAAGTCAAGCATATTCTAATTTCCCGATTCCCTCCTCCTGTACTCCCTACTTCCATGCACATCTGGCTTAAAGGGCTAGATCCCGTGCAATTTGGGACTTACTAAAACCATAACCAGCAACTTGTCTCTGGTTCAAGACCATAGACACACCATACCACCATAGACATAGACATAGACCATAGACATTCACCATTAAATCATCGATCAAGCATCAGAACAAAATGAAATAAATCCGCCATTAGCGAGTGCATCTTTAAACCAAGGTGATTTGTGTTCAACGTGGGGGCCCCTACGCAACAGGCTGAGCGACAGAGTCTGGATATTCTGGTGAGTCCCATTTCATCCTTCTATCCCTCTTCTGTAATATGCTTGAATTAAGAATTTCTCAGTAAGACGCGCCTCGTGACGCAGTTCCATTTTTTTTTTATTTATTCGTTATAAACTAGTGCTTGACTGCAATCCCGCCTGATGGTAAGCAGTGATGCAATCGTTGATGGTAAAGCGCACTAGTTTATTAAGCCTATTCACTTAAAAAACTTAGGAATAGGAAGGAAGACGGCAGTTGAGCGAGGTGATGCAATGTTGAACCCAACAACACGACCAACGATGCTGCGCCAGAGGATGATCTGGAGACCCTCCACGACCAAACTCCCGACACAACAACATTAGGCACATCGTACCCGGTACACATCGCAACACAACTGCTCAGACCCGTCCTCCGTACGGCTTCGCCAGACATCATGCCGGAACACGACGAATCGCTTGGCGGCAAGACTTTGTCAAATGTTGTTGTGTCGGGAGTTTGGTCGTGGAGGGTCTCCAGATCAATCTCCCTCTGGCGCAGCATCGTTGGTCTTGTTGTTGGGTTTAACATTGCATTACCTCGCTCAACTGCCGTCTTCCTTCCTATTCACTCAGTTTTTTTTGAGTGAATAGGCTTAATAAGCTATCGCGCTTTACCATCATCGATTGTATCACTGCTTACCATCAGGCGGGATTGTAGTGAAGCACTAGTTTATAATTGTTAAAAAAAAAGCCAGAACTCCTATCTTATGACAAGTGTTTCACTGCAATGATGGTAAGTAGTGATGCAATCATTGGTAATAAAACACAAGAAGAACGCTGCTGACACACAGAAAAACAAACAATAACATACAAAAATGTCAATAAGTTCAGCTTAGCGGCATGTAATACATAATGTATCGGTGTCAAGGTCCTGATGCGCCTCCACCGCGCGGCACTGTCCACTGGCTAATGAGGCGAGGTTTCAAACACTTTACCATAATTATTAGCCTCTTTTTATCGATAGGAAATTATTGAATAACTTCCCCTTTTACCTCTCGGATGGGAGTGAGAGGGCGTGTCGGTCCTCTTCTCTTTACTGCTTCAAACCTACCCGGGTTCCTTTAGTAGCCTGTGTCAGAGTCATGGTTTCTCTTACCTTCGGCCCTGGCAGGGATCTGTCCATGGACCTGCCATCTTCTATGAAGCGGTACCTACAAAAGCCACATGGAATATTACGTTTTACTGACGCCATACGAATTCTATATCTCGCAATCAAAGTTTACCATGCAACTAGCATATACTTTTTTTTTTTTATTAGTTATAAACTAGCGCTTGACTGCAATCCCGCCTGATGGTAAGCAGTGATGCAATCGTTGATGGTAAAGCGCACTAGCTTATTAAGCCTATTCACTCAAAAAAACTCAGTGAATAGGAAGGAAGACAGCAGTTGAGCGAGGTGATGCTATGTTTAACCCAACAACACGACCAACGATGCCGCGCCAGAGGATGATCTGGAGACCCTCCACGACCAAACTCCCGACACAACAACATTAGGCATATCGTACTCGGCACACATCGCAACACAACTGCTCAGACCGGTCCACCGTACGGCTTCACCAGACATCATGCCGGAACACGACGAATCGCTTGGCGGCAAGACTTTGTCTGGTGGGTGGTAACTTATGCCGGCGGCTGATGTTGTAGCCTACCACCGAGAGCATACCTACAACTTGCCAATTTCAACCATTGGGCAAGTGCCCGCCAGACATGACACCCGTCTGGTCGGAGGATCCTCCCTTTTCTATGAAGGATGAGTGAGCTTTACTCCCTGTTCCTCATGCCTCCACATTCTACGTGGTCTGCATCTACACCATCTAGCTTTATTCGGGCTCCAAAGTAACCACTATGTTGGCTGCATATTGAGTCAGAAAAATTAATTACATTTTTGTTTATAATTATAACTTGTGCTTGACCGCAATCCCGCCTGATGGTAAGCAGTGATGCAATCTTTGATGGTAAAGCGCGCTAGTTTATTAAGCCTATTCATTTAAAAAACTTAGTGAAGAGTGCGAGGTGATGCAATATTAAACCCAAAAACACGACCAACGATGCTGCGCCAGAGGGAGATTGATCTGGAGACCCTCCACGACCAAACTCCCGACACAACAACATTTGGCGCATCGTACCCGGCACACATCGCAACACAACTGCTCAGACCCATCCTCCGTACGGCTTCACCAGACATCATGCCGGAACACGACGAATCGCTTGGCGGAAATACTTTACTGGTGGGTGATAACCGAGAAAGGTTGAAATTATACAAGGTGTTTTTGTTTTGTATCCAATGACTGTAGCCAGGGTATGTATGAGACCACTGTGTGGATTGCCCTGAGGACACGGTGGAGATCTGCCCGGCTTGGGTAAAGCACCGCCGTGTTCTCATGACGACGATCGGCGGCAATTTCTCGTGTCCGACCCTGGTCCAGGCAATGGTCCGCACCGAGAGTGCATGGCAGGCCGTCACCTCCTTCTGCGAATCAGTGATGCTAGCAAAGGAGGAGGTGGAGCGCGTGAGGGAGCGGGAATCCCAGCGCCCTCACGTCTCTAACCGCCGCAGGAGACAATATCGAACTCCCGGCCACCATAAAGTGAGCAGTGGGTAGCTCGCCACCCGGTAAAGACCACGGCCGGGTCGACAAGCGTTGTGTTTCCCGCGCGCCTCAAACAGATGTCAGCACATCGTGATGGGGTCCATGAAGACCGATGCCTCCTGGGTCACGGTTGCGGGTTGGTCAAGAAACCGTGGCCCTGGCCGTAGCACAGGTAAGTGAAGGAACACGGGTGGGTTTTAGTCAGTAACAGTCTGACACGCCCTTCCGCTCCTCCCAGAGCGGGAGAAGTCATTTGATAATTTCCCACCCCAAACAAAAAAAAAAGTATATGTAGGAGACCATCACCCTAATTGTGTAACACACTCATCATCATCATCTCCGCGTCAATCCCAGTCGCATCCGAAGCTTTTATTTTCAGCTTGGAGTCTGGGGTCCGCTTTACCAGTCCAACTGCTGATTTTGGCTAAACTTCGATATTTTCCGTGAAGCGACTGCCGTCTGACCTCCACAACCCGAAGGCGATATCGAAGCATTGCAGTTAGACCTATTTTTGGACTTTTGAGGGCTCCAACAACCCGTAACGACTGCCACTAGATGTTCGTATGGCAACCGGGACCAACGGCTTAACGTGCTTTCCTAGGCACGACCAGACCGGTGCAAATATCCATATTTATACATACAAATATTTGAACTGCGCGGGGATCGAACCCGCGCCTCCGTGCGCAGCGGCCGCTTTCGCTACCGCTACGACACGGATGCACAGTATGCACACACTATCAATTCTAATAATAATTTTAAAGTATATTGCTATACTATAGCTCCATATTATATTCAAAAAATGTGTTGTATGCTGAACAATGATAGTTGTTGAATCACAAAGAAACCCATTGCTACTGATGTTGTTACGTAACCGTTATCCTGCATATCGAAGAATCAACTAACTTATGGATTACTAACTGCGCCCCGCGGTTTTACCCGCGTAACCTTCTAGCCGAATGAGCTCAGTTGACATAAAATAAGCACCTGTTAAAATAATGCGAGCAATACTACATCTGCGTTTGCTCCCGTTTTTGCAACAATTTTTGTTCCTGCTCTGCTCCTATTGGTCATAGCGGGATGTGTTATAGCCTATGTCCTTTCTCAGGCTCCGTGTATCAAATTTCATTACAATCGGTTCAGTAGTTTTGGCGTGAAAGCCGGACAAACAGACACTGACAGACAGAGATACTTTCGCATTTATAATATTAGTATGGATTTTTCAAATATCATATGTTTTTGTTTTCATTTTTAGCACAGAATAATTTTTTCCCAAAAAATATGACGAAGTCACATTTATTTGAGTTTAGATTAATTAATCGTATTAATCAATGAAATAAGTCATTTATCAATGACATGTCATAGTTTCTAAGATATAAAGTACTAGCTTTCCGCCCGCGGCTTCGCGCGCGTGGAGTTCGGTTTTATCGCGCTTTTTAGATTTCCCTCGGGAACATAATTTTTTTCCGGGATAAAAGGTAGCCTATGTTCTTTCTCAGGCTCTAAAGATTGTCTGTGCCAAATTTCATCAAAATCGGTTTAGAGGTTTAAGCGGGAAAGCGTAACAGACAGACAGACAGACAGACAGACAGACCGACAGACAGACAGACAGAGTTACTTTCGCATTTATAATATTAGTACGGATGTATGTAGGTATCACATATTTTAAGACTTATTGTATTACTAGCTTTCCGCCCGCGGCTTCGCCCGCGTGGAGTTCGGTTATATCGCGCTTTTTACGTTTCCCTCGGGAATATCAAATTTTTCCGCGATGAAAGTACCTTATTATTTAATCCGGAATTCTAACTTTACGGCTGCATAATTTCAAAGCGATCGGTTCAGTCGTTACAGCGTGAAAGCGGCACAAACAAACTCACTTTCCCATATATAATATGTACTAGCTTTCCGCCCGCGGCTTCGCCCGCGTGGAGGTCGGTTATATCGCGCTTTTTAGATTTCCCTCGGGAATATCAAATTTTTCCGGGATAAAAGGTAGCCTATGTTCTTTCTCAGGGTCTAAAGATTGTCTGTGCCAAATTTCATATGTTTCATTTCAGTAGTTTTGGCGTGAAAGCCGGACAGACAGACAGACAGAGAGAGATACTTTCGCATTTATAATATTAGTATGGATTAGTAAGGATTTTGATTTATAGAATACAATCTTAAGAGTTCTGGAATATAAAAACTCAGCCTGTATATTTCGACCTAGATTCAGATTTCGATCTAGATAGCCAGTAGTAGGTCGAAACATCAGTGAACCCTTGTATTCTAACCAAGTTACAAGAAAAACAGTTTAACAAAGACACTAATAACTTATTAATAAGAAAATGTACGACAAATAAACAAAAGGAAAAACGTCCTGAAGATGGTAATTGACTGCTTGCGTCAAACTTTAACCCTGCATTCGATTTTCAACCTTAACTTCACAGGTATAAAGCGCATAATATATAATACAGGTGTTTGAGTAATGTAAATTCCGCTGTATGCTTATAGGGATAAAGTTGAATTTTCAATAAATACGTAATGTTGATTCGGATCTTGGTTTGACTGTTTTTATCATTGAGAAAAGAGAGATACCATGAGTTTTTACATTTTCGGGAATGTATTCTTTCGCAAAATATTATAAAAATCTTGGATTTGGTTCTGTTTGTAAAATACTTGCCATCTGCTATGAAATTAATTGTGTAATAACTTAAATAACTTCAGTATGGTTAGAGTGGCTTGCATTTTGACAGTTCTACAACATTCATTGCGTTTTTACATTTCTAGGCGGACATATTTTTCGAAAATATGAAACGTGGAAAGATTTGAGTATGAATGTCGATGGCTCTAAAAGTATAAGAAGAACTTGAAGACCAAAGAAACTATGGATGGAATCTATGAAGAATGATAGTGGTAGAAAAGACATGACCATCGAGATAACGGCTAATAGAGGAGATTGGAAGAAAAATCAGTGTTGCCTCGAACCCAATAAATTGAGATAAGAAAGAGTGATGATGATAAAGAAATAGATTTGTAGTATCCTCCAAAATTATTTAGATTAACATTAATAGTGTTATTTTTGTTGCCGCTATAACAACAAATACACAAATAAAATATTTTCTCCCATACAACAAACGTGATTTGCCGTTTTTAAAGATAATGGTACGGAACCGTTCGTGCGCAAGTCCGAAACGCACTTGGCCGGTTTTTACATGCTTTTTATTAGCTTCACTTTTATGTTTGCTTGTTTGTCCGTCTCTAACTCTTTGGACTATGAGTGAGCGTCTCATTACTGTAAAATGTCCCACCATTTTCAATACGTTCTTCGTTAGTTCGTTTTAAAAAAAAAAAAAACAATATCGAACTATAAAGTTGAAAATAAATATAGTTTAATAAATAAAAAAAAAGAATGCTGAAAAATAATTTAAAAAAAAGCGTGAGGCGCTTTGTGCCATAATTTTTGTATATTAAGCGCCACACCCTTTTCTAAAACTTATTTTTTATTTTTTATTTTGATATTTTTAAAAGCATGTTTTTTTTTAGTTTTTTTAAACTATATTTATTTACAGTAAGTATGCAAGTTACGTTGTTGGTTCAGACAGTCATTTTGTACATCTCTGACAATCGAAAGAGTCATGGATGATAGATGATGATGATCATGATAGTCTGCATGGTAGTTACATTGCAGGCACATGGCATTACAGCATTTATTTATTTATATTTATTAGAATCATCAGCAGTTGTTACATCATTTAAATGTACAGTTAACAATTATAAGTTCTAAGTTAGTTGCACAATATATTAAGGTACAATTATAAGAGAGCGTTATGGAGTGATAAATAAAATTATAGCTAACAAGAATTAATCTCTTCTAAGGGTAAAATATTCTTTTATTTACAAAAAACTGAGTGAATCGGAGGAAAGACGGCAGTTGAGCGAGGTGATGCAATGTTAAACCCAACAACACGACCAACGATGCTGCGCCAGAGGGAGATTGATTTGGGGACCCTCCACGACCAAACTCCCGACACAACAATATTTGGCGCATCGTACCCGGCACACATCGTAACACAACTGCTCAGACCCGTCCTCCGTACGGCTTCACCGGACATCATGCCGGAACACGACGAATCGCTTGGCAGCAAGATTTTGTCTGGTGGCTGGTAACTTCTGCCGGCAGCTGATAGCCTAATATCGGCCATTTTGCCGTATGCGAACACTTTAATGCTTTACAAGTAATTACTGACAGCCAGATACAATTTTTTGCAATTAAATGTTAATAATACGGATGATTTTTTATCATTACTATGTAAATACGACCTAAACGACCCGTTTCAAGGATAAATTTAATCGTGTTTTAATCCTGTACTTTATGCTGCTGGCACCTATACTTTGTGTTGAAATGAAATACTGATTTTTAAGTTTTATGTATTATAACAGCTTTGCTTTTTTTTTTAAAAAAAAAAAGAAACGGTCTACCAATCTGACCTCCACATTTCTGTTGCTTGGTACTTATTATTGCCTTATTTATTTTATTATTTATGTCACCATCATCATCAGCCTCTACTCGTCCACTGCTGGACATAGGCCTCTTCCGTGGCACGCCAACAAGCTGGATCCTAAGCAGTTCTCCGCCAGCCACCTTTTTGATTTCGTCGCTCCATCTCCTACGCTACGTTTGCCGAGACGCGGTCTCCACTCGAGGACTCGTTTACCCCAACGTTTGTCGGTCCTGCGGCATATGTGACCAGCCCATTGCCACTTCAGCTTGCTAATCCTCTCAGCTATGTCGGTAACTCTGGTCCTCTGTCGGGTCACCGCATTTCTGATGCGGTCCTTCAGAGAGACGCCCAGCATAGCCCGCTCTATAAATACTCGAACAACAATAAATTTTCAAAAAATCCGCAAAAATCCAAATGTGTGCCGTCCCTACTTCGTCGTATCGAAAACATTATGACGTAACAATCTCAACATCCAGCGCAATACCGACCTTGCCGCAACGGAATAAGGTTGGAAATCATGTGTACCTGTCGTCTATGTAGTTGTGACCGTAAAATTATCTGGCCATGTGTGTGTATATTAAACATGGAAAGCTGAGCGGAATAGGATTGCAACTCGGTTTGTAATTTGGTAATGGCTTTGTTTATTCAATAATTAGTTGTTGTTTATTTATGTTTATTAGTTGTTGGTTTATACCTTATACGTGCAATAATCATAAACAAACAACAAGTAATTGACTTTAGCCCAGAATAAAAAGAGCTGGATGTAATGAAATGTCTTTTTCTAGTAGTGGGATGATGGGCTAACACTAATAAACATCACGCTGCGTCCAATAGGAGCGGAGCATATAAAAAACGCGAAAATGTCGCTGGCGGCTGCTAGTAGTATAGAAAAAAAGTAATCTAAATCAGTTCAACCGAGATAACGCAAACAGACACACAGATATACTCATTAATCGGCTTGCAACACTGTTTTTGTCGGGGGTTAAAAAAACCCTGTTGAATGACCGCAAATAAATTGGGATAAGGGGAATGATTATGATGATGATTCTCATTAATGATTATAAAATACTTAGTTTTAATAACTGTTGACACAGTAAATTATGTAAATACAAAGGATATCTACATAATTGTATTACGTAAGGGCATAATTATCTACATAATACATCACTCAAAAGGTATTTATAAACATTAGTAATAAATTAACTGATTTACACTGTTATTTATATGATAGGCATATTATTTTATTTATGCATGTTTATAAACTAGCGGCCGCCAGCGACTTTGTTCGCGTGGTTTAGTTATGCTCCGCTCCTATTGGTCGCAGCGTGATGTTATATAGCCTAAAGCCTTCCTGGATTAATGGGCTATCCAACAAAAAAAAAACAACTTTTCCAATCGGACCAGTAGTTCCTGAGATTAGCGCGTTCAAACAAACAAACAAACTCTTCAGCTTTATATATTAGTATAGATAGATTAGGCTGGTGCTGTTTATATAGTCTTCCAGGTAAGGTCTTGACTTTGATCAGCTCGGTCGAAAGAAAAACTTTTTTCCGGCGGTTTCCGACCTTCACCAGGTCGTCGGTCCACCTTGTCGGGGGCCTACCCACGCTACCGTCACGCACCACGTGCTTCCGGTGCGTGGTCGCCACTCGAGAACCCGTTTTTTTTTTTTGATATGGCATCTCGTAGGTGGTTTTAAGAGACCGTAACTACTTAATCGGACTTTCCTGTGGATGCTTTAATTAAAATTAAAGCCTCCAGCCAGGGGCACTTAAAACTAAATTAAAATTAGGCGACTACGCACTAAGGGCACCCCCTGTGTGGTACGAACCTCGGCTTAGGGCGTCGCTAGAGAGGACAGCAAGGGACGGCTGGATCGAATGTGTTCTTAATGGTTTGATGACCATGACGTTTCCTAGTACTAGCTCTCAGAAGAAACGCCGAAACAAACTCAGAGGTCATTGATGGGACATTATGATATTACTGGCTCAGCTACGGCGCGGGCTGGCCTTCATCGGACAAGGGACGGGGGAGGGAATTACTTCGTGGAGCGCGTCGCGATGGACCTCGGCGGCGAGGTCGGTAGGTCGGTCTGTTTTTGTGTAATGTGCTGGTGGCCCTATTGGCCTCTTGGAGGAGGGTAATGGGGTCATCGGGGTCTGTGAGGGAATGCCGAGGGCGGGGAAGTCGGGAGATGGTGGAGGGAGTGTAATTGACAACCGCTGCTATAAGAGGATTGCGGTGCTTGGCAGCAGTGTCAAAGAAACGCTTGGAAAGGCGTTTCATGAACTGCTGGATGGTGGGGATTTTGAGATCAAGATGGAGGATCTCATTTCGAACGAACCAAGGGGCGTTTGTGGCTTTACGGAGGAATCGGTTTTGGACTACTTGCATCCTATGGATATGACGTGGCTTGGCATGTGCGAAAACTGGACAAGCGTAGGTCATAATCGGGCGTATGCAAGCTCTGTACAAGCGCATTTTGCACCTGAGCGATAGCTTGCTACGCGGGTTGAGGAGGGGGTGGAGTCGACCTAGAGCGAAGGCGGCGCGAGCGCGAACCGTCTCAATGTGCTCTAAGAAGTTGAGGTTTTGATCGAGAATCACACCAAGGTACTTGGCTTGCTTCTCCCAAGGGATCGGCTTGCCGTCCAAGGTGATGGGTCGTGGAAGGGTGACACTGACCCGCGGTTTCCTGTAGAGTACCGCTTGGCTTTTTAGGGGGTTGACTTCATTTCTCCATTTCATAAACTAGTCAGCGAGCTTTTTGACCGCGGATTGAAGATGGAGGCGAATCCAGTCTGGATTGCGTCCCGAGCAGTAGATGGCTGCGTCGTCTGCGAACAGAGCGAGTTGAGCCTTACTGCTTTTCGGGATATCGCTAGTGAAGAGCGTAAAAATGAGTGGGGCTAGTACAGAGCCCTGGGGAACACCTGCACGGCTGGGGCGGGGGGAGGAGAGCGCTCCTTCGATTTTATAGCGAAAGGTGCGATTTGACAGAAAGTCCCGTAAGATGAGGACGAGACGATCAGGCACGCCGAGTTGGTACAGCTTATAGATTAAGTGCCAGAGTTTGTCAAACGTCTTTGCTATATCGAAGTAAACTACGCCTGTGTACATACCACGCAGGAAGCCTGCGTGAATATGTTCCGTGATGCGTAGGATCTTTTGGGGACAGGAGTGTTGGGTACGGAACCCGAATTGTTCGTTGGGGATGAGGCCCTTGTTCTCGGCGTAAGCTCTGAGTCGCTTATATATAAGCCTCTCATAGATCTTACCGAGAACTTTGAGTAAGCTGATGGGACGGTAACTAGACGGTTCGGCTTTAGGCTTACCGGGCTTGGGAATGCCTATAACAGTGGCGTCGAGAACCCGTCGGCCCCATCAGGCATCGGTCCTACCACAGATTACAGAATACTACGTCCTACGGGCAATGTGCCCGGCCCACTGCCCCTTTAGTGTTGCAATTCTTCGGGATATGTCGGTTTCTCTCGTTCTAAAGAACGAGAATTGTGCCAAGCATAGCTTAACCTGACACCGCCATTATTACTTAGTTCCAAGCCCCTCTATTTAAACACAACATTATCATAAAAAAAAAAAATTGTATCGTCGAGACTATTATTATTATCTTTCGCTATCGGAGTTACAACGCTTGGTCGCTCAGCCGCATAAATATCAATGTACAATCGAGGTAATTTCTCTACTCTGCTATATGTTCAGACGCAGGGTTCGCTCGCGGTTTAAATATTAAATGCTTTATTTTGATACTATATTATTTTTTTGTGAACTGTGAACTGTTGTTTTATTTAATTGGAGACGTGATTGTTCAGTAGTAGATAGGTATTTCCAATTAATAACTAGCTCATAATGGTAAAGGAAAACGGTGACAGCCTCTGTGGCGTAGCGGTAGCAAACGCGGCCGCTGCGCAAGGTAGCGCGGGTTCGATCCCCGCACAGTGCAAATATTTGTATGCATGAATATGAATATTTGCACTGGTCTGGTCGTGCCTCGGAAAGCACGTTAAGCTGTTGGTCCCGGTTGCCATACGAACATCTAGTGGCAGTCGTTACGGGTTGTTGGAGCCCTCAAAAGTCTAACAATTGGTCTAACTGCAATGCATCGATATCGCCTTCGGGTTGTGGAGGTCAGACGGCAGTCGCTTCACGGAAAATATCGAAGTTTAGCCAAAATCAGCAGTTAGACAGGTAAAATGGACGCCAGACTCCAATGCTGAAAAAAAGCTTCGGATGCGAATGGGATTAACGCTGAGATGATGATGAATGGTATAACCCGTGCAGATAAAGAAAAGATCTGAAAATGGCGGCGGATACTTATGGTACGGTTGACAAAACATGCCATTGTTCAATCACAAATCGAAAGCTAAGATAGTAAAATGTCAAATTTACGTTGTAAATATTGTTATTTACAACGTCAATATGACGTTTTACTTGTTTGTTGTTGTGTTTGTTTTTATTGTTGTTTTTGTTGATTTTAATTGTTCAAACTCAACAAAAACAACAAAATAACAGAATCTTTAGCGGAACGAAATTAACGATAACTCGGAGTGCGTCAAAGTAGCTTCAGTAGTTTGGAAAGCGAGTCCTGAATTCCTGATCGATGTTTTTTTTTTTTGCAGCGCTTACTTCACTGTGTGAGTATAGACAGCGATAGAGAGTGAGTGAGAACGCATGCGAGCGGACGCCATTTACAGATCTTTTCTTTATCTGCGCGGGTTATAAAGGAAAACAACAGATCGACTGCTGCATTGCGTGTCAAGGGTTCGATCCCCATAGGGAAAAAAAAAATTGTATGACCTACAAGTAATTGTTCCGGATCTTGCTGTTTTTGTGAGTTTATACAATATTTGTAGATGCTCCCATGATATTGGAGAAATTCCTAGATTGAGGTGTTAAAAAAAACATTGTGAGATAAGCGTCATGTCCTAGAACAAAACATTCAAGACATGACATCTTCCAACCTAACTACGCCCATAGGGTAGATTACGGCTCACTCCAAAACACAAATATCAACTAATTTTCAATGGAAATTGATTTCAGAGGAAAACATAATCCATACTAATATTATAAATGCGAAAGTAACTGTCTGTTACGCTTTCCCGCTTAGTCCTCTCAACCGATTTTAATGAAATTTGGCACAGACAATCTTTAGACCCTGAGAAAGAACATAGGCTACCTTTTATTCCGGAAAAAATTGATGTTCCCAAGGGAAATCTAAAAAGCGCGATATAACCGAACTGCACGCGGGCGAAGCCGCGGGCGGAAAGCTAGTACCTAATAATGTTAGAACTTGTATATGAGGCAGAAGTTACCACCCACCAGACAAAGTCTTGCTGCCAAGCGATTCGCCGTGTTCCGCCGTCATGTCTGGTTGGTGAACCCGTACGGAGGACGGGTCTGAGCAGTTGTGTTGCGATGTGTGCCGGGTACGATGCGCCAAATGTTGTTGTGTCGGGAGTTTGGTCGTGGAGTGTCTCCAGATCAATCTCCCTCTAGCGCAGCATCGTTTGGTCGTGTTGGTCTTGGGTTTAACATTGCATCACCTCGCCCAACTGCCTTCCTATTTACTCAGCTTTTTTTTTTGCCTTTATAGGCTCTTAATAAACTAGCGCGCTTTACCATCAACGATTGCATCACTGCTTACCATCAGGGATTGCGGTCAAGCACAAGTTTATAATTACAAAAAAAAAAGTTATTTTCCCATTAATTGACATTTGTTTACAGTTTTGGCATATAAGTGACAAACGGATATAATATATGAATCACGTGCTATGTTTCGTCCGAGCCATTAGTGTTTTATCAACTAGGTTGGTCTTGGGTTTAACATTGCATCACCTCGCTCAACTGCCGTCTTCCTTCCTATTTACTCAGCTTTTTTTTTTGCCTTTATAGGCTCTTAATAAACTAGCGCGCTTTACCATCAACGATTGCATCACTGCTTACCATCAGGGATTGCGGTCAAGCACAAGTTTATAATTACAAAAAAAAAAGTTATTTTCCCATTAATTGACATTTGTTTACAGTTTTGGCATATAAGTGACAAACGGATATAATATATGAATCACGTGCTATGTTTCGTCCGAGCCATTAGTGTTTTATCAACTAGAGGAGGTCGCCTCGGCGAGAGATCCTCTTCTAAATATAGCCTATCCCCTCTTCTCCGCGTTGTCATGGTAACCGCTAATATATCTACACAGACGAACCGTTCTACTTAGCACTCACCGTTGTAACATCACGACTGCAGTCTCCAAAGGGTTCGGCAGAGTTGATCTTGACTTACAGCACCCTAATAGGGTAATTGACTAAAAAAACTAATTAGTCCGGCAGTCAGATTTCAAAAAAAAACTAGACAAGTATTTTTTCTTTTTTCATATAAACAAAAAATTAAGACGACACAGCGCGTTGAAAACTCATGTGACGTCAATGCACGCTACACTTTTTGGCGACGAGTGACGTCACCAGCCACCACTCCTGATCTTTGATGCCTTTTATCATCATCATCATCACAGCGTTAATCCCAGTCGCATCCGAAGCCTTTTCAGCTTTGGAGTCTGGGGTTCGCTTTACCAGTCCAACTGCTGATATGGCTAAACTTCGTCATTTTCCATGAAGCGCTGCCGTCTGACCTCCACAACCCGAAGGCGACATCGAAGCATTGCAGTTAGACCAATTGCAGGACTTTTGGGTAGGGCTCCAACAACCCGTAACGACTGCCACTAGATGTTCGTAGGGCAACCGGGACCAACGGCTTAACGTGCTTTCCTTTTATACAATATGTAAAGAAAACCCTGTCCGACCCATAAGGATAATAAAGGTTAGGTAAACACTTAACCAAATATAATATAAAATTTTACATAATCATCATAGTAACATTACTAATGAATTTTGAAATAATCCTTTTTTCCCGGGAATTAATTCCAATTTCCCCGAAATTTGGTAATTTTTAAAAGAGTGACAACACCGGTATTATTATAAGCGAATAGCGACGCGACCACGTCACAGGTGCCGCGTGCCCTGCCCCCCGCCACCCGCGGAAGGGGTTGCTTATCGCACATGTATTAAGTTACCTCTTTTTGCGAAATAATATTTATTTTTTTAGGGGGATTTTTTTTTTTTTGAGTTTATGCTGTCTTTGTTGGCATTAGTAGAATCAGTTATCGATACCTAACAATACCTTCATGGATCAGACAGGGTTTTCTTTACATATTGTATTTATCAATTTTTATTCATTTGATAAAACAAAATATAAGTATCTAATATTTTTCTATAATCTGAATGACGCGTGACGGTTAGTTTTTTACCCAGGAAACATCCTTATAACACAATTTGGATGCTGTGAGTCAAGATCACACACACACTCGTCACACGTCACTGACATATTATAAATTAATGCTTGACCGCAATCCTGCCTGATGGTAGGCAGTGATGCAATTGTTGATGTCAAAGCGTACTAGTTTATTTAGAGCCTATAAAGGCAAAAAAAACACTCAGTGAATAGGAAGGAAGACGGCAGTTGAGCGAGGTGGTGCAATGTTAAACCCAACAACACGACCAACGATGCTGCGCAAGAGGGAGATTGATCTGGAGAGCCTCCACAACCAAACTCCCGACACAACAACATTTGGCGCATCGTACCCGGCACACATCGCAACACAACTGCTCAGACCCGTCCTCCGTACGGCTTCACCAGACATCATGCCGGAACACGACGTATGTCCAAAAGAGTTTTCGATTCTCAAACATTTAATAGACCTACATTTCTGCTCACCCTGTATGGGATAAGATGATTTATGGTCATATTTTTATTACGAAGATTAAAATTGCCTCTAAAAGTACGTCCATATGTTTTATAATTAGAACAACCAAACCTATAACACACGACAAGCTGGAATATCACAAAAGATACGATCTACAGCGGAGATCAGATAGGAAGTCATCATCAACCTTTTTTTCATCCCACTGCTGGGCATAGGTCTGTTCTTATACAGAGAAGGAAGTCACTCCATAAAAACTACTGAAATAGGAATGTTTCCTGGGTTAAAAAAAAAAATTGATTCTATTTAGTCCGTCCGTCAGAAATGAGGAGATCCGCAGAAGAACTAAAGTCACCGACATAGCTCTTCGTGTCGCTAAACTTAGTGGCAGTGGGCAGGGCACATTGCTCGTAGAACCGATGGCCGATGGGGCAGTAAGGTTCTGGAGTGGCGGCCACGTACTGGAAGACGCAGCGTAGGGAGGCCCCCAACAAGGGGGACCGATGACCTGGTGAAGGTCGCGGGAAGCCGATAGATGAGGGCAGCACAAGACCGGTCAGCGTGGAAAGCCTTGGGGGAGGCTTTTGTCCAGCAGTGGACATCTATAGGCTGAAGAAGAAGTCCGTCATTCAGATTATAGAAAAATATTGGATACGTATATTTTTTTTTATCTAATCAATAACAATTGACAAATATAAAAGGCATCAAAGATCAGGAGTGGTGGCTGGTGACAGCACTGGTCGCTAAAAAGTGTAGCGTGCAGTGACGTCACACGAGTTTTTAACAAACTGTGTCTAGTATTTTTTTGGAATCTGACTGACGGACTAATTAGTTTTTTTTAGTCAAATACCCTATTTAGGTGCATGCTGTTATACTTCTATAGGTAGCCAAGGTAGGTAGATAAGTTAAGAAAAGCACAGAAGATAAAATATTAGAGTAGTCCTGTAAAATTAGTAGCAGCCTGGCCTGGCCAAAACAGTAAGTCTGGGGCATAGGCGTACAGTAGCCAGCCTGTCGGTGTTCTTTAAGATCATTTTGGAGTGTGCGAGGGAATTGTATGACATAATTCCCCCATCTGCGTTCCATCTTCGAACGACCCGTCGTACGGCGAGTTTCCACCCTTACGTTGTTGACACCACTGCGACCCGGACGAAGCGTTTCTACTCTTCTTTTATACCGCATACATTGAGGGACTGGTCTAACTGCAAGCTGCCTGCTATATAGCCTTCGGGTTGTGGAGGTCAGACGGCAGTCGCTTCACGGAAAATATCGAAGTTTAGCCAAAATCAGGACTGGTAAAGCGGACCCCAGACTCCAAAGCTTAAATAGTTTCGCAATTGGGATTAATGCTGAGATGATGATGATGACATTGAGGGACTGGAAGAATTTGCCAGCGGCGGTGTTTCCGACTGACTACAATTTAAGTGTCTTCAAGGCTTATCATCCTTTACGTTGTTGACACCACTATGACCCGGACAAAGCATTTCGCCTCGTCTTTTATTTTATTTATTTTTTATTTTTATTTATTAATAAAGGTACACCAACAGCTTCTGTATAATAAATAACAAATAGAGTAGATATGAGTAAAAGGCTTATACAGTTGCCAATAACAGGTGAACCAACATTATTCCGCGTACATCGAAGAACTGGAACAATTTGCCTGCGGCAGTCTTCCCGTCTCATTAGAGTCAATAGTAGCCAATGTAACATCGCTTCGCTACGAAGCGATGTCACATTGGCTACAGGCCCTGGTTTGTAAGCGAAAATCTTATAAATTATTAAAACTAAACATATTTTGTAATCGTTTTGTAGAACTCTGCAGTTCTTTAACTATTAACGGAAAAAGTAACTGTGTAACTATATCAAAACAGTACTTTAGACCCGATTTTTTAAATTCTGAAATCTTGTGTAATTATTTAGAGGATTCCAGGTTTTAGAAAAGCCGTAAATAAAAAAAGATGTGCAAATCAACTCGAGCTCGAAGGATTCCTCATCATCGATACTAATATAATAAAGCTGAAGAGTTTGTTTGTTTAACTAATCTCAGGAAATACTGGTGATTAGAAAAATTATTTTCGCGTTGGATAGCCCATTAATCTAGGTAGGCTATATAACATCACGCTGCGACTAATAGGCGCGCACCAACTCCACGCGAACGAAGTCGCTAGCGGCCGCTAGTTATATATAAAAAAATACATATTTATTGTTATAGCGACAAAAGAAATACGTCATATGTGAAAATTCCAATTATCTAGCTATCAGGGTTCTCCAGATACAGCCTGGTTGAACAGCCAGATAGTGGCATCTTAGTAATATGGTCCTGTTGTTATCTTTTGGGTGTGAATCCCTTTTTTTGTTCTGCATGGGAAATCATTGAATGTCCTCTCCCGCTCTGGGCAGAGCGGAAGGGCGTGTCAGACTTTCACGATCTCTCTCCATCTATCCCTGTTGGACGACAGTCTGGAGCAATCATTAACTGGTCCCCTCACTGCCGACTTGAATTGGGTGGGTCCTCCTCATCATCTTCCACGAGGCCGGTTCCCCTCTACTCTACCTTGGACGACCAAACGTTCTACGGAGTTTTTATGCGCCTTGACAAGTGACCGAAAAACCCGAGTCATCATCATTATCTTAGCGTTAATCCCAGTCGCATCCGAAGCTTTCTTCAGCCTTGGAGTCTGAGGTCCGCTTTACCAGTCTAACTGCTCATTTGGCTAAACTTCGATATTTTCCGTGAAGCGACTGTCGTCTGACCTCCACAACCCGAAACGACATTGAAGCATTGCATTTATTGGTCTAACTTGTTGGACTTTCGAGGGCTCCAACAACCCGTAACGACTGCCATTAGATGTTCGTATGGCATCCGGGACCAACGGCTTAACGTGTTTTCCGAGGTACGACCAGACCAGTGCAAATACATGCATACAAATATTTGCGCAGCGCGGGGGTCGAAACCGCGCCTCCATGCAAAACCCGAGTTTACGGGACTATACGGACATACGGACAAATCACACAGATTGAGCTAGCCCTAAAGTAAGTTCGAGACTTGTGTTATGGGATACTAACTCAAGGATACTATATTTATAATAGATACATATATAGATAAACATCCAAGACCCAGGCCAATCAGGAAAAGATCGTCATCATGACCTGGCCGGGGATCGAACCCGGGCCTCCACGTCGCAGGCAGGCGTGTTGACCGCTGCGCCACGGAGGTCTATATCAAATAACTGCTAAACTTTAGCTATAATTCGCTCTCTCTACGCCACTCACCTCTTGTACTACATACGACTTGCTAGCCTCATTGATAAGGTTTTATATTCGAGCGCTGATAACGCGCCGCTCGTACTCATTGTCTCAAGCTTACGTGGCCATTGTTATAATGTTTCTTAATGTTTGCTGGACACCCATCCGCATGTTTTTTCCGAAGGTGGAAAAATCCTCATGGACCATACTCCGTTCGGGGACGCCGAGGGGTGTGCCGGACTTTTACCGGCTATAAACCACCTCTGCGTTCGTCATCTGCTTTTCCGGGGTACCAGGTCCTCCCTATCCTAAACCCCGCGCCGTCGCCGGGATGGGAGAGAACTTTGTGCCTCTCCCTCTCTCTCGGCCTCCTTTGCTTGCATTTCTGCTTCGCAGAAGGAGACGACGGCGCGGCTCGTCCCACCCCGGACACTTCCAGCGTAAGCCGCCGTATCCTCAGGGCAGCCAACGCAAATGGCATGCTGCCGTCAGCTCCCGGCCAATCCACAGGTACTTTCTGAAGCACCCAAGTCCCTCAGAAAGCATCTAGGTTATCCGGAAGGTGATGGCGCCATGTCCTCGGCCAATCCACTCCTCCATGACAGGTCATACCGCCACGATCGTGGACACCCATCCTAGCTAACCTTTTCGTATATTAAGATTGAAATCTTAACTCTGTGTAGCTTAACCAATATGTCACAAGAAACGACTGCCCGTTTGATCTCCACAACTCTCTATGTTGGACTGTTATATTCTACTGCATCATCAGCATGTATAGAAGCAAGGCAGCGTCAATCAGTAATGTTCCCACTACAGGCATACAAGTCTCATCTATGGGACATGGAATGGGTGGTAATCCAGCACGATGGTACATCGAAGGACTGCAACAATTTACCTGCGGCGGTCCTTTTGTCTGATTACAGTTTAAATGTCTTCAAGGCTAGAATGAATAGAGCGCGCTTTACCATCAACGATTGTATCATTCTATTACATTTTCACATAAAAACTAAACAAATTTGGATGAAATTTGGCACACAGATGGTTTATTGCCACTATTAATGTAAGTACATATATGCTTCGAGTTGGTTGACGCCTAAGACACGCTAACATAGCTGACCAAACTAAGCATCCAATCATATTGGGTCATAGAAACAAACTAACTCCTTTGATTATAGCTGATGCACACTCAAGAACCTTACACAGTGGAGTCCAGCTAATGTTGAGCTATATACATATATGTGATATGTATTTATATGATACATTTATCATCATATTCCCACGAGATCGGAAGTTGCCCGGGTGAATCCGGAGGGAGCAGCTAGTATTAAATGTAATCAGTTCATGTTGTATATGATAGCAACATTTACAAAACCCCCAATTTTCCAAATATTCGTTGACCACAAAAAGAGCCAATTGACATTTATCAAATAATAAAACAAATAAAAATAAAATGCTCTACAGTCAGCTACTTACATAAACGCTACTTTAAACCCTTCGCAAGTGTGCGAGCGAGATAGAAGATGTTCCCGTGATGGAGTGGACACGACGGATGGTTGTTACTTGATCATTTTTTTTTTTGTGAAAGTAATTTTTTTGTAACGTTTAATCTGGATTGCTCTCATATTATTTTTATTCATAAATGAAACTGTAATTCCTGTGTATTGAAGTTTTTTTCCGTCCCATCCTTACCTACTGCTTTTTATTATAATTTATAAACTAGCGCTTGACCGCAATCCCGCCTGATGGTAAGCAGTGATGCGTTCGTTGATGGTAAAGCGCGCTAGTTTATTAAGAGCCTATTCACTCTATCCTTGAAGACACTCAAATGGCAGTGTGACGGAAACACCGCCGCTGGCAAATTGTTCCAGTCCCTCGATGTACGCGGTATAAAAGAGGAAGCGAAACGTTTTCTCCGGATCATAGTGGTGTTCAATGTGAGGGTAGAAAGTCGCCGTACGACCGTCCGATGGTGGAACGGAGATAGAGGAATTATAAAAGTTATTTAATTAGAACTAAAGTTTATTGTAATTAATTACAATCTAGCCTAAAAGGAAAATTACTAATTTAACTCTCTAAATATTTTACCCGATAATTATGTAATAATAACTAAGAATAGAGTCAAAAACAAAGAAAAATATTTAAAAGAAAACAGCTCCAAGTCAACTCCATTGGACATTTGTTCTAGTAGTGAAAAAATATCGGGCGCATACTTGCTGCGGCTTCAGGGGTGTCACACGCAAGTTATTATTATTATTACTTTCAATTTTATTTGGTTTTATGTTTTTTTATTATTTTTTTGTTGCTAGTGTTGCTACCCGATGTGTGTTTATGCTAGATGTATTGTATTGTGTGTCAAGTTTTTGCTGAATAAATGTATTTTCTTTTTTTTTCTTAATTTTAATATTTATTCAGTTCATTTCTTTTAAAGGCTAACTAATAACTAGTGACTTTGTTCATTCTTCCTTTCACATTCAATCCATTCTTCTGTGGAATGCGCTTCCTCTTGATATCAGGATGGCCGCCAGTCGGTTTGCATTTAAGCGGAAATTGCAGAGTTATTTTCGCAACAATTAGGATAGAGTTATTGCTACACCTCTCAAATTTTAGTTTTTTATGTATATATTATAAGTATATATTTTGGTAATTTTAGTATGTATGTATATTTAGCTTATTTAAGTATGTTTTCAATAGTGTTAAGAGCTTTTTTTTTTCTTTACAATTTTGTTTCAAACTTCACCACCTGTGGTTGACTGGTAGAGAATGCCTAAGGCATTAAGTCCGCCTCTGTACATGTCATGTGCGAAAGATTAAATATAAATAATAAGAGCTGTACGGGTCGATGGGATCGAAGGAAGTCGTGGTGACCTAGTGGTTAAAACACCAGCCTCTCAAGTATGAGTGCGTGTAAACTTTTCTAAGGTTATATGTACTTTCTAAGTATATCTTGGACACCAATGACTGAAGGTGAAGAAAAACATCTTGAGGAAACCTGGACTTTAATTCTGAAATCGCCAACCCGCATTGAGCAAGCATGGTGATTACGCTCAATCCTTTTCTGTATGAGAGGAGACCTGCGCCCAGCAGTGGGACGATAAAAAAAAGCTTGATGATGATGGGTCGATCGATCAGGTTAAGCAAGTTTCTGCGGTTGGACTATGGATGGGAGAACAAACAGACATTAAGCCGTTGGTTACTGGTTATCTGAAACACGGAATTTTGACTATCAGTCTTACCTAGGGGTTTCTTATTACTCAGTAGAGTTATTGAGGACGGATAAGCAGTCGTTTCTTGTGGAGGCATGAGGAGCATTCATTCCTTCATTTATTTATTCAGAGTAAACTCATCCTCCATAGCAAAGGGAGGATCCTCCGACTAGACGGGTGTTATGTCTGGCGGGCACTTGCCCAACGTTTGAAGTTGGGAAGTTTTATCTGTGCTAGTTGTACGGTAAACTCTGCTTGCGAGATGTAGAATTCGTGTGACGTCAGTCTGACGCGTTGTTTTGTAGGTAAGTACCGCTACACTTCTTGTTTACGATACAAGAAGTGTAGCGGTACCAAGAAACCGCCGTATTCTGATATTAAGCTGCATCCGGTTAAAATCCAAACCGATCCCAAAAAACCGGCCAAAGCGAGTCGGGTTCGCGCACGAAGGGCTCCGTACCTGGATTTAAAAACCGCAAAAAAAATCACATTTGCTGTATGGGTATTCTGTATTAAAAATATAATAATTATTTTTTAATTATTTTTCAAACTCAAATAAATGAAATAATAAAAAATAATAATATCATTAATCAATCAATCGTATCTTTAGTCTTTCCCTATTTCTTATAGCTATTGACATTCACATTATCTGAAGCTCACGTCACCATTTAATGAACGAGTGATAACTGATAAGTTGGTGGTATTATACCAAAGCGCCCCGATAACCGTGATAACCACAATTATGCTTATTCATCGATGATTGACCGAAAATTACATTGTAATAATTTTTAGGGTTCTGTACTTGGAATCAAAGGGCTTTGAAGTTACGTGGCATACATACCCTACGCCTTATCATCATGAAAAGAGGATTTTTAATGTCCGGACTAGAAAAAAAGACTACGATCCCTGACGGCTTTTCTTCTCAGAGGTAGTCAGTCAGGAAATGCCGGCTCCAGCTAGTTTAAAAAAAAACATGACGTGTAAAAGTGATCAGTGATCCTACTTGCATAATTAACGATTTCATTTCAACCTTTTTAACCCACTGCTGGGCACAGGTCTCCTCTCAAACAGAGAAGGATGAGGTGCGTAATCACCACGTTTTCTCAATGCGGGTTGGCGATTTCAGACTTAAAGTCCAGGTTTCCTCAAAAAATTCTCGTTCTTAATCAGTCAGTGGAGTTCAAGATGTACTTAGAAAGTGCATATACAACGTGTAACAAAAAGGGTATATACATACCAAGGGCATGGCA
This sequence comes from Sesamia nonagrioides, assembly GCA_017933935.1. Taxonomy (NCBI): domain Eukaryota; kingdom Metazoa; phylum Arthropoda; class Insecta; order Lepidoptera; family Noctuidae; genus Sesamia; species Sesamia nonagrioides. Next base: position 26,443 of record JADWQK010002222.1, on the reverse strand, counting down.
TCTTTAGATGATATCAAACGATATCGGAAGGGTTTCAACTCAAAATAAAATACTCAAAAAATTGGTACCAAATTTTCGTGTGTTTCTTAAGATCAAATCATAACAAACGTGGCAGCACACTACATACGTTAATAACTACTCGTTACTCGTCACGTTACTTGCCAAAGTCCGATAAATGTCTTCAATATCTCAGTGCGACTAGTATGATAGTGGCCTATCACAAGCGGTGTTTGTCCTCATAACTTCCTAACATAAAGAGATAGGATTAAAAACCCTTCCAATACCGTTCGATATCATGTAAAGATGCCATGCCTTTGTTATGTATATACCCGTTATGTTACACGTTGTATATTACTTAGAAAAGTTACATTGGTACTTGTCTGCCCTAGAATCGAATCCGCACACTCATACTTGAGAGGCTGGTGTTTTAACCATTAGTCCACCACGACTATCTACGCCTTATAGGACTAATCTAATGTTTATCTTCTGTCCTTTACATAACAAAATAGAAAGATAAAGATAATAGATAAATATAGTTTATTGTTTGAATTTCAAGTTGTGCCAGCCCTACGTCTTTGAATGTTCGTTTGCTACAAAACGCCGTAGCCGCAAAAGTGCGCTAATGCATATTTGTGTTACGTTAATTTTTATAGTTTCGTGTATTTTTTTCTTTTTATTGGATTGTATATTTTTCTATTTTAATTTTTTAATCGAAGGTAATGGCGCATTTAGTACACATTGATACACATCAAGTTATGTATTTTTATTTTTTGCTCACCTCTTTTATAGGGTTTTCGTGCAATCAGAAGCCAGCTTATATGGATTAATAGCTTGATGTACATTGAGCTATTATTCTATATATATATATATATATAATAGCTCAATGTTGATGTACGATGAAGTGTTAAGTCATGGAATCTCACAAATATTCTTTTGTTTATAATATTTGACAGATTCCACGACACATCATTTGAACTATGATAGGCGTTTAAAAAAGTCATAGGTAACTAAATGGTTTGATAATTAAACACTTCAAATTTACTACATCGTTTTATATAAAATATGTAAAGAAAACCCTGTCCGATCCGTGAAGGTATTCCTAGGTATCGATAACTGATTCTACTAATGGATATAAAACCGGGCTAAACTTAAAATAAAATCCCCCTAAAAAATAAATATTATTTCGCCAAAAGAGGTAACTTAATACATGTGCGGTGGTGTCGTGGTCGCATCGCTATTCGCTGAACAATAATACCGGTGTTGTCACTTTTTTAAAAATTACCAATTTTCGGGGAAGTTGGAATTAATTCGCGGGGGAAAAAGATTATTTTAAAATTCATTTGTATTGTTACTATGATGATTACGTAAAATTTTTATATTTGGTCAAGTATTTTTTACCTAACCTTTATTATCCTAATGGGTCGACCAGGGTTTTCTCTACATTTGTATATTTGTGTAGTTAGGTATAAACAGACTATGTATATTTATAAATAAAAGTCGTTTTTCATGTCTGACTGTGTGGCCGCGTTGTTCTAAACTACGCAACTGATTTTGAACCGGTTTCGTCGTCATAATTATTTTTTAATAATTATAAACTAGTGCTTGACTGCAATCCCGCCTGATGGTAAGCAGTGATGCAATCGTTGATGGTAAAGCGCACTAGTTTATTAAGCCTATTCACTTAAAAAACTAAGGAATAGGAAGGATGATGGCAGTTGAGCGAAGTGATGCAATGTTAAACCCAAGACCAAACGAAGCTGCGCTAGAGGGAGATTGATCTGGAGACTCTCCACGACCAAACTCCCGATACAACAACATTTGGCGCATCGTACCCGCCACACATCGCAACACAACTGCTCAGACCCGTCCTCAATCTGCGTAACATAAACATCTTCATAAACATCTCATCTTGTATTTTCATCATGATTTAAGAACCATGCTAAGAATAGGCTAGTATTATTACAGAACACCAAGCAACACAGCGACAGCTTCACGTATACACCTCACAGGTTTTATTTTATAACATACACCGAACGAGTGCAATAAAAAATAGTTGTAGGTACCTAGATATAAATTTTTCCGTTACGCTATTCCTCAGTTCCGCTGCAAACGTTTCGTAAGCTGCGCGACGTCACATTCCGGCGAGTACTGCAAGTGTTCTTGATACTTGCTTTATTTTTACACGAAACTTAATACTATACATTTTTTATATATATATATATATATATATATATATATATATATATATATTATAAACTAGCGCTTGACCGCAATCCTGCCTGATGGTAAGCAGTGACGCAATCGTTGATGGTAAAGCGCACTAGTTTATTAAGAGCCTATTCACTCTAGCCTTGAAGACACTCAAATTGTAGTCCGACGGAAACAACGCCGCTGGCAAATTATTCCAGTCCCTCGATGTACGCGGTATAAAGGAGGAGGCGAAACGCTTCGTCCGGATCGTAGTGGTGTTAACAACGTAAGGGTGGAAACCAGCCGTACGACGGGTCGTCCGCTGGTGGAACGGAGATGGGGGAATTAAATCATGCAATTCCATCGCACACTCCGCGAAATGCATCCTATAGAACACCGAAAGGCTGGCTACTCTACGCCTGTGCTCTAGGCTTTGGAGACCAACTCGAGTTAGATCAGGGTCACCAATCAGCCTCTTTGCACGTCTCTCCATTGAATCCAAAGTGGCCAGGTGACACTTTTGGGCAATACATAATATTATACCAACATGGCGAAAGGGACATAGACACAAACTGTAACTATTAATTCAACATATAAACAACATTAGTTTTTGTATAAGCGAAACCTGGTACACGTGTCCAGTATTTTTAAGTAAAGAATCTATGTACAAAATTTAAAAAAGATATAATGAAAAATCACAAAGTTATGAGTTTGTCAACGCTCCGCTCGGGCGGGCGAGCGGTGTGTTGACCTGTGGCGTCAGCTGTTGCGCGTACTATGACCTATCGTAAGCTGCGGGGCGCGCTCGGTAACCACACTGCAGCAATTTCTAAATGTATTTGGGAAAATATATAACATGTTGTAAAAATGATTGGAATCGATTTAGTTGCTTATCTGAACAAACTGTATTCAGGTTACGTATAAAAAAATAACGATGAATAATTCTATTTTTTTATAATTATCCAAAAATTTTAACGGTGTGGTTTCAGGATGACGTATTAAATCTATTGTAGTCGTTTGCCCGTGGATGTCCTCCTACCCTTGTATATCCTATCACTTTTAATAGCTCTATTGATTTACACACATACGTAAACTTACGCGTCACGCCCTCTTCTCGTATAGGGGTAGGCAGAAACACAGGCCTGCTGCGACCCTTATATAGTTCTTTTAATATTGTTACTAGCTTTCCGCCCGCGGCTGCGACCGCGTGGTATTCGGTTATATCGAGTTTTTTAGATTTTCCCGTGGGATTTTTTCCGGGATAAAAAATACCACATTATTTAATTCGGACTTCTAACTTTACGTCTGCAAAATTTTAAAGCAATTGGTTTAGTAGTTACGGTGTGAAAGCGGAACAAATAAACAAACAAACTCACTTTCCTATTTATAGTATTAATAAGGATTATTGACTAGCGGCCGCCCGCGACTTCGTTCGCGTGGAGTTAGCTTAAACCCCAAAAGAGACAAAGTAACAACCTTTTCAGCATTATATATTAGTATAGATATAAATTCCAGTTTTTTTTTTTGTTGCCCAAAGTGAATGCAATTTTTTTTGTCAAACACGATTTTTGTAAAATTATTACCTACAACAAAAAAGAAATTCAATTTAGTTCCGTATTAAGTATATTAATGCTAAAACCACCGCAGGTTCATTTATATTTACTAACCTTAAAATTTTATTATAATCATATTTAAACGTCAAATCAACATTTAATTTATCCTAATTTAAGCCTTAGCGGTTATAACTTTTACTTAAAAACGATAACCTAAGATGAACTCCCACCCCCTCTCTCCCAGAGGAGGCCAGCGCCCCGAAGTGGAAACAACAGGGTAATGTAAAACACACTATCAGTAGCAATGGGATTATTTTTCTAAAATTCAACATAATTAATTGCGTTATTTATAGAATATATTAAGAAATTATTTCAAACATATTGAACCATGGATAAGCAAAATGGTTTAAAAGTTTGTCTTGAAATTAATAGTAATATTTTTTTAGTCACACCTTTATGTCATCAGTAAGGTTCTGGAGTGGCGGCCACGTACCGGAAGATGCAGCGTAGGGAGGCCCCCAACAAGGTGGACCGATGACCTGGCGAAGGTCGCGGGAAGCCGATGGATGCGGGCAGCACAAGACCGGTCATCGTGGAAAGCCTTGGGGGAGGCCTTTGTCCAGCAGTGGACATCTATAGGCTGAAGAAGAAGAAGAGTCACATCTAGAGGAAGCAAAAATTGTGTATTTATTATAACTACATTAAACAACTAAAATATTGCGCCCTGTGGTTCTACCCGCACTAGTCTCATTCCCGTGAAAATATAAAGGTAAAAACAACGACTGCCCGGTTAGCGCAGTGGTTAAGCTATTGACAGCTGCACTGCGTGTCGCGGGTTCGATTCCCGCACGGAAAAAAGATTTGTATGACCTACAAGTAGTTGTTCCGGGTCTGTCTGTTTGTGTATGTGAGTTTATATGTTTTTTAACACACCCACGATACAGGAGAAATTCTTAGTGAGGGGTAACGATTTTTTTTTTAAAGTGGAGCAAAATGTTATCCATATCCGTATAGACGTTTTAGCTTAACAGAACAACTAAATATACAAACATTAATTTGCTTCTCTTAATTAAATATTTAAACAAAAACATTTACTTGCACCTTAAAGTAAAGGAAAACACAAAACCATTGTTTTACAATAAAAAAGGCCTAAGGCAAGTAAAGTTGTATTTTAGAGTTGCAACAAATACATAAGCTAACTTAATATCTAGTTAAAATACATGTATAGCACAAAATTCAGCATTTTTAGTAAGTATATAAAAAGTGCAGTTACGTCCTTCGCCACAACCTCGACACGACATTACATCAAATGTACTACGACCTCACATTTTTGATACTTTGGTATAAAACTCTTTATTGATTATTTCAGAATCATCAGCGAAGACAGTGTTGACTCTAATACGAGAATGTAATTTAATCTGTTATGATATCGGGTAGTGTCATAACATCGGCTGACGACAGAAGTTACCACCCACCAGATAAAGTCTTGCCGCCAAGCGATTCGTCGTGTTCCGGTATAATGTCTGGTGAAGCCGTACGGAGGACGGGTCTGAGCAGTTGTGTTGCGATGTGTGGCAGGTACGATGCGTCAAATGTTGTTGTGTCGGGAGTTTGGTCGTGGAGGGTCTCCAAATCAATCTCCCTCTGGCGCAGCATCGTTGGTCGTGTTGTTGGGCTTACAATTGCATCACCTCGCTTAACTGCCGTCTTCCTTCCTATTCACTCAGTTTTTTTGAGTGCATAGGCTCTTAATAAACCAGCGCGCTTTACTATCAACGATTGCATCACTGCTTACAATCAGGCGGGATTGCGGTAAAGAACTAGTTTAAAAATTTAAAAAATAGGTTTATGTTTTTAAAGTTTACTTTTAGTGTGATGACAAAAAAAAGTATTTTAGTTTTTTCCTACCTCACTCCACTTAACAGCTCAAAGCTGAGAGCTGTGTAGATTTCAATCTACACAGATTCTTCCGACTGGTTTCATATCCAGTTCTCCAGTACAACACCGTCTCCTCAATCTTAATGAGTCTGTTCTGATTTAACCCACTTACAATAAAATGTCTCTTAGAACATAGTCACGGCATAATTAAAGGAAATTGACCATTTGAGGACTGCGTGGGATGTGGTCCAGTTCACTCTACGACTAATACAATTGTCTTATAACCTAAAGATCCTACCTCGGCAGGGCTGCTGGTGGCTCCAAAAATGCTACCACAATCTGTCAGATTTCTTGATTAGATTTTCAACTTTATAGCATTAAGGCTTTTTTTTGTTTAATAATTATAAACTAGTGTTTGACTGCAATCTCGCCTGATGGTAAGCAGTGATGCAATTGTTGATGGTAAAGCGCGCAAGTTTATTAAGCCACTATCACTATTCACTTAAAAATCTTAGTGAGTAAGACGGCAGTTGAGCGAGGTGATGCAATGTTAAATCCAACAACACGACCAGCGATGCTGCGACAGAGGGAGATTGATCTGGAGACCTCCACAACCAAACTTCACACATCGCAACACAACTGCTCAGACCCGTCCTCCGTACGGCTTCACCAGACATCATGCCGGAATACGACGAACCGCTTGGCGGCAAGACTTTGTCTGGTGGGTGTTAACTTCTGCCGGCAGCCGATGTTATGGCCTACCACCGAGAAGTTTACAAGTTACCTGTCAATCCCTAGTATTAGTTGGAATGCCTGACAGTTTACTTCACCCAGGTTTTTACAGTGAGATGGTTACAAAAGCAAGAAGAATACACAAGATATAACGTAAGAGAAAATGAGATGGGAAGCATTATGCAGTGCTTCTTATGTTCGTGGTTCTCTTTGTGCTCTGTTTTGTACCCTCCACTTGTGTTTACCAATGTATACGATTGCTTACCCTCAACGATTGCATCACTGCTTACCATCAGGCGGTATTGCAGTCAAGCACTAGTTTATAATTATAAAGGGTGTCTCTGACATCGACGCAGTACGACGAGTACCATGGATCCAGGACATGATTCTGAACCCCCAGTGGTGGAATTTTTCTTCTGTTTTTTCCCGATTTAAAAAGAATAATATGCCGTTTTTTTTTACTTTAAACCATTCATAATTGTTATACTTTTATAACCCAATAAGATTTTAAAGTAAAAATTAATTCATTCGCTAATTACACAAAAAAGCGCAATCTGAACAAAACTCGAAAAACTATCCTATCAGCTGATTTAATAGAATTCACATCAGGGTTCAACGTCATACCTAGAAGCACGCACGGCGGCACGCTTGCAACGTTCAAAGGCCGAGCCGACACATTTTTTTAAACACTGTGATTTCTGAAACCGCTCATTAACGACATAAATGACTATAATAATTTTATTAGTGGTCTAGCCTTTTCGCGAAGTTTGCGTTACGGTGTCAGATAGGTACACCCAAAAAAACTAAATTTTCACTATGTGGTTTTTACAGAATCGATGGGCAGGATTAACGCATTAAATGCTTTTAGTCCAGATCAATGGGACCAACCCTTATGTTGATGAAGCGCCAGGGCGCTCCTACTTAATTACTAAAAATAATTAGCAATAAAGAATGGTTTCTTTAATAATGTTCCTAATTTAGGACAAGCAGCTGTCTAGGTACTCCTAATTGCCTATAATATTTCCCCTCCTCTGCCCCTTTCCCCCCACTTCACCACGGGTGGGCTCTGTTGACAATTTTCCACTGAAATTCATCCCGGTATGATTAAAACCACGAATTCCACAGATAAGCATTTCCCGGCTTCCCTGGCGAGATTGGTTTCACAAGAACTGTACATTTTTTCTAGAAATTATCGTTACTCCGATTCATAAACTATCGTCATCATCTCAGTCAGCCATCTTTACCAGTCTAGCTGCTGATTTTGGCTAAACTTCGATATTTTCCGTGAAGCGACTGCCGTCTGACCTCCACAACCCGAAGGCGATATCGAAGCATTGCAGTTAGATCAATTGTTGGACTTTTGAGGGCTCCAACAACCCGTAAAGACTGCCACTAGATATTCGTATGGCAACCGGGACCTACGGCTTAACGTGCTTTCTGAAGCACGACCAGACCAGTGCAAATATTCATATTCATGCATACAAATATTTGCGTTCACTACCGCTACGTCACGGAGGCTGTCCTTTTGAGGTAACAAGTACTGTCACCAAAGGAGATATTTACCAGCGCGGTAATAGGGTATTTGACTAAAAAACACTAATTAGCCCGTCAGTCAGATTTCCAAAAAATGCTAGACACGTATTTTTTATGACAGCCTCCGTGGCGTAGCGGTAGCGGACACGGCCGCTGCGCAAGGTGGTGCGGGTTCGATCCCCGCACAGTGCAAGTATTTGTATGCATGAATATGAATATTTGCACTGGTTTGGTCGTGTCTCAGAAAGCACGTTAAGCCGTTGGTCCCGGTTGCCCTACGAACATCTAGTGGCAGTCGTTACGGGTTGTTGGAGCCCTCAAAAGTCCTACAATTGGTCTAACTGCAATGCTTCGATGTCGCCTTCGGATTGTGGAGGTCAGACGGCAGTCGCTTCATGGATAATATCCAAGTTTAGCCATATCAGCAGTTGGACTGGTAAAGCGAACCCCAGACTCCAAAGCTGAAAAGGCTTCGGATGCGACTGGGATTAACGCTGGGATGATGATGTCTAGACACGTATTTTTTCTTTTTTCATATAAACAAAAAATGAAGACGACACTTCGCGTTGAAAACTCGTGTGACGTCACTGCACGCTACACTTTTTAGCGACCAGTGACCACTCCTGTTCTTTGATGCCTTTTATATTTGTCAATTTTTATTGATTTGATAAAACAAAATATACGTGTCTAGTATTTTTTGGAAATTTGACTGACGGACTGATTAGTTTTTTAGTCAAATACCCTATTGTGTAACAAACTGTAAGCAAGAGATTGCATTTTGACAGCTCAACAACATTCATTGCATTATTTACGTTGTTAAGCTCGGTGGTTGGCAATAACATCGGCTGCCGGCAGAAGTTACCACCCACCAGACAAAGTCTTGCTGCCAAGTGATTCGTCGTATTCCGGCATGATGTCTTATGAAGCCGTATGGAGGATGGGTCTGAGCAGTTGTGTTGCGATGTGTGAAGTTTGGTCGTGGAGGTCTCCAGATCAATCTCCCTCTGGCGCAGCATCGCTGGTCGTGTTGTTGGATTTAACATTGTATCACCTCGCTCAACAGCCGTCTTTCTTTCTATTCACTCAGATTTTTTGAGTGAATAGGCTCTCAAAAGGGACAATCAAAAAAGCCGATCGAGACCACATTGACGCTTTTGAGATGTGGTGCTGGAGAAAGATGCTTCAAATTTTTGGACAGCATTCCGCACAAATGCATCAATCCTTCGAGAGCTGGGTGTCACAATAAGATTCTCCTCTGGCTTCGAAGAATTTTGGCCATAATGCAAGAAAGGATGGAGACAACCTCGAACTTCTGATGGTTACTGGGAAGGTGGATGGTCGAAGTTCTAGAGGTCACAGTCCAATAAGGTGGACTGACCAAATTCGTTCATCTCTGGACACCGGCCTGCATGATGCTATACTCGCAGCCAGGGATCGTAACAAATGGCGAACTATTGTGAAGAAGAGGATAATTCTACAGGGACATCACGACCCTTAGTAATGAGGAGAACGACTTGAAGAGGAGGAGGCTTAATAAACTAGCGCGCTTTACCATCAACGATTGCATCACTGCTTACCATCAGGCGGGATTGGGACATAGGGATATAGGGACAGAGAATGCGACTTTATTTTATACTATGTAGTGATTCTCCCCGTAATCAAACTGTACTGAACATTTATGTAATATAGATAACGATATAAGATTCATATATTATTCAGTTCCTCGCTTATACGTCAGTAGTAACAGACTGTTAGAATCTAGAAAGTTCTATTATGATGGGGAGCGAATAGGGATGTATCCAAGGTATGAAAATAAAAAAAAAATAATTAGTCCGTTTTATAGCTAACTAGCGGCCGCCAGCGACTTCGTTCGCGTGGAACTAGTTATGCTCAGCTCCTGTTGGTCGCAGCGTGATGTTATGTAGCCTAAAGCCTTCCTGGATTAATGGGCTATCCAACGCAAAAAGAATTTTTCAAATCGGACCAGTAGTTCTCGAGATTAGCGCGAACAAACAAACAATCAAACATACAAACAAACTCTTCAGTATTAGTATAGATAGATAAATAAAAAAATTAAGACCTGTATTTTTTATTTTGTCGAAATTGCTAAAAACTACTGAGATATAGCGTATTAAAGTTACGGAGTGGGGGCTAATTACGTCACGCCGTGGTATATTTTGTACCACGGCGTCCACGGCGTGACGTCATGCGACATTTCAAATCAATATATCTTCCTAAGTATTTCAATGAAATGAAAAATAATTAAATAATACGCTACGTTTTATCACTGAAAAATTTTATATTCCCAAGGGAAATCTAAAAACGCTTTAAAACCGAACTCCACGCAGGCGAAGCCGCGGGCTGAAAACAGATTTAGCAACGTCCTTCAAAGTACACATAATCTGTTGCGCTATAGAAAAGCCAGACCTTTTTAACATAATATTACGCCGTTATTTTATAAAGGGAGCCAGGGCAGAGCCATCCAAACAGTTACAAAAACAAAGTGTTAACACACAACCCATCTCTGGGAAGTCGGTTAGCTAACCAAGTACTGTCACAATTAAACTCCGTATATATCGATTGGAGCCCTAATAATAGAACAGTTAGACGTGGGGTGCAGGCCAGGAGCGGGAGCGATCTCGTGCTCGACCCGTCCTCCATACAGCTTCACCAGACATCATGCCGCAAAACTTTGTCTGGTGGGTGGTTACTTCTGCCGGCAGCCGATGTTAAGGCCTACCATTGAGAAAATGATGAAGCAATGACCTACAAGTAGTTGTTCAGAGTCTGGCACCATACAGCAGAAATTCCTGGTGTCAGGCAACGTTTTTTTTTTGTAGAGAAAACATCTTTACCTATGTTGGATGGGGAAAAAAGCATTGACTTCGCGTGATCGTGACCGACACGACACCGTCATCGCTACAGCGAGATAAACACATGTATACTTTGAATGTATTAGATTGCGTTAACGCTATAACCTTTTTGTTTTTTTTTTTTTCAGTTTTGTCGGTCAGTCCCAAGACTGCCTTTTTCATTAAATTAGATGACAATAGTCATCGTCATCATCATCAACCTTTATTTTAATCGTCCTACTGCTGGGCACAGGTCTCCGAAGGATTGAGCGTAATCAGCACGCTTGCTCAATGCGGGTTGGCGATTTCAGACTTAAAGTCCAGGTTTCCTCAAGATATTTTCCTTCACGTTGTAATCAGTCGTTGGTGACATGACGTACATGACAATAGTGCTTATAACTAATCGTGTTGCTGGGGAGTACTTTCGCCTTCGTCTGCATATACAACGTGTAACAAAAAGGGTATATACATACCAAGGGTATGGCATCTTTAGGTGATATCAAACGATATCGGAAGGGTTTCAACTCAAAATAAAATACTGAAAAAATTGGTACCAAATTTTCGGTTTCGTGTGTTTCTTAAAATCAAATCATAACAAACGTGGTAGCACACTACATACGTTAATAACTAGTCGTTACCCGTCACGTTACTTGCCAAAATCCGACAAATGTCTTCAATATCTCTATGCGACTATTATGATAGTAGCCTATCACAGGCGGTGTTTTTCCTCATAACTTCCTAACATAGAGAGATAGGATTAAAAAACCCTTCCAATATCGTTTGATATCATGTAAAGATGCCATGCCTTTGCTATGTATATACCCTTTATGTTACACGTTGTATTTTGTATTACCTGTATATAAGTTTTTGTCCCGAGGGAAATATTTGGATTTAATTATTTCTACATGTTTGCCCTTGTTATAGACTTAAGACATCGGATAGACACAAGGGAGGTCGCACCAGGCGGCGCCTGATGCAGCGACCCTCGGGGTTGCGACAATCGTCAACAGGATCCGGCAATTGGGATTCGAGGTGGCCCTGAAGAAATCCGAGGCCATGTGCTTCCATGGTCCTCGGAATGCGCCACCGTCGGGTTCCCACATCGGCGTCGGGTCGACGATGAAGTACCTGGGACTCGTCCTCGACAGCCGGTGGAACTTCGAGGAGCACTTCCGACGTTTGGCACCCAGACTGGAACGGGCCGGGGCTGCCCTGAGGCGGCTCCTCCCTAATCTAGGGGGCCCAAACGCCTCCTGTCGGAGGGAGGCTCTATGCGGGGGCCGTGCGCTCCACACGATCTCTGCTGAGGTGGCTAGCCTCCTTGCCGGATTGCCGCCATGGGATCTAGAGGCCAAAGCCCTCGCCCACATGTGGGAGTGGCGAGAGGAGGCAAAACACCGGGGCATAACTCCGGTACGGCGGACAGAGCTCCGGCGGGATCGCATGGCGACATGGAGAGTGCGATTGTCGCAACCCAGTGCTGGGCACGCCACAATAGCGGCGGTAAGTCCCCTCTTTGAGGAGTCGCTAGAGAGGCGCCACGGCGCCCTCACGTTCCGCCTGACGCAGGTCCTCACCGGACATGGTTCTTTCGGGAGGTTCCTGTTCCGTATTAGGCGGGAGGAAACGCCAGGGTGTCACCATTGTGTGGATCGCCCTGAGGACGGTGGAGCATACGGTGGAGGTCTGCCCGGCTTGGGTGGAGCACCGCCGTGTTCTCATAGCGGCGATTGGCGGCGATCTCTCGCGTCCGACCCTGGTCCAGGCCATGGTCCGAAACGAGAGTGCATGGCAGGCCGTCACCTCCTTCTGCGAAGCAGTGATGCTGGCAAAGGAGGAGGCGGAACGTGTGAGATTCCCAGCGACCTCACGCCACTAGCCGCCGCAGGAGACGCCCTGGTTTGGAGACGACATCGAACTTCCAGCCACCTGCGGGCGGTGAGCAGTGGGCAGCTCGCCGCCCGGTAAGGACCAGGCCCGAGTCGACGGCGCGTCGTATTTCACGCGCGCCTCAAAGAGATGTCAGCACATCGTGACGGGGTCCACGAAGACCAATATCTCCTGGGTCAGGGTTGCGGGTTGGTTAAACAAGAAACCGTGGCCCTGGCCATCGCACAGGCAAATGAAGAAACACGGGTGGGTTTTAGTCAGTAAAAGTCTGACACGCCCTTCCGCTCCGCCCAAAGCGGGAGAAAGTCATTTGATGATTTCCCATCCCAAAAAAAAGCCATCGGATAGAGAAGTTAAGCTATGCTTGCCTAGGTTGGTGCGTAGTGTTGCAAAAAAATTTTTTTTTTCTAGTGTGAAGAAAAACCTTCAAAAAAAACTGTTTTTTTTTTTCTGGACTATGTTTTTTTCAAGAGCATGAAATCTGAAACTGTTATGGCATTTACAGTTAAATAATTAATACTTAAATGTACATAATAGAGTCTTAAGTTTATTCTTGAACCTACGATACTTTTCTGTTAAAATAGTACCAAAATTTCATAAAAATTTTGACAACATTTATTGATATACAACAACATTGATAAACGCAATCCGAAGGCGATATCGTAGCATTGCAGTTAGACCAATTTTTGTACTTTTGAGGGCTCCAACAACCTATAACAACTGCCATTAGATGTTCGTATGGCAACCGGGACCAACGGCTTAACGTGCTTTCTGAGGCACGACCAGACCATCGTAAATATTTATTTTCATGCATACAAATATTTGCACTGCGTCGGGATCGAACCCACGCCTCCTTGCGCAGCAGCCGCGTTCACTACCACTACGTCAAGGGGGCTGTCTGCTTCAGACGGACAATAACAGGTACCAAATACTATTCCAAAAATTAGGGTATTATTTGCAAACACAAATTATAAGAACCTCCTAACTCAATACAAATTTCAGAAAAAAAAACCGAACAAAAAATACGTTTCCCTAATCTATGTAAGCTAGGCTTTATTAATAAGTTAAACAAACAACTTAAGTAATTAAGACCTTCTCCTCTCTCTGTTAGGGTTCAAAATCAATTGGCAATCAGTGTAGTATTCGGTACATACGCCATTTTAAGAGTAGCGATTGAAACTTCGTGAGCAGTTGTTTACTGAGCTCGAGGAATTTTGATACTTTTATTTTTTTATTATGATCAAAATCGGCAATAATATTTGTGTTATGTATTACTATGTATTTTCTCGATTGTTTAAGGTAATTTCTCGTCTTTTTTTAATGATAATTTTTGGTTTATTTTGATTCTGGACATAAAAAAAAAATATGTTAAAATTTTTGTGAATCATGTTGTCATGTTGACAGCCTCCGTGGCGTAGCGGTAGCGGACGCGGCCGCTGCCCAAGGTGGCGCGGGTTCGATCCCCGCACAGTGCAAGTATTTGTATGCATTAATATGAATATTTGCACTGGTCTGGTCGTGCCTCGGAAAGCACGTTAAGCCGTTGGTCCCAGTTGCCATACGAACATCTAGTGGCAGTCGTTACGGGTTGTTGGAGCCCTCAAAAATCCATCAATTTGTCTAACTGCAATGCTTCAATGTCGCCTTCGGGTTGTGGAGGTCAGACGGCAGTCGCTTCACGCAAAATGTCGAAGTTTAGCCATATCAGCAGTTGGACTGGTAAAGCGGACCCCAGACTCCAAAGCTGAAAAGGCTTCGGATGCGACTGGGATTAACGCTGGGATGATGATGATGATGACAATTTTTGTGAATCAGAATGCCTATGGCTGGTAGTTTAATAATGCAAGCTAGCAGTAACAGTTACTTTTGTGAGACTGTAAACCAAACTATAAAAGTTTTCCTTTTTTATTCTACATTTTATTAATCGGCTTTTGTCCAATGTGGATATGTCAGCCCCATCGTACCTTATTATACAAATTATTTGTCAAATTTAAACTAATAATCTAAAAAAAAATAAACAAACAATTGTTTCAATATGATGAATCATTGCTGAGCGACCGCTATCAAACGATTTATTGGCTGCCCCCGATTTCGGTTTTGATAAAATACTTTGGATCAGACCCACATTTAATCTATTTAATTTCAGTTCGCTCAGCAATGACTTCCGTTCATCTTTACTTCCAAATCAACAAATGCAAATGCAAACAAACACCAAACATCTTATAAAAAAAAACAAACAAACAACATCTTCAAACAATAAACAAACATCTTTAATTTTGTTACAAGTTACACAATTAGGTGAATCGTCTTCTTCATTAAGTATGCTTCTTAAAGTTGGGGTCGACTTCTAATCTGACAGGATGCATTTGAGTACCAGTGTTTGAATGAAACCACTGCCTAACACCTCCACAACCCAATCATTGGGTAGACTGGTTGCCAGACAGAAACAATACAAGACCTGTACCCTAATTATGTAACACACCGGTACTATCAGTTGGAATCATTTTGAAACATTTTGCTAATCCATTACCCCTTGTGTTCGAAAATTTGTCTGCTCAACAACCTACATAACGCAATGAATGTTGTTGAACTGTCAAAATCAAACCCATTGCTACTGATGACTTGATAGTGTGTTATGTAATTGACCTACTGATTTATTTATTAACCATTTCAACTATGAAATGATTAACAAATAATAATAAACGTTATTAGATTCGCGGTAGGCAACCCTTCCGTGGGCGACGACGGGCAGGGCACGCGGTCGCATCGCTTATAATAATACCGTCAAAATGGTTTTGTCACTTTTTAAAAAATTACCAAATTTCGGGGAAGTTGGAATTAAATTTGCGGGAAAAAAAGATTATTTCAAAATTCATTAGTATTTTTACTATGATGATTAGGTAAAATTTTATTATAATATAAAATTTTACCTTTTTGTCATGTGTTTAACCTAACCTTTATTATCTTCATGGGTCGGACAGGGTTTTCTTTACATATTATACAATATGTAAAGAAAACCCTGTCCGACCCATAAGGATAATAAAGGTTAGGCAATCACATGACCAAATAAAATTTGAAATTTTGCATAATCATCATAGTAACAATACTATTCAATTTTGAAACTATCTTTTTTCCCCGCGAATTTACGCTAACTACCCCAAAATATGGTGTTTTTAAAAAAATGACAACACCATTTTAGGCGGTATAATTGTCGGCTTTCCTTTTATTGTTTTGTTAGATTATTTATTTCTTTGGCGGCGTCGCGCGTGACCTTTGTCGGCGGCGTAAAAGAAATAACTAGTGATGCACTAATTTTTGCACAATAACGTTTTTTTATCGCTATTAATCGAAACTTGTATCTGGTTGAATGATTTGTTAAAAACACAGATTACCCAATGGTAAAAGTACTTTTGTTTGTTTATCGAATTGTTTATTAATTACTAATAACATTATTATAACACAAGTATTAGTAAACACTAATACTTGTGTTATAATAATGTTATTAGTAATTAATCGAAACACGAAATTCGAAACGAGAAGGACTTATGAAACACAATTTTAGTAAAATTTCACAAATATTTTAACGGTCAATATCATCGATTTTGAGACAGAAACTGAAATTAAAAATTTGGCATGATTTTCGTTTACAGCAGTGTACCTAACGAATTTAAGTTTTGTAAAAGTTCTAAACAATTCCATGCGATGTTGAATCTAGAATGAGAATGAGAAACTACAATACTAAATCGATAACAAAAATAGACAAGTAAATTGTTTCCATCGAAAATCAATATTTTGATTACTTACACATCCCTTTTTACTCAAAGGATGCCGCGAGCAGCCCCGTAGGTACAATTTTATAAAATACGAAATCATTTTTACTTTAAATTATCAGTAGCGCGTGAACATTGCTCTAGTGAAGACTATTCGTGTATTGTGTGATCATGTCGTTTCCTAATGTAGAGTAATGTAACATGCTGATGGAAGGTAGCAACTGCTGTTTTGTGATCAGGTGATTGTGGTCAATGTGGTCAATGTGGTTCCAGTATGACGGTGCGTCACCATATCTTTGTCCTGTACGTGAGTACCTCCATTATCAGTTCGGCGAGCAGTGGATTGGTAAGGGTGGACCAACTGTGGCCAGCGCGGATTTGACACCACTTGATTTTTATTTGTGTGCATGTCCGTGCTAATCCCGTGCGACGGTGCCAGCTGGGCCTGTATCGTTATTAGTAAACGAAATATGGAACAACATCTCCGCCACAGCCCAATCAAGCAAGCAAGCAATCAGCTCATCGAATGAAATGATACATTTGGAGAGTCAGACGACCTTCCTACTTAAAAAAAAAGTTCTTTTCACGAGCTGCCTAAGTATCATTATTTCTTTCGAGACTCGATAAACGTAAATAAATTACCTATACCTACATGCATGAGGTCAACTGAGGTTATGAACTGTGCCTGTGTTGCCATGAAATTACCTATTTATTTTATTTAAGTTATTTATTTTTTAGGGGGATTTTTTTTTTAAGTTTAGCCAGGTTTTGTAGGCATTAGTAGAATCAGTTATCGATACCTAACAATACCTTCACGGATCGGACAGGGTTTTCTTAACATATTGTATAGGACAAATTGCAGCGTAAATTGCCATTTTAACGTATCAAAGAATTGCAATCATCCTTCGCATGGCAATATTGGCAATCATCATACATTAAAATAATAAGTCAATTGGTTCATTTGGCGCATTTGGTGTCATTTGGCTTTTATTTCATTTTTAATTTAAATCTGCAGGGGAATTGCGTGACACGCAATCAGTAATGGTTTTAGTTTTGAAATTTCAATATAATTCATTGCATTATTTACATTGTAAATGTAAACACATTAAAACAACAACAACAACTAAGTAAACACATTTTCCGAATGTATGTAACAATTGCATATATATTTATAAACAACTAGCTTTCCGCCCGCGGCTTCGCCCGCGTGGAGTTCGGTTATATCGCGCTTTTTAGATTTCCCTCGGGAACATCTATTTTTTCCGGGATAAAAGTAGCCTATGTTCTTTCTCAGGGTCTAAAGATTGTCTGTGCCAAATTTCATCAAAATCGGTTGAGAGGTTTAAACGGGAAAGCGTAACAGACAGACAGACAGACAGACAGAGTTACTTTGGCATTTATAATATTAGTATGGATTAGAGTGCGGACTGTATGGATCAAGTTGTTTTAAATAAATGAGATTTAATTTAATAAATGAAAGAGTTACATAATAGACGCGAGTATCAACACTGTCGCGTCGTAGTCTGCGACCCGACTCTCATCTTTCACTGCTTTCCTTCGGGGACGGACTTGGTCGAGCGGTTTAAATTGTTTTTTTGTTATTAGGATTTTAGAATAAGTTGGGAAAATTGAGGTTGGAATTGATTTTTTTTATATAATAATAAAAGTAGATAAATAAAGGAAAAAATAATAAAGCCTTTTTATTTCCAATAGAAAAATATAATCTTAAAAATCTATTTATGTGTTAGTTTATTCATAGTTGATATAATTTTCTTGCTTAGTATATAGTTTTCATGCTTAATATTATTTGTGTCCTATGTCATCATCATCTCTGCGTTAATCCCAGTCGCATCCCAAGTTTTTTCAGTTTTGGATATGCTAATATTATGAACGCGAAAGATTTGAGGATAGATGTATGGAATTTTAATGGTCTTTGGTATACAAATACTTTTTATCCATATATACCCATAGGATTGAAACAGCGGGGCGTTACTAGTATGTAACATTATATTTTCGAAATTAAGCAATCCAAGCAGTTTTATCGAAATTTGTTCAGTGGTGCTTTTTGGTGGAAATTTCTATAAAATATGTCAAGGAGATAGATCCTGAGGAAGGATATAACTTATATACTTATCATATCTGTAGCACGTTCCCGTAAGATAAATTCTTAACTTAAATCAACGCGGGCGAAGACGTGGCCAGAAGCTAAAGAAGAAAACACTAAAAAAAATAGTCACCCCAATAAATTATACTAATAAAACTTCAAGGCTAGGGTGAATAGGCTCTTAATAAACTAGTGCGCTTTACCATCAACGATTGCGTCACTGCTTACCATCAGGCAGGATTGTGGTCAAGCGCTAGTTTATAATGTATAAAAAAAATAGATTTAGTGTTAAATTCCTGATTAATCAGGTTTTGATAAATAAAATGCAAATACGATATCTATACATTATCAATTAAGCGATATTTTTTTATTATTAACACACCCACAAACAACCATAACTGCATCACGTCTGCAGACTAGGTAAGAGGTTGGCAGAGATGTTTCTATAGTAAGTATACCCTCGTCCAGTAAAGTCATATACAATATGTAAAGAGAACCAACCCTGTCCGATCCGTGAAGGTATTGTTAGGTATCGATAACTGATTCTAATAATGCCTACAAAGCCGGACTAAACTTAAAAAAAAAAACCCAAAAAAATAAACATTATTTCGAAAAAGCATGGTAACTTAATGCATGTGCGGTAGGCAACACGTTAGGTATACATGCGCGGGTGATGGGGAGCAGGGCACGTGGTCGCATCGCTGTTCGCTCCGTCACAAATGGTGTTGTCACTTTTTTTTTAAACTTACCAAATTTTGGGGAAATTGGAATTAATTCGCAGAAAAAAAATGTTATTTCCAAATTCATTAGTATTGTCACTATGATGATCATGTAAAATTTCGTATTTTATTTGGTCATGTGTTTACCTAACATTTACTATTACCCTTTTAAGTCTGACGGGGTTTTCTTTACATATTGTATAATAGCGGCGGACCCATAAAAATGTAAAATTACTATATTTATGAGGGAGACTATTTGCGATTAGTCGTGCCTAAGTCTAGGTTTGTGGTTGTGACTGATAAATAATGACATGAAACCAAATATCTGTTAACATAGGTATTTTTAGAAAACTAGATATACCTACCAAAAAACATGTTTGACATATTTTTTGTAGTAGACTTAATTTTTTTAATTTTTGAGATAAATATACGCAGTACTTATTATGTACGTTAAGTCGTTGGTCCCGGTTGCCATACGAACATCTAATGGCAGTCGTTACGGGTTGTTGGAGCCCTAAAAAGTCCAACAATTGGTCTAACTGCAATACTCCGATATCGCCTTCGGGTTGTGGAGGTCAGACGGCAGTTGCTTAAAAAATATCGAAGTTTAGCCAAATGAGCAGTTTAGACTGGTAAAGCGGACCCCAGACTCCAAAGCTGAAAAGCTTCGGATGCGACTGGGATTAACAGCGAGATGATGATGATATGCAGTACTTATTATATATTTTTGGTTTTTTTATGAACCATGACTCCACTATTTGTCTACCTGATTGTTCTGTCTCATGAATCTAGTGACAGACAGAAAGTGAAGTGTAAAAGGAGCGAAAATTTCAACATTCTTTCTGTTGTCGCTTTAACAACTAATACTAAAAACGCAATAAAATAAATATATTTTTTTATAGAACATAAAGTTACGGAACTCTTCGTGCGTGAATCCGGCTCGCACTTGGCTGTTTTTTTATTTTATTTTTGAACAAATTTTTAGCTCACTATACTTTATTTATTTATTTATTCTTTTTGCACACAAGACATGTACAGAGGCGGACTTAATGCCTTAGGCATTCTCTACCAGTCAACCCCAGGTGGTGAAGAGATAAGATGGTAGGTGCTTTAGCTTGATTTTCTTTCAAAAGGAAAAAATAAAAGCCCCTATAATACACACTACTACCACATACTACTACACACTAAACTTTATACTTAGTTTGTCAAAAATTCATATGTTGTGTTTAAATTTAAACAGGTGTCTTCAAGGTTAAACAAAGCATAATTTTATAGACAACTATATCTTTTAATTAACTACATGAGTGTGTGAATATCGGTGTTATCCGCTTTAATTAACAGATTAATTAATGCACACCTACTTTTGTATATGCCTAGCTATAAGATTTATATAAATTATAAAGTCCTTATATAACTACAACGCTATTTTTTGTATACAATATGTAAATAAAACCCTGTCCGACCCATAAGGATAATAAAATAAAGGTTAGGTAAACACATGACCGAATATAATATAAAATTTTACGTAATCATCATAGTAACAATACTAATGAATTTTAAAATAATCTTTTTTTCCCGCGAATTAATTCCAACTTCCCCGAAAATTGGTAATTTTTAAGAAAGTGACAACACTATTTTGACGGTACGCTTATGCGATTCGACCACGCGTTGCGTGCCCTGCCCCCCGTCGCCCGCGGAAGGGTGTTCTACCGCATATTTATTAAGTTACCTCTTTTAGCAAAATAATATTTATTTTTTTAGGGGTTTTTTTTCTAAGCTTTAGGCCGGCTTTGTGGGCATTAGTAGAATCAGTTATCGATTCCTAACAATACCTTCACGGATCGGACAGGGTTTTCTTAACATATTGTATACGAAACCCGAAACACGTGTTCAGTATTTTTAAACAAAGAATCTATGTACAAAGTTTTAAAAAGATATCATGAAAAACCACAAACAAGTCAATTTTATATAAAAAAAACAATTCTTAAAAATTTAAAAACTTTATTGTATGTAAAAAAAAATCAACAGAATTGAGAGCCGCCATCTTTTCTTGAAGTCCGTTAAAAAACAAACCAGCTATAACAAAAAATGACAGTTTTACTTACGTGCAACAATAATCCCAATAATATCTCATAAAACTCAAGGAAACCACTTCAAGAGAACCATAAAATATTTTTATATACTTGTACGGACCTCACCAGGTCAAGCTACCCAAAACTGTCCAGCAGTGTGATTACGTAACACACTTTCATTAGCAATGGGTTTCATTTTGACAGTTCAACATCATTGATTGCGTTATTTACGTTGGTGAGCAGATACATTTTCAAACATAAGGAGCAATGTAATAGAAATAAGCTTCAAAATTATTCCAACAGATAGTAATGATGTATTACGCAATTAGGGTGCAGTTCTCCCATTCTACCTTGAATCCTTTTACTTTTGAGATAAAGCAGAAAGTCTGTTAAATAAATTTGACAGATTGTAGTAGCTTGATATACTGGCGTTTGTACATTATCAAAAAATGTATGACACATTTATTGATAACCAGCTGTGCCCCGCGGTTACACCCGCGTAAGCTTCGAACCGAAAGAGCTCAGTTGATTTAAAATAAGCGCCGGTTAAAATAGTGGGAGCAATATGTACGTCCGCGTTTGCTCCCGTTTTCGCAACGTTTTTTGTTCCTGCTCTGCTCCTATTGGTCATAGCGGGATGTTTTATAGCCTATGTCCTTTCTCAGGCTCTAGACTATCTGTGTACCAAATTTCATTACAATCGTTTCAGTAGTTTTGGCGTGAAAGCCGGACAGACAGACAGAGATACTTTCGCATTTATAATATTAGTATGGATGTACAAACGCCAGTGTGGCCACGCGCAACTTCGTTCGCGTGGACTTAGTTATTTGAACATTTTATTATAACCTCAATATATACATTTTACATGCATACATTTTTTTTTGCTCCGCTCCTATTGATTGCAGCGTGATGTTATATAGCCTAAAGCTTTCCTGGATTTATGGGTTATCAAAGGCAAAAATATTTTTTCCAATCGGGCCTGTAGTTCCTGATATTAGCGTGTTCAACTCTTCAGCTTTATATATTAGTATAGAACTCTAGGCTAGTATTTTCTCGGTGGTCGGCCATAACATCGGCTGCCGGCAAAAGTTACCACCCACCAGACAAAGTGTTGCCGCCAAGCGATTCGTCGTGTTCCGGCATTATGTCTGGTGAAGCCGTACGGAGGACGGGTCTTAGGAGTTGTGTTGCGATGTGTGCCGGGTACGACGTGCCAAATGTTGTTGTGTCGGGAGTTTGGTGGAGGGTCTCCAGATCAATCTCCCTCTGGCGCAGCATCGTGGGTCATGTTGTTGGGTCTAACATTGCATCACCTCGCTCAACTGCCGGCATCCTTCCTATTCCTAAGTTTTTTAAGTGAATAGGCTTAATAAACTAGTCCGCTTTACCATCAACGATTGCGTCACTGCTTACCATCAGGCGGGATTGCAGTCAAGCAATAGTTTATAATTATATATATAAAAAAAAAAGATTTATAGTCAAATTAAATATTTAATACATCAATATTTAACTATCCACCAACAACAATCTTCAATAAATAATAAAATATTACAATGACTACTAAATATTAAAACTGGTAGGTACCGAGTGCGTCCCTGTGTCCCCTCCCCCGCCCCGCGCCCCGCGCCGCCATTTCGTGTTATTGAGAATTTATGTCGCTTAGGACGTTTGCACACCGACGGCGTTAAGCCTTAAACATTAATTTGACTAATATAATAATTAGAGAATATTCGTTTAATATTTTATCTAGATTTATTGTTTAAGTTATGAAAATTTGTTGAGTTGACAGTAACTAATGTAATACTTGACTTAATTTGACTTTTTTTTCTCATTGAATTGACAATGACGTACAAGTAACATATTGAATCATTATAATGGAAATTGTGTAAATAACGCGATGCCGCAGCGCAATTATGTAACAATTATCAGTAGCAATGGGTTCTAATTTCGTCAGTTCAACAATATACATTGCGTTTTTACTTTGTTAGCAAAAACCTTTTTTCTAACATACAGAGCAAAGAATTAGCAGTATGCTTCAAAATTATTCAAATTAAGAGTAATAATAGTGTTACGTACTTAGGGGTTTTTTTTATTGGTTTATAGGGGCTTTTACGATTAGCGTATGTAAGTCTCATCGTAATAACCTAACCTATAGAGATGTTTCCTGAGTAAAAAATATGTTATTCTATTTAGTCCGTCATTCAGATTATAGAAACATATTGGATACGTATATTTTGTTTTATCAAATCAATAAAAAATGACAAATATAAAAGGCATCAAAGATCAGGAGTGGTGGCTGGTGACGTCACTGGCCGCTAAAAAGTGTAGCGTGCAGTGACGTCACACGAGTTTTCAACGCACTGTGTCGTCTTCATTTTTTGTTTATATGAAAAACGAAAAAATACGTCTCTAGTATTTTTTGGAAATCTGACTGACGGACTAATTAGTTTTTTTTTTTAGTCAACTACCCTATTGTACTTTCACAACACGTCGGCCATGAATTTGAACAATCCTTTCGTATCGTCATCATTTAATTGGGATAGAATTGTATGGAACATACCCACATCAGTTATGTTCAAATTCAATGATCTTACTAAATTATTTCTATATTAGGATGCAGTTGATTGAACTGTCGAAATGAAAGCTACTGTTAGTACCTAGATATGTAACGGGATTACCCCGCACTACAGGACCAGGGCAAAAGTCAGTAATAAATGTTATTGCCGAGCCCACACCAGTGTCGTCCTGTTCAGTTAGAGCTTCTATACAATTATTTAACACTAGCGGCCGCCAGCGACTTCGTTCGCGTGAAGTTAGTTATGCTCCGCTCCTATTGGTCGCAGCGTGATGTTATACAGCCTAAAGCCTTCCTGGATTAATGGACTATCCAATGCAAAAAGAATTTTTCGAATCGGACCAGTAGTGCCTGAGATAAGCGCGTTCAAACAAACAAACTCTTCAGCTTTATATATTAGTATAGATTATTTTGAAGAATTAACATTGTAAATGATGAATTACTTGCTTTCGTTATATCGCGCTTTTTAGATTTCCCTCGGGAATATCAAATTTTTCCGGGATAAAAGGTAGCCTATGTTCTTTCTCAGGGTCTAAAGATTGTCTGTGCCAAATTTCATTTGCCAAATCGGTTGAGAGGTTTAAGCGGGAAAGCGTAACAGACAGACAGACAGAGTTACTTTCGCATTTATAATATTAGTATGGATGAACATCTGTCTACCCTCTACCCAACTATCTTGGGTTCGGTTTCTAGTTTCACCAGAAACAGTTGAATTGCAGTATTTAGAAGCAACCGCCCATCTGAATTCCACAATAAGAAAATTATCTACAGCTTTCATTACAAAAATATTTTTTTTTAACAAATTGACTTCTTCAAACTTCATAAAAATGCGAGTTTGTTAATATTTGATAACCAGCTGCTGATTCGGGGTTTTAAAATAAATATGACCTTAAAAAACTGGTTTCGTCAAATTGAGAATTGATATTTTATGTTAATTTTTGATAAACAGGAAACGTTTAGTGTCTTTTTAGACCTACTTTATCTGTTGGATGCGAACTGTGATAAAAATAAAATCAGGGCATATTACATTTCTATTTTTGTATAATTCGCATACAACTAATAATAATAGTTATTTTTTTTCCTAAATAAGAAATTCAGGTTTAAATCCCATTTTAATTGCCATTGTGAGGCAAACAATATAAGTAAAATTATAATGCTTGATCAAAATTAAGAAATACATATTTTAATTTATTATGCAGTCTCCACATTTTGCATAATAAATTAAAATATGAATATGTATGTGGGAAAACATTACAAAATACAAGACTTTCTCCACGAGACTCGTGTATTTTGTAATATTTTATAAAAAAAAAAATACATATATTTCCTTTTATATGTGATGCAAACACTGTTTATTTTTCATACTATCTTATATTTTAGCTTTTCTTTACATATAAATCTAATATAAAATTATAAACGACAATTTACCACTCCGCACTCTCACTAACAAAACACAAAAAAAAATATAACGTATTTAGCATAATTTGCACAAAAAAGTCCGTCGGCGAGTGTGAACGCACCCTAAAGACCGGGGCGTTGCACCGAATAGATCCGACGAACGCTATCAATTGTACATGTGGTTGTGTGCGTTTGAATGTGTGTGTGTCACATGTGCTGTGTACAGGTTGTTTCTTTTTTGCAAGGATTTCATTTATTTATAATAAGTTTATTTAAGTAACTAGTAATGCGATTCCTTTGTTGTTTTTTTTTTTTATAAAAACGCGCCCCACGTTATGAATTTCTTCTATATCGTGGGTGCGCTTACAAACATTTAATCTCACATACACAAACAGCCAGACACGGAACAGCTACTTGTAGGCCGTACAAATATTTATTTCGGAAACGAACCCGTGACACGCAGCGCAATAGTCGATCGCTCAGCCACTGTACCAATTGTTTAGTCGTCTTATTAATTTTAGTCCTGTCAAAATAATTAGCGCCTGACGTTAATTGACGTATTCGTTTGCGTAAATCGTTTCTAGACATATTTTATTAGTTTAGTCAAAAAATATTAGTTTAGTCTTAAAATTAATTTAATTTGAAGACTTGACTAATATTTTGTCTTTAGTCGAATAAGAAAAAAACGAGATGCACTGAACTTGAATGAGAGATGAATTGAATTTAGTTCGTGAATAAAGAACCCTGATCTAACTCGAGTTGGTCTCCAAAGCCTAGAGCACAGGCGTAGAGTAGCCAGCCTTTCGGTCTTCTATAGGATGCATTTCGGGGAGTGTGCGAGGGAATAGCATGATTTAATTCCCCCATCTCCGTTCCACCAGCGGACGACCCTTCGTACGGCTGGTTTCCACCCTTACGTTGTTAACACCACTATGATCCGGACGAAGCGTTTCGCCTCCTCCTTTATACCGCGTACATCGAGGGACTGGAACAATTTGCCAGCGGCGGTGTCTCCGTCGGACTACAATTTGAGTGTCTTCAAGGCTAGAGTGAATAGGCTCTTAATAAACTAGTGCGCTTTACCTTCAACGATTGCGTCACTGCTTACCATCAGGCAGGATTGCGGTCAAGCGCTGGTTTATAATAAGTAAAAAAAAAAAAAAAAAAAAAAAAAAAA